>OY971423.1:20765000-21390000 GCA_963853865.1 Helleia helle | reverse complement strand
ATATATATATATATATATATATAAATGGAATCTCGGAATCGGCTCCAACGATTGTCATGAAATTTAGTATATAGGGAGTTTCGGGGGCGATAAATCGATCTAGCTAGGAATCATTTTTAGAAAATGTCATTTTATTAAAATAAAAAAAATACCGAGCAAAGCTCGGTCGTCCGGGTACTGAGTATTATATGGGAAGTACAGCGTGTTTATCCATGTTTCCGTTTATTTAATATTATATATAATATACATACATAATAATGTTTTGAATTATATATCGTAAAATAAAAAGTTTAAATAAAATTCTATGGTTAATTGAATAGGTATTAGGTATATGTTAGATCATCATGTGTGTTGTGTGAATTAGAAGTTAGAAGTTAGCGCCCTAGCCCTACGATGTCAATATCTTGAGATCGGTTCGTGACCGCTAGGGCGCGTGAACCCCGTATAGTGTTTATCATCTTGGTAGATAAGAATAAAGCATTTAGCAGACGTCGCGCACCTCTATATACATTTAGTTTTAAGAAATTCGGTTAGTTTCTTTTTAAATTCAGCTTTAGAAAGAATGCGAACAAATCTTTATCCTTGCACGATTCATTAAATATACGTGGTAATCTCAAATCTGGTTAGTACAGAGCTGGCGGAGTAATTTCTGCTACTGCGGGGCACATATAACAGAGGCGTATGTCGTGTGCGACGTTTAGGTGCACAGTGTGATAGTGCACTTACTAGCTCCGGACAGTCTACGTGTCCATTAGCAGTATCATACAAAAAACACATACCCAATATATTGTGGCGTTCCTCAAGGGATAGGAGGTTATTTCGATGACAGTCTTCTAAATAAGATTTGGAGGACTGTTTACTTCGATGGAGAATGTGTTTTATGAAATTTTTTTGGACCTGTTCAAGTCGGTCCTTGTAAATATTGTATATTGGTGACCAGATCGGACTTGCATATTCGAGAAATGCGCGGACGTATGCGAAGTATACAGTTTTGATGGCATCAATATCAGTAAAATATTTACAGACCCGGGATACGAAACCTAAATTCCTAAACGCTTTTTGCGTGATCATGAAGTTATGATGGGACAGTGTCATTTTGTCATCAAAAGATACACCTAGGTCCCGAATAGCGCTGAATCTTGATATAGTAATACCGTTAAATTCATATGAGAACATTATTGGACGTCTTTTACGTGTGAATGTTATACAATGACATTTTTTAACATTGACGCTTATTTTGTTACAATCATAGAACGTATAGAGAGAGTTAAGGTCTGACTGCAACAATTTACAATCTTCAAGGTTTTTTATTTTTAAGTATACTTTTTTATCGTCCGCATACATTACGTGATTAGCTTGTTTGAAGCAAGTTTTAATATCATATAAGTAGGAATTGTAGAGAAGTGGGCCCAAGTGGGAGGCCTGTAGGTACATTTACGTAGTTAGATCTATAGCCGCCTACACCTACTGCTTG
Organism: Helleia helle; assembly: GCA_963853865.1. Taxonomy (NCBI): domain Eukaryota; kingdom Metazoa; phylum Arthropoda; class Insecta; order Lepidoptera; family Lycaenidae; genus Helleia; species Helleia helle. The sequence continues at coordinate 21,388,526 of OY971423.1, read as the reverse complement.
GGACCTATTAGTTAAATAAGATTTTATCCATATTGTTTTCTAATGTTTGCGCGAATTTCACTCATTATAATGAAACAATTTTTACGGGTTTTATCGCGGTTTATTAAGATTTTCACAAGCCCGACGTTTCGGATACTTTACAGCAACCATGGTCACGGGAGGACTGAGGTGACAGATGTCCTAACGTTACAAAGTTATTCGAACTCGAAACGTCGGGCTTGTAAAAATCTTAATAAACCGCGATAAAATCCGTAAAAATTGTTTCATTATAAAGATTTTATCCATCTCAACATATCTCCGTGTATTCCCAATTGTTGAAGTTTTCTTATAAGTATTATGTGGTCTACCCGATCGAAAGCTTTCTCAAAGTCTGTGTATATTACATCAATTTGACCACCCTGTCCTATATTAGATAATAGTATCTAGTAGTTTTTTTTTTTTTTATAATAAAATGACATTTTTACCAAATACGGACCGATACACCAATAAATAGTTTCAAAAAATATATAGTTTCAGTATCCGATATCGAATATCAATATATAGTTTCGATTCGATATTGCAAAAACCCGATATTACCCACCACTACTATAAGCACTGTGAACACGTCCATCTGCAACCGATTCTCTGAGTCTACTGACTACTACTACTTTTGCATAGAGAAAGAATATATGTTTGTTTGTATTGTGTTATACACGCAGAGCCTGCCTTGGGCGGGCCCCGTATAAAAAAATGTTTGAGGCCCTTATGAAGGGTAAAGATTTCTCACAAAAGAAAAATAACAATGTAAAACACAAAAAAATGCTTACCTCAAGGAATACAGGAATTCCTACATCAGAAACTATATCTTTCTCTGGTTGTTCCTTTTTTTCTATTCTTTTGGGTTTCTTTACATCCTTATTAGTCTCTAATACTATAGGATCCTTTTTCTTTTGTACTTTTACATGTACAGTTGTTTCTTTAAGTGTTTGTTCCTTTTTTTCTATTATGGTAGGTGTCTTAATGTCTGATTCTCTCTCTTTTACTATTGATTCTTTTTTTTCAATTTTTTTCACTATCTTTTTAACTACAGGTTTTTTCTGAGTCAATAGTATATTGTTTTTTCCCACAACAGTCAAGTCTTTTGGTGATACCACTCTGAAATTATTTAAATTTGATATTATTTATAAGTCTCATAATATCTGATTATAAATAAGTGTATATTTGTTATAAATTACGTAAATTTTATATGTCAATCACAGAGTTTTTTTTATTACTTATAATCTGAGCATGAAATGAAATAAAGATAATGCTCTGATCAAGTGAATGAATTAACAAAAAACCTATATTATGTATTTTGTTGATCCATAGCCATATTCTATTGATTGACTTAATTTTTTATGTGTATCTTTGTTTTATGTAAATATTGTTAATTAATATCTTACTTATATATAAACTTCGTGTTTGTCACTGGATCATAGGTAGGCTTCTGTGGGGGCTTTTTTGTAAATATTTTTAATGCATGATTTACAATCTTCATTTGTTCCTCGCTTAGTTGATTGAGACTGCAAATTAAACAGTGTATGTTAGTTACTATCTGATCCTTACATAGAGTTATCAAATAGCTGTTAACATTGGCAGGAGGCCGAGCTTAATTTATTTTGTGATAGTTTTATCTCATCCTTTAGACATATATAATAATCATGTCATATCACTTATAAGAAAAGCATTGCCTATTATTATGAATTTTCTCCCATTTACAAATTAGCACATGTATAGATGTTTTATTTCATGAAAGCCGGCGAGCCTTTTGTTTCTATATGTACATAGGGTCTTTGCATGTGAAAGCTCTGGAGAGCTGTTTAAGACGCTCATAGGTTCCCTGTAGTTATGCACACAAGAACGCACTTCTGTCGCATCACACTACACATATGGCCCACCCTCTATTGTGGAATAAAACAACCATTCATTGTTATTTTTAAGCTAAGGCTAAGCCAATAACAATCATATTGAAAACAGTGGACTTTATTCTTAGAATATTGTTTTATAGATAATCGTTATACAATTATTAAAATATTTCAATACATAATAATATGATCATTCAAGATACTAATAAAACAATCCTAAACTTTTCTCCTCTCCTGACTTAAGGTTAATCCCCCCAGATTTTAACCAAGCAAAAAAAAATCTAGTTTTTCCTCCAATAATTATTTCGAAAATTTTGTTTTGAATGATTTGTAGTGTTAGCTGTTGTTGTAAAAAACTTGCATACTAAGTTACTATTGTTTAACATAGTAAAAGCCATCGACCATTGAAATTATATGCAAGCTGAGTGATTTGTAGTGTTAGCTGTTGTTGAAAAAAGCTTGCATACTAAGTTACTATTGTTTAACATAGTAAAAGCCATCAACCATTGAAATTATATGCAAGTTGATTTGCACTTACTTACTTTGCTGCAAACAACCAAGAGTTTTACATACACAATGTGAAATTCGTGTCAATGAAAAAATGCATAAAGATATATATGAAATACACAAGGTTAGATTTAAAGTTTAATAAATAGCTTATTATTAAAGCTTTCTAAGCCCTTAGTTATAAGCACATGCAATACGCATTTCTTCCATCTATGAGGATGATGAACTTGTAGTATCTATGGTTCAAGTAAGTTTCTACAACTTCATGTTGTAGAAATGGGCATGGATAAATCAACGTAAGCATTTAATAGACTCTAGAGATCTTTAAGGTACTTTAGCACAACATATGACATAACAAAAGCATAACTTAGCATGTAAAATAGCAAGACCAAACAATATAATATACTTATACAATGATATTAAGGGGCAATTCATAAATTGTCACATGTAAAGGGGGTGGTAGGAGGTTGACAAAGTGTGACAAGGGAGGTAGATGGAATCTCACAGATGTGACAGGGACGGGGAGGGATCTAAAATCATGAAATTTATGTGACAATCTAAGGATGGCTGATCATTTGATAGATTAGTCCTTATATAAATATATAAGATCCTACTCCCATAGACATTTATATCTTAAAACATACATGTTATATTAATTCTTTTATTGTATATTTCAGCCAGAAACATAAACATAGATGCAATATGTACAGGGTATTGTCAGTAACAACATATAGACACACAAACACCTATTAGAAATGTACCTGTGATATGTCTCTCCTAATTTTAATAACTGCACCGATGTATGCTTTGAATTTGATGTACTGAAAGTTAAAATGTATCAATAATATGTTCACCTTTTTACATTGTCAGTACATTCTCATTTTACTTACGTTTCTTTTGGCTTTATCTTTGGTACAATTTTTCCATTGGGTGTTCTGGTTATATTTGGCATTTCCTTTAACTTGACAATTTTACTGTTTATATCTAGTTTGGGGACTGTATTCACTATATTGGGAGTATTAGCGATGTACACTGGTTTTAAAATTACGTTGTTGGCTGCTACACCCATCTGTGCACTATCGTAAGTTGATTCACATTTGGGTAACAAAAAACTAGCGAGCTTCAAATTGTTTCCAACCACATTGTTGTCATGTTTTTTTAGAATACTCGGCTTTGTATTCGTATTAGTCTCTGGAACGTAAAGGTTATTTTCCAGTTTGCCGCTATTTTCATAGAATTTTTTAAGGTTATCGCTCACAGGTTTCTGAATGTTGGGATTATTTTGTGTGACGACATACGAATTAGCCTGAAAATAAAATATTGACATTAGTTATTCCTAATTTTAATGCTTTTGTTTATGGAAAACATCATCTTTACCTGAGTTATGCTAGGATCATCTAAAAAGTAAACGGGTGTATACTGACACGAATCAACAAAAATATTACTTGCAGTCGATTCCATGTTAGTAGTGTCGAAATAATTAAAGAAATATACTATATTCTAAAACATAAATAACCATTTCTAAAGCAAAATGAAATAAAAACAAAGGTTTTACTTTGTGATCACTTTTCTTTATACAAGGAGCGTAAAAATAAGTCACAAAATAAGTGCGACTGACGTCAGACGTGAAGTGTGCACAGAGTAGTGCAAGAGTAGTGCCTCTATAAATACTTACTTCACTGTGTCACTAGAAAAACAGATACTTATATACAGACGAAACTCACCGTATCATTTATAAATATATCACCGTATCGTATTAATAAATAGTGTACAGGTGTTTAATTTGATGAATATTCACGTATTTCATCCGAAATTATTTAAACCAAAAATATTTCATTATGATTCTTAACTATTATAAAAATATTTGATTTTTTATTTAAATGACGCCAATTTCATTCGTATAATTTGATTTGATTTTTATTAAATTTATTGTATATAGATAAAGCATATATAATACCTAATATATAAATAATATAAAACGAATTTAATTTTAAGCCTGGCAGCATCGATGACAGCATAACCTATTTCTTTTGAATAGCCAAGCTCTGACAAGCTAAGGTGATTATAGAAATTTAAACTATAAAAATATAATTCCTGCATATTAGAATACTATTACTTGTGTTTCTAGATAAAAGTTAGGTTTATAAATTTTGTAATTATCATATTTTGTGAGAAATATTAGTGTATTTTTGACATAGACGATAGTGCCTTGCCGCCACGTGCGATTGTGTTCTTACGTTCATTTTGTGTTTTACAGGCACCAAAATGACCAATTCCAAGGGTTATCGTCGTGGTACTAGGGACTTGTTTGCCCGCAGGTTCCGTACCCATGGAACAATTCCACTTTCCACATACATGAAAGTTTACAAAGTTGGCGATATCGTTGACATCAGAGTAAGTATCCAAAAGTATTAAAAAATTAAATAAAGTTTTATGTGCTCTTAATCGATCCGTTATTTAAATTTACTATATAATTTTATTTTATTGGAGTAAAATTTTAGCTGCCTTACTACTTTTGTCCCTGTATATCTCGCATGCCTAATAATGAACCATACAGATATAATTTTATTAATATTAGTGTAGTATAGCTATTAGAAACAATGTAACAACACCAGTCTGGCTAGTGTAACAGTTAGTTCTGATTTATTGTCTCATGTCTGCCATGAACAAAAGACAGGATGAAAATATTCACTTTGATTAATTATTATGGTGTAATAACTAATAACTATATTAGTTACTGTCCAGTATTATTTCTTGAATGGTAGATGTGGCTAATGGGATCACCTTCAAACTCAGACACAACAAATCAGGAAAACTATTTATTTGAACATAAACATTTTAGAATTTACATTTGATTAAATATGATCATTATGAAATTTATAGAGAATACAAAAATTATATCAGAAAACTAGACATGTTACTTCTTCAATTGATTTTGACGGAATTACTAAATATTACACAATCCATCTTTTATATTTAAAAACTGACATTCCAAATTTAAAGTAATTCAAAATATAATACATACTTAAAAACCAAACAGATCGTAGTTGACATCAAAAGAGTATGTATAATCTGAGATTACCAATCAACACACCCCCTTAATCTCAGATATATAATATCATAACACCAGACAAGTACAGAACAACCCAAAAAGTACAAGAAAAACACAATACACTATAATATCAAAAATTCTGTACAAAGTATCTCTCAAAAAAATTCGTTTTGAATTCCGATATAACAAAACATTAAATCCTTTCCCCCTTTATAATAACCTCCCACACACGCTTCCACTGCGCGAATCTCTTTTATTAACACCCTCTTACACTAGCACTACCTACACTAAAAAGTTCAGAATTAAAATACCTAAAAGTCTTAATAACATCTATCATAAGACACCAATCACTTTAAAAACCTAGTCACTTAAGTCAATCTCCCTTCAGCTTCTTTCCCATCAACCAACTCCCATGTGCCACTATTCTCCAAAGAAAATGTCTCTTCTTCCACAGCCTTCAACCAATTCTCCCTTTCACTGGAGCCAACTTACTTCTCAGGCAAATACCCATTTCTTGTGTGGACTCCTCCTTGGACCCACACCCTTGGCAACAACCTCCGTTTTCTCTTCACCTGCCTCATCAGCATCACCAAAAACATATATTTGATTAAATATGATCTTTATGAAATTTATAGAGAATACAAAAATTATATCAGAAAACTAGACATGTTACTTCTTCAATTGATTTTGACGGAATTACTAAATATTACACAATCCATCTTTTATATTTAAAAACTGACATTCCAAATTTAAAGTAATTCAAAATATAATACATACTTAAAAACCAAACAGATCGTAGTTGACATCAAAAGAGTATGTATAATCTGAGATTACCAATCAACATTATTTGTTGATTAATAAACATATAACAGCATAACTTTGAATCCCAATTTTTTTGTTGTGATAATAATTCTAATGAGGGGGAGAAGGTGTTTAATAAATTAAATTTAAATTACACTAATTGACTTGTTTTAATTCGGCTAGAAATATTAACAGACCAAAAATATAACTATGACTATATCAGTAGCAAATACACATATTTCATTTTTCAGGGTAATGGTGCAGTCCAAAAGGGTATGCCACACAAAGTCTACCACGGAAAAACCGGCCGTGTATACAATGTAACCGCACATGCTCTTGGAGTCATTGTCAACAAGAGGGTGCGTGGTAGAATAATCCCCAAAAGGATTAACATCCGTATTGAACACGTCAAACACTCAAAGTGCAGGGAAGATTTCCTGAAGCGTGTCAAGGAAAACGAGAGGCTGCTGAAGGAAGCCAAGGCCGCTGGCAAGACAGTCAACCTGAAAAGACAGCCCCAGCCACCAAGAGCTGCACACATTGTAAAGGGAACTGAAAAGCCTGTGCTTCTCGCTCCCATCCCATATGAGTTTGTAGCCTAATCTGAATAAAATATAAGTTAAAAAGTTGGTGTTTTTTTCTGTAGCATGCTATAAGAAATTATGTGGATTAAGTAAGATATTATTATTATTTTATAGTCATCATGCTCTGACAATATTTCATTTAAGATCATTAAGGCCTCTGCCTCGAATATAGCGGGGCGGGCAACGCATACCTGTTCTCCAAACCAGCGGGCAGATCGCGAGGCACTATAGCGGTGTAGTGTTGTGTTCGTGGTTGTGTTGTCGAGATATTTATTTTTATTCGCGATCGAAATGTCTGAAAATCGGCGACAACATCTTTTTGATTCAAATTTATTCTTAACGCTCGATTTACTGTGGGCAAAAGAAGTGGAACCCTACTATAGGGCAAGGAAAATAAATGGCGAGTTTTATCGAAATTATGAAGAACAGAGACAAAATCCCGACAAATTCTACGACTATACCAGAATGAGTGTAGAAACTTTTGACTATATCCTTAAAACTATCAAGAATGATTTAGAGACTGGAATTAATCCAGAACGATTTAGAGGTATATCACCAGCAGAAAAATTATACTTGACGCTTGGGTAAGTAAAACAACGAAATTGTAATTTGTAATTGTATTTATTGATAGTTTAAAAAAGGAAATTGTGTTGCACAAATTTAGTAAATAGTTTGGCGTTGGTCTTAAGTTCGCAGATACAATCATTTTAATTAAATACCTACAACACACTAATTAGCCTTAATTATTTAACTTTGACGAAAACATTTATTGTATAAAAACGTTTCGTATGAAATAAGTAACATAACAGTTTGTCATTTATTTTTAAAATCACAGTTTTCATTTGTACGATGATTAATTATTTCTACAATCAGTTTTCTTACTCATTGACCTAACCTAACAGGAGCCTCTTATGAGGCTGTAGAAGTTTGTTGTGGATAAATAGAAGATTCTTCATCATGACCGGTTATATTTTCTTGAGAGTTTTCTTCCGAGATGTCTTCTATCTCAAAAGAATCATTACTTATCTGATTACTTACTTCAGTACTGCTTAAATTACCCTCAGTAATATTTGGTAAAACTTCATCTCGCAAAAACCACAATTGAGAATAATATTGCCAATGCGAAGGTTGATTAACATTTCCGGCATCACCTGATCTAGGAGCAGGATTTTTTTTTAATTCATTTCTATAGTGATCTTTTATATTTTTCCATTTTTTCTTTAAATCGGTCACTGAAACAAAAGAATGAACAGACTATTTATTACATACATAACTTTAACATATCAATGCTTTATTTTTCAGGTTTTTGGCGAGTGGGCAGCCTTTCAAAAGACTGTCGTTACTCGTCATTCAGAATGGGAAAAACAACGGTGTCCAACATAGTTTATGGCACTTGTAGAGCTATATGGAAAAATTTGGTACATTTACACATGTCAAAACCGACAGAAGAATTATTGAAAAAAATAACCGAAAAATACTATGAAAAATGGCAATTTCCTAATTGCATCGGAGCTATAGATGGCAAACATTGTCGAATAAAAAATCCTAAGTTTGCTGGATCATCGCATTATAATTATAAACATTTCTTTTCGATGCACTTGCAAGCGGTCGCGGATGCTGACAAAAGATTCATTTGTATAGAAGTTGGAGGAAGATGAAAACAAAGCGATGCAGGGACATTCCATTACTCTAATTTGAATCATTTACTTCAAAGTAATAACTTCAATATACCCCGTCCACAATATCTACCCAGATCAGATATCATTCTACCAATGGTTTTTATTGGAGATGAAGGATATCCACTCAAAACCTATTTGATGCGACCTTATCCTCAAAGCGTACTTAATGCACAAAATGAGTTATTTAATAAGCGACTATCGCGGGCTCGAAAGACTATTGAGTGTGCTTTCGGAATTTTAAGATCCAAGTGGCATATTTTCAGATCACCCATAGAGACAAACAAATGTCACGCAAGATTACTCATCAAAACTTGCTGTTTGTTGCATAACATTATCCGAGATAAGGACGGTGATAATGATATTGCCTATATTACTGTCAATACGAATCAACTAACAATACAAACACGATTACAAACAAACGCCCGGACGTCTTATCAAGCACAATATATACGTGAAAAATTCAAAGAATATTTTGTAAATAATCGCATTAGTTACTAATTAATTTGTAAAACATAATAAATATTGTATTTGACATAATAAATCATTTTTATATTTACATTCAATATTCAATTCGTTTTTTATTTCATCCCATAATTGGTTAATAATTCTTCTGTTTTTATGGTTCACATCTTTGCTGTTCCATATGGGTCTCCTCTGAAAGATTTCCGAAATAATTTGCTCTTGCACGTCCGAGGACATTTTGATACGTTACAAAATAATGTACAACACTATACTACAATGCAGACGCGCAACGCGGGCGGTCACCGCTTGACTGGAGTGCACCGCTCGTTGCCCGCCCCCGCGCCGCTGCCACGCCGTTGTTTTCGAGAACCGGTCCGTTTGATTTTACGCATAAGATGCTGCCGCTCCCGCGCCGCCGCCGCCGCCGCCCCGCTGCCCGCAAAATTCGAGGCAGAGGCCTAAAACCTTCAAAGTTAAGAACATTATTATTATTATTTAAGGGTGGCGACACCAGTGAGGCCAGACGGGTGATCAGTCCTCATCTCTGGGACCATTTCACCCAATTCCCCAGGCTCACTGTCGCTCTGGGATTAGATGCGGGGATGGGTTACCAATTGCCCCTCCGGTGTCACCCCCTTAAACCTACGTGTTGATCTACAAAAACTACTTAGCTGACTTATAGTTCTTCCTTCTTCAGCTGGTCCGCTCCAAACAGCTCCCATCTTGCGTATGCAAATGCTGGGCATTCAGTTATGAAGTGCAGACTGGTTTCTTCTTTCTCTTTGCACTTAGGGCATAGAGGGTCCTCTGTTAGCTTCATTATTGACAGGTGTCTGTTGAGTGGGCAGTGTCCCGTCAATATTCCTACAACTGTTCTGATGTTGTTCCTATTGAGTTTAAGCAACTCTTTAGTCTTCTTGCTGTCAAGCGTTGAGATGAAGAATTTCGACTGTCTGCAGCTCTTCATATCATTCCATCTCTGGTTTGTTTCTTTGTTTATCCTCAAGGTTATAACATTTTTTATTATCCTGTGTGCTATTGGCAGTCTCGGCTCAGGGCCTAGGAACGTCTCATTGGCACCTCTCGCCAATCTATCTGCTTCTTCATTGCCTGCATTTCCCTCATGTCCGGGTACCCAGGCAATTTCTAACTCAGTCTGGTCTGCTAGATCTTGCAGGGTGTTTTTGCATTCTTTGACCAGTTGCTGAGGTAGTCTCCCTCTTACTGAGGGCCTTTAATGCCGCTTAACTGTCACTGCATATGACTGCTTTCTCAATCCTATGTGCGCTAGTGATGTTTTGTCTAATCATATTGGCACATTCTCGTATTGCGAATATCTCCGCTTGGAATACGCTGGAGTATCTGCCTAGATTAAACGATGCTTTCATTTCAGTTGGATGAGTGATAATACGCCAGCCCCTGACAGCTTTGTCGATTCCTTCCTGGATCCATCTGTGTAGCAGACCATCGTTGTCTTAGGGTGGTCGATGTCAATGTTCCAGTTATCTCTCGAGCCTATGCTTATCCTGTATTTCTTATCGAAGATTCTCTCCTTTATCAAATCATGGTTTGATATAATCATAGATAGATTTTCTTCATACTGTTTTGCTATCTCGGCGTGACCTTTGTCATAGTGCCCTCCCTTCCATAACTTGTTGCTCTTTAGCTTGAACCATTGTTCAGTCGCTTCCTTCTTGATCGTTCAAGTTCAGATCAACTGGGTTGAGGCCGAGTATCATCTCTAGAGCCGCCGTTGGTGTTGTTTTCATGGCACTCGATATCATGATGCTGGCTAGTCTCTGTACTTTTGTAAGTTCTTTCCTGTTCGTTTCTAATTGTGCCTTGTGCTGCCACCACACTAAGGCTCCATGTAGAATTCTTGGTAGTACGATGGCCTTGTAGATCCAATGCACAACATTTGGTTTCATGCCCCAGGTTCTTCCTACCGCTCTCCTGCATTGCACAAGGGCAAATTTGGATTTTGTGCAGATCTCTTTTACGTGGGCTTTGTAGTTCAGATTACTATCTAGGATTACCCCCAGATATTTTATTTCATTGACTATGTACCTCTAGATTTTTAAGTGCAATCATGCTATCAATCTTCCTCTTCTTTGTGTGTTTTTGAATAACACTAGCTTGGTTTTTCCCGGGTTTAGGTTTAGCCCTATAAAGGGCAGGTGCAGCAGGGCAGCGCTACGATGGTGCAGGGTCATCGTAGCGCTGTGTCGATTCCTCGCTTCATAATGTCTCTGGTCACGCTCAGTACTTTACCTATGACTAGAATTAGACCATCGTCTGAGTACGCCTGTATGTAAATGTGCATGGCGTTTATCTTTGATACTAATTCGTCTATGAGAATGCACCATAGGAGCGGAGATAGGCATCCTCCTTGCGGAAATCCTCTTCTTGCGTGAATGGTGCATGTTGTTCCCGCTAAATCAGCTTGTATCGAGCGATGTTTTAACATAAGTTCAGAACCTTGCTCACAGTATTGATGAAAATATGTTCAAATTATTTAAGAACCCTTGCACTGGATAAATAACCATTAAAACCTAATATTATTGCATGCATGCAACTTTTTGAAGGTGTGTGAAGTTCACCAACCCTCATTGGGCCAGTGCATCGGTGAACTATGGCCCAAAACCAGCCTCGCCTGATTTTGTGGAGGAAACCCGTGCCCGGCAGTGGCACATATAAGGATTGATATTATTATATTGTGTTTGGTAAAAAATCTCTATAAAGGTATTAAAGCTTAACTCTAGCGCTTATTCAGATGCGACTACATAACACAAATTGTTGAGGTACCACTGATTACTGATTAGGCTACATATTGTGCCTATTGCTGGCTTCTGCTAGATCATGGGATCTTTCAACTTTCAATAAACACTCCATCTTCAAACTATGGGTCCATTGGATATCAATTTGTACGTAAATTTATCTTTTATTTTGGTCAATTTCATTACCCGAGCGATAGTATCTTATACTGTACAGCATATTGTGAATATTCCAGACAGTCCAATTTCCAACTGTTAGGCGAGGCTGATGCCTGATACCTAGTGTAGATATGACTGGGGACTGGTGAGTGATGGACTCACCAGTCATATGTCACCTAACATCGTCTGCGGCTTGGTGTTTTGTTGCTGAAGAATGACTTAGCTTTCAAAATGGTGCACAACCCTACTCAATCCCTTCTTTGCCTTCTCAAAATTGCGTATTGCAGTTCGGCAACTAGAGCGGCCTCGGATGCACGGATGGGAACAGGGCGTTCCGCCCACTTTTGCACGGTCGATTTTATTCGTCGCCATGCGCTTATTGCTGCCATGCGGCTAAAAGTCTGATGCTATTCTAATTCTTTTAATTTGAGCGGCTTGGAAAATAGCGGCAAAAATGCCCATCCAGTTTGTATTACATGATACCTATGCAGAGTACTGAGATACAAGACAACCTGGTTTCGGTGTCAAAAGTAACACTGTCCGGACATTAAATTAAGTCATGGAACAAATAAGAAGAGGATGATATTATGGGATATTGTTGCTTGAAATAAAACATTACATTCTCTCTTAAGAAAGATCAAAATTTTATTTTTAAATGATTTATTTACAGAATTTAGTAATCTCATAAAATGAAATAAAATAATTATCAATGATCAAAATCAAACAATATTTCAATAATTTATGCCGTTCCAACGTTAACAATAAGGCATATTAACATTGTTTATGTCTATCTTAGTTATATAAATTAATATAATTAACGAAACTTAACAACTAGCGTCTCTAGACTGATAAAATAGAATATATCCTGTCTCAGATGACTTTTGTATATCTGAAGTTAGGCCGTAGAAGTCTTCTATAGCAGAGGCGTCGATTTTCTGGAAAAAGAAATTACAATGATTTGTATGATTTCTGGAAAAAAAAATTACAATGAGTTGTATGATTAACAACCTCTGTAACTCAATGGTTAGCGCGTTCGAATCCCGCCAGGTAACCAAGAAAAAAGATTTCTGTGTTCCTGGGTCATGGATGTGTATTATATAATAAAAATCTTAATTATATGTATGGTATAAAAGTATTAAATATATTTCTGTTGTCTAGTACCCGTAATACAAGTTCTTCGAGAACTTATCACGGGACCAGATTGACGTGGTGTAAAAGCTTCCATAGATATAAAAAAAAAAGATCAGTTCTTCTATATTCTACATCATAAAGAGGTAAGAGGTAGTGCCATTTCAAATAAATCAAACAATACTACGAATACATCAATGACGCGCCACTTTACACGCCTTACGCAGTCAACGGGCATCAACTTTTTTCCTCCACAATAAAAAATATACACAACAAAAAGTAGCAAAAACATACGACAACATATTTGGTGTACATGATGTACTCACATCGACCATATCGTCGTCGAAGAGCAGCCAGAAGCCGTGGCTCTTGACGATACTGATGTAGTGGCCGCGGTTGGGCCCCGAGCCGCAGTGCACCACCACTGCCACCAGGTCGTACAGCCGGTCCGGGTTCACCGCATCGTCCGACTGTCACCATGAACACATGTATAGTTAGTTGGTTGTATCGAGTTAACCATATCCCTCATAACCACATGATACGACATACAACATTGCATAAATATATGCATTTGATGGTCTCTTCCCCTTTATAGATTAAAGGGCATTCACCTCGCAAGTATCATACACCATGTTGAGTGATATAACACATTCATCACATGGGTGCTCAAACAAAGCCTAAGTGTCATTTTATCACATAGATGATTATATTGTCAAGTGTACAAAAAAATTGATAATTCCAGGTGATTAAAGCGGAATAGACCATCTTGGTGAATACACTACTAAAATGTACAAATGACTATAACAATTTAAACTATTTAGAATAGCTAAATAGATTTTTCAGCATCTTAGTAAAAAACATTACTGTTTTTTCAGGGAAGATAGTTTTATTTAACGTAATATAATCTAAAACATTTACCGTATTAAAAAGTCTCAACTCCAATGGGAACACAACTCTGTGAGAAACTTTTATATGCCTATTATACTGTTCCATATATTTAAACCTCTTCAGGTGCAACGCTAATATGAGGGGAAGTTTCTTCACCCGCATACGTTTCTGGGCTTCTTGATAACTACTACAATTGTCGCACTTGAATTTGTTATCATTGCACAGTGTTTCTGTATCACTAAAGCATTTAAGACAATGTGTTATGCTAGTGTTTTGATCAACATCCACCTGAAAAAGAAGACCGAAATATAGAGGATATTATATTTTTTTGAGGTAAAATTTTTAGAATGCTATCAATTCACTAATGTTGAGATGATTTTAAAAGAATAAACACAGTCCTTTTCCCATGGTTCTTACTCAATATAATGATTGTAGTATAATAAAGTTTCATTCATATCATAGAGGCAAGGCCAAGGAAACAACCATACCTTAAACTTACGTATTTGACAGTGACAAAATGACGTAAATTACGATTATTTTTACTAAAAGTAGAAGGACAAGTGCGAGTTAAGACTCATGCAGTGAGGGTTACATTAAAAAAAGTGTAAAACTGGTAGGATTCACTGTAGTAACCCTAAAAATGTAACTTACCTGCAAATCAAAAAAGTGTTCATCCTTACTACTAACCGTCTCACAATTGAGACACCTTGTTTCACTTGTGAGTGTACCCTGAAATATCTCATGCACCCAAGTGGGCTCGGTGTTCTGGGGAACTGTGCCATTACATGTCACATTCTCACCAGAGCCCGTTGTCTTTTGTATTTTTAATGTACTTTGATTTCTTTCAGCTGAAATAAAATCCAAATGTCTATAAATTAAGCAAGGTCTAAAACATTATTGTACTAATTATTATTATATGTTTATAACTTTTGGTCAATTTTAAAATTAGATTTGATACAAAACACAACTTTATTATGCATACACATATAGCATCATAAAGCAATCATAATAAAAAATAATGTTAGAAATATTAATGCACTTACCTAAAATTATTTCATTTATATGATTTATAAGGAAATTAAGAAACTCATGAGCATCTTGCTGCATATAGTTATCAAACTCCTCTGTAAAAGAAAAACAAAATTTTAACAACTGCAATACATATTAACTAAAAGATGTAAATGACTCTCTGTGTATGAATATGTAGATGGCATGATGATTTTAAAGAGAATAAACACAATTATCAGGGTCTAAATTGGCAGACATATGCCATAGCACCTCCATTTAAACAGAATTCCTCTTGGACACTGCATAAAATCATCTGATAAAACTGTATTAAGTCCTCTTATTGATAATAAGGTAAATATATTGTTATATAACTCTTCTCTAGATCAGTCATTAGCCTGAGTCCACTCTCTACATACTCTCTTCTGCAATTCAAAACTAATTTAACCTAAATATATCTTATAATATTTTCTATGCATCTATTCTTTCTATCATCATTCCACCTATCAATGGCATACTAATAATGCTAATCGGAAATACCGCTGCTAGCTAACGTCAAGATACGGAGCATATGACAACTTACCCTTTTCTTTCCTTAGCCTCGCTATAAATTTCTTAGGTGCAATTGAACCTACTTTCTTTTTTTGTGTTGCTATGCTATAAAATAAATCTGCAAGGCAGGTTAAAAGTGTTTCCTTAGTCCTTTTATTTTTTGCCTTATACTCTAATACTTTTTCTCTAAAAGGACGACAGAAATATAACGCTTGTAATACAGAGTTGCTATAACATGTGTTACCAAACTGTGAACAACACAAAATAAGTTATTAATATACCAGTCTCATTATGACCAAGATGAGAAAATATTATATATTCACATGCACAAAGAAAATGCTGTTGTCAGCTGTAGCTGTGCTAACTGTGTGTATGTTTCTTAACATGCAAAAAAATACCACATTTTGGTACTATGGAAGCAAATAAGGAAATTGTATGTCACAAATATTAAATATTTGTTTCTCCAGTGAGATATCATTCATAAGAACTATTAAGTAATCAGTGATAATATTTTGCAGTTACATAATAATGATAAGAAAATCCCAAGTCGCTACATTTTTCTAGAAGCGTTCCAACATGAAATAATTTACAAGATATTTTTGTAATAATTATATTGAGATTTTCCCTAACTCTGTTTTAAAATTACCTTGTTGCTATATGAGGAATTGATTTAAAAATTGGTAAATAAAACTTACAAGACATAACTAGCATTAAAAAAATAAGTCAATATAAAATTTAAAAATATATGTAGTATAAAGCCAAAGGATGAATTAAATTTAAGAATTTGACATGTTTACAAAATAATGTTACAATTTAAATAGCAATACCAATATTTTTGGGATGCTAAATGATTCATTACATAAATTATTAACTGTATACAAGACAATGATATAATTACACAAATTATTAACTGTATACAGTATTTTATAGCTTTTGTTTCTTGGATAAGTATTTAACAAACAGTAGGATTGAAACTAAGCTAAGATTCAAGAACTGTTGCATTTTCATATCACTACATTGAACTATATACCCTGTTTGTTTAATCCACAATTTATTTCATATGACATTACTTACATTGACTAAACCAAAATAATGCTCGTTCGGTGGGAATTGTTCTGACCCGATATCCTTCTCTAATTGTGATATATTTGCGCCCTGAAACAAAATAGAACGACTATTAAGTAAGTATTGGAAGTAGCCTCCCAAATATGAGCTTTGTAGCTACTAGGATTAATGCAGCGGTGTTAAGTGAAATAAACAGTTCGAGACTAAGTATTTAGTTCTCACCATTCTCTGTTGGAAGTTAAGACCGAGATCCTGACATATTGACATTTGCAATCTGGTTTCAGACTTTTAGGCGTTACACGCGATTATGGATATCACTATATGTATTTAAAATAAAATTATGTTTTTTAAAAACATAGTGGTTGCTAAGCTTTATGTTTTCTGTTAATAATAATTAGATTTTGAAATGATCCTGAAAACGTAAATTAAATTGCAAATGCAAAACAGCACTTGTCATGGTCGGAATGCCAAACGCTTGACACCAACTTGACACTTTCAACTTTGTAAGTTTTGACTTAAAATGGTCATTGCCAATATCATTGCTGTAGCCTCCACAAATCTAACCTGAGTTACCCACAACATCACGACGATCTATGAATTCCACGATTTATCGATGTCCATGTAGATGTCGATATCGGTTTAGATATGTAAAAATGAATGAATTATAAAATATTAAAGGTCCAGTCCAATTATTACCTTACAAAATTGCTAATGAAGTTCAAATTTTCTAAAGTTTGGGGAGATTTTCAAAATACTGGCAACCATTGACGATTTTATATTTTTTTCCTTCCTATTGGAACAGGCTAAGAACAGAGGCCATGCTGCCAATTCTGTTGTATTGAATATCCTTTATCATTATTTTAAACAAACCGGATTATACCGAAAAAAGTTAAAAAAAGGCAACAAATGAAATGAAATATTTTTTCATGTTTTTTTCACTTGTATCATGTCAGGCCATGCTAACACCTCTTTGTTTTTGCAAGCGTTCCAAATACACCTGGTACATTATATTGTTAATAGAGAAGTTTCCATTTTTTTTATAATAATATTATTAATTTGTATTGTTTTCTAATGTTTACGCGAATTTCACTCATTATAATAAAACAATTTTTTACGGATTTTATCGCGGTTTATTAAGATTTTTACAAGCCCGACGTTTCGGATACTTTACAGCAACCATGGTCACGGGAGGACTGAGGTGTCATACGTCCTATTATTACAAAGTTATTCGAAACTACCCTATGATACATCAATATTTTGGTCAGTCCTATCTACGCAGAAAGTGCTAACTGTATCTTTAATCTGTGACATATTATGCTTGGATTTTGATTTGATAATTTTAATAATGGGATCCCAAGCAGGTGGTAGAAGCCAGCCATCTTCTCTATTGAAATTAGGATGTTTTTTAATTTCAATAGCCTCACGGATCATCCTTGGTTGGAATCTGTGTTCTTTTGCGAGGACTTGTGGTTTATCAAATCCGATATAATGGCGAGCTTTGTCAAGACTATGTTCACAGATGGCAGACTTAGTGTAGCGACGGTGTTTTAAATCAGCTATATGTTATTTCACGCGAGTTTTATTAGATCTTTTAGTTTGGCCTATATAGGAGAGACCACAGTCACAATCAAGCTTGTATACTCCTGCATCTTGTAAGGGTATATGACACTTGACAGATGGTAAGAATTGACTTATCTTTTTTGGCGGCTTGAAATAAGTTTTTATAGAAGCTCGCTTTAGGATGAAGCCAATCTTGTCAGTGACGCCTTGAATAAACGGGAGAACTGCAGGTACTCGCTCGACGGTGGTTGGTTTCACACGTTCACTGTGACGGAGACGCGGTACCCGAAGCTTGTTGTCACGCAATACTTGCTTGACATGTTGAAGTTCGGTCTCCAGGTGTTGCTCATCACAGATCCCTTGTGCTCTCTGAAACAAAGATTTACCCACGGTAGCTAACTGTGTTGGATGGTGGTGAGATTCGCCGTTTAGGTACTTATCCGTATGGGTATGCTTCCTATACACTGTGTGGCTTAAGGTATTGTTGGGATTACGGATAACTAATACATCTAAGAAGGCTAGAGAATTATTTTCTTCTAATTCCATTGTGAATTGAATTTTGGAATTAATAGAATTAAGATGGTTTAAAAATATGGTTACTTTATCAGATGGTAATATTGTGAAAGTATCATTTACGTACCGCTTGTAGAACCTGGGTGTTATGGGTGAAGTTTGCAGAGCAGTCTCCTCGAAGTCCTCCATAAATATGTCGGCAACAACAGGGGATACTGGTGAGCCCATGGCCACTCCATCTACTTGCTTGTAGAAATAATTATTCCACAACATATATACAGATGTAAGGCAATGTTCCAAAAGGTCAGCATATTCCATTGGCATGTCATTTTCTCTTAGCTTTCTTCTTACTATTGTTATGCAATCTTCCACAGGTAGGCAGGTAAAAAGAGATTGCACATCAAAACTAACCATTGTTTCATTGTCGCTGAGACGTAGGTGTTTGATCTCATTAACAAAGTGGTAAGAATCCCGTGTATGTGCTCTAGTTTGTCCACGCAGTGGTGACAGTACTTGGGCCACATGTATAGCCAATCTATAAGTTGGTGAGTCGATCTGGCTTACAATTGGACGTAATGGAGCATTAGCCTTGTGTATTTTCGGCAACCCATACAGCTTGGGTGGTTTGGGACATGAAGGAATTAGATATTTGACGTCCAGATTCAATGTTTCGGAGTATTTTGCTATTATATTACTAGTAGTTTTCAAAACCTTGTTAGTTGGATCGGTTTTGACGTTTTTATAAGTACTTTCATCCGATAATAGGTGTAAAATTTTATCATTATAATCTGACGTATCCATAACTACCGTAGCATTGCCTTTATTGAAATTAAAAAACATCCTAATTTCAATAGAGAAGATGGCTGGCTTCTACCACCTGCTTGGGATCCCATTATTAAAATTATCAAATCAAAATCCAAGCATAATATGTCACAGATTAAAGATACAGTTAGCACTTTCTGCGTAGATAGGACTGACCAAAATATTGATGTATCATAGGGTAGTTTCGAATAACTTTGTAATAATAGGACGTATGACACCTCAGTCCTCCCGTGACCATGGTTGCTGTAAAGTATCCGAAACGTCGGGCTTGTAAAAATCTTAATAAACCGCGATAAAATTCGTAAAAAAATGTTTTATTATAATTATTAATTTGACTTGACCGGTATTCGAAGCTTATTTGATTTGAGATAGGCCCTTCCGTTTCCCGCCCTTATACATCTCTCTGTCTTTCATATTCACCTCTCTTTCCACCCCACCAAGAGGCAGAGTAGGGGTGAAGCGATCTGCGAACCTAAACTACTTGATGTTTCATTGGCGTCTTGTTTCCCGCTTAGAACGGTCGTTCTCAGTAACGTGCTATCAGGGTACATCAAGTAATTTATTATAATATAATAGCTATATACTTAGTGTGTAGTGATTAATTGTGCAAATTCAGGTGAGTTATTTGCTCTTATATTGTGCTGAATCGGTCCTATTTGAATTAAAAATAAACGGTTTTACCGTTCGATTTTAATTCTTCATTCATATTAGTAATTATTTGAATTTAGAACAAAGAAACAGGACTGTGTGCTATTCAAAGCTATTTCATTACCTTTAAAGTTATAACAAAGGAAAACCAAATGTTTTTGCATCTACCTTCATATTATTAATTTTGGTAAGTTAGGTTTAATACAACATTGTTGTAGCTTCTTTTTTAGAATGGATGATGATAAAAGGGATAAAGGTCATGACAGTCTCATGGGTCGTGACCCAGTACCGGGACCATCCGCACCGTGTGCAATTAAATCAAGTAGCTCAAGCTCTAGCAGCGATAGCGATACTTCATCGTCGTCCAGTTCGACTAGGAGGCGCCATAGCCATAGCAAAAAGAAAAGGGGGAGCAAACATAAATCCCGTAAGTCGGATAAGAAATATCATAGAATATCCAAAGAGGTACGTGACATTAAAAAGTATTTGTCTGGCCACTGTCGGAGTTCTCAAATAGCTCAAAAGGATTTTAATAATTTAGCCGAGGTAGATTCTATATCTCTTTGTTCAAACGAAAGTCGCAAGCTTTACGAGTTAAGTGGTAACGGTTCTAATTATGAAGTAAATAACGATCAAGTTTTTTCATTTAACATTGAAACTAAATTAAAGGAATCATCTATGCCCAAAAGTTCTATAGATCATCTGAAACTTTTATGTGACTTGCAACATTTAGACAGTAGCTCTTGGGCTGATATTAGATATTCTGAAACTCAGAAGACATATCCGGGTTTCACGGATTTAGAAATTAATGAAGAAGTTTCAGCTTTTCAGTCTCCTCGTCATTTAATACTAGCTGAAAAAGCTTTTGCAGCATTAACATTGTGCATTATTAGACAGCGTGATTCATTTAATAAACTTTTACGTGATTTCGCACAATGGGCTGTTGATATGAGACCAGATTGTGAGATTCTGAATCAAAAATTATTGGAACTCGCTTCTAACGGCGACTACCATCAAATTTCCTCAGATAACATATCTGAGGAAATTTGATGGTAGTCGCCGACCGATGGTAGATTGTTTGTGGTCATCGTGCCGAAATATTACAAATGCGGCGTGACGTTGTTCTTAAGCAGGTAAAGGATCCTTTGGTAAAGGCCGCCCTAAGAAAAATTCCACCAACTTGCGACAATCTTTTTAATACTGATAAGTTTACTTCTACAATAGAAAAGGCAGGTGGAGTTCGTAAATGTTTTTGGCCTCTGAGGAAGTCTCGAATTTCTGCCTCGCAGGCAGAAACTATTAAACCTAGCATCTCCTCGCAGGAGCAACTAGCCTTTAGAAAGCCCTCGCAGGGTTTTCACTATAAACAGGATTGGTATCCAAACAACCAACCCTCGCAGGGTGGTACTTATCATGGGCAGATGTCTCGTTCAGGGACTGCTAATCAGACATTTCGTAGACATGGCTCCTCGCGAGCCATTCCAAAATATCAAAACGATAATAGATCTGGACAAAAACGTTTCGCTGCATCCTCAGGTAATACCAAAGATTCTAAGCGACGTAAATACTGACATGCGATTCAGGGCAGGCCGTCTCGGTCAATTTCGTGACCGATGGAGCCAATTAGGAGCTCCACAGGTCATTTTAAAAATTATAACTGGGTACCGCATACCCTTTCACAAAAAACCGCCGCTCATTCATCCATTGAGGCAAAAGAGAATATTGGAGGTCCCTTGTTCAAAAGAAATGACCACTGTAATCAACAAAATGAGCGAGCAAGGGGTTCTGGAATGTTGTTATCCAACTCCCAGTTTCCTCTCAACAATGTTTTTGGTACGCAAGAGCGATGGGTCCGCTCGGCCTGTTTTCAATTTAAAAGCTCTGAATCGTTATGTAATAACAGAAAAGTTCAAACTCTTAAGTATGTTCAGAGTGCCAGATTTCCTTCAGCCGAGGGATTGGCTAGGCAAAATCGACCTTTCTCAGGCATACTTTCACGTAAGCATTTCGCGCAGTCACAGAAGGTTCCTACGCCTTCTATATCAAGGTAAATTGTGGGAAATGACTTGTTTACCATTTGGTCTAAGTACTGCACCAAAGGTTTTTGCAACTATAACAAATTGGGTTGCCCAAGTTCTCAGGAACAAAGGGATCCGGATTGTCGTGTATTTAGACGATTTTATAGTTGCACACCAGTCAGAACAGGGTTTTTTGGAGCATGTACGAATCGTCATACAAACTTTGCAGACCCTGGGTTGGATAATCAACTTCGAAAAGTCCGTTCTCATACCATCAAAAACTGTGGTATACTTGGGGGTTCAATGGAACCCTTGGACCAATCAAAAGGAACTTCCTCGAGAGAAGGTAACCATCTTAATTACCAAAATCTTGAGATGTCTAAACAAAGAGTTCATACGTCTCGAAGACATTCAGAGCCTTATAGTTCTCTTAAACTTTGCCAGCTTTACTGTTCCGATGGGTCGACTCAATCATCGAGCTCTATTAAATTTGCTCAACAAAATATTGAAATCAAAAGGAAAATGGCATACGATTCCTATAGAAGCCAAAAACAATCTGAAGTGGTGGCTCGAGAACTGCAGGCGCCCCTCGGCTATCCACATGCCACCTCCATCCCATTATCTGACAACAGATGCATCAGGATTGGCATGGGGAGCTCGACTAAACAATATGCCTCTATCGGGGTTTTGGTCAGAGCACGAAGCGAGCCTACACTCCAATCTAAAGGAGATGTTGGCTATTTTAAAAGTATTACAAGACCATTGTCAGAAATTGAGCCAAAGCACGGTTTTAATTCAATGCGACAACAAAACAGTAATCGCATACCTTCGCCACGAGGGTGGTACAAAGTCAACCAAGCTTCAGGACCTGACTTACCGGATATTTCAAATATTAGAACGGTATGGAATACAAATAAAGGTCTTCCACATTCCAGGATTATACAACAGTCAGGCCGATCACTTATCGAGACTCCGTCTCAATCCGGAATGGCATCTACTATCCGAATGCACAGCCAGAATCTTTCCCAAATGGGGAACGCCACTAATAGACTTATTCGCATCCAGTCGGGCACACGTCGTAACGAACTATGTATCCTTGGATCTGAAGGACAATCGAGCGTTGTTTCACGATACCTTCTCGAGGATTTGGAAGTTCACCCTGGCATGGGTATTCCCTCCACCTTGCTTAATACCCAGAGTTTTGAGCCACCTGAACAATGCCGAGGGAACATACTTGATGGTGGTACCTCGCTGGAATCGAGTTTATTGGCGAGCAGATCTCAAATCCCGGGCACTAGCAGCCCCTTACACACTTCGTCGATTCGACAAAGTTTTAATCGACATGTCTACAGGTCTACCGCCACCGAGGGTACACGAAATGACTCTGGAAGTATGGAAGTGTGGGGGTGGAGCCAAAGCCAAAGGTTGGAACGAGAGACAAGTGAAACTCTTACGTGAGTCATGGCGTGTTTCTACCTGGAAGACTTATAATGTGGCTTGGAAAAGGTGGATGGAATGGTCCAGAAAACACAAAGTGGATTCACATAAGCCTAAGGGTGATGAAGTAGCTAGATTTCTTTCCGATTTACATCTACTTCATAATATTTCTTACAACTCTATTCTATTGCATAAATCTGTTCTCTACTTTTTGCAATCCAGATATGGCCGGAAAGATTAGTTCACATATTTTGGTTAAACAAGTCCTGAAGTCCATAGCTTTGCAAAAACCGATCATAACTAAACCACCCATTTGGAACATCGATGACCTTGCATCATACTTAAGTACTTATTGCCCTGAGCATGATAATCCTTTTGAAGTACAAAGGCATACCGCAATTTTGTTACTATTATGTTCGGGACGAAGAATACACGACCTGACACTTTTAAGAACTGATAGAAGTCATTGTGTACAATCGGTTCTAAAACAGATACCTCAGACCACAGGCAATCTGGGTGGAAATTTTCAACTAACCCTAAGAATATAAATTTGGATCCAGTTTATTGGATAACTAGAACAATCGAAGTACTGGATTCTCGTCGAAGTTCTGCTGGATTGCAAGACTTGTTTGTAACAATATGGGGACCAGTGAAGTCTGCTTCCAAAACTGTCATTTCAGGATGGATCAGAACCATATTTAAAGATGCTGGTATATCTTCAACGCCAGGAAGCATACGATCAGCAGTTGCGTCAAAAAATCGGTATGATAATTTTCCTATTGAGGACATTCTTGCCAGAGGAAATTGGCGATCAAAGAATACATTTTGCAGGTTTTATAGGCGAGAAGTACTACCTTCCGCCACTATTAATACCTCCGTAACAGCGTTATTTGCTCCGGTTAACTGATTCAGTGAATCTTTATTTATGATAATATATTGAAGATTGATTGTTTGATTTGCCATACTATTTCTTATTTGTAATAATCTAAATAAAAGGTATATTCACATTGGCGTCTATTTAATACACCCCACCAGGCGATAACAAACAAATCTCAAATCAAATAAGCTTCGAATAACGGTCAAGTCAAATTAATAGAAGCGTTTTACCTACCAATAAAACGCATATTAATTTACTTACCTTATTCGAAGCTTATATTTTACTTCTGCCTGGTGATTTTCGACACAATGAAACATCAAGTAGTTTAGGTTCGCAGATCGCTTCACCCTTACTCTGCCTCTTGGTGGGGTGTAAAGAGAGGTGAATATGAAAGACAGATAGATGTATAAGGGCGGGAAACGGAAGGGCCTATCTCAAATCAAATAAGCTTCGAATAAGGTAAGTAAATTAATATGCGTTTTATTGGTAGGTAAAACGCTTCTAATATCTATGGACGCTTTTACACCACGTCAATCTAGTCTCGTGGTAAGTTCACGAAAAACTTGTGTACGGGTACCAGACAACGGAAATATATTTAATACTTTTATACTATACATATATTTAAGATTTTTATTATATAATACACATATTTATAATTTAATACACATCCATGACCCAGAAACACAGAAAATATTTTTGTCCCCTGGCGGGATTCGAACCCCCAACCTTCGGCTTGAGCGCCAACGCGCTTACCATTGAGCCACAGAGGTCGTCGCTAAATTTATGTATTAAAAATAGCACTAATGCACTAAACTTATAATAAAGCCCATTGATTTTTTTAAATTATCTTTTTTTTATGTTAGTTGGATATGCAACCTGGCAAACGTGCCACCTGATGGTAAGTGGTCGACGTCGTCCATGAACATAAACCAGTTTACCTGGAACGAGCCCAGGCAACTCATTTATGTGTTGCCTATCCTGAGACAAGATGTTGATTCTCGGTACCAGTAATTACACTGCCTGTCTTGCCCTTCTCTCCGAAACACAGCAAAGCTGTTTCGCGGGAGAAACAAGATGGTGGTACTCATGCAGCCGGGAGCGCGGCACAGCGCTTCCCTCCCACCGGTCCCTCCATAAATGACGAAGATATTATGATACTTTACCCGCCGCTTTAAAACTTCTCAACGCACGGCCTCTGAAGTTAGAAGTCTCACCCACGGGCCACGACTCGCTCGCTCTTGTGAGGGTAAGACGATATACGACCAAACTCTGGTCGTATGCCGTCTTACCTATACCGTTGAATTGGCGGGACTTGTGACGTCACGAGCAAATGTTCCGCGCGCGTTAGGGGTTCAGTAAAAGTTGATTTGTTTTGTAATTTTTCAAGTTATTGAAATAATTCTTTAACCATATATATTATAATTTCTTTGTACAAGCTTGGCAAAAAAGAGTCTGGAAAAAATGAGGGCGCCACTTTCACTTAGGTCTTATTATAATATGGAAAATCAGTAAGAGAATTTAATCAAATCGTTAATAATAAATGTGAAACACTAAAATTTATTCAAAATCTAGTATTTGACGGCCCAGTATTGTCAACATCATAGGTTTCCATTTAGTAAAATATTTAGTTCCACTTGTCACCGCGTCATATTCTTTTTTGCCAAGCTGTACTTACAATTTATATACGAATTTTGTTGTATATATTAATGAATTTTCAAAAGATTCGTTTCACTGAGTTTGTTTCGCCAGTTCATCTCAATGGAATGTGGATTAGCTTTGAAACCGGTAGAGGAGTTATTTAACGTTGTACATACTTTTATTAGTCGTGTGATTTTACTATTTAAGAAAAACAGACAACACTAATGATAATCGCAACTGGCAATATCAATTGCGATTGTGATCGCGTTTCGTATTCGCCATTCGGATTTCGGACTTTGGTACGAATTTGGTACGTTACCAAAGAGTATATAAACACTACGTTTACTTGCTCTGTGGTACGTTACTGTTTAACTAACTTATCCGATATCGTCGTTTATCATATTTGACACGGGAGTTGGGAACAAATTTATTGGAACAAATCAGTGACGGGAGCACGGGAAATCTAATATAGTTGACGTGGCGGTTTTATGAGTTCGTTGGACTAAATTCGAATTCTGCGGTAAGTGGAAAGTATAAACATTATTAGTTATATTTGTACACCATTATACCGGGCTTGCAGTATTTGTTTCTTTAATAATTCATTTGTTACAGCAAACATGACTATTACATTGTATGTAGTATTGGCTATATCAGCTGTATTTGCTGGGGTTCCAACTCCAGAAGAAACCAAGAGGATAAGGGATCATCTTTCAGATGTAGAACATTATAGAGCTGAGCATCATAATAATAAATACGATCACGATGCATTTTTAGGCGAAGATCAGGCAAAAACATTTGATCAATTGCCACCTGAAGAGAGCAAGAGGAGATTAGGGTAAGTTTCCTATCAATTTTTCAAATTGGAATCTATGTATTTGGTTTAACATTTGATTCTCCTAAAGTGTTTGTAAGATTACTTGAGGGACCCACACTTGATTCTCTTAACTACATACTTAAGGTCTTCTACAAAAATTAAAGTTATTATTTCTTCCAAATTTCCTGTATACTTTAAAAGTTTAACTGCATGGGTCGTACCTCTCCATTAATTATTTTTGGTTTATTCTTTATATGTAACATTGTAGTGTATAACTGTGTAAATATTATATACATTTTTTTTGTGTTTAACATGTGTCAGTTCTTCGCTATTATATGATTATATGAAAGCATATAGTGCTAACTTTGGTGTTAAGCAGTGGAATATACTTACTCCATATCCACCCACTGCAAGTCATAAATGTTAAGATCAACAATGTGCAATTGTTTATTTCATGCACCTTCTGCTTGGCATATGTGTATCACATTTTATTATCAAATATGAAATAGTGAATCATTTCATACATTAACCCTGGGTATGAGAATAATTCTCATACCCAGGGTTAATTTATGTCAATCATTGTGATTATGATCACACATGATCATAAAAATAGAATTTGAAGTAAATATTTTAGCACATTTTAATTTAAGTTTAAATTTGCAGAAAAAAAATTTTCATCATCAACATTTAAAACAGGATTGTAGATTTTTTAAACTAATGTTATTTTTACTTTTAATTTTTTATGTTAGTTGGATAGGCAAACTGGCAAACGTGCCACCTGATGGTAAGTGGTCGACGTTGCCCATGAACATAAACTAGTATACCTGGAATGAGCCCAGGCAACTCATCTATGTGTTGCCTATCCTGAGACATAAGGTGTTAAGTCTCGGTGCCAGTAATTACACTGCCTGTCTTGCCCTTCTCTCCGAAACACAGTAAAGCTGTTTCACGGGAGAAACAAGCAAGATGGTGGTACCCATGCAGCCGGGAGCGCGGCACAGCGCTTCCCTCCCACCGGTATGTTATTTGTTCTGGCATATACCATATTCACATTCACTCAAGGCACCTCGGGCCATATTTACCACAGACACCAAAGCACCTGAAGCCATCTATCGTAATACGGAGGATACAATGTTTCTTCCTGTATCTATCCCTCCCTAACCAACTCGCAAATTTGTATATAATCATATCGGCTGTTTGGCTTTGAAAAACATGTGGATGTGTTTTTTGCAAATATTCACTATTGTAATGTTCACAAAATATATCTATTCGCAAAAGGAGTTTTATTTTTTCGCAAATCTGGATTTTAGGGATTGTTGATGGTGTCCCTAACATTATTAAAACTGAAATTTGTTGTATATTGTACTGTTTTTCACTATTTTTAAGCATTTCTTTTTGTCATAAAAAATGTCATTTAAATAATTTAAACAATTCTGAAATTGAGCTCTGTCAAATATTGTAAATATCTTGTTTCAAACAATGTTAATCATTGTAGAAATCCCTTTATTCTTTGGCCCGTTATTTCATGATGTGTGGGTGGTGATATCTTGCTAGTGCTTTCAATTATCTCATCTACATTATGTGGGTTAGATAAACTGCCTGTTTGGCTATGTTCTACTAAAAGTGAAGCAAATATGTAACATTGTTTGTTTACCCAGTCATTTAGATATATTATGGGAACAATTTCTTGATTAGTAGTAGTAGTAAGATCTAAATAAGTATATTTTTCATGTTGTTTTTTTAAATGTTGAAATCATGTTTCAATAACTTTTGATTATGGAATTACTGTATTTTTTATGTTTAGAACAATTAAAAAATACATATTTAAGAGTCAAACTTGTTACATGTAGTCACATGACAGGCTACAAGCCAGCCAGTCAGGAAGGCGCAAATGAATGTTGTGTAAAATTATTATTATATAACCTATTAATATTAATCATTAATAATAAATCATACTGTTGATAGCTAGATCAATCTTCCTCGAGTTTATCATCATTATTATTTTGGTAGTATCATAGTTCAGTGACCTTTATCTAAATGACCTAAAATTCTTTGTAGGTTAATAGTTGATAAGATAGATGCAGACAATGATGGTTTTATAACTTTAGTGGAACTGAAGGATTGGATCAGGTACACTCAAACTCGATACATTTTGGAAGACGTTGAACGCCATTGGAAACAACATAACCACACAAAAATCGGAGACGAGGAAGTCATAACTTGGGAGGTTTGTGTCCTGAATGTGATGATTTAATGTAAAAGTAGCTTACATACCTGACCTTACACAGATCTGTGACTTAAAATCCCCATGAATTTGGTCCTGTCGTTTTGGTGGTTAGCCACAATAAACAGACAGACAATAATATAAGAAATTCTTATTTTGACATTACAAACACTCCAATTTTATTTGATCCTATTGCTTTTATTAACTATACTAGCTGGGCTAGCATGCGTACATCGAGATATCTCTTGACTAGAGAGAGAGAGATGATTTCTACATCGAGTATTTTCTAGAGTACTCGTTAGGGTAATAATAATAATAATATCTATGGACGCTTTTTACACTACGTCAATCTGGTCCCGTGGTAAGTTCTCGAAGAACTTGTGTTACGGGTACCATACAAAGGAAATATATTTAATACTTTTTATACTATACATATATTAAAGATTTTTATTATATAATACACATATTTAATACACATCCATGACCCAGGAACACAGAAAATATTTTTGTTCCCTGGCGGGATTCGAACCCGCAACCGCCGGCTTGACCGCCAACGCCCTTACCACTGAGCCACAGAGGTCGTCGAGGTAATACCACGTAATACGAAAAGTGCTACTACGAGAACACTCGTATGCCGAAATTATATAATTATATTAGGGAAACGCCACGGTATACAAGAAATAGGCACCCGGTTTTATTTATTTAACTTTATATTACTTTATCTTGTCCTTAATATTAAAAACGCATGTTAGCTACAGACAGAGAGATAATACGAGAAAAGGGGTCGACAAAATTTTTTCGTGCGCGCATGCTAGGCCAGCTGGAAATATATTTTAATATATCACATTGACTGTAGTAATAAATAAAGTTATAATAAATGAAAAAAAATTGCAGAGCTACAGAAAGGAGGTTTATGGTTTTATGGATGATATGAATTCTAATGAGCTTGGAAGAAGCACTGAGGGAGTCACATACGTTAATTTGAGGAAACGGGACAGAAGGAGGTGGGCTTATGCGGGCAAGTTTCTTAACTTTTTAACAATTCTATTGTGGTTTATTAAGATTTTTACATTTCAGACTCTCAGACACTAAACAGCTATAGGAAAAATTAAAGTTAACCATGATGTCCATTAGAAGTTATTTCATTATAAACTCTAGTCACATGACTCAGACAAAAGCGCTTAGTAGGACTAAACTGCAACTTAGGAACATATCAAAGAGGCAAACTTGTATTTGAAAGGCCGGCAACATACTTAAAAACCCTTCTATAATAACTTCCCACATAAAAAATGTACAGACAGTGCCCAAAGTTTGGTTAAAATTTCAGTTTAGTAGTTCAGCTTTTCATCTCTGACAATGTGAAATTCTTTATCTATATAATATTGGCTATAGACGCTGATGCCAATGATGCTCTCAACCGGACGGAGTTTGCTTGGTTCCTTCATCCGGAAGATCACAACAACATGCGAGATGTTGTGGTGTTGGAGACATTGGAAGACATTGATGTAGATAAGGTAATTTATTTGAGAATTTATATGTATATGAGAATAAAATAATCATAGTAAGAGGTAATGCAGTATGCATTGCAGCCGAACTTTGCCGGCACGACCGAGGTGGTACCTCCCGCTCACATAACACCGGCGTCAAGTGACAGCTATGCTGTCGCGTTTGCGTGTGAGGTTCTGACTGCTCGTTTGCCCCCGAATGACATAAAAAAAGGAAAATGTAAAATAGCATCAGTGTTAGGGAAATATTACATTCCATGAAAGAAACATTGAACTTAAATGTTGTGGAGTAACTATACTTTTGCACTAATTATACCATAATCACCTGTATATAATTAATCATTGTTTACCATTGATTATTTTGTTATTTCTCACAATTAAGCTGCTAAAGGCCGAATAGTCGAGTTTACGTGCAATATTTTTATTCTGGATTTTCTTTCCCTTTTTTCAGGATGGTAAGTTGTCCCTGGAAGAATACATCGGAGACATGTACAAGCCCGAGGATGGTGACACGGCTGAAGATGAACCAGACTGGGTCAAACAGGAGAGAGAACAATTTTCAGGCTACAGGTAAAGGTCTTTGTAGATAGTACGTATTTTCCGGTGGGAGGTGCGCTTTAACCGCACTCCCATTTGCATGTGTACCACCACCGTTTATGCCTTTCGTGAAACAACTTTGTTGTGTTTCGGAAAGAAGAGCAGTACAGGCAGTGTAATTACTGGCACCGAGACTTAACATCTTATGTCTCAGGATAGGCAACACATAACTGAGTTGCCTGGGCTCGTTCCAGGTATACTATTTTATGTTCATGGGCGACGTCGACCACTTAAAATCAGGTGGTACGTTTGCCAGTTTGCCTATCCAACTAACATAAAAAAAAGGCAACACGTGAATGTGTTGCCTGGACTAGTTTCAGGTTCACTGGTTTATGTTGATGGGCGACGCTGACCACTTACCATCATGTGGCTCGTCTGTCCGTTTGCCAATCCAACTAACATAAAAAAAGAAAAATAAAAAAAATAAAGGAAAAGAAAAGAATATGCGGTATGTAAGCAAAACTATTTTCGAGCACGTGGGAAAATTTTAGCTTACTAGTAGTTATTTGCAGTTAATTAACTAATGCATACTTACTTTTAAACATTATAAAACCCACGGAATAAATTAACTAGTGGAAGTGGCACGCAGTTCTCGCACGGCTGTCATAGTTGAACGCAGATTACCAGTATTAGCCGTAGTTCAACCTCGTTTGCGATTAGTTGCTTGACGACACGACGCTACCATGTACTTTGAAAATATTACGAAATCATGAAACATGCCTTGCACTATTTTAACATGTAAATATAATAAAATGGACTGACAACCATATATTTTATGAATTTAGTGCAACCTAAAAACCACACACGATATACCTTATGCTTATGACTTAAGGTTACACAAGTCGCTCATCTTTCCATACAAACGCAGAACAGTAATTACTACAGTGTTTGACGTTGACCAGGAAAAACTAAGTATAATATAAATTGATCTCGTCGTTATCTATGTCTGTATGTACCCAAAATCGTAAAAAAATTATACATTTTAAATACAAGCTTCTAAACTTTCGTATTTCAACACTGATTTTAGCCCAACTTTGGGCGTAAATAAATAGTATACCGAGCACGAAAGCTCAAAAATAAAGGCCGTACAGACATAGTTTAGTTATTCAAAAGTTGAAATAAATTTATTTTAAAAAGATACACATAACAGTTTTTCTATAATAACTGTTTTGTTAAAAGGGCATTTTCGGAATGAATCATTGTGCATTTCATTCTAGCACATACCTATGTTCGCTCACTATGTCAGGTGATATAGCAATTATTTTGTTTGAGTTCGCGCCGTGGACTAGTTCAACCTTAACAAGCAAGTTTAATTTGATGGCAATTTGAATGTCAGTTAATAAATTATATTAATATAAATATCGATGCTACTCTATTAAGTTCGGTATCGGTAAAATGTTAAAGAAAATTAAAACTGCACAATGCAAAAGTTGCTAATTATAAATAAATAAATTTTTGAGGGTACGATTACTAAAGTCTGATGATAAGCCCACCTACCGGGCCTACTGGGGATTTTAAACTATTCAGTCATCCAAATTCATTCATAAGGTCAAAAACACACGTACGGAAGTATTATATAATACTAGCTGTTGCCCGCATTTTCGCCTGCGTTAACTTAGATTTACCACCGTATCCAGATTGATAATGATTATTTCTATAGCCCATGTCACTCAGTGTTAATGGAGCATTTTAATAATGAAAGAGTTTTTAAAATGGGTCCAGTAGTTTTTGAGTTCATTCGTAACAAACAAACAAAACATCGTATAGATATATAAATTTATAATTTTAATTTAAATCAAATATCGGAAACAAATATTTAAAAGCAGTACGCAGAACAACCGATCCGTAAGGAGCCGACCAGCACGGTACCTCGCAGAGCTAATGGCGGCGGCTTTCACGTCAGTAAAATATTCGTTGAAATCAAACAATCTCAAGGGCAATTTTGTTAAAAATTAAATCCTTATGATTAAAATCTTATTCATTTGGATATCGATTAATATTATGTGAAACTCCTTCGAAAATCATACATTGTTTTAACCACCATTATTTGGCCACATTTTTCATATACATATATAACCTTCTCGATAAACGGACTAAACTACAAAACAAAATATTCAATTCGAACCAGTATTTCCATCTTTTTTTTTATGATGCAGGTTAATAACCAGTAGTCAAACAAGCTATGTAGCTATATAATATTAGTAGAGATATAAGATAATATGAATTTGCAAGAATCAACTAAATGTCTTTTAATTTCCGATCATGCAAATAATGTGGTATTAAAAAAATTTGGTTTAATATTTTTTTCATCAAACAATATCAAACTATTTTGAATTTAACGTTTATATTAATTATATCAGAAATATTGGTTCTATAGAATTATATTCTTTATCTTTCTATTTTTTTAATTTTACCATTAGGTATTCTCTTCGCTTAATTGTCTTGTTCTTAAATCTTTAAGCCTATATCGATAAGTATTATCGATACGGTCTACATCTCCACATGAGTAGAAAACATTAAAAGAAATATTGTGTTTGCTCATGTGAATTTCATATCTTTTTTAAAGGAGTAAGGGTGCATAATAGAATAATATAAGATACAGCGACCCCAACCGGTGAGTAGATGAACTCGTTGACGTTGAAATATGAACGAACTAAATGACGAAGGACCTTACTGACGTTGACATGTTAAATAATAACAATTTACGTTAGTTGTAATAAGTTTTAATTTTCTATATCAGTAGATATTTTTTACGCCGAAGCTGCATTACAATTGTAACTACGATTTTTGTGTATTGCATTGAACAG
Source organism: Helleia helle (assembly GCA_963853865.1). Classification (NCBI taxonomy): domain Eukaryota; kingdom Metazoa; phylum Arthropoda; class Insecta; order Lepidoptera; family Lycaenidae; genus Helleia; species Helleia helle. The sequence goes on along the minus strand of OY971423.1, from coordinate 21,354,527 downwards.
TTCAATGTGGTAATTTCCTGTAGATATGAAGCTTAAGACCACTTCCACTTGTTTATTTATTCCGCGATGAAAACAAACATTTTTTCAATTGTTCCAGAGATACCAACCAAGACGGTTTCATGGATGAAGGCGAAGTCAAGAACTGGATCGTGCCCCCAGAGTTCGACCACGCCGAAGCGGAAGCGCGTCATCTTGTTTTCGAGGCAGACGTTGACTACGACGAAAAGTTGACGAAAGATGAAATTCTGCAAAAGTACGACCTGTTCGTCGGCTCTCAAGCCACTGACTTTGGAGAGGCGCTAGTGAGACACGACGAGTTTTAAAGTACAACACTACAGTACAAACTAGTATCGATTAATCCGATTATTTAATATCAATTTTAACATCGACATCAGACTAATACTTTTTTATGTTAATTTTATTTTATAATGTTGATGCCAATATGTTTAGTCTTTCAAAATTTTCTAAATACTTAATGATTTCGCTTATAATAATTTACTTTACCAAAAAATGTATTTTGATAACAAACTAAAAAATGTGTGCTATATTTACTTTTTAAACAAAATATGCTTTTATAATGCTTTATATTGTTTATGAGTTGTATAAAAAATCTATGCTTGTTTTGCTGGTCAGGCATGTTACCTAAATCCTATCAAAGCCAGACCTGGCTGATAATTTTATAGTCTCAAACCTTTTCCGATAAATTTTATACCAGAGTATAATATACTATTCTCAAAAAGACAAGCTAGATGTTTTTATTCTATTATGACGTATGTTAAACATTATTAATGACCAGTATCTTATGCATTTAAATAGGCTTCATATTTTATTTACATGCAGGTTTCTTTTAAAACAAGGAATAATATATTAAAATATGTTTTTATGCTTGGCAACTTTATTTTCTCGCGCGTATACTTACTTAGTCTAAGAGAAGAGCCATATTAGGTATAAAATTGTTACTTGACTCCACTTGAGATTGGTTTTATTTTAATTGCTTTTTAATGTTCAAAATACTTTTAATATTGTTTAGTTTTAGTTAAGGAAGGATCTGAGGCAGGTATAGTAGTTTGTAAGTCTGTTGAATATTACCCTTGCCATTTTGAATCTCTGGCTGTAATCTTATGGTGATGGTGAATTAAACATTAAAATTTCGAACAATGCCGTTAGAGGCTTCTTCACCTTCTTTTTAATTAAAGGCAACATTTTTTTCTAAATCAAATAGTTAACATTTGTTATGGAAATCAAAATGTCTTCCACCCCAAGATTTGCCTAATGAGGCAAATCTTTTATTATTACATATGAGAATACAGTTTATCTATAAAAACATAATTTCACTATCACTGATGTATTTTAAAATGATGACTTAAGTTTCTATTGTATACCAAAGTTTTATGAATATTACTAATACAGTACTAATATAGTTATATACGAGATGTTCCAGTATATTTGCATTTATCGTTTTGTTACTCTGTTTAATGATTAACTTTCGATTTGTATATGTATTCCATATTTTAATAAATATTTTTTTAATTAAAAATATTTTTCATTATTTTCTCACAAGTATCCGTAGAGTTTTAGCATATTTGATGGTGGCCTTTTCTGCATTGTGTGCTAAGATTTTATTTTTCAACGTGCCTACGCTGCAATATAAGTTATCGGTAAGAATGTAATATGTAGAAATTGAAAAAAACGTAATACAAAAACTAATGGTGAAGACGAATACTTTAGGTCACTTCTGTGTTGAAATTTTAATAAGTCGCGATAAAATGAGGCATTCTTTGCCAAGATTACGAGGGCTGCGACCCGCAGCAGCGAAGGCACGGGCCTTTTTGGGCCTTCCCTCTAGCCTTGCGAGTAGCTCGCGGAGGCCGAAGCAGCTCTTGAGACCAAAACTTTTTTCTATGTTAGTTGGATAGGCAAACTGACAGACGTGCCACCTGATGGTAAATGGTCGACGTCGCCCATTAACATAACCTAGTATATCTGAAACTAGCCCAGGCAACTTATTTATGTGTTGTTTATCCTGATGTTAAGTCTCGGTGCCAGTAGTTACACTGCCTGTCTTGCCCTTCTCTCCGAAACAGTAAAACTGTTTCACGCGAGAAACAAGCAAGATGGTTTTTTTTTTATAGAAGAGGGGGCAAACGGATAGTCGGTTCACCTAATGGTAAGTGAAGAGCGACATCCACAGACACCCGCTACACCAGTGGATTAGCAGGTGCGTTGCCGGCCTTTCAGGCATGAGTATGCTCTTTTCTTGAAGGTCCCTAAGTCGTATCGGTTCGGAAACACCATAGGTGGCAGCTGATTCCATATATTAGTCGTGCGAGGCAGGAAATGCCGTAAAAATCGAGTTGTTGTGGATTTCCGGACATCGAGATGGTGAGGGTGAAATTTGGAGTTTTTCCGCGATGTCCGGTGGTGGAATTCTGCTGCAGGTATTAGTCCGAACAATTCCTCAGAGCACTCCCCGTGGTAGATGCGGTAGAAGATGCAGAGCGATCCGACATCTCTACGCAGCGCCAAAGAATCAAGCCGATTGGAGATAACATTGTCGTCGACGATTCGAGCCGCCCGGCGTTGAATTCGGTCAAATGGAAGGAGCTGATACTGGGGCGCTCCAGCCCAGAGGTGAGAGCAGTATTCCATGTGAGGCCGGATCTGCGCCTTGTATAATTGAAGGCGGTGTGAAGGCATGAAATACTGCTTCGCCTTATTGAGCACGCCGAGTTTCTTCGAGGCTAGTTTAGCCTCTTTCCTTCCAAATGACCACGAAACTGCACATCTCTCGATACATCGACGCCAAGTATCCCAATGCTGGCTGAGGCGGTTAGGGAAGTGCCTTCGAATTGTAGAGGAACGACGAAGGGTGATTTTTTAGCGGTAAACGCGCAAACTTGTGTCTTGTTGGGGTTAAATCGGACTAGGTTAAGTCGCCCCCATTCCGAGACTCTGGCCAGCAGAGACTCGATTTCAGACACAAGTTTGTTCCGACACTCATCGACTTGTTCCCGAGAAATATTAGGGCGGCCAGTGTATAAAGCATCTCCAGTGCTGTCATCCGCATAGCAATGAATGCCGCTGGTTTTCAGCATATCATTGATATGCAGAAGAAACAGGGTTGGAGATAGTACACAACCTTGGGAAACACCAGCATTTACAGACTTGAGGTCCGAGCATGCACCGTCGACAACGACCTTAATGCTCCTGCCTGCCAAAAAACTGGTGATCCACCTACATAATTTCTCGGGAAGCCCATAAAATGGTAGCTTTGCAAGAAGTGCTTTATGCCACACCCGATCAAAGGCCTTCGCTATGTCCAAACTAACCGCCAGCGCCTCCCCCTTGCTCTCAATTGCCACCGCCCATCGTTGCGTTAGGAATATTAGAAGATCACCAGCTGAGCGATTCCGTTGAAAGCCATATTGGCGATCGCTAATCAGCTGGTGCTCCTCCAAATATCGCCGGAGCTGGCAGTTGATTATGGATTCCATAATCTTTGAGAACAAGGTAGTTGGAAGGGTCTGAGCGGTCCCCTTTCTTAGGGATCGGGTGTACCAAAGCTGTCTTCCACGAGCATGGGACGACGCCTAATGAGTAAGAGTGCCGGAAAAGACGCGTAAGGACGGGTGTCAACTCAGGAGCACAAGTTCCTAGCACTAACGGAGGGATGGCGTCAGCCCCACTCGACTTATGGATGTCCAGCAAAAAGAGTGCTTTGCGTACGGAGCTCTGTCGGAAAATTATTTCCGGTATTGAAGTATCACACCGAGGGATCGTTGGTGGTATTTTTCCCTGGTCATCCAAAGTCGAGTTGGAAGCAAAAAGAGTGCCTAGAAGATCGGCCTTCTCCTTCGCGGTGTGGGCCAACGAGTCATTCCTCATGTGCAGAGATGGTAGGGATGGCTTACAAAAATTCCCTTGAACAGCCTTGGCAAGAGACCAGAATGCACGAGTCCCCGAAGGAAGTCGAACCAATCTCTCGCCAATTCTGTTCACATACTCCGCTTTTGCCTCAGTAATAGCTCTTTTGAAGGACCTGGAGGCAAAGTTATGCTCCTTCTTCAATGCGCTGGTCTTTTCATCCTGGGACATCAATGCTTTGGCCCAGGCTCGGTAGCTTAACCGTTTATGGCGTGCAGCCATCTTACAGGTTTCACCAAACCAGGGCTTGGATTTGCCGCCTATAGGCACTGCAGAGCTTGGAATGAAAAGCTCCATGGCTTGCAGCACTACATCGGCAACAGAATCGGCAACGATGTCTGGATCATCCAGCGAGAAGCAAATTTGCCCCCATGGGTAGGATGCAAAGAAGGACCGCATCCCGTCCCAATCAGCTGACCTATAGTGCCAAACGCGGCGGCAGCCAGCAAAACGAGGCCATGATGGGCTTGCGACAGGTACAGAACTCCGGATCAGACAGTGGTCCGATGAGCCAAGTGGAGCGTCCACGGAGACCACGTAATTGTCCGGGTGAGAGGTCAGCAGAAGGTCCAACAGGGAAGGCGTATGATCTTCCACATCAGGGATACGAGTTGGTGATACCACCAATTGTGTCAGATCATATGCTGAGGCAAATTCGTAAACAGATCTTCCCGCATGATCGGTTGTACGAGAGCCGAGCCACTCGGTGTGATGGGCGTTGAAATCACCAAGAATCACGATCTCTGCGGATGGGATCTGTTGTAGCACGGAATCTGTAGCCATTTGAATGTGCTCCACAAGTCGGTCGGTTTCGTCATTACCGCTATGGGACCTATATAGGCAGGCATAGACGCGGGGATGGTCGTCGCTGTCAATGCGCAACCAGAGGATGGAGAGGTCCCTACCTTCAAGACTGCCAAGGCGTCGAGAGCAGACATCCTCTCTGACGTACGCGCAAACTCCAGCCCACGGTACAAAAAAGTGTTCTAATTTGTGCCCCGGACAAGAGAGATAAGAAGTATCAGCCGGAGAGGATATCTGAGTCTCGGTTAAAAAGAGCAAGGCCGGCTTCGCCGTCTGGAGGTGGTAATGGACGGCGTCAAGATTGGTATGAAGTCCCCTAATGTTACAGAAATCCACGGTCATAGTGGTAGGGGACTTCTGCCGACGGCTCCGTTTACCCCGGGCAGTTTTTGTGTTGAGCACAGATTCGCCCCCCCAGAATACGCGGGGCTGCCCAGGTCTCCGGGTTCAAGTACCTGTCCTGAGCCCGGAGGCCTAGAGAGGGATTCTCCGGTGGTGGCACCCATGCAGCCGGGAGCGCGGCACAGCGCATCCCTCCCACCGGTAACAAGATGGAGGCACCCATGCAGCCGGCAGCGCGGCAGCCGGACGTGGCTGGGCCCTGGATTAGGCCGTCTTGACTCTTGGAATTCATTGGGCTTGACACATAGGAGGTAATAGTATGACGACGATTATGAGGTAGGTAAACCGGTTGACGAGCTGCGGGTTAGAGATTAACGGCAACAATAGGGATGTTGACAGTATTCATATAAAAATATAATTTTGATGTTAATTGGTAGTTTCTATGATAGAACTCTGAAAAAATACAATGTTTTCCCTTATTTTTATTTGAATAAATTAATATTTAATAAATAAAATGAAACAAAATTTAAAATAGGTCACGTGATAATAAACGGAAATGACGTTACCTGTTCCTATTTAGCGGAAGCAGAAAAATATTGACGTACTTTTATATAACATTTTCCGTACGCAGTACATATTGTAAAAACTAATTTTCAGGCGTTTTGACAGTGTACACACACATAGGCGCCGTACAACAATTATAAAACTTAGATACCATTTTTTATTAACGACAACTAGAATCATTTTATAATTTTTACGATGTTTAACAACATATGACGTCACGAGACAAGTGTTAGCGTTTTGGAGCGAAATTTAAAATACATTATTTTACCGGTGGGAGGGAAGCGCTATGCCGCGCTCCCGGCTGCATGGTTACCACCATCTTGCTTGTTTCTCCCGTGAAACAGCTTTGCTGTGTTTCGGAGAGAAGGGCAAGACAGGCAGTGTAATTACTGGCACCGAGGCTTAACATCTTATGTCTCAGGATAGGCAACACATAGATGAGTTACCTGGGCTGGTTTATGTTCAGGGGCGACGTCGGCCACTTTCCATCAGGTGGCACGTTTGCCAGTTTGCCTATCCAACTAACATAAAAAAGAAATATATATAAAATGCAAGATTTTATAGGCATTAGACGTATTCCAGCAAAAGTAAATAATATTTAGGCCTCTATTAGGTATTTATAATTAATGATCTATAAACATTTATGAAAAATGTCAACATCCCTATTACTGTATTTAAACACGTTACATTTCATACCGGGTGTATTTGGAACGCTTGCGAAAACGAAGAGGTACGATAGTGTTGGCATTTTTTTTTCTTTTACGCCGGGAAATGCTCTGAGGCATCCCGCCTGGGGAGTGGGTCTCCCCAGGTGGGTATGTGGGACTCGCTGCGCCCGAAAGATGGTAAATGGACGCAGCTCTACCCACTTAAACCCGGCGAGTGCCACCAGTGCCGCCTTGGTGAGGTGCCCCGGATCTGTTAAGCTAACAGGGCACCTCGACGGCTAGTCAGCCTCGCAAGGGACCGACGCCACCTCCACAGAGGGGTTGTCCCGCACCACAGAACAACCCCTCCCAACGTCGGGACAGTACAATGGGGTGAGGTTCCCATCCTCACCCCTTGCCTCCTTCTGTTTTGTCCCCTCTTCTTATAAGAGGGATACAAAGAGCCCCCTCGGCTCAATTGGCTTTGCCCAAGGTGCTGGGCTCACCCTAGGCTACTGAGCCCCACCGCCGCGACAAGGCCTGAACCATGGTGGGGATGATAGTGTTGGCATAGCATGACATGATACAAGGGAAAAAAACGCGTTTGCTTTTTTTTTGGTTGCCTTTTTTTTCTATAATCCGGTTTAGTAAACATAATGTTACAGGAATTTGATGATAATGCTTTAAAATAATGGTTTTTTGAAAAAAAACAGCAATGTAATTGGTTTATGGTTCACGCCGGCTACCGGACTGAATCAGCTGATAGCGTTCGCCGCATGCACGAGGTGAACGAACTCCCGTACCGCGCGCGCCTTCAGTGCGCCCGCTAGTTGCGCGTCTCGCGGTTAGCATGAGTGCATAGTGTGTATACATGCATTAAGGGTTTGCAAAATACACAAGTCCTAATTTTTTTTAAAAAAAACGTTTCTGAGATAAATGGTTATATGCATTATATAGTATATAAATAGTATATTATTAGGGTTTAATCTTCGCAAGCGTTCCAAATACACCCGGTATAATAATATCGATCCTTATATGTCCCACTGCTGGGCACGCCGCACGCTGGGCCTCTTCCTCCTCACATGCGGGCCCATGGCCCAATGCGGGTTGGTGAATTTCACATACCTTCAGCGACTTAATCTCATCAGGCATGCAGGTTTCCTCACGATGTTTCCTTCACCGGTGAGCAGGCCATGGTCTCATGTTCGAGCGCATGTAGAAATTTAGAAAAACCCATTTCAAGGCACCACAGGGGCCAGGATTGAACCCGGTCCTCTCATTCAAGAGGCCGAGCCCATACAACTAGACCATTGCGCTCTACATTTCATATATAAGCAACAAAAAAATATAAACATAAAATATACATTCAAGTAGCACATTTATTACCCAATAAAGTCAGTTAGGAAGTGTTTGTATTCTGTAAACGGCTAGTTGCATAATCTACTCAAATGGGAGCATCCAATGTTCCAGAGTCCAGACCGAGATGTTTGCAGGAGACTAATTTGTGGCCTGTTCACTCGACAACACGTGACTTGGGCAAACTTATGCCTGTTTGTACTTTGCTTTATGTAAGTATTCTAAATCACATGTTCGGTAAGTTAAGGTGCTGTTACACTGAAGTCGAAATATTGTATTGGGTCTTCTAAGTATGTATCTTTTAGTCTGCGAGTCATAATTAAGTTTTTTTTATATACGTGGTATGATCAGTGGTTTCATTAGTTAAGAAAAAATCGGTTGTCTGTAAAGTTAGTTTACTGACGATAGTTGAATGTGAAAACGTCATAAGAAAATGGAACGCCTCAGAGCGAGGTAACGCCGCATGCATCATGTTTTTTCGTTCTTGCAGCCGGCTCCATCGAATTATAAGACGTTGTCACGTCAATCATAAATCCGCCTTAAAATTTGGGTGATCAAATATAAAATATTTTTTGAATACACAATCAAAGAAACCCTTGTGTCATGACTCATGATATTGTAAAGACAACAACGCGGGCCACTAATACAAAGTACAAACAGCTAAATCGAGTTATAGTTACTACCTACTTCTTGTATGATTGGTATTATAAAATAACTAGCAGCGCCACGCGGTTTCACCCGAGTACTTCCCGTTTCCGTGGGAGTATAGGGTTATGCTCCTATACTCTCGCCTATAATATGTTATGCTGCCGTAGCTCAACGTGCTATGGAGCGTGCTATGCTGAGTGTTTCTTTGAAATATTGGATTCGGAACGAAGACATCTGCCAGAGAACTAAGGTTACCGGTATCACGCAAAGAATAAGCTCGTTGAAGTGGCAGTGGGCCGGTCACACACTCAGGAGAACGGATGGCCGATGGTCCAATAAGGTTCAAGAGTGGTGGCCACGTTTAGGTAGACGAAGTGTTGGTTGTGCCTCCCTATCTCGGGAGGCTGTTGGAGGCGTACCTCTCCGACAGGAGGGTGGGCTGCGAGAACCGGTGTGGGTCCGTAGAGTGGTGGCGAGTCAGCTGCGGTGTCCCGCAGGGATCGGTTCTTGGTCCGATCCTGTGGGACATCGGGTATGACTGGGTCCTGCGATGCCGTCTCCTCCCCGGGATGGGTGTCATCTGCTATGCGGATGACACCCTCGTCTACGCCCGCGGACGAGACTACAAGGAGGCGGCGCGGCTGGTTGAGGTCGGGCTCGACCTCGTGATCAGCCGCATAGAGAGGTTAGGGCTTCGGGTCAGACCATCTAAGACCGAAGCCCTTCTCTTCCGCGGGACCGGGCGGAAAGGACCCCCACCGGGGGCTGCCCTCCAGATCGGAGGGGTGAGGATCAGGATGAGCCCCCATATTAAATATCTGGGGCTCATCCTTGACGGAGGATGGACCTTCGGCCCACACTTCGCACAGTTGGGTCCGAGGGTCATAAAGGCGGCGAGTGCGTTGGGCAGACTCCTCCCGAACCTCGGAGGACCCAGCGCCGCCTGCAGGCAGCTATACTCCGGTGTCTGCCGGAGTATGGCGACATACGGTGCTCCCATTTGGGCGGGTCACCTTACCGCGCGGAGTAGGGCCCAGTTGCGCTCAGCGCAGCGGGTCATCGCGGTAAGAGTGATTCGGGGGTATCGTACGATATCGTGGGCAGCAGCAACTGCCCTAGCCGGCGACCCCCCGTGGGAACTCGTGGCGGAAGTTCTTGCTGAGGTGCACTCCTATGTCTCGGATAGGAGGTCTCTCGGCGAGAGCCTGACGCTGGACGGGATCCTGCGGGTCCGCCGACTAGGGCAAGAGGCGTTAATGCTGAGGTGGGGAGAGGACCTGGCGTGGGAGCCGTATGGCAAACGCCTAACGGTTGCCCTGCGTCCGGTCCTAGAGCGGTGGATGCGCCGTAAGCGCAAACCCCTTACCTTCCGTCTGACACAGGTGCTCACTGGGCATGGTTGCTTTGGTGAGTACCTGTGCCGGACGGCCCGCAGGGAGCCGTTGGCAGTGTGTCACGATTGTGGCACGGCGGTGGACTCGGCCCAGCACACCCTCGAGGTGTGCCCGAGATGGGCGGCGCTGCGTCATGATCTGACATCGGTCATCGGAGGGGACTTGTCTCTGCCGAGTGTCATCCCCGCGATGCTCGGCGACGACGAGTCCTGGACGGCGATGGTCTCCTTCTGCGAGGCAGTAATGTCCCAGAAGGAGGCCGATGAGCGGGTGAGAGAGGAGGCCGCCGACGAAGCCTCCCACCGCGGGCGACGAACGGGGGTGCGTAGGAGGCGCTACCTAATGCGCCTCCAGTAACGCCCCTGTGCTCGTGTCGGGCCCAGGATGGGGTTTTAACCTGGGTCCAGCTAGACAACGACGTCGTCGGGGACTGCTAAAAGTATCGAATCAAACGAACAGCCGAGCAGTCCCCCTTTAGAGGAGGAGTTTGTCCTTTTCGCCGGGGCCAGCCTGTCGCCGAGGGTCCTGCGTTGCCTGCATGATCCGGGACTCTCATAAAAGGCGGCTGAGGGCACTTGCAGCGGTTTTAGTGGGTAACGCATCTCCAAGTGCGAACCCCACTCACGGCTAGGTTTAAAACTCACCCCGGTCCTAGTTATGGTTTGGTCTGCAAATTTCCGCTGCATAAAAAAAAAAAAAAAAAAAAAAAAAAAAAAGACGAAGTGTTGGTTGGCCATTAACCAGTTGGGAAGACGATCTACGTGCGGTGGTCGGCCCGTGTTCAATGCGAGTGGCAAGGGATCGGCCGTCTTGGCGTTCATAGAGGGAGGCCTATGTTGAGTAGTGAACGGATAGATGCTGATGATGATGATGATGTTATTCTGATGTATAAGCTATGTTGTTGTAACGTTTCATCAAAATCCATTCAATAGTTGTTACGTGAAATAGTAACAAACATAAATCCATACATTCTTACAAACTTTCGCGTTTATAATATTAGGTCTTTACCTATGAAATTGCCGTTTTGTATGAAAAAATTTAAACGATTTTTTTGACGTGACAACGTCTTAAATTAGGTTGCGGCTGGGAGTCACTTATGAAAAAGTGTAACGCTCGGTAACGTTACGATGAGTCACCGAAACGATGTCACGTAAAATCTTCGCCCGTAAAACCGACTTTACAAGCAACCATTTTTTTTCAGGTATTTTTTATTTGTATTAATCGAAGTAATCACCCATGCAATCAATGCATCTTTGCCAACGCATTGGCATTTTTTGATGCCCTTCTTAAAGAAATCAGCTGGACGGGAGGCAACAAATTCTTCAAAGGCATTTTGTACTGCCTCTCGGGTATTGAATTTTCTTCCCGCCAAGGAAGTTATCCAAATTCTGGAAAAAGTAGTAGTCTTTAGGCGCAAGGTCTGGTGAGTAGGGCGAATGACGGAGAGCTTCCAACCCCAGTTCTTGCAAATTGGAGATCGTCTGCTGTGCAGTATGAGGTTGCGCGTTGTCGTGCAGGAACAGGGGAGACGAGCGATTGACCAATGCTGGGGGGAGATGTGCCAGGTTCTCCATCATTGTGTTCAGTTCTTCACAGTACACATCTGCAGTAATGCTCACCCCGTTTGATAAGAAGCTGCGATGTATCACACCGGTGCTAGACCACCAAACAGTTATCATCACTTTTATAGGGGTAAGTTTTCGTTTAGGGCATTCTTTAGGTGCTGAACCAGGATCCAACCAACTTGCGGAGCGCTTGCGGTTATCAAACAGAATACATTTTTCATCGCAGGTAACAATGCGGTTCAAAATTCCTTCATTTGTGTATCTGTTGAGCAGTGCAAGGCACGTCTCGACGCGTACTTCGCGCTGGCGATCATGGAGTTCGTGGGGCACCCATTTGTCAAGCTTTTTTACCTTGCCAATTTGACGCAAATGGACCAATATTGTTTTGACGCTAACATCGAAAGCTGCCGCATTCAGCCGTAGATTGTGTATCATCAGCTTCCACAATCGCCTTTAATTCGTCATTGTCGACCACGACAATGACGAATTCAAGTCTTCGGACGACCGCGAGGTCGTTTTTCAGGTCGAAATTTCCAGAACGGAAGCGAGCAAACAGGTGATGCGATGGTTTGTAGTGTTAGTTAGTGTTAGATCCGTAAACGTCGTTGATGTTGCGTGCCGCTTGTGCCGCGTTGCTGCCACGACGGTAGGTACTCATATTCCATAATTACTTGAATTTTAACTTATCCCTGATGACGAAAAAGATTGAAATAAGATGAAAATGTAACACTAATCAATAAACAAATGACTACTTACTTTTGGAAAAATTATTCCATGTTTTTAAAATAAAATTAATTTGAAATTAGAATTCTTAGCCAAACCAAAATTATTTTGATTTGAAATGGCCAGTACTGCAGAGCGGCAATTTCATAGGTAAAGACCTATTGTACACTGTCGGAGGCGTGGAGATGCCGCGAGTGGCTCGCGTGCGCGACTTGGGTCTCGAGATGGTACCCGATTTATCGTATCGTACCCATATTAAGAATGTATGTTTAAAATCCTTCCGCAATTTAGGCTTTTTGTTAAGACAGGCTTCAAAAAGTTATAACATAAAGGTTATCAAAGTGTTGTACAATGCGCTGGTACGGAGTCACTTAGAACATAATTCGATCATTTGGAACCCCCATGAAGATAAGTACACACAAATGATCGAAAAATTGCAAAACAAGTTGACGCGCTTTCTTTATTTAAAAGAGTACGGAGTGTACCCGAGCCAGTTCGTGCTGGGTATGGTAGGGTACTGCCGGCTGTCGGTCAGAAGAGACGTGGCGCTGGTAAAGTACGTGTGTCGCGTGCTGCGTGGTGACCTGCACCACCCGGATGTGCTGGCGGCGCTGCAGCTGCGGGTTCCCGAAAATTACGTGGGCCTCCGCCGGCGTCCCGCTATGCTCAGCCTTCCACGTTCAAAGTCTAATCTGCTAAATGCATCTCCATTGTTACATGCTATTCGGTTATTAAATAAAATTTCGGATAACGGTATAGACATCTTTGCCTATAACCTGCCGAAATTAATGGAATGTGTTCAGGTTTTTCTTGAAAGACAATAAATATATTGTAAATTGTTTAATTTTGTTTATTATATTTATTAATTGTGTAATTGACTATGTCTGTATATATGTGTTAGTATGTGTATCCATATGTATCATATTATGTATGATTACGTGATGTTGATATATTATGTTGTTTGTCTACTTGTAACGTCGTCTTGGTGTTGTACTGTAAGGATGTTATAATTGTGTGTAAATAAATAAATAAAAATAAATAAATAAAACATTATTAGTAGGAAGTAGGATGGTATGTGTTAAGTGCAAAAGATCACACTGCTAATAAGGTATTTAAGTATCGTCATCAGGGATAAGTTAAAGATTCAAGTAATAAGTACATAATATGGTAGATATCTTAAAAATTGCTTTAGAACTATCATTATTGTACATGAAAAATCTAGATTTGTACTTCATCATCCCGTGTCGGTCCATTGCTGGATAAGGAACTCTATAAATTATTATTATTAATATTATAATGAACGCTAAAACGGCTGATCTGCTATTTGCATACAACTACGGCTTCAGCATGCAGAGGGATACGTTAAAACTGCCTTGGGACCCGCAACGAATTTAATCAGAAGAATTCAGGAGGAGCAGAAAAATTTCCAGTTTCCCTCCCCGGTTAAAGTTAAGAGACAGTACCAGATTGCAATGACTAGCTATCAAAACAAAGTCAAGAAACACGATGTTATTGATCCGAATGCAGCCAAATCGAGCCGGCATGACCAGGGTCGTACCTCGCTTACATAATACCGGCGTAGTGACAGCCATGCTGTCGCGTTTTGTGCGGTTTGTGAGTTTCCGGTCGTTCATTGGGGATATAGGGAAAAGGAGGGCAACGCATCTGCATACTCTCTGGTTGTGTGAATGTGCATTGGCGTCGATAGTCGCCAAAATACTTCGACCGCTCGTTTGCCCTCTTATGCTATAAAAAAAGTATTTTAAATTTAGTTATTTTACATAAGAATACGTTTACTCATACAATAAAAAACAGTACCTATATAAATATATTCATAATACGATAACAAATGTACCATAATATAACAAAAACACAATTGCGTTGTTTACATCTGAAAGGCAAAGGAGTTAATATTTTTGCATCATACACGGCGACAGTAACCGCTCGGTATATTACAAAGGGAATTTGTATGATAATTTTCATTTTGCATTCACTTGGGTTATTCTTCTTCTTGGTTGTCGGAGATAGCGCTCGGGGGAAATTCGTTGGCGTCTCCTGTATTATTGGGGGCCTTAATGTAGAGCTACTAGAAACGATTATGTGACACCTATTTATCTTCCTTCAAATTCAAATATTTTTATTTTATTTGCACTCGGATATTGAACGTCAAATTGAATTTACCACCGTTTCATGAACGAGACTGATAAGAATTGGCGAAACAAACTCAGTGACTATTAGAGTTTAAATATTTTTCAATTTAGGTTAAAATAATGTATAGTGAACTCCTAACTCCGGAGTTGTGGTATTCTTAATGCTTATAAGTACCTATTTAAAGAGAAACTACTTACTTTTTATGTATGTTAGTTTGTTACAAGGAGTATTTTCTGATACTGTAAGAGTTTATTTGTAGATATATTGTAAATGTACAGAAAGTTACGGACGTTCTAAAAACGAGTTGGTACTCTTGAAAATCCACAGATATTAAAAATAAGTTGTGTTCTTAATATTTCTATGTGAAAATCCCTAATACAGTTCGAGTCCGTGGGTATTTTTGATTGAGCTAAAAAATCAAAGCAGGTAAGTCACCGAACACATAACCAGACATAACCTGGTTATGTGCTCGGTGAGGTAAGTATTCAATTCGACTGTTTTTATATGTGTCACCTCAGGTTTTTTTTCCATAAATACCGGCCACATCCAGTTGCCAGTGATCGGTGTGTGGCGTGACTCGTAATAATAATTGTCAGCTTGGCCTGTATCAATACGTGAGACATAATCGTCGCGCTGGCGAATTGAAACGTCAATTACCGACGCCAACGCCGCCATTTTGTGTGTCATATATTTTCATAATTTCGCTCGTACAAAAGATTTCTCTGTACTTTTTTCTCATTCAGCGTGATTATTTGAATATGCGATATTTTTAGTAACTCTTTGACACTATATCTTTGTAATTTATTTAACAACGTCATCATCATCATTATTGTCAACCTTTTAGATACTATCCACATCTAGACATACCTATTACCTACCTAAGAGACTTCCATGAACGCAAAACTGTAATTTAAATTAAATTATTTGTGTTTGAAATTTTGATTTCTAATCTTTGAATTCTAAACCGGTGGGAGGGAAGCGCTGTGCCGAGCTCCCGGCTGCATGGGTACCACCATCTTGCTAGTTTCTCCCGTGAAACAGCTTTGCTGTGTTTCGGAGAGAAGGGCAAGACATGCAGTGTAATTACTGGCACCGAGACGTAACATCTTATGCCTCAGGATAGGCAACACATAAATGAGTTGCCTGGGCTCGTTCCAGGCATACTAAGTTACCCCACCATGGTTCAGGCCTTGTCGTGGCGGTGGGGCTCAGTAATCTAGGGTGAGCGGTGCACCTTGGGCGAAGCTAATTGGGCCGAGGGGGCTCTTTGTACCCCTCTTATAAGAAGAGGGGACAGAAGAGCAGGGGGCATGGGGTGAGGGTGGGAACCTCACCCCATTGTACTGTCCCGACGTTGGGAGGGGTTGTTCTGTGGTGCGGGACAACCCCTCTGTGGAGGTGACGTCGGTCCCTTGTGGCACTGACTAGCTGTCGAGGTGCCCTGTTAGTTTTCTAGATCCGGGGCACCTCACCAAAGGCGGCATTGGTGGCACTCGCCGGGTTTTAGTGGGTAGAGCTGCGTCCATTTACCAGCTGCCGGGCGCAGCGAGTCCCACATACCCGCCTGGGGAGACCCACTCCCCCGCGGGATGCCTCAGAGCATTTCCCGGCGTCAAAGAAAAAAAACAAAGGCATACTAGTTTATGTTCACTGGCGACGTCGGACACTTACCATCAGGTGGTACGTTTGCCAGTTTGCCTATCCAACTAACATAAAAAAAAACTACAAAATTTTTTAAGACGAAAAGCTTTCACAAGTTATTAAGAAGCACGGGTGTATGCACCTATACACATAAAATTCGAAATTGATGTAGGTATAAAATTGCGAACTCCAGCTAGTGATAATATAAAATGTAGTTGCTTGCTAATAAAATTACATATTACATTGTAACACCTGACTAAAGCACTTCTGCAAATGGCTGTCGTAAAAATAAATGAATTTAAATTTGGAATGGCCAAATCACGTTTAGTTGCGTAATGCGGTCGACCGACACGAAATGCCGCGTATACGTTTTTGAACGAATATAATATTTAGATATTAACATACTCGTAATAAGGATTACATTTCAATTAATATTACATATTGAAAAATGCGTTCTATGGAAGCGTCATATTTATATTGTAGAAATGGCGGGAATTTTGACGTATTGCATATTTTATGAAAAAGTTATCGATGCTGTGAGGATAAAATTACATTATACAGTGCAAAACCTAATATTTAGGCACAATATTTACCTTAGTAGCCAGTTACAGAAGAAATCGCAGGAATCTTTAAGAACAATTAATATTCTACAATAAAAAGAGTGTTGATGATAATTCGTTATTGTAGGTATTGTATATATTTTTTAACAAATGTTACAGCAATCTTATTATGATTTCAGCTAGGTGATAAATTTTTCTGGCGAGTTTTCTAACTCAACTTTAAACTCGCAAAGTAATTTCTCAGGTGGTAACTACTTCAAGGAAGTGTAAAGTTGCTGGAACGATAGGCCGCGCGCACACATACACCCAAAAAAGTAATATGTACGATGAAATTATATAGTAAGATATGGAAAATTGGACGTTTTGTTGTGTGCTATCAATGCGTCATCTAGAGGGCGCTATATTGGATATATTGTGTCGTATACAAAACGCATCCATGATAGCTAATTTGGTGGATTATTATCAGGATTGATAAAAAACTTGTTTTTTTTGTCTTATCCCAATTTGTTCTAGAGATTGTTTTGATAGAGGAAGTCTCTTGACATTTTTTGGCTGATTGAGTTGCAGAAAAAAGTTTTGATTTAAATCAATAATTTCTTTTAAAAAAATCACTCAAAATCAAAATCAAAATAAGCTAAGAATGATTATGGAGGAAATTATTGCATATTCTTGGAATAAGAAAACATAATAGGCTTTGTATTTAACGTTTCGTTTGCATAGCTTTACCCGCAGTCATAAATGGTAAACATTGTTCATGAAGAAATTCACTCGAGAAAAGAAAAAGTAAGAAGTAATACCTTATATTATATAATTTGTTAAATAATCAAACGTGTCGGTGTGCGCCAGGCCTCACAGCAGTGTTGGGCGGAACAACTTTGGGAACGTATTATTTTTACTTGACTCTAGTAATGGACAATAGAACTACTAATTTTAAAACTTTCTCACTCTATTTACTTTTTTGACTCTTTAAACGTACGATGCGCGTTACACTTGCATCGAATTCTGTATTGTTTGACTTCACATTTTTGAAATTATAACATAATGAGAAATGCCATAGATTGGAAAAAATCTCGAAATAAAAGACCTAAGATGTGAAACAAGAAGGAGTATGTTTATAAGAAGAGACCTGGACCTGTCCAAATGGCCTCTCCTTTTCCATCACCCATCCATAACCATAGTAGGATCACGCGAGAGCCCAAATTGCTTTACTTTACTATAAAAACTCTTAAACTATTCTTAAGTAATTAAGATGAGGCACCCGAAAATAATATCCACGTTCGCTCCGCCCATTTCAGATAGCTTTGACGAGCTAGCTAAATTTATTTCCGTGCGCAAAAAAACAATACGAAAAACAGTGACGCCGCTAATGAACACAAACCGTATGAGGCATAAACCCCGAAATTATAAAATAAATCAGATAGAATAAACTACGCTAGTAAATAACATGATTTTTCTCAATTCGCTAGATAAGTAGCGTTACATACTCGTACTATAGAGTCTAAAAATTTCGAAGTATGAACACATACGGCAAAATCAAGAAAAAAAAAAAACAAAATGGACACTTCTTTGGAATGAAAATTTATCGGGAAATTTTTTACTAATCGTGTTTTCTTGTCTTAGTTCATTAGAATATATGATGAAAAACATACCAATAAAAATTCATTAACGTAGTTAACTTACTTTGCTTAGAATATCAAAAGGTACACTGCGAAAAATTCGAATTTCGAATGCCTCGATCACCTTAATCACTACAATTGATCTCTGTCTTTTATTTTGTGTTGCGTAATTGTATATTTGCCTTTGTAAGAGAATGTATTATTATATCCTCCGTATAAAATGCGAATATTTAATTCAAAATGATATCTACACACAATTCTGATACGCTAATGAACGGGACTCATAATACGTGTATAATTTGTTCAAGCCACATTCCCGACGCTGCAGAATTTCACCCACAATACAGCTCTTTAATTAGTCGCACTTTAATAAAATTTCACTGTAAATGTTAAATATTTGCGTCGCTTACATTTTATAACGTTACAACTTTATTCTAATAAAACAATTTTTTACGGATTTTATCGCGGTTTATTAAGATTTTTTTGCCCGACGTTTCGGATACTTTACAGCAACCATGGTCACGGGAGGACTGAGGTGTCATACGTCCTATTATTACAAAGTTATTCGAAACTACCCTATGATACATCAATATTTTGGTCAGTCCTATCTACGCAGAAAGTGCTAACTGTATCTTTAATCTGTGACATATTATGCTTGGATTTTGATTTGATAATTTTAATAATGGGATCCCAAGCAGGTGGTAGAAGCCAGCCATCTTCTCTATTGAAATTAGGATGTTTTTTAATTTCAATAGCCTCACCGATCATCCTTGGTTGGAATCTGTGTTCTTTTGCGAGGACTTGTGGTTTATCAAATCTGATATAATGGCGAGCTTTGTCAAGACTATGTTCACAGATGGCAGACTTAGTGTAGCGACGGTGTTTTAAATCAGCTATATGTTCTTTCACGCGAGTTTTAATAGATCTTTTAGTTTGGCCTATATAGGAGAGACCACAGTCACAACCAAGCTTGTATACTCCTATATATATATATATATATATATATATACTGTATATATTGTGACTGTGGTCTCTCCTATATAGGCCAAACTAAAAGATTTTATTATAATGAGTGAAATTCGCGTAAACATTAGAAAACAATATGTGAACTTTATTCTATTATCTTTTTACTGATTCCTTTAAAGAGTTTAGGGATGTGGTTTAGTTAATATCACAGGTGGAAGGTTTGCGCTCTGCCGCGCTCCCGGCTGCTTGGGTACCACTATGTTGCTTGTTTGTCCCGTGAAACAGATTTGCTGTGTGTAGAAGGGCAGGCAGTGTAATTACTGGTAGAGACTTAACATCATATATCTTAATATCTTATCTTTGTCTATCCAAGATACATAAAAATACGGAAGGACACCTATTCCTTAGGAAATTAAGACGTTGAGGAACGAGCCTTTGGAACTGCTGTAAATATTATAATGCTTCGCTCGTAATCTTTTCACGACAAAATTACAGCGTGGAAAAAAAACACCATTAAATGTATTAATAATCTTATTTATAATAATATTTGAAAATTACCTAACAATATATTTCATTTCATAGATTTTGTGACTAAGACCATATTCTTTTTTTGGGTTCCGTACCTTTCTTTTTTGGGGTCAAACCCTATCACTAAGACTTCGCTGTCACCAGGCTGTCACCAGGAATCTCATGAACCCTCCGTGCGAGATTCCGACTCGCACTTGGCCGGTTTTTTAAGAATCGGCCGGCACTGATGGTAAGTGATAAGCGACATCCATAGACACCCGCTACACCAGAAGATTAGCAGGTGCGTTGCCGGCCTCTCAATTTTGAGGATGTTGCTCATATACTCTATTAATGTTTTTCCATGCCATAAGGAGACAACCGAGCAGTCGGCGGCGCCGGAGCCTTATGGTAACTACCGACGCTCAAAGACATCCGCACAACCAAAAGTTATGCAGATGCGTTCCCCTCCTTTTCCCTTTCCCCCCAATGGCCACCGGAAAACGCAAAACGCGACAGCATAGCTGTCACTATACGCCGGTGTTATGTGCCGGCCTAAGTTGTCTGCAAAGCAGCATGGCAAGCTCTTGCTATCAGACATTTTATCGATATTTCCATAGCTTTGGCATCTCTATTTGTGTTAAGTCAGGTTTTATCTTAATTTTCCTAACAAAGGAGGAATATTATAGTTTTCTAACAGGTCAAATTTAATTAAGTCCGTGTCGGAATTTCCATTTGTTTCTATCCACGAGTTTCGTACTAAACGAATGGACGGGTTGCTTTGTATCGACGCTTGTTCTGTTTAAAAATTCTACACATTATCGCCGTTTTTTGTACTCGTTTTGTGAAATTGTGAAAGTTAAAAAGATAGAGATATAAATTAATCTAGATATGTATTCTAATATTAAGAAGAGTTTGTTTGCTAGAACGCGTTAAGATCCTGAATTTTTGTGCATTAGCCTAATAATAGGTTTTACCTTTTTTTTTTGTTTTCGCTGGGGAATGCGTTTAGGCATACCACCGGGTTCGGGGGGACCCGGGGTTATGTGGTACTCTCTGTGCCCGAGAAGATGGTACGGCCGAGAAGGTGGACGCAGACTCTACCTACTAAACCCCAGCGGTGTTTTCCTCCTGACCCGGCGCGAGAGCTATGGACGTCCGCACCGGGCCACAACGGTGTACCATCTGGCACTCTCCTCTGGAGGCAGGGGGGGCGACATCCCCTCCTCCAACTCCGCTTAAGGCACCCGGAACACAAATGGTGCCTTATAGCCCGGACTTTGCGCTCTCTCTCCCGCTCAATAGGTCTTTACCTATGAAATTGCCGCTCAGCAGTACTGGCCATTTCAAATCAAAATAATTTTTGTTTGGCTAAGAATTCTAATTTCAAATTAATTTTATTTTAAAAACATGGAATTCTTTTTCCAAAATTAGTCATTTGTTTATTGATTAGTGTTACATTTTCATCTCATTTCAATCTTTTTCGTCATCATGGATACGTTGAAAATTCGAGTAATTATGGAATATGAGTACCTACCGTCGTGGCAGCAACGCGACACAAGCGGCACGCAACATCAACGACGTTTACGGATCTAACACTAACACTACAAACCATCGCATCACCTGTTTGTTCGCTTCCGTTCTGGAAATTTCGACCTGAAAAATGAACCTCGCGGTCATCCAAAGACTTTAGTCGACAATGACGAATTAAAAGCGATTGTGGAAGCTGATGATACACAATCTACGGCTGAATTGGGTGGCGCAACCCGCATAGACAGTAGAAGTACCGGTCACAGGCGCCGAAGATTTGATGCCGGGTGGGATAATAGAGTTCTGGGGTGGAATCCGATTAGATGAGACCATCTCTGTTCAGAGAGAGTTCTCTTGAGTGAGATGTCCGGGATCGATCCTGACTCCTGCAGTGCCATGATGTGAATAATAATAATAATAATATCTATGGACGCTTTCACACCACGTCAATCTGGTCCCGTGGTAAGTTCTCGAGGAACTTGTGTTACGAGCACCAGACAACGGAAATATATTTAATACCTTTATACTATACATATATTTAAGATTTTCATTATATAATACACATATTTAATACACATCCATGACCCAGGAACACAGAAAATATTTTTGTTCCCCGGCGGGATTCGAACCCGCTAGCTCCGGGCTTGAGCGCCAAGGCGCTTACCACTGAGTCACAGAGGTCATCATGAAATGGGTTTTTAAAATTTCTCCGTGCACCTGAACATGAGACCATCACTTGCTCGCCGGTGAAGGATAACATCGTAAGGAAACCTCCATGTTTGATGGGATTAAAAATCTTTGAAGGTGTGTGAAGTTCACTAACCCGCATTGGGCCAGCGCATCGGTAAACTATGGCCCAATACCCTCCTCGCCTGATTTCGAGGAGGAGACAGGTGCTCAGCAGTGGGACATATAAGGGTTGATATTATTATTATTTTTTATAAGAGTTTCATAAATGTCGAGTCTATGATGTCTAGTCTGTGTCGTAGATGGTCTACGATCTACGTCAGACGTAGAAAGTCTACAACGTTCTACATTCCGTCTACACTAAGGCTGAGATTCGTAGTCTTGACTTTGACTTTACCATGATTCTAAGTTCGACTTTCAACTAAAAATGAGATTCCAATTTCCATCAAACGCTAATAAGAGCTTGGGGGAGGCCTTTGACTAGCAGTAGGACAGCATAGGCTAGTAAAAAAATGTAAATTAATGCTTTACTTGATTAATCAAGAAAATAACATGCACGCAAACAACTCGACATAAACACCAAAGAAGTTCCAAACTTCAAAAACAAAATGCTTTTGTCAATGTCATAATTTGTTCCGTTTCATGTTCTTTTGTCAATAAGTTAATAATTTGTTAAAAAAAATTCAAAAATGATTAATGATCTGCATTTATGAAGTAAACCTTATGTTATTTATGATTCTTATAAATGTATTTTTTGTATAAAATAAAATTAAACATAAATTGTGCTCATCGATTAACGTCAAGTAAATGATATTATGCATGTAACGAAATTAGCCCTAACTCGTACTCTACTTCCACTAGTACTTTCAGCAGTGCTTTGCTAAGCAAAGTTGAAGCACGGGCTATGAATTTATATATACACTTTCGAATGTAAAGCATACTTTGCGAAGACTACTTTGATGCGAAGTAAAGTCGCGACTATGAATCTCAGCCTCAGATCTCAGACTCAACCGTTGCGGTCTACGTACGTCAAGTGTACGGACTTTAGTCAACCGTAGATTTACTTCGGTGGGACTGGTGTATTATTTAAGCCGAACCAGCCAATATGTCCAGGTGGTTCATATTTGAAATATAAACGTAATATTTTTTGTTATAATTATTATTATTATTTTTTTATAGAAGAGGGGGCAAACGGACAGTCGGTTCACCTGATGGTAAGTGAATAGAGACATCCACAGATACCCGCTATACCAGGAGATCAGCAGGTGCGTTGCCGGCCTTTTAGATGTGAGTATGCTCTTTTCTTGAAGGTCCCTAAGTCGTATCGGTTCGGAAACACCATAGGTGGCAGCTGATTCCATATATTTGTAGTGCGAGGCAGGAAATGCCGTAAAAATCTAGATGTTGTGGATTTCCGGACATTAAGATGGTGTGGGTGAAATTTGGAATTCTTACGCGATGTCCGGTGGTGGAATTCTGCCGCAGGTATTAATCCGAACAATTCCTCAGAACACTCCCCGTGGTAGATGCGGTAGAAGATGCAGAGCGATCCGACATCTCTACGCAGCGCCAAGGGATCAAGCCGATTGGAGACCACATTATCATCGACGATTCGAGCCGCCCGGCGTTGGACGCGGTCAAATGGAAGCTGATATTGGGGCGCTCCAGCCCAGAGGTGAGAGCAGTATTCCATGTGAGGCCGGATCTGTGCCTTGTATAATTGAAGGCGGTGTGAAGGCATGAAATACTGCTTCGCCATATTGAGCACGCCAAGTTTCTTAGAGGCTGCGGCAGTTAGGGGAGTGCCTTCAAATCGTAGAGGAACGACGAAGGGTAATTTTTTGGCGGTAAACGCGCAAACTTGTGTCTTGTTGGGGTTAAATTGGACCAGGTTAAGTCGTCCCCATTCCGAGACTTTGGTCAACAGAGACTCGATTTCAGACACAAGTTTGTTCCGACACTCATCGACTTGTTCCCGAGAAATATTAGAGCGGCCAATGTATAAGGCATCTCCAGTGCTGTCAACCGCATAACAATGAATGCCGCTGGTTTGCAGCATATCATTGATATGCAGAAGAAACAGGGTTGGAGATAGTACACAGCCTTGCGAAACACCAGCATTAACAGACTTAAGGTCCGAGCATGTACCGTCGACAACGACCTTGATGCTCCTGTCTGCTAAAAAACTGGTGATCCACTTACATAATTTCTCGGGAAGCCCATATGATGGTAGCTTCGCTAGAAGTGCTTTATGCCACACCCGATCAAAGGCCTTCGCTATGTCCAAACTAACCGCCAGTGCTTCCCCCTTGCTCTCAACTGCCTCCGCCCATCGATGCGTTAGGAATATAAGAAGATCACCAGCTGAACGATTCCGTTGAAAGCCATATTGGCGATCGCTAATCAGCTGGTGCTCCTCCAAATACCGCCGGAGCTGGCAGTTAATTATGGATTCCATATAATCTTTGAGAACAAGGAAGTTATGGCTATTGGTCTGTAGTTGGACGGGTCTGAGCGGTCCCCTTTCTTAGGGATCGGGTGTACCAAAGCTGTCTTCCACGAGCATGGGACGACGCCTAATGAGTATGAGTGCCGAAAAAGACGCGTAAGGACGGGTGCCAACTCAGGAGCACAAGTACGTATCACTAACGGAGGGATGCCGTCAGGCCCACTCGACTTATGGATGTCTAGCGAAAAAAGCGCTTTACGTACGGAGCTCTGTCGAAAAATTATTTCCGGCATTGAGGTATCACACCGAGGGATCGTCGGTGGTATTTTTCCCTGGTCATCCAAAGTCGAGTTGGAAGCAAAAAGAGAGCCTAGAAGATCGGCCTTCTTCTTCGCGGTGTGGGCCAACGAGTTGTTCCTCATGTGCAAAGATGGTAGGGATGGCTTACAGAAATTCCCTTGAACAGCCTTGGCGAGTGACCAGAATGCACGAGTTCCCGAAGGAAGTCGAACCAATCTCTCGCCAATTCTGTTCACGTACTCCACTTTTGCCTCAGCAATAGCTCTTTTGAAGGACCTGGAGGCAAAGTTATACTCCTTTTTTAATGCGCTGGTCTTTACATCCTGTGACATCGATGCATTGGCCCAGGCTCGGTAGCTTAACCGCTTGTGGCGTGCAGCCATCTTACAAGTTTGACCAAACCAGGGCTGGGATTTGCCGCCTATAGGCACTGAAGAGCTTGGAATAAAAAGCTCCATGGCTTGCAGCACCACCTCGGCGACAGAATCAGCAACGATGTCTGGATCATCCAGCGAGAAGCAAATTCGCCCCCATGGGTAGAATGCGAAGAACGACCGCATTCCATTCCAATCAGCTGACCTATAGTGCCAAACATGGCGGCAGCTGGCAAAACGTGGCCATGATGGGCGGGCAACTTGCACAGAACTTCGGATCAGACAGTGGTCCGATGAGCCAAGTGGAGCGTCCACGGAGACCACGTAATTGTCCGGGTGAGAGGTCAGCAGAAGGTCCAACAGGGAAGGCGTATGATCTTCCACATCAGGGATACGAGTTGGTGATACCACCAATTGTGTCAGATCATATGCTGAGGCAAAGTCGTAAACAGATCTTCCTGCATGATCGGTTGTACGTGAGCCGAGCCACTCGGTGTGATGGGCGTTGAAATCACCAAGTATCACGATCTCTGCAGATGGGATCTGTTGTAGTACGGAATCTGCAGCCATTTGGATGTGCTCTATGAGTCGATCGGTTTCGTCATTACCGCTGTGGGACCTATATAGGCAGGCATAGACGCGGGGATGGTCGTCGCTGTCTATGCGCAACCAGAGGATGGAGAGGAGAGACCTTCAAGACTGCCAAGGCGACGAGAGCAGACATCCTCTCTGACGTACGCGCAAACTCCAGCCCGCGGTACAAAAAAGTGTTCTAATTTGTACCCCGGACAAGAGAGATAGGAAGTATCAGCCGGAGAAGATATCTGAGTCTCGGTCAAAAAGAGCAGGGCCGGCTTCGCCGTCTGGAGGTGGTAGTGAACAGCGTTGAGATTGCTATGAAGTCCCCTTATGTTACAGAAATCTACGGTCATAGTGGTAGGGGACTTCTGCCGACTGCTCCGTTTACCCCGGGCAGTTTTTATCTTGAGCACAGATTCGCCCCCCCCCAGAATACGCGGGGCTGCCCAGGTTTCCGGGTTCAGGTACCTGTCCTGAGCCCGGAAGCCTAGAGAGGGATTCTCCGGTGCTTGTGCGACCGGTACCCTCCTGGGGTAGTCTTTGCGTAGTCTGTGCTGTCATGTATGTTGGAGGGGGGGGGGGGGGATGGGCCACCGGATCTCTCACAAACCGAACGAAACACGATGACATTTGCCGCCATTTGACGTCGATATTATGTGAGAGCGAATTACTTCCCCGGACGCGCCGGCCCATTCAGCTGCAAGGCAGCATGGCGCTACTTCGTATTTATAATAATTTATTTAGGTTCATATTTTCGTCAGAATAAAATATTTTTTTGTTGACTGAAGACATTTGAAACTTTTGCTTTTTGCTACTTGAAATATAAAACAAAAAAAGTACATACACACACAACACTTATGTGTGTCTGTGTATATGTGTGTGTGTGTGTGTGTGTGTGTGTGTGTGTGAGAGAGAGAGAGAGAGAGAGAGAGAGAGAGAGAGAGAGAGAGAAAGAGATAGAGAGAGAAACACGCGCACGACGCACGGCTTACAACTATAGCAAAAAGTGTCGTTACAACTTTTCGTCTTAAAAAAAAGGTAAAGATCTATTAATAAAACACATTACCAACAATTTTTGCAAATCAAATTAAGTCAACTGTAGGTACGTGGAATGTGTTATAATGAAAACTACTTACATATCTAATTTTTCAAACATGTTTAAATTGTATAATTCTTAAAGCATTTATGTAAATCTGCCAATAGATGGCGTGGTACATATGTATAATTATTTAAAGCTTACATAAAACTGCCAATAGATGGCGTGGTACATGTAATTATTAAACGTTTCCGTGAATTTACCAATAGATGGCGTTGTTTAGTAATTGCATCACGCCATTGGTGACATGATGTTATTCGATAAGGTTTCAAACTTTTATAATAAACACACACCCTTTCGCAACGCGCCATAAGGAACTACGTTCCAATAGTCTGACCCATGTCTGACCAGAAAAATAAAAACACTGGTCATATTGCGGATTTCTGTATGGACGATACCATAATATGTTGATATAAAAAGATACAGTGGCGACACCACGCAGGGTTTATATATTTCTGGTCAGGCACAAAAATAAGTTTTAGTTTAATGAGTAAGTATTAAAACAACATAAGAAACGGAGTTTTATACTGAGGATATCGACCTTTTAATGTAATAAGTAGTAACTAAAATAACTTTATTTACTTTAACTTTATTTACCAAACAACTCTGCTATTTAAAAAATACGGATAAAATTACAGTGCTGACGACGGTATCCTGACACTTTCAAAGACACTTATAGCAAAATCGTCAAATCCCAACCACAATAAATCGTGGTGATTTCGTGTCTACACAGACAAAATTAAATAAAGTCCAGCCCGACGTGTCCCGTAAACACTCTCCTGGTCTAATGAGTTCCAAACTTTCCTCTTTTGTGAGATTACGCCAAAAATTGTGAAAAACTTCTGCGTGTCCCACAGCGCGAGAGCTCAGCTTAGACATCATACAGACTCTTTGAATTTTCCTTTGTAAATTTACTTATTACAGTACGGACGTACTGTATTCCAACCATAGTTCAAGCCTTGTCTTGGCGGTGGCGGTGGGGCTCAGTAGTCTAAGGTGAACCCAGTACGTTGGGCGAAGCAAATTGAACCGAGGGAGTTCTTCGTAAAGAGCAGGGGGCAAGGGGCGAGGACGGGAGCCTCGCCCCATTGTACTGTCCTGACGTTGGGAGGGGTTGTTCTGTGGTGCGGTACAACCCCTCTGTGGTGGTGGCGTCGGTCTCTTGAAGGACTGACTAGCCGTGGAGCTGCCCTATTTGCTCAACAGATCCGGGGCACCACACCTTTTTTGATTGGTGGCACTCGCCGGGTTTTAGTGGGTAGAGCTGCGTCTAGTGTCCACTTACCATCTTTCGGGCGCAATGAGTCCCATATACCCGCGGGATGCCTCAGAGCATTTCCCGGCGTAAAAAAAAGCTGTACTGTATTGAAAACTGTTAAGCTCTGAGACCATTAGACCGATCATTATGAATTTTGACATATTTTATTGTGTATGTAAAAGGTTTTCAAGATGTGGGAAGCCACAGCATGCGAGCAATGACACATTCAGGTGGCATTGCTGTAAACTGTTACGCCAAAAAACGAAAGGCCATGAAATAATCTAAAAAAAAAGTCTAACGTAAATAATCCGCGATTGTTGTGGAAGCACATAAAGGATAATGTAAACATTAAACAAAGAAGGAGTTTAAAACTGCCACAACACTTACATGACGCTTATAAAATAAATAGATACTTTCTGGATGTACCAGGTAGTAACCATGTGCCGGCAGCAACTATTAATTATTTTAAGACCAATTTCTTCGGATCGAACACTTTTTGTCTGGGTGCCATTAGCTCCACAGAAGTTTTAAAAATACTTAGGTCACTGCAGTCTAATGCGATAGGCATCGACGGTATAAGCCTGGACATGTTGCTTTTGGCCTCGCAGTTTTCTGAATGCCTAAGTACAATCACCGATATTGTTAATAGGTCAGTAGTTAGTGGCACCTTTCCAGAGCAATGGCGCACGGCAATCCTTAAACCTATACCTAAAAAAGATATAGTGACTGAAATAAAAGATTTTCGGCCTATAAGCATATTGCCTTGTATGTCGAAAATACTGGAAAAGGTAGTCTGCGAGCAACTAACTGCATATATAGAAACATCCAATATACTTCCGGTCATGCAGTCGGGCTTTCGCAAGCGTCATAGTACGACAACAGCCTTGGTAGATGTAGTGGACAACATCCTGTGCGCTCGGGATAGGGGAGAAATTACTGCTCTTGTCCTTCTTGACTACTCGCGCGCTTTTGATACATTAAATATACCCTTGTTATTGTCTAAAATGAAGTACTATGGATTTAGTGATAATTCCTTATCTTGGTTTGACAATTACTTAAACAATCGTCATCAAATTGTGGATCTGGTGGATGATGATGGTACTCTGACTCGTTCTAATGCCTACCACGTAAAGAGAGGGGTCCCACAGGGTTCAGTGTTGGGGCCATTAATATTCTCCCTGTACACTGCTGATGTTATAAAACAGATACAGCACTGTCGTTATCACATGTACGCCGATGATATCCAGGTATACACGTCCTTTAGTCTAAATAACATGACCGAGGTTATTTGTAAACTTAACGAGGACTTGGCACGTATATCTGAATGGTCAGAGGCTAATGCGTTAGTACTAAATCCCGGTAAGACAAAGTACATGCTCATGGGAACTAAAGCGCAAATTAACAAGACAGTACATGCCATGCCTCCAATACACATCAAGGGTGACCTGATAGAGAGAGTTGCTGAGACACGCAATTTAGGGTTGTTAATGGATGAAGGTACGCGATTTGAGAAACACATAATAAAAACAGTAAGCAACTGCTTCTATCGTTTAAAAGTACTTTATAAGATAAGAAGGTTTATTAGCACCGACCTTCGTATTAATCTTTGCGAATCTCTCGTGCTTTCTAAATTGAACTATGTGGATACCGTGATAGGGCCGTGCTTACTAGCACGATCAAAAAACCTAGTGCAGCGAGTACAAAATGCATGCGCCCGTTACTGTTTCGACATCGCTCCTCACGCACACGTTACACCCTACCTAAATAACGCACGCCTGCTCAAGATGGAACGTCGTAGGCATCTCCACCTCGCCACTCTTTTGTTTGGTATTATTAAATATGAATGTCCACCGTACCTTTTCAGTAAATTGCAATGGGCTAAGGATAAACAGCTGAGTCTTACTACCAGGGGATCCGCGGGCCTACTCCTTACACAACTACATCACACAGCAGCTTTCCGTGGTAGCTTCCGACATGCCGCCACTAAATGTTGGAATGACCTGCCTCCACCTATACGAACTCTGAAATCACTAAGTAATTTTAAATTAAAATATAAAAATTACTTGCTCGAACAACAATTAAATAGTTATTTATAAATATTGATTCATAAATATTGATTTTTATTACTCTTTAGAATTTAATAATGCCTATTTAGGTATATAAAAATATATAACAGCGATGTTACTGTAACATCAAGGTATGTCTAGTAAGATTAAAATTATGTAGGTATTAAGGTTTTCTCACCTGCTCGGTTGCTAAGATGTGTAATGGCGGCAAGGCGGCGATTCTCCCATCCAGCGTTAAATAGTGATATAATATATATATATATATATATATATATATATATATATATATATATGTGCTAGGAATGGTGAGTGGTCGCCATGGCCGAATCCGGTCGGATATATATATGTGTATGTCATAGTTCGTGAGGTTACATTACAAGTACAATATTCACCATGCTAATCTAAAATATAATTATATCTATTAGATAAGTCATAAACTTAATATACTTCCTCATACAGGAAATAATGATATTTTGTGCTCAGCTCAGCTACTATTCACCCTTAGGACTAGTTCAGTGTCATAACAACAAAATTATTGTAATTGTTAATAGATTACGTCAAAATAAAAATTTGCGCACAAGGTGCGTGCGTTCCATATAGGTACTATGATCCGACTGCATAACAATTAACAATAATTGTTTCGTAATTCCATAAGGGTGTGAAGTCGGGTTCGCGGCAGTCCAAGTCGACCGACGCGATGATTCAATCATGAATCATGATAGTGGCTGATGAATGTAATGGTGCGAGTTACGTGAGCACTGACCAATGTTTAGTTTTTATATATATTAATAACATAATATTATGAAAATATTATAAGTAAAATGTTGGCTACATAAATTTCTTTTTTTATTATTTTTTGTTTTTATGTGATTTGTTGGCTGTTAAACTGTCCCAACAACGCTTCCGTCGAGTTTTTTGGGGCCACATAAAATCAGGACTGTGTTTTCTCGCACAGTCACTTAACTGAGTGGTTTCCATTTTAGGAACTGTATTACACTGTTGTGCATTTTATTACAGTTATTATTATTGAAATAAAATCATATACTTATATATATATTTTGTAGGTATATATTTTTATGTAGGTATTGTGTTTGTAATTTCATACTTTTGTCCACTATATAATATGATTGATAATATGTACCTTAGAATAATTAAATATATATATATATTCTTTTTCTTTTCTATCTTAGTAAACGTAAGTAGATAATAATTATTATAAGTACTTTAAGTGTGTAACAGTGTAATATTTTACCAAAATAAATGTTATTCTATTCTATTCTATTCTAAATAACACAGTGAATTTATTCCCGTAGCCAGGAATAGTGGGACGGCCGGGATGCGAGATGTAAGTAGTAGTAGTAGTAGTAAGTAGTAGAGTGGTAAGATCGGCCATCTTGGCGTTCATTGAGGGAGGCCTATGTTCAGCAGTGAACGGATAGAGGCTGATGAAGATGAAGGCGATGATGAACTAATTCCCGTTACTCACTTTGTTCATGTAACTATGTCTGCCATGTTGTTTTCCAACATCTCAGTCCTCCCGTGGTCACGGTAATATAGGAAAGGTGGGGAATGAAAAATCTTCATATGCCAAAATAAAAATCGGTAATAATTGATGTAATAAATAAATAAAGCTAGAATGATAAAACTATGCTCTCTTATGTTTACGCGAATTTCACTCATTATAATGAAACAATTTTTACGGATTTTAACGTGGTTTATTAAGATTTTTACATGATTGCAGTGAAATATCTGAAACGTCGGGCTTGTAAAAATCTTAATAAACCGCGATGAATTCCGTAAAAATTGTTTCATTATAATAAGTATGCTCGTTATGTTAGTTTAGTGTTACAACATATTATTTACTCTGTTACAAGTTGCTCTGTGTACATTTTATCCAGCTTCGCCCAGTTTTCGCCAGTGTACAACTTTGACATACCTTTCCAACTTAAACTGTAACAGAAATTAAAACTTGGCTTGTTTTCTTAATACCATATCCCCGCTGAGAAGCTGCTTAGACTAACTTTCGATACATTTGCATTTTTGGGTTCTTTACCCTGAAAAGGAAAAATCTTGTCATGAGAATTTATAGTTCGTCTTAATAACTAGCTTTTGTGCGCAGCTTCGCCCGTGTTAACTAAGATTTATAGATGTTGATTCTTTATAGCTTTTTTTCTTTAACGCCGGGAAATGCTCTCAGGCATACCGCTGGGGAGGGGAGGACTCCCCAGGCGGCTATGTGGAACTCACTGCGCCTGAAATAATGTTAAGGTGGACGCAGCTTTACCCACTAAAACCCAGCGAGTGCCACCAATGCCGCCTTTGGTGAGGTGCCCCGGATCTTTTGAGCAAACAGGGCACCTCGACGGCTAGTCAGTCCCTCAAGGGACTGACACCACTTTCACAGAGGGGTTGTCCCACACCACAGAATAACCCCTCCCAATGTCGGGAAAGTGCAATGGGGTGAGGTACTCTTTCTCCTACTCTTTTTTCCCTTCTTTTTATAAGACGGGTACAATTAGCAGCCCCCTCGGTTCACTTGGCTTCTACAAAGGTGCTGGGTTCATCTTAGGCTACTGAGCCCCACCGCCACGACATGGCTTGATCCATGGTGGGCATATTTTTGTAGCCTCACTCATCGTTAACGTAATATTATAATGGTGAAAGATTTTTTTAAACCAGTCCTGTAAGTGCTAAGTTTCTCCAGCTCTTCTGTGTTTCGTAGAGAAGGGCAGAACAGGCAATGTAATAATAGCAGGCCTAGACATAATATCTTTTGTGTTAAGATTGGCAAGTTCCACGGAGTTCCCCCATACGAGGAGGAAGCCCGGTACCCTTTTGAGGGAACTGGCCGGTCACGGGGTCCAGCTCCGGGTAAATGCGCAAGGTATTTCCGCTGCGACATAAAAGATAGGCAATCGATGAATGAGTTTTCTGGGTAGTTCCAGAAAAACTCGTTTATGTTTATAGCCGGTGCTGTTTACTTACTATCAGGTGGCACATGGACCAGTTCTATCAAACTAAGATAAAAAACTAGATTAATAATAATGTTGAAACAATTTTCAGTGAAACTGCCGCACATATTTACAAAATAAATACTAGTATTGGATGTTTACGAGTCACGACAGCTATATCTGCTGCCTGTTTCTTAATAGTGTCACAGCGTAAGTAACTATAGACTGATAATACTACGATAGTATTAAGTTTTTAACCGACTTAAAAAAGAAGGTATTTTTGTATATATGTGACACGATTACTCCGCCGATTATATAATATTATGAATCGATTCCGATAATTCTTTTTTTTAATAATTAATTAAATATTAAATATAACTCAATATTAACTTAAAGGCTTTTCACAATACCATATTTTCATACTACTTGTTTTATCATTTAACTTGGATAAGTAAACCATCATACTATCTTATGTCACCATCCTTACCCAAGTACAAAAAGTCCTAGGCTCCCGGGACAAGCCATTAGGATTTACAGATAGACAAGGGCGTATTCGATTAAACAGGATGGTGACAACAGGGTACCTTTTGGTACACCATGCAACCTATACTAAAAGCACAAATCGGCTCACTCAAGGAAGAATCGGTTCTGCATATTCAAATAATATATAGTCCCAGGTGTATAAGAAGCTATTTATAAAACAAGTACTATAAAAAGTATTGTAATAAAATGTATCTCTTATAAATTGTACCCGAGAGGCGCACTCGCGAAATAAGATGGCGTTGTTTACATAAAATGTAATCTAGCGGGGTAATGTATGACCACCTGGCGCCAGGATACGTGCATATGCGTGCATCGATGCTACGAGCATAAAAGTGGCTTAGACTTTGACGAGACACTTAGATGTTTATGTGTCTAGAACTCTATGTAGAGACATTATTGGCATTAAATGTATATTACTGTGGGATATGTGTGCTTTTGTATGCTTGTGTGCTTATTAAGAAATTATTATAGTATAATTAAATTTTGGAATTGCTATATTTTTATTGCTAATCAGCAATACATAGCTGGACTTTTATTAGCTATTATAAAAATATTTACAAACAACCATACATTAGTCCTATGGTCAGCTTACGTAACTTAAGTTAAGGTAGAAATGCACAACATATACTAATATGTGATGAGCAGGATGTAGCAGAATGGAGTAGAAGCCAAAACCTGTCCCTGTGACCCGTCGCACAATCATCATCATCATCATCGAAGCCTATTTCTGTTGCCGGAACCGCTCCCAATAATTAAGGAAACTGTTCACTTGAGGGACAGGCCAGTTGCCGAAGTGCCATCTGGGGCATCTCAATTATCATCCATTGGCATACGCGGTGTCCGTAGGAGGCAGGTCGCATGAACTTTGACAGAGACAAATGTTTTTTTCACTTCAAAAGGTCCTGAAACAACATAAATCGCAAACTAGAAGTGAAGTCTACCGGTGGGAGGGAAGCGCTGTGCCGCGCTCCCGGCTGCATGGGTACCACCATCTTGCTTGTTTCTCCCGTCAAACAGCTTTGCTGTGTTTCAGAGAGAAGGGCAAGACAGGCAGTGTAATTACTGGCACCGAGACTTAACATCTTATGTCTCAGGATAGGCAACACATAGATGAGTTGCCTGGACCCGTTCCAGGTAAACTAGTTTATGTTCATGGGCGACGTCGACCACTTACCATCAGGTGGCACATTTGCCAGTTTGCCTATCCAACTAACATAAAAAAAAAAAAAAGAAGTTGCTATTTTCTAGTCATCTTTTCTTTCCCCACAATGGTTAAGGCCTTGTCATGGCGGTGGGGCTCAGTAGTGGGTGAACCCAGCACCTTGGGCGAAGCTAATTTAATCGAGGGGGCTCTTTGTATCGATTTTATATATAGAGCTGCGTCCACTTTTTTTTTTTTTTTTTTTTATAGAAGAGGGGGCAAACGGATAGTCGGTTCACCTGATGGTAAGTGAAGAGTGACATCCACAGACACCCGCTACACCAGTAGATTACCACCTACCAGCTTTCGGGCGTAGCGAGTCCCACATACCCGCGTGAGGAGGCCCACTTCCCCACGGGATGCCTCAGAGCATTTCCCGGCGTTAAAGAATGGAAAAAAAGAGTCATATTTTCGTTGGTAAGAGGTAGTGCCTTGTTGCTTAGCAGCCGAATTGGGCCGGCACGACCGAGGTGGTACCTCTCGCTCACATAATACCGACGTAAAGTGACAGCTACGCTGTCGAATTTAGTGTGGTTTGTGAGTTTTTGGTGGCCCATTGGGGGGAGAGGAAAAAATAGGGCAACGCATCTGCATAATTTCTGGTTGTGTGGATGTGAATGAGCGTCGATAGTTGCCAAAGGCCTTTGATTGCTCGTTTGCTCTCCTACGCTATAAAAATGTCACAGATGCAATGTAGGTATTCTGAAAATAGATCAAGAAAGGGATTCAGTATCCATGTTACTTTCAGATAATAACTGCTATATTTTATACATAATTTCCATTTCCATTTCCTACAAAGCGAATCCTTCAAATTTCTTTATTGTTTCATAGTCAGTGTAAATATCCGTTGTTGTGTAGCCGGTCGGAATGAATGCCCAATAATGATCGCTGATCCGGTGTACTTATTTCTTGTACAAAGAGGCCCGGAATTTTGATTGAAAATAGCCTTTACCATACAAAATTAATTTCGTGGAACATAAGAATTGATAAAGTCATTGAATAGTTTATTTATTATATTATATATTTCCACACCTTGAGAATAAGGCGTTCGCTACGAGGCTTCTGTTTACATAATATTTTATATTAATTCAAAATTATTTCAAAATTAGTTTCACTGAATTTGTTTTGCCGGTTCTTCTCAGTGGACTAGTTTTGGAACTGGTAGTAGAGTTCATTTGACGTTCAATAAGATACTTTAATGTACAAAATTGAATAAAAATACGTTTTTAATGTTAGTTGGATAGGTAAACAGGCAAACGTACCACCTGATGGTAAGTGGTCGCCCGTCGCCCATGAACATAAGCTAGTATAACTGGAACGAGCCCAGGCAACTCATTTATGTGTTGCCTATCCTGAGACATAAGATGTTAAGTCTCTGTGCCAGTAATAACACTGCCTGTCTTGCCCTTCTCTCCGAAACACAGCAAAGCTGTTTCACGGGAGAAAGAAGCAAGATGGTGGTACCTATGCAGCTGGGAGCGCGGCACAGCACTTCCCTCCCACCGGTTTATTACGTCATTTTTTACCAATGCCTTGTTCACGAGACTTGTTGACGTCAATATCTCGTTTTAAATAGTGAAAATAACCATGTCATTTTAAAATGTTAACCATAATAGTGTTACAAACCATAGACTTATAATATGTTTATGGTACAAACTGCAGACGTATCACTAGTTGACAGACCGAGCCAATGTTGTAATTGAAAGTGCTTAATAGAGTAATGGAGTTTCGCTGTACGGTCTCTCATTTAAATCTCTGGAGCGCTGTCCAAATACTCTGTGTATTGTTTTATTGTTGGATAAAATATCTACTGTGAATGATTAACTGTTGTGTGTGTCAACTAATGTTACAACGCCACGTTAACTTAGTCCCGTGGTATGCCGCTAACTTGTATTAGTGGTTATAGGTTAAGTTTAGAATAAAACTAATAATTTTATATTAAAAATATTATTGTGATGTGGGACATCGGGTACGACTGGGTCTTTGGAGGCCGCCCGAGATGTCCGTCTGCCCGCTCCCTATAAGGAGGCGGCCCGGCTGGCTTGACCTCGTTATCAGCCGCATAGAGTGGGTAGGGCTTCGGGTCAGACCTGAGAAGTCCGAGTCCTTATATTCCACGGCACCGGGTGGAAAGGACCCCCACCGGGGGATGCCCTCCATGTTGGAGGGGTGAGGGGTCACGGAAGGACCATGACCATGGTTTCATTATGAGTGAAATTCACGTAAATATTAGAAACAACTATTTACAGCTTTAGGTCGCTTTGAAAAAGGAACTCGCCCAATTCTGAACAGATATCCAGTTGTTCAGAATACACTTGGTAATTGGTATGAAGTAACTCAATCTCGCAGTAAGTATAATGACATGACCGTGTTCGGGGTAAAAACGAATATGCCTTCCCCTCCAAAACTGGGCCAGCTTAATATTTTAACAACACGGACTTGTAAATTGGATGTGCAAGCTGTGTCATCACAACTTTGTCATGAGGAGCAAAATTCTAAGAGCATCCGATATTTTGTTTTTAATATAATATAATAATAATAATAATTTAGTGTTAGTAGTTTTTATAATACATAGGCTGCACTAAAAGTATCGGGAATGGAATATTTCCACTGTTCCTGTCATATTAAAATCTTTTTAATTGAAAACTCCTTGGTTTTAAAAATCGAATACCATTTATTTATTTAAAAAAGATTCTCGGTCTTGTCACAAGGTCTTGTCAAACTTGTTAATTAGTCGTTGAGAAAATGGAATTGACTGGAGAAAATTCTAGAGCGATGATTTATTATGACTTTCGAAGTGGTTTAACACAAAAACTGTGTGTTGACCGGATGATTTCTGCTTTTGGTGATGAAGCCCCATCCAAAACCACAATTTATCGCTGGTTTGCTGAATTTCAACGTGGACGTGTCAAGCTCTCACTGAGCTTGATCCCCGTCAAGGTCGTCCAAAAACTGCAGTCACCCAAGAAAACGTTGATGCTGTGCGTAAGCTGATTGAGGAAGATCGACATGTGACATACCGCGAAATTCAGGCAACTTTAGACATTGGCATGAGTCAAATACAAATAATCTTGAATGAACAATTAGGTGTAAAAAGTTGTTTTCCCGATGGATACCGCATTTGCTCTGTGAAGTGCAAAAAGCGGCTTGCGTTACTTGGTGCGTCAGAACTCTCGAAAGATTCCACGCAGGATCCTCAAATGCTGTATACAATATCGTATCAGGTGACGAATCCTGGATATACGCGTACGAACCCGAAACAAAAAACCAGTCACGAGTTTGGGTGTTCGAAAATGAGTTAAAGCCAACAAAAAATGTTCGTTTACGGAGTGTTGCAAAAGAATGGTGGCCACGTTTGTCTCCAAAACCGGCCATGTTGCGACTATTCCTCTTGAGGGACAAAGAACGGTTAATGCAGAATGGTATGCTAGCATTTGTTTGCCACAGGTCGTTTCTGAACTCCGTAAAGAGAACTGCAACCGCCGCATCATCCTCCATCACGACAATGCGAGTTCTAACACCGCGCACAGAACAAAAGAGTTTTTAGAGCAAGAAAACATAGAATTATTAGACCATCCGCCGTACAGCCCTGACCTCAGCCCTAATGATTTCTATACTTTCCCTAAAATAAAGAATAAATTGCGTGGTTAGAGATTATCATCGCCTGAATAAGCTGTGGGCGCCTACAAAACGGCCATTTTGGAGACCCCAACTTCCGAATGGAATGGTTGCTTCAATGATTGGTTCCATCGTATGGAAAAATGTGTCAAATTTCGCGGAGAATACTTCGGAAAGGAATAAATACATTTTTAAATAGTAATGTTGTATCACTTCCTTGATTCCCGAAATTTTCAGTGTCGCCCTCGTATTTTTATAATATTAATTGAGCGCTTCACTTGTTAGTGTTTGAGAATATTTATCTTGAAGGTAGTAATCCGACATGGGTATAATGGTACGTAAGTACATATATGGCAAGTAAGTATATTATGGCAATTAAGTAAGTTATACGGTACGTAGTATATGGTAAGTAAGTCAACGTAATTAATATATTTTACCGTTGGGAGGAATGCGCATCCCGCGGGGAGTGGGTCTTCCCACGCGGGTATGTGGGACTCGCTGCGCCTGAAAGCTGGTAAGTGGACGCAGCTCTACCCACTAAAACCCGGCGAGTGCTACCAATGCCGCCTTTGGTGAGGTGCCCCGGATCTAATGAGCAAACAGGGCACCTCGACGACTAGTCCGTCCATTAGGGGACCGACGCCACCTCCACAGAGGGGTTGTCCCGCACCACAGAACGACCCCTCCCAACGTTGGGACAGTACAATGGGGTGATGTTCCCGTCCTCTCCCCTTGCCCCCTGCTCTTTTGTCCCCTCTTCTTATAAGATTGGTAAAAAGAGCCCTCTTGTCACAATATAATGTCACCTTGATATATCGTAAATCAATCGCTGAAGGATGCTTTCCGAACATATGGAAAAAGGCGCTAGTGACTCCTATTCCGAAAGGTGGCGATAAACACGATATAAAACAATATAGGCCTATATCAAAACTTTGTGTTTTTGGCAAAGTTTTTGAAAAAATTATTATCGCTACGTTAGAGACTCAATTAAACCATGTCCTGTCCGACGAACAACATGGTTTCCGTCGAGCTCGTGGCGTTGCTACAAACCTCGTGTCCTATACAGACTTTATACTTAATGCCATGGATGAAGGTTACCAAGTGGACGCCGTGTATACCGATTTTTCAAAAGCGTTTGATAAAATTAGCCACTCGGTTCTCATCAGGAAGCTTCTGGAGGTCGGTATACATGGTGATCTTCTGCGATGGGTATACTCCTATGTGAATAACCGTAGTCAAGCCGTCGCGTTAAAGGGGTATCAATCTACTTTCCTTGTTAACAGGTCTGGTATTCCACAAGGATCCATCCTTGGACCTTTTCTCTTCATACTGTACATTAATGACATAGGAAAATGTTTTCGGAACTCATATCACCTTCTC
Source organism: Helleia helle (assembly GCA_963853865.1). NCBI lineage: Eukaryota > Metazoa > Arthropoda > Insecta > Lepidoptera > Lycaenidae > Helleia > Helleia helle. Next base: position 21,315,090 of record OY971423.1, on the reverse strand, counting down.
TATGCAGATGACACAAAAATATACAAAATTATAAAAACAAGTAGTGACTGTGTGGCCTTGCAAAATGATCTAAATAGTTTCGACACATATTGCAAAACTAACCAATTATATCTAAATACTGACAAGTGTCATGTTATAACTTTTACGCGGAAGAAAATACCTATCACTTATGACTATACGGTTGGGGGGCGGACTCTCAGTCGAGTGTGTTCAATACGAGATCTTGGAGTGACCCTGGACGCCAAGCTCCACTTCAATGAACATATCGATATGATTTTAGCTAAAGCTTTCAAACAACTAGGCACTATAATTCGAATAGGTCAACCCTTTAAACGTATGACAACTCTTAAACTGCTTTATAATGCATATGTTCGCAGTATACTTGAGTTCGCGAGTGTGGTTTGGAATCCAGAGTATGCTTTTAATATTAACCGCATCGAAAGGGTTCAAAATAAATTTTTAAAGACACTCGATTATCGGTCTGACTCTTGGTCTATAGATTATGGGGACAGTGCGGCAAGACATAATATTCAGCGGTTGGACTTAAGGCGTAAATATCTAGACAGTATATTTCTTTTTAAAATATTGCACAATGAAGTTGATTCCTCCACTCTGTTAAACAAAATTAATTTTAAAATACCGCGACCATCCTCACGAACCATGGACACTTTTTATATTCCTCCCTATCATACAAACTACGCTAGAAATACCTTCTTCAGGCGATCTTGCTCTTACTACAACAGTTATCTCAAATCAGTTGATATTTTTTGTAACAACTTAAGAAAGTATAAAATTAAATTAAAAGACTTAATATTTGGCTCATAAACATGTTTTTTGATATTAGTTGTGTAGGGTTAAGGTTCATTATATCATATACCATTGTTACTAATGAATGTTGATATTTTGTATTCTAAATTATGGTACTTTAGGTCTAGTTGTAGTTATAAAGTTTATTAATGATTGTAAACGACTGTTTGTTACCTAAATAAATAAATAAATAAATAAATAAATAAATAAGCTTCGCCTAAGTTGCTGGGCTCACCCTAGGCTACTGAGCCCCACCGCCACACCAAGGCCTGAACCATGGTGGGGGTAATACCCCTTATTTCTTACAAGCAGCTGTGTTTCGGAAAGTAAGGCAGGACAGGTAGTATAACTACTGGCACCTAGACTTGCCATCGTACGTCTCAGGGTTGGTAATGCCTGAATATGTGTTCATAGGCGACGCTAACATCTTACTAGCAGGAGGCTTGACTACCCGTTCGCCTATCAAACTAACAAACAAGCGAAATATATGACACTGAAGAAAAAAAAACATAATGACCAGAAATATCAAGCTTCGCAAAATACAAGTGTAAAGCATTTTGACGACCTCTGTGGCTCAGTGGTAAGCGCGTTAGCGCTAAAGCCGGAGGTTGCGGGTTCGAATCCCGCCAGGGAACAAAAAAAATATTTTCTGTGTTCCTGGGTCATAGATGTGTATTAAATATGTGTATAATATAATAAAAATCTTAAATATATGTATAGTATAAAAGTATTAAATATGTTTCCGTTGTCTGGTACCCGTAACACAAGTTCTTCGAGAACTTACCACGGGACCAGATTGACGTGGTGTGAAAGCGTCCATAGATATTTAAAAAAAAATTTAGCATTTTGTAAGTGTCGATAAATCACGAAATAATAAAATAGTTGTATAATGAGCGAAAAGCGTTACTTAACCTTTTCGAAATATTTTCATCAAATACTTCGTTGTTTCAAACCGACGTCTCAAAAGAAAGGCTTTAAGAATCCCCGGTGCATTATTAGTAAATAACATTAAATCCGCTGTCAAAGCCCGCCTGTAATGAACGTTGCGATTGTAAGAATCCAATCAAAGTTTCTCTGAGCTTCAGTTTGTTGCAAGACGAATTTTTCATTATCGAAACTTCTCACTCGGTAGAAATGTGCGCGATTTGTTTGATCGCTAAATTGCTGAGGGAAGAGTTTCGAGCATGTGCAGCCTTGGGGATTTTTAATGGAATTCTTGGTTCAGTTGACCATATCGAATTTTATGGAGATGCTTTTATGGAAGGCGCTTTTTTAGGAGCTCAACGGCGAAGCGATCGCTTAAAAAATGCAGGATGGACTCAAAGCCTTTTGGAAGAGCGGTGAAGAGGCTGTGTACTTATAATATCCGTGAGTTTACATCTAGGGCTACATATGGACGGACCACTTGGATTTGTACCGTGAAAGCTAATCTCACATGAAGTCTCATGTAAGTGAACGAACTTATACTTCTTCTTGCAAATATGCCTTATATCATGATATCATCATTATCATCATCAACCATCACCGTCCACTGCTAAACATAGGCCTCCTTCAATGAACACTAAGACGACCGATTCCTTGCCACTCTTATCAAACACGGATCGGTTACTGCACGGAGATCGTCTTCCCACCTCGTTAATGGTCGACCAACACTTCCTCTACCTAAACGTGGCTTCCACTCTAGAACCTTATTGGCCCATCGACCATCCGTTCTCCTGACTGCTGTTCAACGAGCTTATTCTTCGCATGATATCGGTAACTTGAGTTCTATGGCGGATGTCTTCGTTTCGAATCCTATCAGCCAAAGAAACATCCAGCATAGCACGATCCATTGCACGTTGAGCTACGGCAAACTTTTGGATCAATTAAATATTTTAGAGGCTACGTTTCGGCCCCGTAGGTTATCACGGGGAGTACGCATTGGTTGAAGACATTCGTCTTCAAACTTTGCTGTATAGATGACGTGAGAATATGGCTAAGCTTCCTGAATGCTGCAGATCCCAATTGAATCCTCCTATAATATAATCTTATTTAAGCCAAGAATAAGCAGTTACTCGCAGTTTTCATCTGTCTAAATCTGTAGTAACTTTCCACATTCTTAATCTATAAAATGCAAAAAGATTATTTAAAATCTTACTGGTAGTACTTTTAATTAGCACCTTTTTACAAAAACTAACTCTTCTGCTTTATTATATAAATATAATATAGATAACTAGCTGACCCGGCGAACTTCGTACCGCCTAACAGTCAATGAATGTCGTGTTATAGATTCATCATCATCATCATCATCAGCCTATATCCGTCCATTGCTGAACATTGGCCTCCCTCAATGAACGCCGTCATCGGCCGATCCTTTGCCACTCGCATCCAACACGGACCGGCTACCACACACGGTATACTAAATGGACTGAATAATAAAGTTTAAGTCATTCACATATTTATTCTTAGCCGCCAAAATTGCTCGCTCGCTTTACCATTTATTATTTTTGTGGTTAGTAAAGATGTTCGGGAATACTTGGCTGATGAGCTCGTCTTTCGATGATACGATATCGCAAAAGTTCGGAGAAAATGAAATAAATTCAGACATGAACTCGACCATTACCTGTAGACAGCAATTTATTGAAAAAAACAGCAGATGGGTCGTTTAACAATGCGACTCTCATGTTTGCAGTCAATTGAAGTTTCTTCAAATGAACCACAGATTTGATGATTTGAGGCAAGCTTATATTTCATCGGCAGCAGTTGATCTTGGAATGACTGACAGTGTTTGGCAGAATTCGCCAGATAGCAAAATCATTGCGCCACGAAAACTTTGAAGATTTAATGACAATTTTAACTCTCAATGAGCCGTACGGCATCCTTCTAGCAACGTGGCCGCTATTCTAGAAGAAGCAACTGCTTGTGCACTTTGAATCTCGCAAGAACAGTGGCTAAAATCATTGACATGAGGAATGTCTTTCCAGTTCCGCCAGGAGCATCCAGGAAAAATAACCCACCATTTCCCTCATCAATTGTATTAATAAATGTATTATAGGCTTCATTCTGTTTTGGGTTCAAAAATGATACATTCGTTTGAACTAATTGGTTAAGTTCATATCGATCATATTCACATTCAGTTAGCGACCTGGGGCTGACGTTCCTAACGCGACTAACAAACTGCCGCTTATACGGTAACACATATCTTCGATCATGAGCAAAGCCTGGTTATACATCTCCTCATTCGCTTCAAGATCAAGATTTCTCGAACTGACACATTTTCGATGTAAAATGTCTTCTGAGATTTTTTTTTCCACAGGTCACGAAGATTAGATGAAGTATGTAGAAATGATGATAGCAAAATATAATGTGCGTGTCTGACATGGAGATGCAGAAATAATTGCTTCAGCGATTGTCGTGTCCCTATGAATATCGTTTTCAAATTGAGCTCTTGACATACTGCACCAAATGTTGGGCACACTATAATAATACCATTAACAATTCGTAGTGATTCAAATGATGTTGGCCGATGAGTAGAAACATTCATCATTCTTCGGATGAACTGTTTAAGGGCCCCTTCTCCCAAAACTATAGGTATTTAACGCACCGAATCGCTTTGCACTTGCGTTGCGCGGGAGATGTCTTTATATGAACTCCGGTGACCTACCACGGCCGGCAAGCACGCCACAGTATACGAATATGCAGTAGATTGACTATGCTCGAATCATTCTTAGATGTGATAATTAATAATTATGCATAACAAAATCTTGTTGTTGTTATAGTTATCTAGTTTTGGATTTATAGACATACTAGCTGGTGCCAGCGACTTCATCTGCGCAGGATAAGATAGTTTTATTTCTTCACTAATTAATCGAAAGGAACTTCGATCCATCCGGGTGTCCCTTGACACCTCTCTTTAGTTTTTTTATAAAAAGTATCTTATGTTACTTCTACTACCTCCAAGAATATGTGTACAAAGTTTCATGATGATCGGTTAAGTAGTTTTCGCGTGAAAGCGTGACAAACATCCATGCTTTCACATTTATAATATTAGTAAGGATTAGGAAGGATGAATTAGCTACATAGGTCTAAAAGGTAGTGCCATGCTGCTTGCAACCGAATTGGGCCGGCACGACCGTAGGGGTACCTCTCGTTCACATGATAATGGCGTCAAGTGACACCTATGCTGTCGCGTTTCTTGCGGTGTATGAGTTTCCGGTGTCCCATTGCAGGGGATGGGGTAAAGGAGGGTAATGCATCTGCATTATCTCTTGTGTGAATGTTTACGACAACGACCTCTGTGGCTCAATGGTTAGCGCGTTAGCGTTCAAGCCGGAGGTTGCGGGTTCGAATCCCGCCAGGGAACAAAAAGTTTTCTGTGTTCCTGGTTCATGGATGTGTATTAAATATGTGTACCTATTATAAATAAAAAACCTTAAATATGTGTATAGTATAAAATATTAAATATATTTCCATTGTCTGGTACTCGTAACACAAGTTCTTCGAGAACTTACCACGGGACCAGATTGACGTGGTGCAAAAAGCGTCCTTAGATATTAGTATTATTATGGGAGTCGGTAGTCATCTAAGGCTCCGAATGCTCGTTTGTCCCCCTAAGGCCTAAGCTATAAAAAAAATCAATCATTCTAAGAATGCTTGTAGGAGATTAAAAAATTGTAGACAAACATATTCTTTTATACTAAATTAATTGTTTTAATTGTTTTGAAATTCAACAAAATTTAGTTGTCGTATGCTAGGTCCAGGTTCATTTTCATCGACCCATACATCATCGATTAATGTTAAACACGGGTCTCCTCTGAGAAGAGGGTTAAGGCCATAGTCCTCACGACACTGCCCTGTGGGTAGGGGGCTAGGAAATGATTGCAAATCAGAAATATTTTGTGATGAAGGTTCCTCATTTTCTTTATTGTCGGACAATTTGAATTCTTCAAGTGTCAATTTCTGGAAGAAGACATCACTACATAGTATAAACTATAAAGCAAAGTCGCTTCCCGCGTCTGACTGTATGTATGCTTACATCTTTAAAACTACACAACGGATTTTGATGCGGTTTTTTTTAATAGATAGAATGATTCAAGAGGAAGGTAATAGGTACATGCATAATATAGTAGATAAACACTCATAATTTTAGAAGTTTCTGATGTGATGTCATAAATAAGCACATTTTTTGCACATTGCAAACGCTGCATGAACCCTAACAGATAGATCAAAATATTCATCATCAAATTCTGGCATCTAAGATACAGGCCAGGCCTAGTTTAGATGCTAGAAGACTAGATTCCTAAATAAACAGCCAGGTAACACTTGTTTGTAACCTACGTAATATTGTGTACTTATGTAATATTGTGTACTTATGATAATAAATATTAAAAAAAAAATGTACTACATTATTATACACCTTAGCCGGGCCCGGTTCATTTCCACGTCATCCCCGTTTAGCAATTTAAACGTAAAAGTTTCATTAAAATTGAGTTACCCGAAGTCTCATACTACTCAATTTGCTTTTAAAATCGACGTTACTTTAGAATTTTTTTTTTGATTATGTAAAATGTTAAATATTGTATTTTTATCCAAAAAAATCCCTAGATCAAAGATGTATCTATACCCTATTTTTTTATTATTGTTTTAAAATGACGACTTCTATGAGAACACCTCGATCTAGAAACAACAATTTGGGATAAGGGGCCCTTAAATACGACCAAGAGTATCAATAGAACGCATATGCAGATGATCAGGATCCGCATCGCCTTGTCTACGACGGTGAAATTTCTTTGATGAAGCGATTCAAGTATAATAACGTAGCCTCTCCGAGTAAAGCAACGTTTGAGCGAACGTTGCTTGAGGTGTATCAGCACGTTGAGCAGCATTCAACTGAATTGAGACAATTCTCCAGATCCACCGCCAAATGTACAACAGTAAGATTCTAGGATAGGGAGTGGTATTGGATGTTTGGATGGCGAATATGGAACCATCCAAGTGTTGTCAGCCACGAAATCGTTTCTTTTCACTTTCGCTGTAACAATTCTACCGTTATTATCAGGTGATCGTCGCCGATACAGTGGATACCCATCGCGGTTTATTAAGATTTTTACATTAATTAGTATTAATAAATGTATATTATAAAGTGACATCACGGGGATCGGAGTGCTATTAACGCCATCCTGATGGTAAAAAAGACACTGAAATTTCGCCACTATTTCAATGGACAATTTATAGTACATATATAACGCCTATGTCGATCGCACTCCTTTCAACAAAGCTCCGTGACACACGCGTAAAAATTTGACAACTATTGTATAATATGTCAATTCTTTTTTATTTCTTACATTTTTAAAATCTAAAATACGCCATTATCCGAATATTGTGGATATATGTTCTATATGTTGTCGAAGCGAAACCTTTATTTAAATACGATCTTTAATTTGAGAGGAGAGCTTACCGTATCGATAGGATAATTTATATTAAATGTTTGACATTTAGGAAACTCGTGAACATTTTGTATAGAAAAATGTTGTTTCTTTTGCTTTAGTTTCTAGTCAATTTTCCAATGTTTTTAATAGTTATTCCAATTTTAGACGGAGACAAACATAATAAATTAAAAACCATTAAAATCGGTCCAACCGCTCTCGAGTTATAATTATTAATTATTCAGGGTGTCCCGTAAGTAGTGGACCAACGGGGTGTGGGTGATAGGGGGAACTATTATCTACCAAAACCACTAAAAATTATTGTTCTAGGTCTTATAGCTTTGAAGTTATGATTTTTTTTAATAAATAGGTGAAATTATCGTCCTATGTACAAACATTTTATAATTTTACGAAATCTATCACTTATTTTTTTGTTATTTTTATTCTAGGCGGTTAATAATACATAGGTCTTTCTAATTCAAATCGTATTTAGGTGTAATTATCATAAGCATGAAAATTAAAAAATAAAACTAGTGCAATTTTTACATTTCAAGATGCTCTATGTGGTGTTTGAGCTAAGCTGGTGTAAAAAAAATGTATTATAGCCTAGTGAAACTTTATTTTAAAAACATCTACATGTCATACCAATTACAAAAAAGTAACTGGTTTACAATAAGTATTTTTCCTATTTTAATTACTATCAAAACCAAAGGACATTTTTGCAAGAAAATAAAAATACATTGCTAATTATGGAAAAGCTTTTATTACACATTTTTTTTCTTACATTAAGTGCTCGAAATGCTTTCCTCTAGCTCTTATGCATAACCAACATCTTCGTATAAAGTTTCTTTGTAAACTTCGTCGAGCCCGTTCATTATTTTTTATCGATTCAGCAACATGATTTAATTTTCGTCGTAACTCTCTTTCATCAGAAATATTCGTTTCATAAACTGCTTCTTTGAAGTAACCCCATAAAAAATAATCCAAAGGATTCAGGTCGGGAGATCGTGGCGGCCATGATATTGTACCTCCGCGTCCTATCCATCGATTTGGGTACGTCACGTTCAAAAATTCTGTCACTTGCCGTGAATAGTGGGCTGGTGCACCGTCGTGCTGCAACCACATTCTCTCGCGTACTTCTTGTGGCAGGTCTGCTAACAAATTACCGAGATCACGTCTTAAAAATTGGAGATAACCAGCGCCGTTAAGTCTCGGCGGTAATTCAAAAGGACCGATAATTCTGCCATCTAATATTCCTGCCCACAAATTCACTCCAAATTGGTGCTGAAATCGGTCCTCTCTCACTATTCGGGAATTCACGACACTCCAATGATGAATATTGTGTATGTTAAACACTCCCATCCTTTTAAAACATGATTCATCACTCCATAATATGGAATTAAAAAAGTTTCTGTCTTGACGGCATCGACGCGACATCTCTTGGCAGAAATTTATTCGTCGCTGATAATCAGCAGGTAACAGCGCTTGAACTCGTTGTATATGATACGGGTGTAAGTTGTTCCGTTTCAATATGCGGTGTACCGTACTTCTAGCTACACCAGTGCGTCTAGAAATACGACGATTGCTAGTCGAAGTATCCTCTTCTACTTCTGCCAGTATTTGACGTTCATCCACTGTTCTAGGCCTTCCTTCACGGTTTCCAGGAATACGACCTTCTAAGTAGGCATTATTGACCCGAAGAAAAATGCGGTGATCGGGATAGCGATCTCGATTTGGATAGCGCTCACGATATGTACGTGCAGCTTGCCGAGCATTCCCATTACAGAGCCCGTAAACAAAAAACATTTCTGCGAATTCACGGGGAGTATAAGTATTAGGCATTTTTCCAACTTCAACAATACCAAATCACAAGCAAAACCGAGGTCCAATTCAAGCGCACTTCAACAAGGAGGAATAATCGTAGTGGGATCGAGAGAAACACGTATGTAGTTACAAGCTGTAAGCAAGTCACTGAAGTGAGTCGTAAGTAATAGGAAAGGAGAGGGGGTTCGAGTATCGTCTATGATTGGCCGGGAAAAATACAAAAGAATTCCAGAGTGCACGTGTAAAATATTTCTCGGAATTTATGTGATTCCGAGACTTATTTTGCACGTTGTCTACCTGACGATTTCTTAGATTTAAAATCCGTAAGCTAATTTAACATTTTTTTAATACTTTAAACCACAGTATTATACTTTTTTGTAATTGGTATGACAAGTAGATGTTTTTAAAATAAAGTTTCACTAGGCTATAATACATTTTTTTTACACCAGCTTAGCTCAAACACCACATAGAGCATCTTGAAATGTAAAAATTGCACTAGTTTTATTTTTTAATTTTCATGCTTATGATAATTATACCTAAATACGATTTTAATTAGAAAGACCTATGTATTATTTACCGCCTAGAATAAAAATAACAAAAAAATAAGTGATAGATTTCGTAAAATTATAAAATGTTTGTACATAGGACGATAATTTCACCTATTTATTAAAAAAAAATCATAACTTCAAAGCTATAAGACCTAGAACAATAATTTTTAGAGGTTTTGGTAGATAATAGTTCCCCCTATCACCCACACCCCGTTGGTCCACTACTTACGGGACACCCTGTATATATAGATTTGTTACAAGAAATGTGATAAATGAAGAACCGCTCGTCCGATTTTGTGCAAACTTCACACAAACCATCTACTAAATAGTCCGAACAAAGCCTAAACATTTGGTATGGATAGGTGACCCCGTTCTTGAGTTATAAAATTACAACGAAAAGTGGCATTGATTTTTACATACATATATAGATTAGATCGATCGATCGATCGAGAAACTCGTTATCACCACAATATACTCCTAAATCTAAAAAAATTGCAGTGTGGTGATATTGATATCAACCATAAATTCCCAACGACTGAACATTGTAATGAAATAGCTGCGCACGATGTTTCTGCAACTGTCAACGTAGACTTCGCATGTTCTTCACATGCAATAAACTTTCATTAGGATCTTATTGCATGACGTCAGTCAACAGTTCTTTGTTCTCATTTACATAAAGTTCAACGATTTCGTTTCTGGCATACGGAATGTCATTGGTACATACAAATGACACTGGCATTATGGCCTATGCCAGTGATATAGTATAGTATAGTACTCCGACATCGTATAACCGATCAACATAAAAGTTTGATGTATGTATTCTTTTAAGAAGAAGATTTTAATGACCACTCTGGCGTGGCCACGAGACGGCTGCAGATTAACTCTATAGTATATAGACCGTACTAGCTGAAATGATGTTAAGTTGAGTACCGTCGCTTTTCAACAATTAGGTTACTCTAATTTCACGAGCCACCTAGACGAGCTCAATCTAAAAACTGTCTCGTTGAAAAACTGTAATTTGATTTGGAGAAATGAACCTTCAACGTTCGACCTCCCTTTGTCTCGTCCAAAACGAAAAAATCTGTTTGGAATCTTTGTTGCAGTTTTCTAATTCGCTCCCGTTTGATAAAAGATTTTAATCTAACTTCGCGAGTTTAATTTAGTCTTCCCGTTAAATAACTTAAGTTAAAGTTATGTTGGTTCCAACTTTGACGTAAGCAACTTGACATTAATTAAAATGAACATTTATATTACAACGGTGAGAAGATGGAATACGTAATGGTCTAGTTGGCTGCGGGAGGCTTCAACTTCACAGGTCATCGGGATAGTTAATAATATCAGCGCGACATTATTATTAATGAAGTTAATTTTTATTTACATGTTTATCTCGAGCTAAGGTTCATTTTAAGGGCACAAAGGTGAGAAAGGCAATGAAGAATACAGTTTAAGATTAATCTATTTGGGACATCTCACTATCTCATATTCATGCGTGTCGTTGTGTTTCATAATCCACATCGGTGACAAGCTTTTCCACCTACTTGAGGCATCTATATTACTACAATTATTCATATAATATGTGCATTTTATTCATATATGTGTTTAATGAGAGCTGCAGGTAGCTGATCGACCTTTCTTGGAATTCAAAGAGAGGACTAACAATGGACGACCAGTAGTTGACAAAGACTATGAGGAATCTATGACTGAATGTACGGGTGTTTATTATACTATCAAAATCATTCAATTATTAAAGATAGAAAGATTCAATCAATTATTAAAGAAAATATAGCATGTCAAAGACACGAAACAAGCGACAAGAAGACAATACCACTTAGTTCATATGAAGGATGGCCGTCATAATATTGGTCTATTCAGCAGGTTATTTAAAGCATATTATATTCTCTCGTCAACTTGGATTAATTATCCCACGAACTGAGTCGTGTCTCGGTAATGTTTGATATTATAATTATACCCACGGGAGAGATGCGCTTAATACGACATGTCTGCATATACCACAAGCCTTTCTGTGCTCTGGGGAGAGTAAGAGGAAGGAAAGGAGTTGGATGTAATCTAAGTGGTACTGATGTCTACCTTTGTTTCATTTTTTGAGTAGTTATCGAAATGATTGCCGAATATTGTATGTGCAACATACACGGCCTTTTTCAATTAGTTTTTAGTCTTCCTCTTTATATGTAAAAATAAATTAGTAATTTCGTTTACATAGTGTTGTATAAATTCTCTTCGCCACCATGGTTCAGGCCTTGTCGTGGCGGTGGGGCTCAGTAGCCTAGGGTGAGTCGGCACCTTGGGCGAAGCTAATTGAGCCGAGGGGGCTCTTTGTACCCCTCTTATAAGAAGAGGGGACAAAAGATCAGGGGGCAAGGGGCGAGGATGGGAACCTCACCCCATTGTACTGTCCCGACGTTGGGAGGGGTTGTTCTGTGATGCGGGACAACCCCTCTGTGGAGGTGGCGTCGGTCCCTTGCGGGACTGACTAGCCGTCGAGGTGCCCTGTTTGTTTACTAGATCGGGGGCACCTCACCAAAGGCGGCATTTTTGGCACTCGCTGGGTTTTAGTGGGTAGAGCTGCGTCCACTTACCAGCTGTCGGGCGCAGTGAGTCCCACATACCCGCGTGGGGAGACCCACTCTCCCGTGGGATGCCTTAGAGCATTTCCCGGCGTTAAGAAAAAAAAAAGTATATATTCTTTTACTGCGATGACGTCATATAATTGTCGTAGCTGTTTCTTACTTTTATTATATTTCCATTTTCTGTTCTTGTTGTCTAGTTGAGATGGCTTTTTAACCGACTTCATATGCAATACGATCCAAATTGTGTTTGTATGCTATTTCTTATTGTCTGTATATTTTAAATGTTGAAAAACAAGCAGTTCTTCATAGTTTAAACTGCCCCTACATTGAAATAAAACTTTCTTACAAATTAAATAGCCTTCTTCAAGAACCAAGTTATCAAATGAAAGGAATTATTCAATTGATAAGAGCGTTCAACCAAACGAACTCTTAAACTCTGTTATATTAATATAGATAGAGAGTTTTATTATAACGTTAACGAATTTCAAAGTCCTATAATCCACATATGAAACTGGTTAACTACATACAATAACTATTAAACAAACTGCAGATATTAAGGTAGCTATGGCGCTGTTTGCAATACATTTATTGGCACTTGGACTGGTAATAATATTATCTTTGTAATTGCAATTTGTAAGTGCTATGACACTTTCGTAATTAGTTCCGATGAAGTTCTTGGGTCCATTATAAAGTCTTTAAGAATTGGACAGACATTCCAATATCTCTGACATCAGGATAGATGGAAAATTAATATTAATATTGGAAAACGTTTTTTTTTCGAACTCCGATTTCATTATCAGTCTAATCGCTGGATGAATTCTTGTAAGAATTGTTGATTTTTTTTCTAACAGATACGACGATAAAATACTGAAAATTCGCAGACAATTTACTTTGAATAACTGCTACTGTCATTTTCTAGATTTTGAAACTGGCACGTTCAAATATCTGAGTGTTTGAGATTTATTATTTTACGTATTTCGTAAGATAACGTTAACAAACAACATAACTTTTGTGATTTATTTATTTCATATAAAAATTACAAAAGTTATTTATTATCACATCATTTGGTAAGAAAGTTTTTCTGATCTAAGTATGAACCCGACAAAACTAAAATTATATTTAGAAACAAAAAAAAATTGACAAAGATTGACATCATCATCATCATCATCAGCATCTATCCGTCCACTGCTGAACATAGGCCTCCCTCAATGAACGCCAAGATGGCCGATCCCTTGCCACTCGCATCCAACACGGACCGGCCACCGCACGGATATCGTCTAGTTGAAGTGGCAGTGGGCTGGTCACACACTCAGAACAACGGATGGCCGATGGGGCCAATAAGATTGACTTAAACAAATTTAATTCATAAAATGATACAAATAATTATAAAATGTTTCAAATTGAAGATTTTCGAATCTAGAGTTGATGTAAATATCGATATTGAATAAATTTTGCACCTTGGAAGTGACGTTGACATGAAAAGGTTTAATTACATGTTTACATCAAGTCAAGGTAGTTTGCTTTTATAAATCGAGCGGATTATTAAATAAAAGAAAACTAATATTCACAAAATAATTATAATGGGATAAGAAATGGATTCCAAAGAAAAATAGTTGTGAGTCTGACACAAGTTCACTAGCCGAGAGGCGAGAGCCATCAAAGAATGATGTTCCGAATTCCAATGTCTTTGGTCTGTCGCCGTCGACCCATGGTATTCCGTCCTGCATGTATTGCCTGATGATGTTGTGATCTGGAAACGCGTCAGAAGAGTTAAAGGGATAGGCCAATCCCTTCATCCCCTTCTAACTTGAAGGCTGAGTCACTTCTTCTAGAATACATATTTTTTAGATATTATGTTTTTTTTTCTTTAATTTTTTAAAGGAGTAGTTAAAAGAGTTTTAGTTTAGGTTTAAAAATAAATGTGCCTTTTAGCGTCTAATCTAATTTTGAGAAAGTTTGTGAAAACTCTTATCTATTTTGATGATTCTTTCATATATTATTTTCATCGAAAGTTTATAAAAGATAAGAAAGTAAAATTGGAAAAGTCTGGGGTGTCGTCAAGGGTACAAAATTATGAATAAATATTAAAGTAGATAAAATTATAAGGATTTGTTATAAAATATGAAAGTAAAAATAATACTATAACAAAGATTGCACCCAAAAGGGACCAAATTTAATCGCAGTAACGTAATTTTCGGTCGAAGTTTGAAAAGAATAAACAAGGCGCAGGCTATTGAAATCACCAAGTAATTTAATAAAGCGATAAGTCTAACAAGTGCCGGTCTGCCAGCTTAGGGGCTTCTCCCAAAATTTAGGAAGTGAGTGTCTACGTTGGCATATTTTAAGGGGTTTTTGCTTTAGGCGTACTTTCAGTCACGTATATATACCACCCAGAGCAGGTCATAAAATTACTTGGAAACCATTGCGAAAATTAATAAGAAGATACATTTTTTGACAAAAGCTGAAAAAGAGATTTTTTTCTGTTGCTAACAGCATCACGAATCTAAGAGTAATTTTAAGGCATTTTCAAGTAATTGGCAATTTACTATTTTATAGCTTATAGAGGTACTGACTTTTAGGGGTAAATTTATTAGGAGGTTAGTAGCCCTGAAAGCGACGCTCTCGGTGGCTGATAAAAGGGAATAAGTTAAACGAGAAAAGTTTGGAGATAGCGCCGGATCGTCCGTCACACTTTTATTTCGGCCGTTGCACTTTGCACTTAAAATTATTGTAATACAAATCCGGCCTGACCTACTTCTTCATTGTAGCATTCATATTTTTGAGATGAAAAAACATAAAATAATTACATCAGCTCAAATGTTTGTCAACATTTTGACTACATGACTAAATCAAGTGACTCTTCTTTATTCATATTATATCTTGGCCTAATTTATATAAGACCCTTAAATGGAGAGTCCAATTCACTCAAATCAATACAGTGTTACAAACCACTGGCAACACGAGCCGGATGTGATACCATTTAACTATCTAAATGCATTGATGAAAGTAATTTAAATTATAGACTTCCTGTGGCACCAAAAGGATGTGCCATTCATGAAGATAATATTGATTTATAATTAAAGTATGACATTAATAGATCTAAATGTAAGGGATTAATAATTCAAATAATTAATAATGTTTTTGCTATAATTATTTATATTATTATGGCCATATTTATAATAATTACATTTGGTATAACAATGGCGGTTATACATTTTATTAGTTTACTTTGTGAAGGGCGTTACTCTGCTGAAATATAGGATCGAGAAGATTCAATTGTTTTATCGGTCATTCCTGCCAAGAGTCGTTTTAACAATCAACATTTTTTATCCGAGCGGATGTAAAATAAGGATGTCGTTGAATTAAAATCTTTATATTCCTGATGTAGGTGATGAGACTATATTTAGAAAAAATATTTTTTTACCGTCTTGTTGCAATGACATATTATGATGATCGAAATACGAAAACTGGGAGTCCAGCCAGTTCATAATAAACGTTCTACGCTACCCATGTATTTTTTTTTGGGTAAAATGGTCCCGTTAATGAGGACTGATCACCCGTCTGGCCTTGCTGGCGTCCCCACCCCTTAAATAATAATACCCATGTATTTAAACGAGTTAACCCGGGATTTACTAACACTATGCCTAATCTAGGAAACTTTTTTTTTCTTTTACGTTGGGAAATATTCTGAGACATCTCGCTAGTAGGGGGGACTCCCCAGGCGGGTATGTGGGACACGCTGCGTCCGAAAGATGGTAACGCAACTCTACCCACTAAAACCCTGCAAGTGCCACCAATGCCGCCTTTGGTGAGATGCCCCGGGTCTATTGAGCAAACAGGGCACCTCGACCTCTAGTCAGTCCCTCAAGGGACCTCCACAGAGGGCTCGGCCCGTACCAAATAACAAGCCCTCTCAACGTCGGGACAGTGCAATGGGTGTCAATGCCTATCCTCACCCCTTGTCCCCCCTGATCTTTTGTCCCCTCTTCTTATAAGAGAGGTACAAAGAGCAGCTCCCTCGGTTTAATTTGCTTTGCCCAAGGTGCTGGGTTCACCTTAAGCTACTGAGCCCCATCGCCACGACAAGGCTAGAACCTTGGTGGGGAATCTAGGAAACTTGACATATTTGTTGCTTACCCCGAGATGCAAGGTGGTGTGATACTGCAATCACATATTGTATTGCCTGTTCTGCCACTCCAGAATACAACTTAGCATACTTAGATAGGATGGTATCATCAGACAGACACGCACGAACTCGCATCCTCTTTATGAGTTACAATGTTCGTCCGCTATGGTCTTCTATGTTCTGTTAAAGGTCAAAGGCATCTCTGAAAACCAAAAAGGCCAACAGTTAAGGACCAATAGTAGACGAAACTCCTGATGTATGTATGATGATGTTTTAATGTCTGCTAACGGCTCCCCAGCAGTGCTCCTTTTAGGATTATGTGTCTTGTTATTGTCTAACACTAACTGGAAAGTTCTCGAACCGCGATAGTTCTGTAATTACGAATACATTACGGCTCCCCAGCTAGTCATACAAGACATAACTTTCCAAGTCCAAACTATTTATAATTAGCGATCCGGAACAAGGATAACGTTTATTTATGATGCGGAAATTTAATGTTTTCAAAATGATAAAGGAAAAATGTTAGAAGTTTTAACGTTTTTGAATTTTATTTGTACATTTTTACAGTTTGCTTTGAATTAGCAAATGTATATTCATGCTAGCTTTAGGTATGCCTGTGTGTTTGTGCTGTCATTTTATCAAACTCCACAATGAATGAACAAAATCGCATAAAAATTTCAAGCTTATGTTGTCTGCTCTGTTGTATACGTGTGCTCACATGTTTTTTATTCAAATTTTATCTACACTTTTAAAAATAGAGGGGTTGATGATGTTCAGGGCTGAGGCGTGCCAGGTGATCCCGACGCTGGGACGGGTTGTTCTGTGGAGCTGGCGTCGGTCCCTTGAGGGACTGACTAGCCATCGAGGTGCCCCGTTTTCTCAACAGATCCGGGGCATCTCACCAAAGGCGGCATTGGTGGCACTCGCCGGGTTTTAGTAGGTAGAGCTGCGTCCACTTACCAGCTTTCGGGCGCAGCGAGTCCCACATACCCGCGTGGGGAGACCCACTCCCCGGCGGGATGCCTCAGAGTATTTCCCGGCGTAAAAGCAAAAAAATATTCATAAGACGTATTCATTGGCTGTGAATAACTATTTCAAACTCGATATAAGCAACTGCTAAAAGCTGAAAACTTTTTCTATAACCGAAGAAGTCCACCTTTTTGCAGCTGGCAACATTTTTTATGGGTTCACGGCCAGGCTGGCTGTATAATAAAAACTTGGATCATTTTTACACATTGAAAATAAAAGTTGTGAAAAGTTTTTGGCGGCATTCGGCTGAGTTGGCAACTCGCTGTTGTTAAAGTTAACGGCGCAGTCCAACGTTGTAAAACCACAGTTCTATGTTAATAAAAAACTGGTTTGAAAATATCTGGGTTTTAAGGATTACAGTATTTGTTGTTTTGCGAATTGTATTTCCACTATGTTTGGGAATCAATTTAGAATTAATTCTTAACTACTACTCTGATTGTATGTTCCACAAAATTCAAAGGATAAACGGGTTTCAAAGTGCAGGCTACGTTTGAGTCATCTATTTTAGGATGGAATTAGTTGATGGAGTTGTATAGAATTGGCAAATGATCACTGTGGAGTTTATTAGAGAGGCCCAGAGCCCATAAAGGATAAAGATCTGTATTTTGTACCCTGTTTAAGTTATACGGATGTTTAACATTCAACCGCGTTCAACAGACTGTCTTCCTTCAATGGACGCCCATTGAAGGAAGACTGTCTGTCAGACGGACGCGGCTTGTTAATGAATTTAGAGAGGTGCATTAATAATCCATGCCAGCGCTTCAGCTCACAGTATCTAAGTTATACGGATGTTTAAGATTCAACCGCGTTCAACAGACAGTCTTCCTTCAATGGACGCCCATTGAAGGAAGACTGTCTGTCAGACGGACGCGGCTTGTTAATGAATTTAGAGAGGTGCATTAATAATCCATGCCAGCGCTTCAGCTCACAGTATCTAAGTTATACGGATGTTTAAGATTCAACCGCGTTCAACAGACAGTCTTCCTTCAATGGACGCCCATTGAAGGAAGAATGTCTGTCAGACGGACGCGGCTTGTTAATGAATTTAGAGAGGTGCATTAATAATCCATGCCAGCGCTTCAGCTCACAGTATCTTATATCTCAAAACATGTACTAGAGGCGTATTTAATTGGATCATGAAGTTCCTTATTATCCATATCATTATAATTTACAATGTACGAGGCTCACGTATTTCCAAATTACCTGATCAATTAGTCGGAGCGCGTACACCGGGTCTCGCATGCTATATTTACATGCAAACATTCATGGCATGACAAGATTGGCTTTAAATTTATACACGTAAGGAACTCTCTGGAAAAATTAAGTTAAGTTCAGTTCAGTCATGGAATAGTGAATTGAATCTTAAAGAACTAATATTCTATTTATGAAACGAACGTTAAAGATTGAGATCAAAACGAATGAAACACTGAGACTTAAAAACTTGTAGACTTCTGGAAAATTCACTCCGCAAATTCAACACCTTTTCGTTTACTATCCACATTTTTATATTCTAGGTTCTGTAGGAAATGCTCTAATTGAACGATTAGGGAGATAAAGGGCCAAGAATTAGACAAAAAGTGAGAGTAGTATTCATTACTTATTGACAAAAGCAATGTTGATTGTGGATCGAAAACTGTTACCAAGTTTTCTATCACCTTTTTTTGTTTTTTCTTTAACGCTGGGAAATGCTCTGAGGCATACCACGGGGGAGTGGTATGTGGGACTCCCTGCGCCCGACAGCTGGTAAATGGACGCAGCTTTACCCACTAAAACCCGGCGAGTGCCACCAATGCCGCCTTTGGTGAGGTGCCCCGGATCTAGAAAACAAATAGGGCACCTCGACGGCTAGTCAGTCCCGCAAGGGATCGATGCCACCTCCACAGAGGGGTTGTCCCGCACCACAAAACAACCCCTCCCAACGTCGGGACTCTGCTATATACCCACACAACTTTACATAAATAAAATGTAGCAAACAACAAATAAAGTAATTTCGTGTTTGCTTAAATTAAACACTTCTTAGACAAAAGTCCCGCGAGCTTTGATCCCGCCTTCGAGGTCCGGGAAATAGAACAAACTTCCAATTTGTATGTTTGGATGTTTACACAGCCCGCGTGAGATTTGACAAAGAACTCGCATCTGGGGGAAATTCGAGGCCTTTACGGGTTAAACAAGAAACTGTAGGTCTTTTAAGGTTCCTGTGAACTTTGCATTGTTTGTGCCCTATTCATGTTTTAGTGCCTTAAAGTAACTAGTTGCTTTGTTATTTTAAGTAAGGCTTGAAGTAGTTTTCCACTGACCATCTACAAGGAATACCAAGTCGGTATATAATGTAATGATTTGATGGAGCCCAGTCTAATGAGCAAGGTTTTATATTAGAGCAGAGATGTGTTTCAACATCTATTTGGTAAAGTTCATTTAGTATTCTGAAGTTTAACACAAATAATGCAATTTTTTCTACAGATTTTTTACATTCCCAAGGATTTGGATACAGTCACCATAGTGACGGAAAGAAAGCCGGAGGAGTTTTTATTTTTATCAATTTTCGTTAGACCGTCGCGTCACTTTAAATACTGACAAAGAGATTTATAATATGATGATTGGTTGTTTAAAATTTAATTTACATATGTGCATAGCTCTTTCAAGTAACTAGCACCTAAGTTCCATTCCAAACGAGTTCATTTTATTACCTACATATTTATTGAATTTTTATTGGACGTGTTTCAAAATAAAATAAAAATATTTTGATTTGCTTTTTTATTGGATTTAACGAACTTTCTTTGAGGTTTTGTATACTTTGCTAGTTTGTTAACAACGATTTGAAATAATTCACCAGAACTGCCGATAACATTGCTTAGTTAGGTACTACCATGTTAACTCGCCTCGTAATCGATTACAAGTCGCGCCCAGGGGCGTCTCGTCCGATGTAATAATTTTCCCAAAATAAATGACGTTTGGGTGCCCAAAATGACGGAAACATCGGTAATTGCCCCTCGCGATATAAATTGCCTTGGCCGTACGATGGTTCTCGGTGATCGCTGTTGACTAGAGGTATCTCACAAATTACTCTTATAATACGACATAATATATAGTAGCTGACAATTGCACTTTTGTACATTTCTTTCTCATTGGGTTATATATTTTGAATTGTTACATCCTATAACTAGTTTTACATAGAGAATAATAAAATTGTTTTTTTTTGTCACCTGTCACTTACGTATCGACAAAATGTACTGAATTTATTTATAATAAAATTTGTCAAGGCTCTACAAAACAAAATTCGACTTAACAATAGAAGTGATGTAGAGTATAATAATTTTATCGAGTGCCTCGCGTGCTTGAAAAAATGTTACCTAATGTGTATCAAACAAACAATTTTTATAAACTGTATCATGTTTATTTAATAACTTATTTCCCCATAACAAATTACAATATAATAAATAATATGTTAAAAATCTATTTATGGAAGTAGCATTGATTATTAATACGCTTTTGTTAGCTTCACCTGTATATGTGTATCTATGTAACGGATTCTTTAAACCTTTTTTTACCTACTTTCGTCAACGTCAGATTAAATAATTGAAACTGCACACTTTTAAGGACCGATAAGAATACAGGATTGTGCTGGTGATGGCACAGCTGAATGCTATACGCTAAATATTTATAACAAGGAACATCGATCACCTCACGCTTTTTTTACAATAATATCAAATTTTTGTTAATCCATTTAATTCCTTTAACAAAAAATATTTTTTTATATTTTAAGTTTGGTTTGCCATTAAAGCATGTGCTTAATTTATTAAACTATAATTTATTATAGATAAAAAAATAACAATATTCTTTAACATAAACCAGTGAGTTTATCAAATATTTTGTTCTATATTCACATTATAATATGTAATATTCGCCCCTATAGTAACATTTCACTACTTCTGGAAATGAGACTTATCACTATCGGATATGATTATTATAATAATAAGAAATGTATTTGAGATTTCTTATAAAACAAGTTCCTGTTGTTACACTTCACCACTTCTGGAAATGGAATATAAATAATTCAAATAATAATAAAAAAAACCGATAAAAAATTTATTAAACAATATTAAAATTCTAAATAATTTTCTATATTTCTTTGTATTCGAGTTCTTATGGTTATATTTCATCACTTTTGGATAGCTGACAGCGCTCCCACGACCGCTAGTAATTACCTGCATCAGGGAATGCCATGGAATTTGTGGGTGCGGGGACCCCAAGCCCAGCCCCAGACAATTGGGTTTGCGACTGGAGTGGCACTGGTATTGCCATTTAAGGGGGTTGTATAGAACATATTAAGTACATTTGCTAGTTTTTGAGAAGGCAAATATTTCAAAAATTAAGGTATTGTCATGTTGGTTTGCAGCCGAATTGGGCCGGCACGACCGGGATGGCACTTCTCGCTCACATAACACCGGCCTCAAGTGACAGGGAAAAGGAGAGCAACAACGCATCTGCATAAATTTATTATCATATATCATAATTGTTAGTTATAAGTATTGTACATTAATTTTATAAGCCTAAGTAGTTTAAAAGTCACTTGTTACACAATTAATCTTTCTTTATACATAGCCTTCTGGCTTGTGGTTATTATGTATGTATTAATTTACACATCAAACATAATTTTAAATGTAGATTAAATATACAGGCACGCCTTCCATGGACAATTAAATTTTTAGTTAATTTATAAATATATGTACTAGGGCTTTGAGTTCTAAGCGTTTTTTGTTCGTATATCTATAATATATATATATATATATATATATATATATATATATATATATATATATATATATATATATAATACGGCTGTAATCTGAATCTGGATTGATAATGATTATTTTTATAACCTAAGTTACTCCTTATAATATGTCAGTGACAGTCCCGTCAAAATAGGTCCAGCCGTTTCAGAGATTAGCGGAAACAGACAGACAGACAAAACTTTTAAAAATTGCTTTTTTGATGTAAGTAGGTACCGTATTAACTTTCATATACGTTCAGTGAAAATCTGTTATTTTCAATTACAGACAGACAGATAATAAGATTTCACTTTTACAAGTTACGTAAGCACAAATAAAAATAGAATCTATTTTAGCAAAAGCCTTAAACACGATTGCAACTAACATTCCAAGTTTGCAAGCACGGCTGCGTCGGGAGCTTAGAAAGCTCTTGTTCATTTAGCCCGTGCCGCTGCATAAGTAAACAGCTTAATTTTATTTTGACGATGACATAAAGGCTACGACTTTCCTACTTTTAGTATCATAACGTCTAGGTGATTTCTGTCATTTAGTGTAAATTAACTCGCATAGTTCTAGTTACTGAGATTCAAATCACAAGCTTTGTTGTATAAGTAAGAAAGAACTGGTGGGTAGAGTGGCATATCGGAATTATTTATGGTACGATTATTTCACCTAGTAGATACTAATACTACTAGCGAAGAGCAGAATATATTTTTTCTCTTTTGATTGTCATTTTTATATGTAGGCCCTGTGTCAGCAGTGATTTTATGTGAGACGATTATGATGAAACGTTGACGGTGGGACCTATCCACGTGGGTACCACCATCTTGCTTGTTTCTCCCGTGAAACAGCTTTGCTGTGTTTCGGAGAGAAGGGCAAGACAGGCAGTGTAATTACTGGCACCGAGACTTAACACAGATGAGTTGCCTGGGCTCGTTCCAGATAAACTAGTTTATGTTCATGGGCGACGTCGACCACTTACCATCAGGTGGCACGTCTGCAGTTTGCCTATCCAACTAACATACAAAACTATGTAAAATGTTTTTATTACATACTAGCTGTTGCCTGCAGCTTCGCCCGCGTTACTCTACTCCTATATATCACAGCGTGATGTTATATATAGCCTATAGTCTTCCTCGATAAATGAGCTATCTAACACTGAAAGAATTTTTCAAATCCGACCAGTAGTTCCTGAGATTAGCGCGTTCAAACAAACAAACAAACTCTTCAGCTTTATAATATTAGTATAGATAATCAGGAATC
Organism: Helleia helle; assembly: GCA_963853865.1. Lineage (NCBI taxonomy): Eukaryota > Metazoa > Arthropoda > Insecta > Lepidoptera > Lycaenidae > Helleia > Helleia helle. The sequence continues at coordinate 21,291,732 of OY971423.1, read as the reverse complement.
AGGATACAATGCAATAAGTTAATCTATCGGTTATGTGAGAAAAAATGTACTTCGAGTTAAATGCTGAAATGAACACATTTTTTGGGCACATGAAGATGGAAGTGCAATAACATTATCAATAGCGGCAGTATTCCCACATCAAACGTGTCCCAGTCAACTCAATATCCAATGACAGATCTGCACTGGTTATTTGAGAGATTCGTATCTATCCCCAATACATTTTCGAATAGTCTCATGTTTCCGAGGATCGTTTTGAGGCTTAAAATTCGGGATACTGTCAGACAGACACACTATGAGTACATCATGGATCAATTCCATGGAGTTAACGAAGTTTATTTATACAAGTCAAGCCTTAGTTCGAACTATATGTATGTTATGTTTTGCTCATTTAATATAAATATATTTTGTTTATTAATCGATTTTGCAATAAAATGTGGTGGTGTAATATTTCAACGCTCTCTTTAAGTTTGATGTCAATGAGCAGATACATTTTAAGAATAGAAAGTCGACATAATTGCCTTCACAGAACTCTGTAAGAAATGGCTAATGTCTTAACTTATTGAAGTAAATATTTTATTGCATTTATATATTGAGACAATTAGAGATAACTGTTCAAGTATTTAAGTTTATCACAGGCAAAGTGTTACTTTCTTTCGCGCTAAAAATACATAATTAAATTGTCACAAAAAAATCCAAATTTAAAGTAAAAAAAAGAATAGCAAAGCCTCTTTTGATATTTAAAATTGATTGTTTGTACAAAACGATTTAGCCATCACTAAATCGAATTGATTTTTCAAACCGCAACTATTTAATGCAAATATTACGCGACCGTCGGAATTCATTGAATGTGAGGTTATAATTCGAAAGCGAATTATATTTGTGCAAAAATCAAAGCGGGGAAATGTGCCTTTTACGTTAATGTTTTAGGGGCGATATTCCCGTGGTAATATATGTGAGGCATATTAATGGGTGGGCTGTATGAATAGATACGATATGCTAATTCCGTGTTTGGTAAATGTAGTATTCGGTCCGCTTCAGTCATCGCATACGAGTAAACATGGCGCGACACGTCCGATGAGTATGTTTGTCGTTCCGGGCTACGTTTAACATTTACTTAATATTTCCAATGGATTATCTGGACTCAAATTGAAATTTGATTTGATGAACCGGATTCCGTTGTTTAAATAACTGTGACTTCTTTAGGATTTGTCTGATTTTTTATGTTGCACTTCCTTTTTTCGTTCAAGTTGCACTATGTTTTGACTATGAATAAAAGCAGATAGATATCTTATACCGCTATAATAATATTATTTTCGTCAAAAGGCTTATGTAGAATGGTCAAGTGAGTGAAAGACATCGTGGATTCTGAACTTAACGTACCTATATATGATTTACCTACCTCCTACGATTATGCAATCGTAATGTAATTTTTTAAAACAAAATTATTATTAATAATGTAATTGGTGCTTCAGTCCCCCGTAAAAATATATGTACTATACTAAAAATATAATTTATATACCATGTGAGTTGTTTTAAGTTTTTTAATATAATTGTTGTAAGTGATAGTATAGGGCATAGGCGCTGCCTAGACAAGAAGTTACAAAGGTATATACGGCGCCCATGCGCTTTATCTCTATCTTTTTGAAGGTTAAATATCGTAAATTATACATCCAATATAAATAAAAAAATTCTACATCCAATGTAGGTTGAGCCATACTGCTATGCAGCCGACTTGGGCCGGCACGACCAGGGTGGTTGGTACCTCTCGCTCACATAACACCGGCGTCAAGTGACAGCTATGCTGTCACGTTTCGTGCGGTTTGTGAGTTTCCGGTGGCCCGTTGGGGGGATAAGGAAAAGGAGGGCAACACATCCGCATAATCTCTTGTGCAGATGTGTATGGGCGTCGGTAGTCTAAAGCTTCGACTGCTCATTTGCTATAAAAAATCCAACTGTTCATGTTTGACTTTTTTGTTAATATAGGAAGCCAGTGTGGTACCAGTAGTATTATACGTTTATTAACTGTTAATAAACGGCAAGAGAGCTAGGGGTATGCCTTAGTAATTTGTCCTCGAGGGTGGGTTCTGCCCTATAAATTTTCATCAACGAACGCAACCCTTAAACGAAGTTATGAGGCTTGTTTACATAGTAAGTGGGGAACGGCTTAAATAATACGCGTTTAGTTCCTTGGTCATCAATTTTAAATATTATGTTGATTTTATAATGGCGCACCCACTATTTAAGACGTTGACGGCAATTTGTTATAAATAAAATTATTTTGTCCGCCATTTTGCAATTTGTACGTCATTTGTCTATCGACTAAATTATGTTGTAAATTTTTTATTGTCACCATTTTCAAACAGTTTTAAATCTTGAAAAATACCGTGTGGTATCGTGGGACACCAGATAGGAACGGAGTTCCTTATTATAAAAATATTAATTTCTAGTTCTATTTGAGGGATAAAGAAAATAATTATTCGGGTATACATTTTTTATTATGATGTTTTTATCGATAATAGATATCGGCATTCGAGCTATTTCACTGCCAAGTCGCGCAAGTAGATTATAATGAAACAATTTTATCGCGTTTTATTAAGATTTTTACAAGCCCGACGTTTCGGATACTTTACAGCAACCATGGTCACGGGAGGACTGAGGTGACAGATGTCCTAACGTTACAAAGTTATTCGAACTACCCTATGATATATCATTATTTTAATAAGTCCTCTCTACGCAGAAAGTGCTAGCTGTATCTTTAATCTGTGGCATATTATGCTTGGTTTTTGATTTAATTATTTTAATAATGGGATCCCAAGCAGGTGGTAAGAGCCAGCCATCTTCTCTATTGAAATTTTGATGTTTTTAATTTCAATAGCCTCGCGGATCATCCTTGGTTTGAATCGTTGTTCTTTTGCGAGTATCTGTGGTCGATCAAATCTGATATAATGGCGAGCTTTGTCTAGACTATGTTCACAGATTGCAGACTTAGTGTAGCGACGGTGTTTTAAGTCAGCTATATGTTCTTTAACGCGAGTTTTAATTGATCTTTTGGTTTGGCCTATATAAGAGAGGCCACAATCACAATCAAGCTTGTATACTCCTGCATCTTGTAAGGGTATATGACACTTGACAGATGGTAAGAATTGACCTATCTTTTAAGGCGGCTTGAAATAAGTTTTTATAGAAGCTCGCTTTAGGATGAAGCCAATCTTGTCAGTGACGCCTTTCATAAACGGTAGCACAGCAGGTACTCGCTCGACGGTGGCTGGTTTCACACGTTCACTGTGACGGAGACGCGGTACCCGAAGCTTGTTGTCACGCATTATTTGCTTGACATGTTGAAGTTCGGTCTCCAGGTGCTGCTCATCACAGATCCCTTGTGCTCTCTGTAACAAAGATTTACCCACGGTAGCTAACTGTGTTGGATGGTGGTGTGATTCGCCGTTTAAATACCTATCCGTATGGGTATGTTTCCTATACACTATGTGGCTTAAGGTGTTATTGGGATTACGGATAACTAATACATCTAAGAAAGCTAAAGAATTATTTGCCTCCGATTCCATTGTGAATTGAATTTTAGTATTGATGGAATTGAGATGGTTTAAGAATATGGTTACTGTCACCTCAGTCCTCCCGTGACCATGGTTGCTGTAAAGCATCCGAAACGTCGGGCTTGTAAAAATCTTAATAAACCGCGATAAAATCCGTAATAATTGTTTCATTATAATGAGTGAAATTCGCGCAAACATTAGAAAACAAAACGCGCAAGTAGATGTTTCATATAAAGGTATTTTACCTTGAAGAACCTGTTTTGAGGGTTGGCCAGAATTGAACCGACTCTAGTTATAGTTCAGATAATCCGCCGTCTTCCTATCTAAAAATTACAATTCAGATTTTTATCGATGCACAAACTAAGTCACAATCGAGTTGATAAACTCTTACTAAAAGGATTACTCTGCTGGTTCACTAATACAGTGCTTAGCTTATCTATCCCGTATATCCCATCCCATCCCGTCGAGCGGATGATTAATCTCGTGCGTTATTTATATACGTATTATATGCTATTTGACAGCTAACTGGGATAGTGGCAGTCCACATAGGCCGCATGTTCCAATCCTGCCAGGCAGTGGCACGCTTGTTTCATAAACATAGTTGAATATGGAAATATTGAAAACAGTTATTTGACATGTGGTATTGCAGTCGATTTTTTATTTTACTTGTACACGTAACAGGTAGTGCAATGCAGCTTTGCAGCAAAACTGGGCCGGCACGACCGGGGTAGTAACTCTCCGGCGTCAAGAGACAGCCATGCTGTCGCGTTTCGCACGGTTTGTGAGTTTGCGGTGGTCCATTGTGGGGATAGGGAAAATGAGGGCATCGCATTTGGATAACCTCTGGTTGTGCGAATGTGTATAGGCGTCGATAGTCGGCAAAAGGCTTCGACTGCTTTTTCTGATGGATCTATGCTAACGGCCCGAAGGCCCCAATGCTACATCGGATTAGTGTGTGCCCATTTGGCTCACTTTTGGTTTATAAAGTGGGGGGTTGCCCCCCGCCAACCGTGCAGTCTGCGACCACAAGGCCTCCTGGCGTCGGGTTGGGGCTTCGACTGCACGTGGGCTCCTATGCTATGAAAAAAACATTCTTTCTAGTAGTCTTGAGAACTAGGTTCTGCATTGCAAGAAGACCTAGAATATAAAAATAGTACCTAAAACATTACCTCATACCTTAACTTGTAATGGATATCGTAGTAATCAGCTATCATTTACTACAAGTTACTCACCACTTGATCATACATTTACAATGTTTTAACTACACACAGGGAAGTGCAAAACTAAGCTTTATTGTAAATAGGTAAATACCGAAATAGCTTCTCCAAAAGTAATCCTTGTGACATATTGGAGCGGGTCATATTTCGTATTCGGGGTATGATATAGTGTTATTGGCCTTCCACCCCTCAAGTATAAATGTTCTGTCCTAGTGATGGGCGACTGGATTAGAATCGATTATAATGACAATTCAATATTATTTATAATCGATTACTTTTACCTTCAAATCATTTACTTTTTAATTTTTATGAATATATTTTTACTGTGTCCAATGTGACATTATATTTTTAGTTCAAATATTTTTTGTTCTAGTAGATTAAAATGCAAGTTAAAAAAATTGTACAATACCATAAAATTACTACACTTATTACTCTGACAGTCTGAGCAGAAATTTATTTATCAAAAACTAATATACTCGTTGTTAGTTATATCTGTAAAGAGGTATGTAAATATATATCTGGACCGTAGCTAAAACTGCGTCTAGCATGTTACAGTTAGACCATCAAGTTTTAATGCAGTAGTTCAAAATGGAGTCCCTCTGAAATGTCATGGTTGTTTCATGGTTCATAAAAATATTTATCGGTAGTTTAATAAAATAAAGTTATTAAATAATTCACTTAACATTAATAATGCGAAAGCTTGAAAAAAGACTGGCAGTCATAAGAACTGCCGATAGAAGTGAAAACTTATAACGAATTATGATATTATGAAGTTTCAATTTTTAATACAATACAAACATTTTGAAATTTCGTAATGACGTCAGAAATGACACGTTCGAAGCGTTAGGTGATGAGGCGATGATGTCGCGAGTTCCATGATCTTTGTTCACCCAAAAAGTGCTCAACGCGCCAAATGTTTTCACTTAAAAAATATATCATAACAAAGATTTTTTTATAGATACTTTGAAATCGATTTAGTTTGTCCATCCCTAAAAGATTTTTGTCTACCCTATGACGGATGATTGGCAATTAGGTTAAGGATCTTTTATAGCTTAGGCTATATTTTCTGTTTCTAGACGTTTTATTTCAATCAACTTATTTCCTTAATAGAAGGCAAGGTAACCTACATAGGTGTATCGTTCTCTACGTCTCATGTTTATAACAATTGTGCTTATTATAATGTAACAGCTTTTTACAGATTTAACTAGGCTAGAGAGTGTATTTGTGTTACACTGCATAAAATGTCATGAAATATATTATTCACGTTAGTATAAGTCATACAACTATATCTTCCATTCAATAAAACGGTTCTAAGTTGCGATTTTCTAATTTTACAGGGGTAGTACTACTCGGTGTCTCTTTTTGTAACCTTCAAACTAAATTCAATCTGTACCTCAAGCTACAATATTTATCTAATCAAAATACTCGACAACATCTAATATTATTCATTCATTTAGCCATTCATTCAATCAGTTCATGTCTTTACAAAGTGCAGAGTTGCCATTAAATCCGTTCAAAGAGTGAATATTTGAACAAAGTAAGTTTATCAGTCCGTCGCGATCAAACTCCGGCTGTTTACTGAGTTAATCGCCGGGCTCCAGTGATAAAATGCACTTAAACACTTTGCACAAATTGCTCGGGGATTTGGGTATATCTTTGTTCTCTACGAACAGGATCTATTATTGATAGCAGCCTCCACTGGGTAATACCAGCGTACTCAACAGGCGTTGTACAAACGTACGACCGAAACGACTAACCATTCTGCCATTGAACATACACAAATTGATCAAAATCTGTCTATGGGTTGACATACGCACAGACGCTTCTATACGGTCGTTCGGGCTGCTCGCTAGGCGCTCACCGCGCGGCCACTATTCGTACTAACCGTCAGATTTTACCGTCACAATAAGCGCGTGTGTTCTTTAATTATTAAAATAACACTTTAGATATTACCGTTGTAAACGGATTCGCAAACAAAACACACACACACAAGCATGCATGATTATGCATGCTCGTCTCTGTGTGTGTTTTGTTGATACACGTTATAAAAACGTAATGATGGAAATTGAATTGAAACTCAAGTTATTTTAGGCGGAAAAAATCACAAGGTTTTTTAGTACTACAAATAGGGTAGGTAGTGCACTCACTCACCCCCTATAAACAGACCAATCAAAGTCAATACAAAATTATTACTACATAGCAACAGACCCTCGAAGCACGAAAATACCCCCGCTACATAGAGTTCTAGGGCTTAAACAATCTAGGTTCAAACGGGCTGCTAATAAAGATTTCAGGCTGCGTTGAACTCTCGAATGCTTTGATTTATTACTAAACTTCCATAATCGCGTCCTGAAGCTGAAACGAACGAGAACATATTGAAAAATATCGCAAAAGTATTGTAGGGTTTGACTTGTGTATTAATGTAAGGTTTTGGGAATAAATGCATTTGAGTTTGTTACTTTTTATGTTAGATAGGCAAACTGGCAGACGTGCCACGTGATAAGTGGCTAGCCTATTAACATGTTCACTTAGGATTAGTCCAGACAATTCAGTAGGTTGCCAATCCTGAGATGGCAAGTTTCGCTGTCTACCGAAACACAGCATAATTGTTTGAACCAAGAAATAAGCAGGCGGTAACCAAGCGGACCCTCTTTTTTTTTCTTTAACGCCGGGAAATGCTCTGAGGCATCCCGCTGGGGAGTGGATCTCCCCAGGCGGGTATGTGGGACTCGCTGCGCCCGAAAGCTGGTAAGTGGACGCAGCTCTACCCACTAAAACCCGGCGAGTGCCACCAATGCCCCACCAATTTGATTTGATTGATTCAGCTCCTAAGGGGACCGACGCTACGTCCCGCTACGTCCACAGAGAGGTTTTCTTGCACCACAGAACTACCCCTCCCAACGTAGGGACAGTACAATGGGGTGAGGTTCCCGTCCTCGCCCCTTGCCCCCTGATATTTTGTCCTCTATTCTTATAAGAGGGGTACAAAGAGCCCCCTCGGCTCAATCAGCTTCGCCCAAGGTGCCGGGCACACCTTAGGCTAGTGAGCTCCACCGCCACGTCAAGGCCTAAACCATGGTGGGGAAGCGGACCCTCTCCCTCAATGGATGCTAAAACAGAAGAGAAATACTAAAACTAAAGCTAAAACAGAATTCCTCGCATTGACTTGGACTGAACACGACCCCTTCATGCATATGCAGGACACACTTATAATATCCGTACATGTGTCCCGCATATGCATAGAGGACACTCATCAATGGTTAAATTTCTACAAAAGATGGCTTTGTACAATTTGTTCTTCTTACTACAAAAACTGTTTAGATAAGAAAATAAGAAAGGTACGCAGACGTCACGGCGTACCGCGCAAGCTTTATCAAAACTATATTCATTTTTAATTATAGTTGCCTCTGTTTTTAATTACTTTGCACCAAGGCTACTTCGCAAATTAATAATCCGCGGAGCAATTGCTTTAGAGCCATAGAGCATACTTTAATAGTGCGAGTCTTAGGATAATTATACTCCCTGTGGTCTGCAATATCTGGCCAAATGGTAAATGATATTTAGCTACTCTGTATTTATGACCCAGGAGTGCTTTAAGCGACTTTGGAAGTCGTTCTGTGAATCGCCGCAGCGCTTTATTAATTCTCTTTGGTATAACTTAAATAAAATATACGGGTTACCAGACTTGACCTAAAATATCCTGGAGTTTTGATTAACTTTTAACTTTTTTACTAAAAACCAATATGTTTCAATTTCATTATGAGTTTACTGATCTAGTTTCAGCGAAAATGGAATTGAAAAAAAAAAACATGTGACATGTTGATATTGATTGCAATTTTAATTCAATTTCAACTCGCTGTTGAACAATAGCAATGATTTTCATGACAATCGGTCATTGGTTTTTAGCGTTCCGTAGCCAAATGGCAAAAAACGGAACCCTTATTAATTCTTTATTAATTCTCTTTGGTATAACTTAAATAAAATATACGGGTTACCAGACTTGACCTAAAATATCCTGGAGTTTTGATTAACTTTTAACTTTTTTACTAAAAACCAATATGTTTCAATTTCATTATGAGTTTACTGATCTAGTTTCAGCGAAAATGGAATTGAAAAAAAAAAACATGTGACATGTTGATATTGATTGCAATTTTAATTCAATTTCAACTCGCTGTTGAACAATAGCAATGATTTTCATGACAATCGGTCATTGGTTTTTAGCGTTCCGTAGCCAAATGGCAAAAAACGGAACCCTTATAGATACGTCATGTCTGTCTGTCCGTCCGTATGTAACAGTCATTTTTTCCGAAATTATAAGAACTATACTGTTGAAACTTGGTAAGTAGATGTATTATGTTAACCGCATTAAGATTTTTACACAAAAGTAAAAAAAAACCAATAAATTATGGGGGTCCCCATACTTAGAACTGAAAGTCATTTTCATCAAACCCATACGTATAGGGGGGGTAGGTATATGTATGGATATGTCTATAAAAATGATATTGAGGTTTCTAGTACCATTTTTTCTAAACTGAATAGTTTGCGCGAGAGACACTTCCAAAGTGGTAAAATGTGTAACCCTGTAACTTCTAAAATAAGAGAATGATGAAACAAAAAAAATATGATGTACATTACCATACAAACTTCCACCGAAAATTGGTTTTAGCGAGATCTAGTAAGTAGTTTTTTTAATACGTCATAAATCGTAAACCGCAATTTACCTTTCATTCAATCAACTCATATATTATATTAAAAAGTATATAAACATAAACCATATTTTTTGTTAAAGTGTCTAATGTTGTATATTATGTAATGGTACGGAACCCTTCGTGCGCGAGTCCGACTAGCACTTGGCCGGTTTTTATAATGACGAATTTAATAAAATGTATTTACTTACAGCATATTGACCAAGCTGTGTCTTTTAAGCCATAATAAAAAAACTGTTTTTTTTCTGGGTGTTAATAGTACTATTACTTATGTCCGTTATAATTACAAACTTTTATATATGACAATTGTCACATTGTTAGTTCGAATGAACTCCAAGACAATTTTAATAAAATCAGATAATTTTGGACACCATAGGTGGCGTAGCAGCCCCACCATGGTTCAAGCCTTCACGTGGCGGTGGGGCTCAGTTGCCTCGGGTGAGCCGAGCACCTTGGACGAAGCTAATTGAGCCGAGGGGGCTCTTTGTATCCCTCTTATAAGAAAAGGGGACAAAAGAGCACGGGGCAAGGGCCGAGCTCGGGAACCTCACCCCATTGTACTGTTTCCACGTTGGGAGGGGTTGTTCTGTGGTGCGGGACAGCCCCTCTGTGGAGGTGGCGTCGGTCCCCTGGGGGACTGACTAGCCGACGAAGTGCCCCGTTTGTTTACTAGATCCGGGGCACCTCACCAAAGGCGGCATTGGTGGCACTCGCCGGGTTTTAGTGGGTAGAGCTGCGTCCACTTACCAGCAGCTGTCGGACGCAGCGAGTCCCACATACCCGCGTGGGGAGACCCACTCCCTCGCGGGATGCCTCAGAGAATTTCCCGGCGTTAAAGAAAAAACAGGTGGTGTAGCAGGACATCTACCCGTACCCCTAATAATATAAAATATAAAGCAAAAATCTCGGATAAAATTCCATACCTTCTGCTGATGACATTAAAAGAAGCCATGCCTTTCTTCCGAGAATTTCTTGATCTTCAAACCTTGAACGTCAATTTGTAAAGAATATAAGAAAAAAAGAGTAAGGTAAAAAACGGCACATCCATACATTCTTTAAGCTCACGAAATTATTACGATTTATTAAATCATATAAAACAGGCAATTGGAAGAAAACGTTCCAAATTTAAAAGCAATTTGTCTTTGTTGATGTTCTTGTCGTTCTTGTATTGAACTTTGAACACAAAACATTCCTAAACGATTAATATAACAAATTGGAATATAATTAACCATTCTAACTTTGGGAAACAATTAATTAATGTAAGATTATCTTATTATTAGACTTCTATTATAGCAAAAAGTCATTAGCCCTTTAATTCGCTGTCTCAATTATATGTAGAATTAATATAGTGAGGGGCAGGGCCGTATTACAGATAAATATAGACTTGGAAAATTCTACTTATCTTAGTGTTGCATGTCCGTCCGCAGAGATATCGCCTGTTTAAGAGAAGCGTCTTCTTGTGTTTCGAAAAAAGATTCAAGTTCTTCGGGTCAGAACTCAATACTCCACCCATACCACCTCGACATCCCTAAACTCACAACAACTTGTTTGATTATGTGAAACCAGCTGTGACCTATGATATTTCCGAACCGATACGACTTAGGGACTTTTTAGCAAAGCGTCTATTTATATTTCACAGGCAGTGATCACTTCTTCTTTTATGTCATAAGGAGGCAAACGACCAGTCGGAGCCTTGAGTCGGTGACTGCTGACGCCCATACACGCTTTAGTAGCTTTTCCCTATCCTCCCCAATGGGCCTCCGGAAACTTACAAACCGTACGAAACGCAACAGCATAGCTGTCACTTTGCGTCGGTATTATGTGAGCGAGACGCACCACCCCCGTCGTTCCGGCCTAATTCCGCTGCAATACAGCATGGCTCCACCTCTTACAAAACATGCACTTGCTACTTAGATGAAAAAAATGTGGAAGCTATCAAATTGTAGTACGAAAATATACTAAATACCAGTGACTAAATACAAAAAGTTAAATCCGTTAACAGATTATAATCAAACATCTTAGTATTATAAGAAACCAGAAGGGAAATACGTTTAAAAATAACAACAAGTTATTCGTATTAGTAAAAGAATAACAATCTCAGGGTTGGCTGATAACATTTAGATGTAAATGTGTGGGCACACGCATGTGTATGCATAAAGCACCTCCCTCCTTACCCACACTGCACGTGCATTCACATACCTAAACCACACACATCACAAATACTACAACAGACAGCTACATAATCAAAAGAGAATGGCTTTACCGACATTAATTAACAAACTTAACATGACCGATAGCCATTCGGCCAGAATTCCGTCCTCCTCGAGCTCACAATTACAATTCGGCCTTAGGTGTACCTCAATTTTATAGGCATAGTTGGGTGTGACGCCGACAAAATCAAAACATTCATTCCGCTCGGCCGTCCTACCCTCATTTTTACAAAATATCCCTAACACGGCCTCTCCTGACATCCTGACGTCCTCGTCAGGTTTATTAAGTCTTGTCAGATTCTGGATCCAGTGTTGAAAGGAACTTCTCTGCATCGGTTGATCCCAAGAAAAGCTCTAGATGGATCCAGTTGCTCCGCTAACGCCTTCGTCGCTTAGAAAACCATAGACACAGCTATATGTAAACATTAAACCAATGTAAGCATGTGCTTATGAGGTCTTAATTTGGGGCAATCCAATTATTATGGGCTAGATGTCTAAAATAGAAAAACAAACAAGGCAAAAGATACTGAATTGGTACTCTTTTACACAAAATCTTAGGTTACCAAGATCGGCCTGAAGGCGATAACCACTCTTGTTGGTATTCAAATAAATAACCAAAAGTTTTAAATAAACAAAAACTTGGTGATGAGGCGATACCAGGCCCCATCCCCTGGTCCTGATCTTTCTTCAACAGTCTAAAAAACAACCACTGGCGGTTGCTGTAGTCGCCATTACACTGCGACTGTCCAGTAGAAGCAGAGGTAGCAGCAGCGCCAACAGCGCCAGCAGCGCTTACTGCACCAACGGCAGCAACAGCTCCAGCGGCACCATTAGCAGTGCCATTCGCTAGCAGTGCCTGCAGCGCCAACAGCAGCGCCATGCGCCAGAAGCGCCATGCGCCAGCAGCGCCATGCGCCAGCAGCGCCAGCAGTGCCAACAGCGGCAGCAGCATCAGCATTGCCAACAGCACCAGCAGAGTCATGCACCAGCAGTGCCATGCGCCAGAAGTGGCATGCGCCAGCAGTACCAGGAGTGCAACAGCACCACCAACAGCGGCAGCAGCGTCATGCGCCAGCAGTGCCAGCAGCACCAGCAGTGCCAACAACGGCATGCACACTCCACAGGGCCGCGTCGCACCAGGCTACTTAGTGCGATGTCTCCCACAAGAGACCTCAGCACCGGCATAACGCCCACCACGCCAGCCAGCGGCCGCAGGGGAAGGCTCCACTTGGAGTAGGAGACTCCTCGTTATTACTGTCTGATTCTGTAACAACATAAATAACAGCACCAAACTATGTTTTAAAGATAACAAACTGGAAACACTTCATGTTTCCATATCGGATTACATGACTGACACTTGCTAGCTCATCTAGCTGCCTAAACACAGGGTGAAGAACAAACAAATATCTGTACCAATCACCCGGGGCAGTTCCCGTCGGGGGAGTGCCACCTCAAGACTCGCTAGAGGTCTACGCGGACTTACGTGAGACATAACTTTGCGTGTGTGAAAGGTTCACATATAAGCATGTTCCAACCCAAACCATTACAAAAACACATATGTTTCACACAAACATTTCTCATCACCACGATTCGTCAGAGGCCAACCTCTTGGCATGACCCTGCGTGTATCACAGCTCCAGGACCACATGTCCGAGCACACCAAACCACACAAGGCATGTTCTAGGATCGCATGTCTGAGCGCACTCCAAGACAGCATCCAATAATATGCAACCCTACCTCTCTTGAAGTGTATCTGTCAGCTGGATAGCATATCTGAGTACGAGGACATCCGAGACAGAGGCTATCCCAACTGCAAGATACGACTTCCCACGTGTTCACCCCATATAGAATCACATTACACTCCAAAATAGGTACATAGAAAGTAGCAAAGTAAATACTTTCAATCACATAACAACAGAGTCCACACTAAAGTGGATACACAGGTACTTTACAAAGAAAAATGGTTTAAACCACTCACCGTTAAAAAAAATTGTTCTTATGTACCCTTTTTTTTTGTTATTGCGCAACCATTGTAAATAGGGTCAGAAATCCAGTATTTCAGTCCCTTCATTTGTTAGTATTCCCGAGCTTAGAATGTGCTCGGTGGCAGCATATAAAAAGCACAAGACAAATATACCAGCTCGTTTGAAAACCACATGACGATTTTGTAGTAGCTGTGCACTGGATTGAGACAGTGGTCACGATCATTATGACCACAGCGTCACCGTAAACGGCTCCTCCCAGCATCTTACAGCATCCACGCTGTTACTCTGGCCACGCGGTGCAGTTATGATTTGTTCGTCGTCTGTAAAAATAAACAAAACCTGACGTAGTACCGCGCCTTTAAAACAATTCAAATTGTGGGACAATAGGTTGTATCCCACTTCTGATATAAGAAACCAGAAGGGAAATACGTTTAAAAATAACAACAATTTATTCGTATTAGTAAAAGAATAACAATCTCAGGGTTGGCTAATAACATTTAGATGTAAATGTGTGGGCACACGCTAGTGCATGCATAAAGCACCTCCCTCCTTACCCACACTGCACGTGCATTCACATACCTAAACCACACACATCACAAATACTACAACAGACAGCTACATAATCAAAAGAGAATGGCTTTACCGACATTAATTAACAAACTTAACATGACCGATAGCCATTCGGCCAGACTTCCGTCCTCCTCGAGCTCACAATTACAATTCGGCCTTAGGTGTACCTCAATTTTATAGGCATAGTTGGGTGTGACGCCGACAAAATCAAAACATTCATACCGCTCGGCCGTCCTACCCTCATTTTTACAAAATATCCCTAACAGTATTTTATCACGGTTTTTTAAATTTCTTACTTGCCCGACGTTTCGAATACTTGTCAGCGATCATCGTCTCTAGAGAACTGATAAAATCCGTAAAAGTTGTTTGATTATATAGAGCAAAATTCGGAAAATCTTTATTTTCTTACAATCAGGCTGTAAAATATATATTTTTGATAGATTTCGTTTTTTTCCTAACTAGTAAATAAAAACCTAATCGGCAAACCGCGATACAGCACGTGAAGAGCAACTGACTGTAACTTTCTCGCTCGGGCACACTCGGCGGTCCCGAGTTAATCCGATCGAGCCTTTCTCCTTCGAGCGTGACGGTTTAGCCTCACTCAAAACCTACAAAAATGATTCACTTAAAAAAGTTTTTTGAATCAAAGAAAAATGCTGTACCGTGTATCGGTGTAATCAGTAGTTGTGCAGTAATCCGGTCGCGGCGTTATCTCCGGCCTAATCCAAATGCGAGCTCTGCTCAGGCTTATTTGATATTACTGGGTTAATACGGGCGTACACGGCTGCGTTGATGTTACATTTACTTAATAACTATTTATTTGGTTCTCATTACATTATGGTTATAATAATTATCACGTTTGTCATCATGATAATACCGTCATTACGCTCAAGTAACAAACTGAGGAGTTGTGCTAGGGAGAATAGAAAGTATTAAAATTTTAGATTTGAATTTTAATTACATAATTACCAGCCTTGTAGGTTTTTAGGTTTTATTTTTAGGTATTCCAACCGGAATAGATCGGTAATGTTATGTGTTTTGTATGAAAACAGACTTTTGATGAGAGATTGATGCATGATTGGCCAATGGGACGTACATACGAATCACTGGCTGGTTGAATTGCCATTACGTTAATGACAAATCACTGACCAGTTTCGGAATTTTATGTCTCACATTACTACTCTATCCGGTTATATTATGCTCGTTAGTCTTGTCTCGGTCTTTATTTTAGAAGAATCACCTACTACTCAAACGCAAACGATTTTTCGTATCGTAACTTAATCAATAATAATTGTTATTAGAAAATAGCTATTAGCACATTTCTATTATATTTTTAAATAAGAGCTAAGTCCCTCTTGGTGTAAATAAACTGTAGCAAAACAAAGCCCTTTCCCTCTCGGCTGTTTAGCGGACTTGTTAACATTTGCATAATAAAAAGTGGCGGAATAAACACGCTTTGTTCAACGCTTGTTAGCTGATAGAGGTCGTAGGTCGATTTATTGTATAAAGGGCTTATTATAAATACTGAATGTATTAACAAAAAAGATGAACCAAATGTACAAAAGTTGAAAAGGTTTATTGAAAACCTAACACAACAACAAAGATATGACCTCGAAATGGACCAATTTTGATAAAATATAAGAATAGTATCTATGGACGCTTTTACACCTTGGTAAGTTCCTGAAGAACTTGTGTTACTTGTGTGTGTCCGTGTACCAGACAACGGAAATATATTTAATACTTTTATAATAAACATATATTTAAGATTTTTATTATATAATACACAATACATATTAAAGACACATCCATACCCCAGGAACACAGACAACTTTTTGTTTCCTGGCGGGATTCGAGCCAACGCGCTAACAATTGGGCCACAGACGTGGTCAATGGCTGAGTATCACCGCTAGAAAACTTGTTTAAAAAAACGCATTCGTATCGGTTCACCCGAGCTATGGTGACACACAGACACACGTAGTGGAAAACTTTTAACACCCCTCTTTCGCGTCGGGGTTTAAAAATCATTATACAGTTACAGTTGTTTTTTTAATGTCACAGAATGTTCATTCATTATAATACTTCATTTTAACTCGCGGTCAAACTATAATATCCGTTTTACTAGCAGCGTAGGAAAGGCATAATTTCTGGCATTGAGATTTAACATTTTCGCCTGGGCAAGTTCAAGATGAATTCTTTAATGTACATGGCCGACGTTGACCGCTTACAGTCTCGTGGCTCATCTACCAGATTACCTATTCAACTAATGTAAAAATACTTTTGGAAATACTCGTCGTAGAATGTACCTTTTGTTTGTTATGACGGGGAAACACCTTAAGGCGACGGCAATGGCTAATATGTCCAAGCAAACACGACAATAAACTCACATAAAATATATACCATGATATCACAACCCTAACGTCGCATACCTCTTTACTTACTGCCTATTGATAAACGGATCATTATGAATACATAAAAATATAAAGCATATACTTCTTGGAGACATGGAAAGGTCATTATCCCCACGTAAAACGCTATCGCATGCCATCCTTCTGGTACCATTTGATACGGTTCATAGAAAGGCCATGATAAGCTTTATGTTCATTTTTATAGCAATGGTTTTGTTGGGCTCGCCTGGCTTTCATTATACATTTTAATACTAGATATATAAAGCTGTTTCACTAGATTTTATCTGGGTATTAGTAATATATTAGTTCTTATCATACCTTTTACGTTGACTTAAATGACATCGAAAGTCACAAGTATGCGTCATGCTGACGTGACACAGGCCATTATCAATTTGCCACCAAATCGTAAAACAAATGACAAATGAATGAAATACATACACAATAATGAGTTCAATTTTCAAAAAAACTTGTTTTTTTATTATATCGTTTACAAGCGACCAGTTCTAAGAATTTTCAGTGTCACTCTCGTATAAAATGTAATAAAAAAGGATTCAAAGTAGTTTGTAGATGATACACTGCTACTGAACTGAAAAAACTTATAACACCGCTCTTTTTCATTTGAATTAATGATTACATGTATAATCATTATCAGAATAGTATCACCATGCCAAAGTACATCGAAACCCGATCAGTTTGGGCGTGAAAAGGAGACCTTCGCTTATAAAATAAGCACACACGTCGGAGGTCGAGGTCGATCGTATTTTAATTAATTACAACAAAGACCGCGGGGATATTGCCGCTCAATGACGCATCTTCATCAAAGTATGGCGACGATCGCTTTTGAACACGTTTTATGAGGAATCAATAGATGACTTGAGGGTTACGCTTGCGCCCATCAACCGATAACGCTTATTTGTATGACTTGACCGAAAGAATGCGCTGTCTAACTTATCTTCTACTTCTTTCTTTAAACATCGATGCTGTGTTTCGGAATAAAAAGCAGGTAGGCTGTGTAAATTCTGGCATCGACCCCAATTGCCACCTTAAGATAGGGGATGGATGAGTGGGCTAGGTGAACTCTCTTTAGTATGGGCAACGCTGACTACTTATGAAAGCAGATGCACGTTTGACAGTTTGTCTATCCAACTAATATAAAAAGACCGCGTAGCTTGGACATTGAAATACTCCTGAGGATGACAAATGAAAACCTCCGTAATGATCAGAGAAAGACCGCAAGACTACCACTAGTGGTGGTCATTATTACAACAACGGTTGTAGTAATGCGATATTTGAAAATAATGAATAATCCATTATTAAAAATAACTATCCTGTTGTCAGATGTCATTATTGAAACGATGATGCAATGGTAAGAATAGGCAGACTGCTTTTTTTTGCTTGATTTGTAAAACAGCTTTTATTGCCATCTCTAACTACCACCAGTATTGGGTCTTGCAATAGAGACGTATATCCAACAGGACAGGCTGCAGCATGATAATTATCAATACATTTTAAATGAACCAAACAGAATTAATTAACTTAGTGTGCTTTTATTCGCCTTATAACGTTAATTTCGTATTCAATTAATATTTTACTACTTCAGTTATATTTAACATTAATATTGCGATATTCAATTTATATTATTTTACACAAATCCTGTATTCAACAATAAAATTCATTTGAGGAAATTTAAATTATTAATGTTAAAAATAAAATTAAAGTGTTAAAGTTAAATAAATTGTTTTATATTTTCAATTGAATATTTTTATTACATTTTTACAGGACAATGAATACCATTTACATTTCTATTGGCAAAACATCAGATTGGAATTTGGATACAAACACAAATGTACAGGATTAATCAAATTTAACGTTGGTAAAATTTAAAACAAACAATAAAGTGTCAAGCACTAAACAAATAAAATCTTTAGCTACAAATATGCGAAATTATTTTGATTTTTGTTGTTATATTTTGGGGATCTTTCAGCATTTAGCGCTCAGCTTGGCTTTGGGTCGTATGGAGTCTTTTGTACCGCTAAAAATAGACAGGCATTTTAATAGAACTATCATATATTATTTTTATTATATTTTCATAGTTGTCTAACAAAGGGTTGTTTAGTTTTGAAAATGTGCTTACAGAATTGGTCTCAGTTGTACAGAAGATCGCAAACTTCGAGCAACAGATGTTTAGCCAGCCTAATGAAAATGGACTTAGCAAACTCCGTCCCTCGCAAACATCTGTATTGTTCCAGAACGTTCTAAGGGGTCAAAGAAAAAGGTTATGAATTTTCAATACAGACCACGCATTATACATTAGTAACTCAAAACGGGAGTAGAAAAAAATATTTTATTAGAACTACGCAACAATAAACACTGTGAACGACGATAGTCCAATCACCAGTGGGTATCGGCTCGTCCTCTTGAGTTAGAAGTCCGGGTTCGATCCTGACCCCTGTGAAGCCTTGAAATAGGTTTTTCTAACTTCTACGTGCACCTGAATATGAGAACGTTGTTTACTCACCCATGAAGGAAAAGTCGTGGGGAAACCTGCATGCCCAAAGTTCACCAACCAGCGTTCTCGCCAGCGCATCGGTGAACTATGGCCCAACACCCTCCTCGCCTGATTTCGAGGAGGAGACCCGTGCTCAGCAGTGGGACATATAAGGGTTGATATTACATATATACTAACTCTTACTTCACACACCTTCAAAGATTTTTAATCTCATCGAGCATGGTTTCCTCACCGGTGAGCTGACAGTCTCATTTTGAGGTGCACGTAGAAATTTAGAAAAAAACCCATTTTTAGGCATCACAGTGATTAGGATGAAACCCAGACCTCTTACTACAAGAGGCCGAACCCTTAGCTACTAGACCATCGTCGCTCACAGCGACATCCATAGCCTAATGAATATTTAAAATATCTTCTGACAATATCAAAGTAACAAATTGTCAAAGCCTACACCCATTACCCAAAATCATAAAATTCTCGTCTATTACTCTAATAACAATATATTTTTATTCATATGTGTTTTAGGCGATTCACCTGATGCTGAAAGAAAGGGAATATAATTTTCGACCGAGCAGTCGGAGCCTTATCGTAACTACCGACGCCCATACACATCCGCATAACCAAAAGTTATGCAGATGCGTTGCCCTCCTTTTGCCTATCCCCTCCCATTGAGCCACCAGAAACTCTCAAACATAGCTTTCACTTGACAACGCGACAGCATAGCTGTCACTTGACGCCGGTGTTATGTGAGGGAGAGGTACCACCCTGGTCGTGCCCGCCCAATTTGGCTGCATGCCAAACCTCTTACAAAATCTTGCCTATATGATAAGGATCTTTTTTTTTCAGTTATACTTACATTACGTGTCTCGTGATTTTATAGTATAGTAGGGCATTACAGAAATTATAGGTATTTATTAAAATCAGCTACTCCATCTAACCAGACTCATGACAAAATTAGCCATTGCCCTGCGAAGGCGTCAAAACTTTTTTTTAAGAGTTCCGTTCTTCAAAAGGAAGGGGACATTTGAGGAACGCTCAATATGGCAACACGATACCCTTACTCTGTTCGTCTGTCTGTCAAATCTAAGCCTATAGGGTATTTCCAATTGAAAAAGAATCATGTAATTTAGCAAGTCAAGTCTAATAGCTTAAGTGATAAAAATAATAATATATTTTTTTTCATACAAAGTTTTCATATTGCATAAGAAATCTTTTTTACGGAACCCTGTTTTTTTATTGTTTTTCATATCAACAGTATCAATATCTATTTTTAAATAGTACATCGCTAACAGTTAAAATGGACAAAAACAATTGAGACACAAATGTTTCCTTTTACGCTAAATAAAAAGATTTTATCTTTGGCCGTGTTGGACCTTTTTAAATTTCTATCATTGCCAAATTCATAACTCACCATTAGTTACTCAAAATAAACTCTATGTTACTGTAATAGGGGTTTGGTTGGTGCGTGTGTATGTTTGTGGTTTTGTAAGTAAACATTTAAGTTTGGGCGAATATGTTGTGGCTTGCGGCGGTCCGCTGTTTGTTTGTTTAGAAAACAGAACAATCGTAACTGATTGTATTTGTACGATTGATGTACTTGTTTGTATGTTCCCGGGGAAATATCTGGCGATAAGCAAGCAATAATAACATAGACTCTTTAAATCAGCAAATTTAAACGATCTTACAATATTTTCCATATTGTGAGATCGCTTTTCATTCAGGAAATGCACTTTTTTTTGGATGATAAATTAGGCGCGCTTAGGGTCGAATGTCGTGACGTGAATTATGAATTCTAGCAACATCTGTGATGTTTTACACCTGCTGAGCGTACCCTGATGGCTTTATTAGGCTTGGCATAAGCAGGTCTTCTTTAGAGAGGACTTATATATGATCCACTAACAGGTGCTAGCTAGCAGGCTTAAATACCTCAAATCTCTTGTAATACTAAGTTAAATCTACTCACCGTCACAATTATAAGCCCATACTCAAACAGGAAGACAGCTGATCCTCACCAATACCACAAAATATAAAAAAAAACATGCCGAATAAATCTCATTATACGAATGCTGAAAAACGACAAATGTGTAGAAGCGCCCTTAATATTTCTATGAGTAGCTCCAGTGCAAATTATTTACCAAATCCATAATGCGTAGAGGTAACTATTGTAAAAACAAATAATAAAATTATTTAACGCTCACTTCAGTACCTTGAAGTCTTCAGTAACTTCAGTCTCGTGAAGAAGACATTCGTAGATATTAATGTCGAAATATCGAGCTCTGCGAAATAAAAGTGAAAAACAAGGTCAATATCCCGTTTCATATAATTTAGTAATGAAAGTAACCATGTTAAGTTAAAATGTTTATAAAATGGGTGTGTATGGATGTCGCCTATCACTTACCATCAGGTGAATCGACTGTCTGTTTGTCCCCTATCATCTATATAAAAAACCAATAGTTACCTCTAAGATCATTATTATTTTTGTCCGCTGGACTTCTAATATAAGTAATTCTATAAATTTAAAATAATACTAATTTTAAATTTCAACCACTGAACGTCCATACTCCATACCAATATAATAAAGCTAAAGTTGTTTGTTTGAACGCACTAATCTCCTGAATACGACTGGTATTTCAAAAATCTTTTTCATTGAGGTATGCTATTTTTTTAAAGTTGTTTTCAATTTTGTTTGGTAAAACCTAAACAGTGACTAACCTACGTAGTATGTATAACCTATGTAATAGGAACAGCTATTAGTATATCCTCATCTCCCCAGACATCATCATAGCTCCTAATCTATACCCATAATGCACCAGCAACTCCCATTGGCTGTCTGCGGGATACCTACTCGTCTGCAATTACCTGTCTTCCGACGCCTCGGGCTCCCAAATCCAGTTATCTTCACCCTACCTATTAATGGCTTTCAATTTAAAAACATCCAAATAGGTAAGTGTACTGGACTGGCTATTTTCAAAATGGTGGAAATCTTATTAATATTATAAACACGAAAGTTTGTATGTATGGATATCTCTGGATCTCTTACACACAAAAACTACTTAATGGATTTTAATGAAACATTACAATAATATAGCTTCAGAATAGAAAAGATATTGTGTGGCGTGCGCAGACGAAGTCGCGGGCAATAGCTGGTTATCATACAGGATTCATGGTATCTATGATTTATTATTAATGGCCTAATAATAGTAGCAGTAACATAATGAATTTCGTAAAGTCACTTAATAAGTATTGTATAGTTATAATAAATTAATAATTAGTAAGAGGTAGTGCCATGCTGCATTGCAGCCGAACTGGGCCGGCACGACCGGGCGGGACGATGGCTTGTGAAGTTTTCCAAAAGGTATAAGATACTCTCCTCGTCTAATTTCGTTAAGAGGACCCTATGCCTAGCAATGAGACCTGTTAAAGGAAAGTCTATTTTGTCTGGGCCTAAGTAAGTCATTGTATACATTGCTAGTCCTGAAAAACTAAATTGCTTGTACTAGTTTCACTGTAACTAAAAAACTGTGACTAAATACGGGCTTCTATTCGTAAGTAAGTGGTAGTGCCATGCTACTTTGCATCCGAATTGGGCCGGCACGACCAGGGTGATACCTCTCGCTCACATAACACCGGCGTCAGGTGACAGCTATGCTGTCGCGTTTCGTGCGGTTTGTGAGTTTCCTGTGGCCCGGGGGGATAGGGAAAAGGCGGGCGGCGCATCTGCGTAGCCTTGGTTGTGCGGATGTGTATGAGCGTCATCGCCGTGAGGTTCCGACTGCTCGTTTGCCCCCTTCTAACATTAAAAAACGTACGGATAGAAAAAGATATGTCGGGGTGAAAATATCAGCCTGTATTGCGGTTTTGCACGACCTTGTATGCGATTGTAAGCATATGCAGTGTACTGGGTGGCATGCATACATATGCGTGCTTATTTCTTCTGGCGAAATATTTTTTGGAGTATAACAGGGGATTAATGTAAATGCCACGCACCGAAAACTGCTTTTCCCATGCAGGCGACCTATGTATACCCTGGATCTGGTAGAAAAATTCCTGGTGATCCTTTGCTGTTGTTGGTGTACCAGCACTCAATGCTGTCAGCTAGTATATGTAACAGCACACCACACTTTTATTTTGATAAAAGTTCAACGAAAATTTTTAATGTCTTATTTTTCTCTTAATAATTGTCTCATAGGCAATCACGCAATAAATGAATATGGATTTTTGAGCTAAAGAACAATTAAGTCACAAACAAGATATCTTTGATCCCTTAGACAAGACGGAATCATTTAATTTATTTTGTCGTAGCAATATCCTCAAATAAATACTGTAAGATACTGGTTTTAAAGATTTTAAGCTTGCTCGATGCCGAATTTTATCAAATTCTGAACATAATATTATAAGCTACGCTTACATAAGAGACAGAGTAATTTTCTCTTATATTTTTTTTATGTTACAACTCACACACGGCCATATGATCCCAAACTAGGCAGAGCCTATTCTTATGGTAACCAGACAACTGATATATTATACTCATACATTTCTAAATACATACATATTATAGATAAATTACATAATATTTTGTTATTTATAAATTATATGCATAGAAATGTTTAACAGACGGCAACGTCGAATTTTGCGATTTGAGACGCCCACGCAAGTATATTATTCACGCATATTTTTACATGAAATACGACATCAAGAATCATTACCTATTGTTGTGGGCCATTAGGCAGTAACAGATACCTTACCTTTGTATCAACGATGGCTAGTTTGACTGAAAAGTACCGGCTCGGGCGCAATAAACTCAGCGGAATTAGTAATTGAACAATCTTTCTTACTTAATATAAAGGCTGAAGTTTGTAAGTTTGGATGTTTGTTGATCTTTCACGGCAAAAGGGCTGAACTGATTTGGATGAAACTTGAAATGGATACCTTGGATTAGGACATAGGCTATAAAAATAATCATCATCAAACCGGATACGGTTGTAAATCGTGTTAAAGTTAACGCAGGTGAAGCTGTGTGCACCAGCTAGTTTATCATAAGCTACTTCTTATGATAAACTAGCTGGTGGAGTCAACTTTTTCGTCGAGTCTGTTTTACTTTTTATTTTTCTATCATAATACGGTTTTACCAACAAAACGTACAAAACGTCGCAGCGGTGGTAAATTCTGGTATATAGTGTTATTACTTCAATATTTCTAATAGCGCCGATCCAATCCCGGCTATGGCATCGCCGTTATCCGTGCCATTCTGTGCGATGGGTTACAAAAGTTGTGGCATATTGGATAAAATAAAAAGACTTTTAGTACTTTATGTGAAACATAAAGGCCAGTTTAGGATGAATAAGTGTTGGCCATTAACCAGGAAGACGAAGGCTTAGTAGAGTAAGGTGAACCCAGCACCTTGGGAGAAGCCAATTGAACCGAGGTAGCTGCTCTTTGTACCCCTGTTACAAGAAACAGGGACAGGAGCAGGGGGGGGGCAAGGGGCGAAGATGGAGAACCTCTAACCAATGCACCCGGCGCTCCGGGTTTTGTCAGGTAGCTGCGTCCACTTACCAGCTTTCGGGCGCAGCGAATCCCACATACCCGCGTGGGGAGACCCACTCCTCCGCGGGATGTCTCAGAGCATTTCCCGGAGTTAAAGAAAAGAAAAGTAGTAGTAATATAATATAATATTAAACACACAATACCAATATTTTTTATCTGTAAAACAATTTTATAGGTAGTTTAAGTCATGTATGAAATTTACCGGTGGGAGGGAAGCGCTGTGTCGCGCTCCCGGCTGCATGGGTACCACCATCTTGCTTGTTTCTCCCGTGAAACAGCTTTGCTGTGTTTCGGAGAGAAGGGCAAGACAGGCAGTGTAATTACTGACACCGAGACTTAACATCTTATGTCTTAGGATAGGCAACACATAGATGAGTTGCCTGGGCTCGTTCCAGGTAAACTAGTTTATGTTCATGGGCGACGTTGACCACTTACCATCAGGTGGCACGTTTGCCAGTTTGCTTATCCAAGTAACATAAAAAAATAAAAAAAATAAAAAATAACGAATCTATTAAGGTTAGCTTAATGATGAGGGTCGATGAACTAGTTGGTAAAAATAGACTTTCCTTTAATAGGAAATTAGACGAGGAGAGTATCTTATACCTTATGGAAAACTACACAATCCATCGGAGACCACTCAAAGAATTTCAAACTTTTTAGGAATAATTAATTATTAATGAAAAGGTTGAAATTATTTATATTCCACAGATAAGAAAGCCAACCTCAGTTCTTGGGTAATGGAAAAAACTTATTAGTATTATGGTGTATAGGTCCCCTAAGAAGAAGTCTGGGCTTCTTACATCTAGACCAATTGTACTCTGTGTAAGCATAACAGTCTACTCAAAATCGATAAACAAGGTCCACGTTTACAAGACTATAAAGTTTGACAAACACTAGAAAAAAACATCAAAAGCCACAATATTTGTGCCCCGTTCTGCGTCCCCATCTATATCGTGTTTTGTCCAATCACATCGGCAGTGCTGTTTATTATATGCTTTGGACTCTTCACCATTTCACAAACGATTTAACTTGATGATATTGCTGGCTTTAAAAGGCTCATTCGGCTTGTTCGGTTGTGTCATATTTTTGAGGGTGAATATTGCTATTATTACAAATATTTTTGGCGAAATTCTAAAAGGACTTTTCGGTTTATTTTAGCATTTCGACTTGGTTATTGCTTATATGTAGATTGCCCTTTTGCAATTATTTACAAACACCCAGTGGCATAACTATAAGGTGGCACCATGGGTAAAATGCCGTGAACCCTCAGCTGAAGCGGGCCCACAAATCAAGAACAAATTTCTTAAAAATTGGTTACTTAAAATTTTTAACTTTTACGAGCGGCCCCTTGTGATATTTTTTCCATGGGCCTCAAGTCAGGCTACACGAAAACCCCCACCATGTTTCAGGCCTTGACGTGGCGGTGGAGCTCAGTAGCATAGGGTGAGCCGTCGAGGTTTGTTTGCTCATTAGATCCACCTTACCAAAGTCGGCATTGGTGGCACTCGCTGGGTTTTAGTGGGTAGAGCTGCGTCCATTTACCAGTTTTCGGGCGCAGCGAGTCTCACATACCCGCGTGGGGAGACCCACTCCCCAGCGGGATGCCTCAGAGCATTTCCCGGCGTTAAGGAAAAAAGGCCACACGAAAACAATTAACTTTCGGGATCTCGAACATTCATGAAAATAGTTATACAGGAATAATTGTTAATTTGCTCTGATCATTTAGTAGCTACGCGGCCTACGACTACCTACTCGGGTTCGGATTTGTAACGCTACATATTTTTCGCTAATTATATTTTACATCGTATAAATATTATATACAAACGTTGTTTTGCCATATACATTATTGTTAGGAAATAAGGAATTGAGAGTAATATGATTTTTTTTGTTCTAAGTCATGACGAAATAAAAATAAAAATCTTGCCAAAAAAATTTAAGTTTATAATTAACAAATAAAATATAAGGGTTGATCGTAACAGGGTTAAGGGTTATATGTATTGTTGAATGCTATAGGTATCATAAAGAAATAAAAACATTTTATTTATCTAAAATTTAAAAAAAATATTAAGGAGTGGACAGTCTCGTGAACAAGAAATTCGTAGATAATGTCGAAATATCGAGCTCCGCGAAATAAAAGTGAAAAACATCGTAAATATCCCGTTTCAAATATTTTAGTAATGAAAATAACCAGGTTAAAATCATGTAAACCAAGTATATACCACACATCATTAACTGTACAACTGTATTATTATATGTATGTGTTTTGTAGTACAGTCACTTACAATAAAAAGCCAAAATTATAATAAAGAAATGGATCCTATTTTTATTGTACAGTCACAGTCATAAAAAGGGTAACTTTATTTATAACAATAAAATATAATAATCACTATTGAGTTTTTTATAAAAATGTTAAAAATATCAAAACCTAAAAGCGATTGCATCACAGTTTGGAAGCTTAACTTTGTAAGCCGTTTAAACGTTTGCCGAGCCAAACAACAGCCGTAAGTCAATTTGTAAGCAATTCCTCTCACGTAGCCAATAATGTTCGGAAGATAACACTTTTACCTACCCGCAAGCCATTTATATTGTGTTTCCAATTATTTATATTGAATAACACGTTGGTTGTTCATTTTTTGGAGAGAAAATTGCGATTGTTGTTATTGTGCAATATTTGACTTTACCACTGCTCCGGAAAGTGAACTGAAAAACTGCAAATATATTTGATTCATCATCATCATTATCATGATCAGCATCTATCCATCCACTTCTAAACATAGGTCTCTCTCAATGAACGCCAAGACCACCGATCCCTCGCCTCGTATGTTTGATTATGCGAGTTTTATTGTTGTAAATTGTAATATGTTTCGCTCACATAACACCGGCGTCAAGTGACAGCTATGCTGTCGCGTTTCGTGTGGTTTGTGAGTTTCCGGTGACCCGTTGTGGGGAGGGGATAGGGAAAAGGGCGCATCTGCGTAACCTTGTTTGTGCGGATGTGTAGGGGCGAATAAGACTCCGACTGCTCGTTTGCCCCCTAATGACATAAAAAAACCTTCCATTCTATCTCTCCCTTTTATCCTTCATCTTGAACGACGGTAAACCTTCTTTCACAATCATTCTACGCGGCCCTTAAGGCCAGAAGCCATTATACCGTCTATGACTGGACGTACCTTTCGCTTTCACTCCCTGAAAAGGCACTTACACCCATACTTGCCTTTTTAAAGGGAGGCAGTGGAAGACTTGTCCTCGTAGCATATCATGGAAATATGATAATACTAGTTGTTAGCCACAGCTTCGCCCTCGTTATAACGCAATTTATGTTTACGGACGAATCCGGACTGATGATGATCATTATTTTACTTTTTTTTGTTATATCTCCAAAGGAAAATGATAAGGATTAATACCGCATTTGTGTCAATAGTTTGCAAATTACCGCTTTATAATTGTCCATTTTTAAGTGTTGAAATGGATATGTAACAATGACATCGCGGACTTTTCTATTTACCTATTAAATATATATAAATCCGCCATACTTTATTTTGTCATAACCCAAAGGGCAGCGTTTTCGTTGAAAGCTCCCAGACGGCTTATTTTTTTCCGATAGTCTCGAGTAAAACCGACATAGTTCCCGTTCCCGTGGGATTTCTGGGATAAAACTATCTTATATCCTCTTTCGGGTCTAAAACTATCTTTTTACAAAATTTCATCCAAATCGCTTCAGTGGTTTAAGCGTGAAGATCAGACAGACAGACAGAGTTACTTTCGCATTTACAATATTAGTAAAGAAATGTCTAATCTATGCTTAAAATATGACATTTTTTTTTCTTTAACACAAGCTTTTTTAACTCTTACTAAATCTGTAAAGAAATGAGCGGGTATGATCAAAGATTATAAAATACATTTAGGACGATAAGGGTGTCTAGTGAGGTATTCAGCCACTAGACATCATCACGCCATCTTGTTAAATCTTTACTATATATTATATAAGATAATCAAAAATCTAAATGCCTGTATATTCGTACAACTGTACAATGATTAACATCATAAATTGTGTCCATGTTAATTTGGCACCATGTGCCCAAAGAATATTATTCTGTAATATTATGGTCCCGGTGAAACGCGCGAGTTTTATCGGCTAAATTTTAATTACGGTGCGCGAATAAATCAGGAAATATTGAGCGTAATGTACGGGTTTTAATTTAAAACACTCATAAAACGTTTCCAATGATATGGCTCCTTCATTTTGTCGTTTAAGACGATCGCGTAACATTGTGCGGGCATGGGCAAAATGTCTTGATTAAGGCCCTGACTCAAAGCCTTTTTTAGATTTACAACACATTCGATATTTGGAAATAGATGTTTGTGTTGGCCCCAGATGAAATTGACTAGGGTTTTGACGTGACAACGTCTAATAAATCGATGAACGCCAGCTGCAAGCACGAAAATGTCCCGTAACGCTCATTGTCCCTTTACGCTCTTTGTACGCTTGCGTCTTGTTATGACGTTGTCATGATAAACTATCGTCCGTAAACCAACTTTACAGACAACCAATTTTTTATCATCTGTTGATTCGAATTTATTAGTTTTCTTTGAAGCAAGAAAAAATCTAATTTGTTAGATTGTACTTTACCAAATATTAAATATTTGGTAGATTGATTCAATTATACTGCGTGTAATGCATTAAAACAATATTTATAAGTAGTAATTTTTTTTCGTTTGTTGGAAATCTATACCTATTTGAAAACAATACCTATTTTTAGTTCAAACAAAAGTAAATCCGATTTTTGGTCTTTGTCATCAGAGCGGTAATGACGTGTCCTGTATGAAAACAGATTCCGCCAAAGTGCTGCGACACTGCGCCGGTTCTGCGCTCTGATTGGCCAGCTGATGGCCATTGATGGATGATTAGCCGATGGGACGTACATACAGATCAGTGATTGGTTAAATTGTCATTAAGTCAGTGACAAATCACTGTCCAGTTTCGGAATTTTAAGGCTAACATTACAAGTCTATCCAGTTATACGTTAGATGGTCTTTGTTAATTTATTTCAAATCACTCCAACGTCCATTTATATTACAATCATTCGTGTCCATTTTGAAATATTTTCCGAATACAAAATGTAAATGTTTGTGAACCGGTTGTCTGGTGGTAGATTGGATACGTGCCTTGGCGTTGTATTTGTCAGACGCATCTCCCGCAGTCCCGGCAACTCCCAGTAAACACTTCATACGCCTGTTTGATTGGATTCCAGTTTTGCTATTGCTATTTCGATAGCTTGTAATTGTATCGATAACAATACTGGCGATATAAATGCTTTTTGTAAGGTAAACTGTAACACGTGCCACGTACTTTGTAAGCGTAGATCATACTAATATACCTTTTAACATGGGACTGCGTATCAGGGATTGGCAACTCATTCATGCGTTACCAATCGTCGTAAGTTGCGGTGCTAGAAATCATATACATTTTTTAACGCCGGGAATTAAAGCTCTAAGACATCATAAAGATGGTAAGTGGACGCAGCTCTACCCACTACTACCCGGCGAGTGCCACCAATCCCTTTGGTGAGGTGCCTCGGATCTATTAAGCAAACAGGGCACCTCGACGGCTAGTCAGTCCCTTAAGGGATCGACGCCACCTCCACAGAGGGGTTGTCCCGCACAATAGAACAACCCCTCCCAACGTCGGGATAGTACAAGGGGGTGAAGCTCCTACCCTTACCCTTAGTCCGCCTGCTCTTTTGCCCCTTTTCTTAGAAGACGGATATAAAGAGCAGCTCCCTTGGTTTAATTTGCTTCGCCCAAGTTGCTGTGTCCACCTTAGGCTACTGAGCCCCACCGCCACGACAAGGCTTGAACCATGGTAGGGAGTAATCATATACCTGCCCCTCTCTCCAAAACACAGCAAAGCTGTTTCACGGTAGGAATTAGCAGCAGAGCGGTACTTATGTGTAACATAAGCAAACCCCTCTTATCGGTACAATAATGAGAAAGAAGTCAGTAATCTTGTACTATTTTTTCTTCTGGAGAAAAGTACTGCTGCTTGGCGAAAAAATTAATACATAGGCGAGCGGAGTAAGGGAGAAAAATAATAATATGGTCCCACCATATTGTTTTCTAATGTTTACGCGAATTTCACTCATTATAATTAAACAATTTTTACGGATTTTAAAATATTGATGTTTGATAGGGTAGTTTTGAATAACTTTGTAACGTTAGGACATCTGTCACCTCAGCCCTTCCGTGACCATCATGGTTGTTGTAAAGTATCCGAAACGTCGGGTTTGTAAAAATCTTAATAAACTGCGATAAAATCCGTAAAAATTGTTTCATTACAATGATTATGGTCCCACCATATTATTATCAACTCACACACGAACATTTTTTTTTCTTTAACGCCGGGAAATGCTCTGAGGCATCCCGCGGGGGAGTGGGTCTCCCCACGCGGGTATGTGGGACTCGCTGCGCCCGATTTATGTCTGGGTGGGGATCGAACCCAGGACCTTCTGGTTTAGCCGTCAGAGTCACTAACCACTAGAACAACAGACCAGTCGACAGAATGATATCACTTGTATGTTCGCTGGCCCTACATGGATTGGCGAACTACACACACTCTCAAATACTATCCTATAATACACGATCCTATATAATCGAGTCATTATGCCTGACTAGGCGTGCTAGTTTCCTCACGTGAGGTATTCTTGGTATTCTAGTAAGGTATTATTGGTATTCTAGTAAGATATTCTTGGTATTCTAGTAAGGTATTCTTGGTATTCTTCAACGTAATGTGGGCGTTATAAACAAATTTGTTACGTTGTTTGTTGTGTTCTGTTTCTTTGTGTCCGCCAGATATATTCCCGGACACGTTTCAAAGTACGCTGAGCGTTTCGGACATAATTAGGCGTATTTGTCTGCGGCGAGCTGTACACGGATTGTTGAATTTACTAATTATTGTACGTAGCGACAATGAAATTTAAAAACTCTAAAGGAAAAATAAAATATATAAAAAAATAAAAATACGATATAAGAACGTTTGAGTGGTAGGGTATTGAGAGTAAAAGATTTTTTAATTGAGAATTGGGTCATTCAGGGATAAAAAATGCAAAATTTATTTTAGAATATTGACAACGTTTGTGCTAAGTTTGTTTCGTCAGTTCTTGTCTGTAGATTCACGACAACGTTGGGAGGGGTTGTTCTGTGGTGCGGGACAACCCCTTTGTGAAGGTAGCGTCGGTCCCTTGAGGGACAGACTAGCCGTCGCGGTACCCTGTTTGTTCAACAGATCCGGGGCATCTTACCAAAGACGACATTGGTGGCACTCGCCGGGTTTTAGTGGGTAGAGCTGCGTCTACCTTAGCACCTTTCGGGTGCAGCGAGTTTCACATACCCGCCTGGGGAGACCCACTCCCCCGCGAGATGCGTCAAGAGCATTTCCCGGCGTAAAAGAAAAAAAAAAGAATCAAAATCGATCGAAATTCATGTCGGACGATATGTTATATATTTGTTATGTTTATGTGTCACGTCATCTAACATCTTTACAATTCAGCCCTAAGCGCTAAAACCATATTTATATACTGCTTTTACTATAACTAAAACAAATATTCCTACATTCTCCAAAACATATTCCCAAAGTCCCGTTGTGTCGACTAAAGCAAAAATTTGACGAGTCAAAGTTAATACAGTGCTGTATTCAAAGTCTGATCTGAATAGAAACAAGAAAATGATAAGTCGACGTATTGGCCACGTCCCTAGCCTTTGAACCGTTATTGCAACTACGTTATATTAGATACGTGATGCTCATAATTTTACTTTCTTTTTAAAACGCGGGATAAGCAAAGGTCATACTTTATTCAGACTTCATATCATCATCATCACTACATGTCCTACATCTGTGTACGATCTCCTAAAAATCAGGCGAGGAGAGTGTTGGGCCATTCACCTATACGCTGGCCTAAT
This sequence comes from Helleia helle, assembly GCA_963853865.1. Classification (NCBI taxonomy): domain Eukaryota; kingdom Metazoa; phylum Arthropoda; class Insecta; order Lepidoptera; family Lycaenidae; genus Helleia; species Helleia helle. The sequence continues at coordinate 21,259,079 of OY971423.1, read as the reverse complement.
GCTGGGTGGAATTTACAAGTTTTCAGAGATTTTTTACCCGACTGCGTTATCTCATCGAGCATGCTGGTTTCCTAACGTAGTTTTACAGGTGAGCAATAGAGGTAATTGTAAACTTATGGAATAATTTTCTAGAAATCCTGAATTTGACAAGACATACGAGTCGATATAAATGCATACTTAATACTAGGGCGGGTCAATAAGTCCGTGACTTTTTGAATTTCTGACCTCTTTACTGAAAAAGCAACACTACTCCTGTCAACAGGCATCTGTCAGTTGACTCCTATCAAAATTTGAACTTGCTGCGTCAGTTAGTTTGTGTTTGACAGCTATCTTTATCAGACTACCCAGTAATTTGAGGAAAAAATGGAAAAAAGTGAATTTCGTGTGCTTATTAAGCATTATTTTTTGCAAAAAAAAACCATTACCGAGACCAAGGCTAAGCTTGATAAATACTATGAGGATAAATGTAAAAAAGTGGTTTACTGAATTTCGTTGTGGCCGTACAAGCACTGAAGATGCCGAACGTCCTGGACGCCCAGTTGAGGTCTCTACACCCGAAACAATCGAAAAAATTCACGATATGGTGTTGGCCGACCGAAGATTGCAAGTGCAAGAGATTGTGGAAGCCGTAGGGATCTCGCTGGCTCAGTGGTTTCAATTTTGAATGATCACTTGGGCATGAGAAAGCTTTCCGCAAGATGGGTGCCGCGTTTGCTCACAGTCGACCACAAACGCAATGGTGTAAAAACTTCACAGGAAGGTTTGGCGTTGTTTAATCGCAATATGGAGGAGTTTTTGCGCCGTTTTGTAACCGTGGACGAAACATGGATCCATCACAATACACCATTCTCCCGTGAAACAGCTTTGCTGTGTTTCGGAGAGAAGGGCAAGACAGGCAGTGTAATCACTGGCACCGAGACTTAACATCTTATATCTCAGGATAGGCAACACATAAATGAGTTGCCTGGGCTCGTTCCAGGTATACTAGTCTATACGGGGTGCATGGGAGGGTCCTCGCAATCTCTCTCATGCACCTCGGTGATAGCCTTCGGGAGCTGTTCGACCGCTGCCTGCGGTCCGGACACTTCCCGGGGGCCTGGAAGGAGGGTCGGCTCTGCCTGCTACCAAAAGCAGGGCGGATCCCGGACTCGGCTTCGGCGGTGCGACCGGTGGTGCTGCTGAGCGAAGTTGGGAAGGCCTTGGAGAGAATAGTGGCCTCCCGGCTCGCTCAGCACCTGGAGGAGGGCCCGGGACCGGGACTCTCAGAGTCCCAATTTGGGTTCCGGGTACGCCGGTCGACCGTCGACGCCCTCAAACGCCTTCGGGCGGTGACGGGTGAGGCGGAACACAGAGGGGAGGTGGTGGTCGCGGTGTCTTTGGACATCGCGAACGCCTTCAACAGCCTCCCTCACAGTGTGATACGGGAGGCATTGAATTTCTTCGGAGTGCCCCCGTATCTCAGGAGGCTGTTGGAGGCGTACCTCTCCGAGAGGAGGGTAGCTTGCGAGAACCGGTGTGGGTCCGTAGAGTGGAGGCGAGTCGGGTGCGGTGTCCCTCAGGGATCGGTTCTGGGTCCGATCCTGTGGGACATCGGCTATGACTGGGTCCTGCGAGGCCGCCTCCTCCCCGGGATGGGTGTCATATGTTACGCAGATGACACCCTCGTGTATGCCCGGGGACGAGGCTATAAGGAGGCGGCGTGGCTGGCCGAGGTAGGGCTAGACCTCGTGATCAGCCGCATAGAGAGGTTAGGGCTTCGGGTCAGACCTGAGAAGACCGAAGCCCTTCTTTCCGCGGGACCGGGCGGAAAGGACCCCCACCGGGAGCTGCCCTCCAGATCGAAAGGGTTAGAGTCAGGATGAGCCCCCACATCAAATATTTGGGGCTCATCCTTGACGGAGGGTGGACCTTCGGCCCACATTTCTCAATGTTGGGTCCGAAGGTCGTGAAGGCGGCAAGTGCGCTGGGCAGACTCCTCCCGAACCTCGGAGGATCCAGTGCCGCCTGCAGGCAGCTATACTCCGGAGTCTGCCGGAGTATGGCAACATACGGTGCACCCATCTGGGCGGGTCATCTTACCACGAGGAATAAGGCCCAGCTGCGCTCGGCGCAGCGGGTCATCGCGGTAAGAGTGATCCGGGGGTACCGTACAGTATCGTGGGCGGCAGCCACTGCCCTAGCCGGTGACCCCTCGTGGGAGCTCGTGGCGGAGGTTCTTGCCGAGACGCACTCCTATGTCTCGGATAGGAGGTCTCTTGGTGAAAGCTTTACGCTGGACGGGATCCTTCGGGTTCGCCGACTAGGGCTAGAGGCGTTAATGCGAAGGTGGGGGGAGGACCTGGCGCGACAGCCGTACGGCAAAAGCCTAACGGTTGCTCTGCGTCCGGTCCTTGAGCGGTGGATGCGCTGTAAGCGCAAACCCCTCACCTTCCGTCTGACACAGGTGCTCACTGGGCATGATTGCTTTGGTGAGTACCTGTGCCGGACGGCCCGCAGGGAGCCGTTGACAGTTTGTCACGATTGTGGCGCGGCGGTGGACTCGGCCCAGCACACCCTCGAGGTGTGCCCGAGATGGGCGGCGCTGCGTCATGATCTGACATCGGTCATCGGAGGGGACTTGTCTCTGCCGAGTGTCATCACCGCGATGCTCGGTGACGACGAGTTCTGGACGGCGATGGTCTCCTTCTGCGAGGCAGTAATGTCCCAGAAGGAGGCCGACGTGCGGGTTAGAGAGGAGGTCGCCGACGAGGCCTCCCCTCGTGGGCGACGAATGGGGGTGTGTAGGAGGCGCTACTTAATGCGCCTCCAGTAACACCCCTGTGCTCGTGTCGGGTTCATGGGACCCTGGGCCCAGTATGACACGACGTCGCGGGGACTGCCTAAGCAGCCGGGCAGTCCCCCCTTAAGAGGAGTAGTCTGGCCTTCGCCGGGGCCAGCCTGTCGCTGAGGTGATCCTGTTGAATGCCTATCCGGGACCCTCAAATTAAAGTGGCTGAAGGCGCTCGCAGTGGTTTTAGTTTACGGGTAGGGCACTCCCAGGTGCGAGTCCCACATAGGGTCAGGATCTACCCGAGATCCTGGCTACATGCGTAAAAAGCATTTCCCTGCGATACTAAAAAAAAAAAAAAGGTATACTAGTCTATGTTCATTGGCGACTTCGACCACTTACCATCAGGTGGTACGTTTGCCAGTTTGCCTATCCAACTAAAATAAAAAAAAAAATAAAAAAACACCAGAGACCAAACAACAGTCAAAACAGTGGGTTTCTAAGGGTGAATCGGCGCCAAAGAAGGCCAAGGTGGGTTTGTCAGCCAATAAAGTTATGGCGACTGTTTTTTGGGATGCACGTGGGATAATCCACATTGACTGCCTTCAAAAGGGAAGAAAAATCAATGGGGAATATTATGCCAACTTATTGGACCGCTTCAATGACGATTTGAAAAAAAAAACCGACCTCATTTGGCCAAGAAAAAAGTTCTTTACCACCAAGACAATGCAAGGGTGCACACATGTGCAGTTGCCATGGCAAAAATCCATGAATTGGGCTATGAATTGCTCCCTCATCCGCCCTATTCTCCAGATTTGGCTCCGAGTGACTACTTCTTGTTCCCAAACCTGAAGAAATGGCTTGGTGAAAAAAGATTTGACTCCAATGATGAAGTCATCTCGCAAACAAAGGCCTATTTTGAGGACCTCGACAAATCATATTTTTTGGAAGGGATAAAAAAATTGGAGAAGCGTTGGACAAAGTGTATAGAGCTCAAGGGAGACTACGTTGAAAAATAAAATGATTTATTTATCAAAAAATCTGTGTTTTATTCCAAAAGTCACGGACTAATTGACCCACAACGTACTAGTATAAAGGCAAAATAATTATATTTAACAAATAAAACCGCTCGCATATTGTACCATCGATCTTCAGCGTGAACATTCTACATCTCTGAACTCCATCTGGCTGGACCGACTTTGATAAAATTGTTTAAGCGTGTTCGAACAGGACAACGTTTGTCGGGTTCGCCATTCTTGTAAATCATAGATTGATTTTTGTATTTTTTCAAAGAATTACAAAGATATAGGACGATGATGTCAACTATCATCCAGAGATTACCAAAATAAAGTCTAAGTTTTTCAAGGTGGTTCATTGTGACCATAAGAAGAAACTTCCCGTATATTTTAAACTTTAATGTCTAATTGACCAAAGAGTCGAGACATTGCTAACAAGATCGATTTTAATCTCACGAAAATTATCATCGATAATTCTCAAAATATCAAGACATACCTACTTGAAAAAGATACTCAATAAATATTTAAAAGAAATTCCTTCTCATTTTACTCAAGTGCCTACATTTATATGAAACCGAAACAAAATTACCAACTCGAAGATTATTCGAGAAGATTTACCATATTTATAAATGAAAGGAATTATGGCGGCGTTATAAAATTCCCTCCATGTAATTCAATATGTATTGGGAATCCGAAACCGATATGTCTTGGATCAAGTGAATATTATATCACTGAATAATGTTCCATATCTACTTCTTTAATGTGAATTGGACTCGTGAATTCTTTTGATCATCTTTGCTTTTGATGGTTATCATTTATCATTTACTGATGTTATATTATCTATTTACTGGCAGAAAACGCTTATATTATGCTTTTTTTTACACAAACTGCTTCTCTTTTTTCGGAAGTAAAGTAAGTAAGGAAGAAAGGCAGTCAATGTATTTACTGGCAAAAATACTGATCATCTAAGGTTAGGTATGAATGGGTTACCTTTGATGACGCAGGGAAATGCTTTTTGCGTATGTAACAATTACCATGAGTGGGTTCCTCACCCAATTTTTTTTTTACTCACACTTGGGAGTGCTCTAACCAAACTAAAACCACTGTGAGCGCCTACAGCCGCATTTTGAGGGTCTCGGATTTGCAGGCAACAGGGTCACCTCAGCGACAGGCTGGCCCCGGCGAAGGCTCGACTACTTTTCGTAAGGGGGGGCTGCTCGGCCGCCACTGAGCTTCCTAACCCGACACAGCGGCGTTACTAGAGGCGCAACATTAGCGCCTCCTACGCACCCTTGTTCGTCGCCCGTGGGGGGCGGCATCGTTAGCGGCCTCCTCTCTCACCCACTCGTTGACCTACTTCTGGGACATTACTGCCTCGCAGAAGGAGACCATTGCCGTCCAGGATTCGTCATCCCCAAACATCGCGATGTGGAGTAAATGAGTTACGTGGGCTAGTCCTAGGTGAATTGATTTTTATATTTACGCCTTACGGGGACACTGACTAACCACCAGGTAGCACGTCTGTCAGCTTATCTATGAAATTTGCTTAAAAAATCTGGCTTCGATCGGCTTATGTATAGCGACTTCATAATATAGTTTATCTTTTTCTGTTAAAATGTTTTTTCAATTGTTTGGGAAATTTAATACATTATTAAGGTACTAGCAGCGCCCTATACATACATCCCCACCATGGTTCAGGCCTTGTCGTGGCGGTGGGGCTCAGTAACCTAGGGTGAGCCGCTGCACCTTGGGCGAAGCGAATTGGGCCGAGGGGGCTCTTTGTACCCCTCTCATAAGAAGAGGGGGCAAAAGAGCAGGGGGCAAGGGGTGAGGATGGGAACCTCATCCCATTGTACTGTCCCGACGTTGGGAGGGGTTGTTCTGTGGTGCGGGACAACCCCTCTGTGGAGGTGACGTCGGTCCCTTGCGCTGCCCTGTTTGTTTATTAGATCGCATCTCACCAAAGGCGGCATTGGTGGCACTAGCCGGGTTTTAGTGGTAGGTGGTAGTTTAGTGAGCTGCGTCCACTTACCAGCTTTCGGGCGCAGCGAGTCCCACATACCCGCGTGGGGAGACCCACTCCACCGCGGAATGCCTTAGAGCATTTCCCGCCGTTAAAAAAAAGGGATTGTTCATGGGCTTTGTCTATTGGTCACTCATTCTTTTTTTTTTTTTTTTTTTTCGAATTGTCTAAGCTAATGGCCTATTGGCCCTAATGCTACATCGGTTTGGTGGTGAACCAGCTGGCTCACCTCTTGATTTTTATATGAAGGGGAGTCGCCCCCCGCCAACCGTGGAGTCTTCGACCACACGGCCTCCTGGCGTCGGGTTTGTTTCAGTGGCGGGTCTGTGCCGCGTCACTGTCGGTTTGAGTGGTACCTCAGGCGGACTGCCCCTACCGGGTGGACTCATTGAGTTGAGGACCCGGCAGATGGCGCCAGCGATACTGGGACCCACTCCGGCGGCGTGAGCAGTGGTAGCCGCCACGTGAGGTCTTGAATGTTGCTGTTGTTGGGTGGCGAGGCCCCCCTCAACGCCCCGCGATAGGCGTTCCCTATCTGACACGATACTCGGTGACATATGGTTTTCACTAATCGAAACCGTTACAGTCGACGGGTTAGGTACGGATTTTAATCTATCTTGAGGGCCGGCTCTCTCCTCGCCCTCTAGCGGGGGAGGTGGGTCGCGCACGGTACCCGAGCAACCAACCGGCAGCGAGGTGCTACCGTTGGATTCGCGGACTGTATTAATGCCGACTCGTAACGGATTCGAGCCTAAGCTGGCGCGGTCGATCGACGTAATATCGGAGTGTAGGAGTCGACGTCGCCTGATCCCCGGGGCATCAGGCGGTGTACGTGTGTTCCTAACCCCGGATGTTCTTTGCCGAAGTGTGTCTTGTAATTCGCGTCGCGCTTTTGCGTCGCGCTTTAATAGCTGAGAAATCTCGTCAGCTGGATCTGTTAGAATGTTTTTAGGTAGCCTAAGTCTAACTGGAGCTAACCTATCTGGGGTGTAATTAGCCGCACTCACGATGAGCGGGTTGGGATGAAGCAATGCTTTTTCAAAGTGACGTTCTGACATCTCTTTCAAGTGACCCCTAATGGACTCTAATCTGAGGTCCCTGTGCAGGTCGATGTTTCTTACGTACCACGGGCAACCGGTTGCCATGTGTAAGAATTTATTTTGGACTATTTGTAGTGCGTTAAGTCGACTTTGTGGCACATGCGCGAATGCGACACAAGAGTATGACATAATGGGTCGGATACAAGTTTTATACAGGGTTAGCTTATGCCTGAGGAGCATTTTGCTGTTTTTGTTGATTAAGAAATATAAACGGCTCAAGGCGAATTTGGCCTTTTTGTGACTATCTCTATGTGTGGTCTAAACGATATCGACCTGTCCAGGGTGACCCCCAGGTATTTTACCTGATCTACTCTGGGTATTTCTATATTGTTTAACATTATCGGTTTTATGGTACGATAAGGTCGTCTGTTAGTGGCCCTCCTACGGGAGAATTGAATGGAGGCACTTTTTTCTGGATTTATATCTATCCTCCATTTTGCGAACCATTCACCTAGCTCAGTGACGGCACGCTGGAGGATGGTGGAAGCCTTTGCGGCTGAGGGGTGGGTGACATACAGAGCGGTGTCGCTCATTCTACACGGTGAAGTACTTGGTATTACTTCTTTTTTATTGATTCTCAATGTACACAATACTATATTATATTATAGGACGGGGAGGGGCCTTTTTTGGTTTGTATGTATCTGTGCTAACCGTGAGCATTTTATACCATCCAACTGTCAAATACTTTTGCATACTCATATCCTCCAATCCATCCTTCATTATGAAATCCGAGAGAGTTACTATTTATTCTACTCAAATATTACCTTACTAGGAACACGAAAAGAGCATTATATGAAGAAAGGGATAATACATGACAAAAAACAAGCTTGTGGCATTACCATTGTCTTTTTAAGACCATTATCCCAAAACCAGGTTCAAGCATTAATGCACTCCTACTAGTGGAACTCGAATGAAAGTTAGTTCGAGAATAGAATAGAATAGAAGAAAATTTATTTAGGTAAATTTAATATTTACTAAGATAGAAAAGAAAAAATATATATTTAATTATTTTATAAAAGTCTTTGAAAAATTATAATTGGGCGACAGATCGCCATTGATGGATGATTGGCCGATGGGACGTACACTGGTTGGTTGAATTGCTATTACGTCAGGGACAAATCACTGAGCAGTTTCGGAATTTTATGACTAACATTACCACTCTATCTGGTTTATATAATATCGTAGTTTATATAGTAGCCTATGGCTGTTGGTAATCATTTAACACCAAACGGATTTTCCGTTCGCTCCCTCTTCTATACTATACTATAATCAATTAAAAAACCCTAATTGGTAAATATTTGGTACTTAATGAAAGGTATTATGGTATTATTAGACGTTATGTTCATACATTACGTTTACTGCTATAAGACGTGACATATGAACATTATTACCGAATACCGGTGGCCCATTAAGGAGGGCAACACATCTGCATAACTTTTGGTTGTGCGGATGTATATGGCGTCGGAAGTCGCCAAAAGGTATCGGCTGCTCGAAACACTAAGCTAAAAAAAATATATAGATATTTTATAGCAATTTTCGCAACTTCAAACCAACGGTAGGGACTTGTTAAAGCCTTTTCAAAGATCTGATATATCTTACGTTTGTTAGGCGGATTACGAAATATATATATAAGAGTTTTGGTCAAGCTTCAAAGTAATATTACTTTGTATTAATGTCGTTCTTATTTTTGGTTTTACGATACTAAAATTATGTAAATTCATCATAGCAGGTATTCAGTAGGTACGTTGCCGGCCTTCTAAATATGAGTAGATAATAGATATGCTCTTTTCTTGAAGGTCCCTAAGTCGCATCGGTCCGGTAACACCGTAGGCAGCTGATTCCATATATTCGTCGTGCGAGGGAGGAAATGCCGCAATAGTCGTGTTATATCGTCTGTATTTCATTATCAATCTTTTTCCGTCCATTATCCGATCGATCCCTTGCCACGATTAGCATAAAAAATCTTACGAGTTTACCACTGGCCTAGATTAACGTGGTGTACTTGATTAAAAATATTAACTTTTATTAAGATTTTACTACAATAGGGTCACATTGCGACAACTCATGTTTAGGGAGGATCAAGCGACTTCCACAGAGATTCCATCTTACAGAGTCCAGGAGAGACCCGCATCTAATCTAATCAAAGGAAATAAGGATGTAATTAATTTGCACACTAAGTAAAAACAGTGTTTTACTTTAAATATATGATAAGGGAAAAGGCTCTAAAAAGATATCTATTTATATTTAAAAAAAAAAACAATTCAAATATGCAATTATAATAAAATAACTTTTTTACATGCTTTATAACGGTCACGGGAGGAGTGGATTTAGCGTTTTTTATGCCACAATGAGGAAACTGAGCAATATTATGACTGAGCCTTATGGTGACTACTGACTAACGATGCCCATACCTACACATCCGCACAACCAGGGGTTATGCAGATGCGTTGCCCTTATTTTCTCTATCCCTCCCAATCAAAATCACTGGAAACTCACAATGCGCACAAAACACAACAGCATAGCTGTCACTTGACGCCGGTATTATGTTACTACCCCGGTCGTGCAGGCCAATTTGGCTGCAAAGCAGCATGGCACTACCTCTTACAAATAAATAACTAGCGTAAATACATATTAAAAACCATGATTCAAACGATTTCATTTACCGGTGGGAGGGAAGCGCTGTGCCGCGCTCCCGGCTGCATGGGTACCACCATCTTGCTTGTTTCTCCCGTGAAACAGCTTTGCTGTGTTTTGGAGAGAAGTGCAAGACAGGTAGTGTAATTACCGGCACCGAGACTTAACATCTGATGTCTCAGAATAGGCAACACATAGATGAGTTGCTAGAACTAGTTTATGTTCATGGGCGACGTCGACCACTTACCATCAGGTTTATCAGTTTGCCTATCCAACGAACATAAAAAAACCTACATCCTAATTTTATACAATGTCCTAATATTATTAAAATTAATTCATACGACTTATCGGGAAAAATGCTTAAAAATCCAACAAATAGATCCAACATTTCATTACGTCGTCCAACAGAACGAGCGGAGACTTCCATTTCCATTCCCGGGACTCCGGGAATCGTATTTTTATAGGGATTAAGTTTTCGTATGCATAAATGGCATCGGAATAAAGTCCGGTTATTTGACTGCGGTTATACTTGTAAATGTGAAGAAAACGCATCGGGAATCAAAATGCATATTTGAATTTTTGATGTAAGATGAATGAACTTATAAGGATTCTATGGCCATGGATTGATGAAATTAAAATTAAGAAAGCTGTAGGTATGAGGGATTATTATATTCAAAGAGATAAGTGGAATAATTAAGATAATTAGTCATCATTAGTCTAAGAAGAAGGATCAATCAACCAGATAATAAGATCTCTGTGTGGCCGGCCTTAATTGGATGCGAGTGGTAGGAGATTAGTTGTCTAGCAGTGAAAAAGGTCACTAAAGGTTACTGATCATGAGTACCTAAAAGAACCCTTGGCAGAATTGAAACCTCTATCGATGTGTTGCCAAACAGTTCATGTGAAATGCTCAACAGATGATAAAGAATTAGTAAGAAACGCTACAAACGCAAACAACATAGAAATATTGCATAGGTATAGCATATAAGCAGAAAACATGCTAAACTAAGAGTAAGATAAGGAAAATAGAGAATTACTTGTAATTTTTTAATGTTGCGACCTAAAAAAATATCCAGGAATAAACTTGAGCAAATATTTAAATTGAAACCAGAGGAACCGACGAGACTCAATCACAAGTTGAGATTCGTGATACATTTTTATTGAATTTGATTGTTTGGTTTTAATTTGGTCAGACATTAATAGATTTGGTAAAGGTTAGATTTACCTACTATTTTATAAACATCGGAATTATAAATTTGTTTGCTCAGGTAAATGCGTTTATTTTCTTCTATGAGGTGTTTAAAAAGTTGCCTATGTAAATGAAGTATATCAAATGATATTGGGTCTAACTAATGCCTGAGGTATGGGTTACAGAGAGTCAGATATTAGGATTACCGATATTTCTGATAACACCTTAATTAGGTACTGAAAGGTACACGATGATCTCCTTGTAGTGGTCGGGCTAAGATGTATGCGAGCGGCGGGGTAATGATTATGATGATGAACTAATCTTAAAAAGAACCAGCAACACAAACATAGCTATTATTGGCTCTTCACAAACCCAAAAAATAAAGGAAATTTTAAAGGAAACTACGATGATCAGTTGGTAATAGTTGTATCCTACGCCGAATAATCCGCTGCAGACGAAGACAATGCATTGGGAAATCAGATCGGCGCCGCAGTCCAGGCACGTGGGCGCCTTCCGTCCAGCTTGTTACGGGCCACTAATGCTGTGGACTTGGGACCTAAAAAATCTATACTCAAATAAAAAAGATGTATACACGGTACATATACCAAAATAGCCTTTTTTACCATTTTTGTCTGTCTGTCCGTCTGTCTGTCTGTCTGTCTGTCTGTCTGTTTGTTCCGGCTAATCTCTGAAACAGCTGGGCCAATTTTCATGAGACTTTCACTGGCAGGTAGCTAATGATATAAGGAGTAACTTAGGCTATAAAAATAATCATCATTAACGCGGGCGAAGCTGCGGGCAACAGCTAGTATATAATATAACGGATAAATAACTGCATAAGCGACACTTCTCTTCCTCCGACCTCTGTGACGCATTATATTTAGCACGTTGGGGACTCAAGACGAAGGTAGCGGGTTCGATTCCAGCCAGGAAACAAAAAAAACTGTGTTCCTGAGTCATGGATGGATATTAAATATGTGTATTATATAAAAAATATATATTATGTAGAGTATAAAAGTAGTAAATATAATATTTCCGTTGTACCTGTATATATACCTACCCGTAACACAAGTTCTTTGAGAACTTACCACGGGACCAGATAGACGTGGTGTAAAAATAGTTCATAGATATTATTATTATTATTATTATGCGTTCGCTCATGCGAGATGGAAAACATATTTTTTTATCTTGTCAAACGTACAGCTTTCCTGGAGGTGTTCTCCTTTTCTGACGAGTTTGGAATAATTTATTTTACAGATGTACCGTCTATAAAGGATATATAAGGTTGGTATTATTAATATACAAAATTGTTTATTCTAAGACAATGTCAAGTTTCCAATTGATTCGATGTAAATTACTGTATCTACAAAGTTTTAGAAGACAGAGATCCAAGGTAGCATTAAAACAACAAGAGTCTTGAGAAATAGCCAACATAGTTGCATTTTTTTAGGATTCTCTCACACACACATCCACAGTGCCTCGTATGTGCCGCGATTTTGAAAAACAAAAGCCGTACATTTGTTTAACATTTCTGTTTAAGTTTTGAATTAAATTACGTTGAGTTAGCTTCCTTATCGCAAAGGGTAAAATAAGTGAAACGTATTGAGAAATCGTGAAAGTTACGATTATAGTTTTTAATTTCTCGCGAGTTTGAAAGTTCTCTTGTGAAGTTCAAAGTTTATGTGGTGCTAAACGTTACAAGTTGCCTATTTGCGCTGCGAGGTGACCTGCAAACCAAAGCAGTGTCCAGCAGTCCACCTGCTAACTGCTAACGTGCTAAATTGGGAATTTATTTCCGCTGTTTTCTTAAAGAGCATTTTTTTTCAAAGATACACATGTTGAAACAAAAACCTCGCTTATTTCTTTGCCTTATTAGATAAGTTAAATGAGTCAACGTCACTCAGAAACAAGATTTTGGTTTGTGCTTTTTGATGTATAAAAAGTTTAATTTGGTTTCCGACCCCAATATCTACAATATACCGTACACGGATAATATTATACTTTCTGTGTTACATTATACCTGTGTTTAATCGAGTTAAGGGCAGCCTTTTCCACTAAAGCACAGCAATGTGTGCCGAAAATCGTAATTCGTAGATCTGCGAAAATCTAAGCAAAGGGACAAAAAATTAAACTGCCTTCTAAAATCAATACCACCAGTTAAATATAAAACTGAAATATAAAGTTTATAAGTTGCTTTATTTATAAGTTGTATAACACAAATAAAAGTCGACAATTATAGGGGGGAAGCAAACAAAAGTGTGAATGGAAAATAGGAGCCAGTTGATTGTTGGCAGAACGTTGAGATACAAAGTGATTTATCATCGCAATTCCAAATTAACTGGGCGCGTGTTGCCCGTGGCGGTGCGTTCATATTTTTGGATTTAAATTCACAAATGGCAGCACCGGTGCAATGATTCTGGAGTGAAAACAAATATTTCATGATATTTTTCAATTCTTGAGTGGTATTTTTATAGTTGCACTAGTTGTAAAAAAAATCTCCGATTTTTTAAAGGTTTCAAGAGGGACTGGTCAGTATTAAGAGCACGGAGCCGATCTGGTTGTGCCCGTCTGAATTAAAGACCTTATTTATTTTTATTTTAGTTGGATAGGCAAACTGGCAAACGTACCACCTGATGGTAAGTGGTCGCCCGTCGCCCATGAACATAAGCTAGTATAACTGGAACGAGCCCAGGCAACTCATTTATGTGTTGCCTATCCTGAGACATAAGATGTTAAGTCTCGGTGCCAGTAATTACACTGCCTTTTGCCCTTCTCTCCGAAACACAGCAAAGCTGTTTCACGGGAGAAACAAGCAAGATGGTGGTACCCATGCAGCCGGGAGCGCGGCACAGCGCTTCCCTCCCACCGGTAAAATACCATGATTCGTAAAATTGCATATGTCGTATTTAACTGCTGATGTATGATTGAATCTTTTTGTACTAAATTAGTTTTATTATAATTAATGAAATACGCGTAATAATAACAACTCTATAAAATCTAAATCAATAAGTGTTATACTGATTCCGCGTAAAAGTATTCCTGCATAAACAAAACACAATTTTGGATTGTTCAAACAAAGCCGTTTCACAGGATACCCTACTGATTCCAATTTCAAATTTCGGTCCCCCATTTCAGCCCTGTGCAAATAAAAATAAATTTTACACCCAATTCTGGTATCTAGAAATTACAATCGTTGATACTGAATTTTAAGATAAAACAAGCAATAGTTAGCCCACAAATATATGAGCATAAACATGAACTAAGAGGAGGATATTATGAAAATTTCTATTCATCTTTCATTATTATTTTTCCCAAATTAAAAATGGAAAATTTAGTTGATTATTTTGTTACTCGTTATCTTAATGCTAATGGGTTGTTCTGTGGTGCGGGACAACCCCTCTGTGGAGGTGGCGTTGGTCCCTTGAGGACAGCTCCTCCGAGGTGCCCTGTTTGCTCAACAGATCCAGGGCACCTCATCAAAAGCGGCATTGGTGGCACTCCCCGGGTTTTAGTCGATAGAGCTGCGTCCACCTTACCACCTTTCGGGCGCAGCGAGTCCCACATATCCGCCTGGGGAGATCCACTCCCCCCGGGATGGTTCAGACTATTTCCCGACGTAAAAGACAAAGAAAGTGTAACCTTTTATTTGCCACCACGCTACGTTGAATACCAAACAACCCTTTCAAGTTTTCAATAACTAGTTGGCACGATCAGAGTTACAAAACTTGAAACTTAATATGAGGAAATTGTAGTAGTAGCTCGGCATTGAAGGATTGAGTTCGGGGCCCGCTCCTGACCAGAGCATCCCTGAATCCCTGTGCACCTGAAAATGACAACATTAGATGAGATTGTTAATGTGTGTATGAGGTACAGCAACCGATTATAGACCAGCGCTTAGGCAAACTATAGTCCAGTGTTCTTCTCGCCTGATTTCGCGGAGATGAACAAGCAGTAGACAAAGGGGTCTCTTATTCTTTAGTAGTATAGATGTTTTAGTAAACTAGTCCTATGACATTTACTATAGGACGGTATTAATATTATAACAAATTGAATTCCGTGAACGTCGCGCGAACCGTGACGGGTTACGTGGTACGGGGAGCCGCTATACGCACTGCATGGATACCATCTTCTGAAAAGAGATTATTAATTAAAAACAATTAAACTCTAAACTTAAAACTTACTTAGGTGTGTAGGTATTAATGTTTTGTACCGAACAAAATCATATTGAGTGTTAAAAATGAATGGATGAATGATTTATTGAATGAATGAATAAATTATTGAGTTCACATATAGCACAAATTGTACAAAGCGTATCTTTCTCACTGCAAGATCTGCAAAATAAACAATTTTTTACACCTTTCGGTATTACATACATTAAAAATAAAACATTTCTATAATTCAGTGGTACTTAATCTTTTAGACATGACCATTGGACCATTTCACAACATTTCTGTGTTACCCTGGACAACCGAGTGGGCTTAGAGATATCATACGGTACATTTAGGTACCGTATGATAAAAAAAAAAATTCCTAAACTTCAGAAGTTTATTTACATTTACGTGTTATAAGTACTTATTTATAAGAATGCCCCCCGGACCAATTGGGATGTTCCCAGGTACCACGTCAGTCGTCCGCGACTCACCCGTTAAGAACTACTAATTTAATTATTATTTTTATAAATGTAGTGTGACTACATTATTCTTTAAGCACCCCGATTTTAAATTCATTAAACAATTTTTAGGAACATATCGCATCAGTAAACGATACTGATCACACATACCTAATAAAAATTAGAATATAAGTCAGTTAAAAATTGTTTAGAAAATATCCTAATAATTTTACAATTATTATTTCTCGCGAGCTGCATTACCTATTTGAATGTTTATAGTTTTTTGTTAATTTTCTTTAATGTTTAAAACGCTCAACAGTGGTGAAAACAGTTGAGTCGACTAGTTCAGCGACCCTTAGGTGACGTAATGTATTTGTAGTATTTTACTATAGTGACCATAATATAATTTTAAATTAATATGCATATTTTCAATGGCGCATTACTTTGTCAAAAACAAATATTTTTATAATAAAATCTGATTGCGTATTCATAATGCTACTTTGCAATTGCAATTCAATTTATCTAAAAGCTTTTTAAATATAGCTGCAGTGCGCTAAGGTATGTCTCAACCTGCAAAAGATTTCTTTAAAGGGCATCCAAAGCGACTGTAAGGCGTTTGTGTAGAAGTTTGCTCGTATTATTTCCCGCTTATTTCCTCCCCGGCGAAACTTAAATGTGTAGCTGACAGGTTATCTAGGAACCCATTACAGTTATACTTTTATATCCTGTAAAGAAATTTACAATTTAAATCGTGAAATTACAAAGCTTTTACGGTTTGTTCGAGAAATGTTTTAAATTGGGTCAGTTTTATATCTGTAACCGATTTGATGAAACTGTCTTGAGATACCATGTTTTTTACTTTTCTTCTTGGATATGTTTGGATATTATCTTCTACTTGTTCACCAGACATAGAAAATATTCCATTAAAGAATATTAGAAAAATAGTTGTTGTTTTTTAAAAAAGGTTTTAAATCCATTATTAAATATTTTTTTCGACTATAATGCAGATCATATATATTTTGAATCTTTTTTAATTAAGTATTTAGTTAAGAATATGATACGTGTATAAAAAGATGTATTTTCTAATTAAGCATTTACTTACAAGAGTTAACAGCATTCATAGAAATTGTGATCGAAGGATCAAACTTAGTTTATTCGCTGATTCTTCTCAGTGGGCTCGCCATGGAACCGATAGTAGATTCAGTTGACGTTCGTTGATGTAATTACTTTGTATTTACTTAATGTTATTATATGTAAAACTGTGTTTAGTCCTATTAAATACATAAATAAATTGAGGTAATTTGATGTTATTTTTTATTTAATTTAAAACTGGGATCACGACTTGTGATTTATTTTCAAATTCTCAAGTAGAGACCATCGAAGCCATTTATAGCACATTTTATTAAATCATATTAACGGTCCGTTTTCACTGACGCGGTTTTGCTGGAGTGTAGAGGAGCGGACCATGTTTAGCCAATCATAGTGCTCGAAATCCTACTCCACATTAGCGGAATAGTGTAAATAAACACGTGACTTCGAGCCAGATAGAATGGAGGCGGGTAGGCTGTTGATGAGCAATGGGCAGAGAGTCGATGCAGCGTGGCTGATAGGGTAGACTTGTCACGAAAGGACAAGTGCCCTGCGTTTTGTTTTGTTAGCAATATTACACCACAATCGTGAAGTCACGTCATCAACATTTTTATCCATAACATTTCGTATGATCACTTCAAGAGATTGAATTTGCCTGATCAGAGCACGGTTCAATGCAGCTCTGGTTTGCTCCCCTCCGCCCAACTCCGCTTCACTTCAATGAAATACTTGCCATTTTTAATTTCTCTTCTACGCTCCACTTCTCTCAGCTCAGTGTCAGTGAAAACTCACCCTAACAGTATTGATATTTGCAAATACCCGGAGAAATTCAAATGATAAAACACCATCTTTGATAAAACACTATCTTTGATCTAAATTAATTAGTTTTCGAAGTGGGTAATGTTTCATATATATTTCAAAAACTTAATAAAATAAGGTGGGAGGGAAGCGCTGTGCCGTGCTCCCGGCTGCATGGGTACCACCATCTTGTTTGTTTTTCCCGTGAAACAGCTTTGCTGTGTTTCGGAGAGAAGGGCAAGACAGGCAGTGTAATTACTGGCACCGAGACTTAACATCTTATGTCTCAGGATAGGCAACACATGGATGAGTTGTCTGGGCTTGTTCCAGGTAAATTAGTTTATGTTCATGGGCGAAGTCGACCACTTACCATCAGGTGGCACGTCTGCAGTTTGCCTATCCAACTAACATACAAAACTATGTAAAAAGTTTTTATTACATACTAGCTGTTTTGCCAGTTTGCCTAAAATGTTACTTGGTGGAAATCTATTTGATACTGTATAATTTATTAATTTTAGAATGTTAGCTATATTTCAAGAATCACATAGTCTATATAGTAAATGTTTAAGTGTTTGTTTGCATTGAATAAGTTCCGAAACTACGGGACCGATTTGAAAAATTCTTTCACCTATGATATAAGCCGCAGTATCAGCGAATAACCTAGGCTAAACTTTTTACACGGGACGGGCCACTAGTATGAAATACAATATTGAAATATTATATGTTCAAGCTGGGGGGCTTTAACATGCGTCTTACTGCTAGGCATTTTGGAAATGGCAGGAAAGACATATCGAGCCAACCTATGTATGTTGGTATAATTTACCGTCGAAAACTTTTAATCTCAAATATATCTATATAATAATAATATATCTTATCTATGTTTTCGTATACCACAAAACGAGGTGATATTTTATTTTTTTAAAGTAGTCGATAAAGATTTACCGATGTAAAGATTTACCGATCCGAGGATTGCGTTGTGCCTCCATCCACCATCCTGCTTATTTCTCTCGTGAAACAGGTGCTGTGTTACGGAATGAAGGTCAGGAAAGGTAATGTAATTACTGGCGCCGATTATTACACCATCTTATACAGGCAATGCATTGATTGAGTGCCCTTTTTTTTCTTTTACGCCGTGAAATGCTCAGAGGGAGAGTACAGATAACCGCCGGGGAGTGGGTCTCCCCAGGCGGTTATGTGGGACTCGCTGGGCCCGAAAGGTGGTAAGGTGGATGCAGCTCTACCCACTAAAACCCGGCGAGTGCTACCAATGCTGCCTTTGGTGAGGTGCCCCGGATATGTTGAGCAAACAGGGCACCTCGAGGGCTAGTCAGTCCCTAAAGGGACCACCTCCACAGAGGGGTTGCTCCACACAGAACAACCCCTCCGAACGTTGGGACAGTACAATGGGTTTCCATCCTCACCCCTTATCCCTCTGCTTTTTTGTCCCCTCTTCTTATAAGAGGGGTACAAAGAGCAGCTCCCTCGGTTAAATTTACTTCGCCCAAGGTGCTGGGCTCACCTTAGGCTACTGAGCCCCACCACCACGACAAGGCTTGAACCTTGGTGGGGATTGATTGAGTGGCCTGCGGTAGTCCGACGAAGCTGACCGTGAATGACCGCGAAAAACGTAATAATATTTTGTGTGGTGTTCAATATTACATAAATAGTTGACTCCACTCGGTCTACTAAATCTTGTATAAATATTATTAACACTTAAAATATTTTGCAACGTTACCATATTTTACCGACCGCGTTGCGGTTTTTAGGTAGTAATTATAATAAATTATTGCTTTAACATATTTTGTACCTTTTAATGCACAGAGACCGCAAACATGGAAACAATAATTATAATGTTCATATCGTGCGAGGTGAAAGGCGTCGCACTGTACTCTATACTAATACGTAGTGTTTGTTTCATTATCGTTGTTTATTTATAGATATTATTATTAACCTATATCCCTCCAGTGCTAGAAATCTTCAGTTAACGGTGTGTGCATCTGTGCGTTTGTATTTCAGACAGGAGGACGAAATAGGTGATGCAGTTCACTTTAGCAGATTTTCTTTTGTCACTTGCCTTTTTTATTTTCAGTCAGGGCGATTTAAATATCATTTAATTTTCCATTACAACATTTGCATTTGATTTTTGGAACGAAGATCCTTATGGGGCGTTGCGGAAAGATACCCTAGCCGGCAAAAAACGTCTCTAACATTAAATAAAATCGTAAGATTTTTATTGATATCATCCTACTCAGAAGTCAGAAACAAATCAAATTGAATGTACCATTGAAATCCATATTTTTGACTGACACGTCACTGCGTCGGTAGCTATGTGTTACGCTATTGGGGCTGATTAGCAAAAAAACCCAAGTCCAAATCTCACCGATCTCAGGTGACTTCTTTTCTTTTTTTTATTTTACAAAGATTACAAGATAAAAAATCACTTGAACTTAATATTTTTATAATAGGGAACTTCGTTCGTATCTGGTGTCCTACGACACCACTCACAACCGACGCCAGGAGGCCGTGTGGTCGCAGACTGCACGGTAGGCGGGGGGCAACCCCCCAATCAAAAGTGAGCCGAATGGGCTCACACTAATCCGTTGAAGCATTAGGGCCTTCGGGCCATTAGCAGAGATCCATCCGAAAAAAAAAAAAAAAACTACACCACTCGGTTTTTTGTTTAATTTATGACATAAATGGATTTTTGGAAAAAGCATACTAAAATGACTCTCATATCTCATATTAAAACGTCATCGTTTTTCATTACATTTTCATATTGCCATACTATCATACTCTTTATAATAATAATAATAATAAAACCTTTATTTTCAGGCTGCATAGGCCCATAGATAAATACCTTAACCTAATTATACATATTATTTAATTGTAAACAATGTTGTTATTTAATAAAACTTAAAACTATGTTAGTAACACTTCACTTGCACTTAAGTCTTAGTGCGTTCCGGTGGAACTAGTCCGCGGAAGCGGCGGCACACCACGACCTTTGGCCAGAAGTCCTCCTGCATAACGATCTTTCTATTCTAATAATCTTTCTATTCTAATCTTTAATATCAGAAACAGTTTTATAATCTATGCTACGGTAATTAATTATAATAACTGAGGCCAGGTGGTTTATTTGTGATCCCGGTTGACTCCTGACCCAGATCAATGAACAAACTTGCACCGAACTAGCCGGGGTCAACCAATCGGGACGCTGTTTGAGATTGGCCTTGGGGGTTGTAAGTAAATATCACCATTACACAGTGATTGCTTGGTATTATGGATTAATGGCTGTTTTTCTATTATTATCTAATCACGTGACCCTAGCTAATCTTGTGTGAAATTGTGTTGCAGTAATAATAGTAAGAGGTAGTGCCATAATGCAGCCGACTTGGCCCGACACGACCGGGGTGTACTCTTGTTCAAAACACCGGCATCAAGTGACAGCTATGCTGTCGCGCTTCGTGCGGCTTGTGAGTTTCCGGTGGCCCATTGGGGGATAAGAAAAGGAGGGCAATACGTCTGCATAATCTCTGGTTATGCGGATGTGTATGGCCGTCGGTATTTAAAAAAAAGAGGTACGCAAATAAAGTTGGGCAATATTATTAACTTAAATAATCATAATTTATGATTGTGGTATATATGTGTCACTAGAATAGTGTTTCGGCTGCCAGGCTAACAGTAACCAATTAGATATGGCGAACTAATTGCCACACACTGGCATGTTTACGCACACATCAATTTAATTATTTATTAAATCCCAACGTCCCAATAAATCAACTGGAGCCCGAGTGATAGGATGTTGAATATAGAATATCTATAATTAGAATTGAGACGATAGTAACGCTACTTATCTATCGAATTGGGAAAAATCATGCTATTTACTTGCGTAGTTTATTTTATCTGCTTTATTTTATATTGTTTTCTAATGTTTGCGCGAATTTCACTCATTATAATGAAATAATGAAAAAATAAAAAATAAAAAATACATGCCAATAGAATATGCTGAACTTCTAAAACATTGCCTGACATCTGGCTACATGTTGTGGAATAACCAGTTCTACCAGCAAGTAGATGGCGTAGCTATGGGCTCACCAGTATCCCCCGTTGTTGCCGACATATTCATGGAGGACTTCGAGGAGACTGCTCTGCATACCTCACCAATAACACCCAGGTTCTACAAGCGGTATGTAGATGATACTTTCACAATATTGCCATCTGATAAAGTAACCATATTCTTAAACCATCTCAATTCCATCAATACTAAAATTCAATTCACAATGGAATTGGAGGCAAATAATTCTTTAGCTTTCTTAGATGTATTAGTTATCCGTAATCCCAATAACACCTTAAGCCACACAGTGTATAGGAAACATACCCATACGGATAGGTATTTAAACGGCGAATCACACCACCATCCAACACAGTTAGCTACCGTGGGTAAATCTTTGTTACAGAGAGCACAAGGGATCTGTGATGAGCAGCACCTGGAGACCGAACTTCAACATGTCAAGCAAGTACTGCGTGACAACAAGCTTCGGGTACCGCGTCTCCGTCACAGTGAACGTGTGAAACCAGCCACCGTCGAGCGAGTACCTGCTGTGCTACCGTTTATGAAAGGCGTCACTGACAAGATTGGCTTCATCCTAAAGCGAGCTTCTATAAAAACTTATTTCAAGCCGCCTAAAAAGATAGGTCAATTCTTACCATCTGTCAAGTGTCATATACCCTTATAAGATGCAGGAGTATACAAGCTTGATTGTGATTGTGGCCTCTCTTATATAGGCCAAACCAAAAGATCAATTAAAACTCGCGTTAAAGAACATATAGCTGACTTAAAACACCGTCGCTACACTAAGTCTGCAATCTGTGAACATAGTCTAGACAAAGCTCGCCATTATATTAGATTTGATAAACCACAGATACTTGCAAAAGAACACCGATTCCAACCAAGGATGATCCGCGAGGCTATTGAAATTAAAAAACATCCAAATTTCAATAGAGAAGATGGCTGGCTCTTACCATCTGCTTGGGATCCCATTATTAAAATAATTAAATCAAAAACCAAGCATAATATGCCACAGATTAAAGATGCAGTTAGCACTTTCTGCGTAGAGAGGACTTATTAAAATAATGATGTATCATAGGGTAGTTTCGAATAACTTTGTAACATTAGGACATCTGTCACCTCAGTCCTCCCGTGACCATGGTTGCTGTAAAGTATCCGAAACGTCGGGCTTGTAAAAATCTTAATAAACCGCGATAAAATCCGTAAAAAAAAAAAATTGTTTCATTATAATGAGTGAAATTCGCGCAAACATTAGAAAACAATATGTGAACCAGTACGGACTGGAAACCGCAAACAAAATTCGCCGCCTGGAAGCTCTTATGACAAAGCGCGCAAGATTTATAACATCATTAAATTTCTTGAAGAGATGCAGAGACCAAGATCTCATCCCTACGTGTGTCAAG
This sequence comes from Helleia helle, assembly GCA_963853865.1. Taxonomy (NCBI): domain Eukaryota; kingdom Metazoa; phylum Arthropoda; class Insecta; order Lepidoptera; family Lycaenidae; genus Helleia; species Helleia helle. The sequence continues at coordinate 21,236,382 of OY971423.1, read as the reverse complement.
ATTTCACCAAAAAACGACATCCGAGGGAGCGCAAAAATCTTAAACCAGGCGAGTAAAAAGTTATTACGGACGGTGATTCATCAAAATCGTTCCGATCTAGCTGCTTGTGAAAAAGAAATTGGATGCTTGACCGCCGCGTTAAAGATAATTTTAACGACATTTGATTTCGATAATTGCATAGAAACTTTAAATAAGCGCGAAATATCTCAATACAATAAAAGCAAAAAACAACAAATTTTAAAATTTGAAAAGTTAAACAGCAAATCAAATGTCAAAAATAACGAAACGAAGACCACAGACAATGACAGCTCACGCGCAGTTGTCAATCTGTCAAAATGTCATTTAGACAATAACACAATAAAAGTTTTGGAAAAGGGATTAAATTTCGCTGTTACACCTCGCAAAATCCCGTTCGAAGAAATAATTTGTAACGTTGAACATTGTCTGTCGATAAATAATATAAAGAAGGAAGATTCGGAGGCCATCAGACAAGATGTATCGTCAGCATTACGACGAAGTTCTGTGCCGAAACTAAATCTTCCCCGCGAACAATACAAAGCGTTAATAAACCTACGCAACAGACGAGAATTAACGGTTCTTCGTGCGGATAAAGGTAATGCAACGGTTGTGATGGACACGTCAGATTACAATGATAAAATTCAACAACTATTATTGGATGAAAGCACTTACACAGATCTCAAAGCCGATCCAACTAACAAGGTCTTGAAAATCTCCTGTGACCTTATAAAGAAGCACTCCAGTTCATTGAATCTAGACGTCAAATCATTGATTCCTTCTTGTCCAAAGCCACCTAAACTGTATGGGCTGCCAAAAATACACAAGGCTAATGCTCCACTACGTCCAATTGTAAGCCAGATCGACTCACCAACCTACAGACTGGCTAAACATGTTGCCCATGTACTTTCGCCGCTGCGTGGACAAACCAGAGCACATACACGGGATTCATACCACTTTGTTAATGAGATCAAACACCTACATCTCAGCAACAATGAAACTATGGTTAGTTTTGATGTGCAATCACTCTTTACATGCTTACCGGTGGAAGATTGCATTAATATTGTATCAAGAAAGCTAAGAGAGAATGACATGCCAATAGAATATGCTGAACTTCTAAAACATTGCCTGACATCTGGCTACATGTTGTGGAATAACCAGTTCTACCAGCAAGTAGATGGCGTAGCTATGGGCTCACCAGTATCCCCCGTTGTTGCCGACATATTCATGGAGGACTTCGAGGAGACTGCTCTGCATACCTCACCAATAACACCCAGGTTCTACAAGCGGTATGTAGATGATACTTTCACAATATTGCCATCTGATAAAGTAACCATATTCTTAAACCATCTCAATTCCATCAATACTAAAATTCAATTCACAATGGAATTCGAGGCAAATAATTCTTTAGCTTTCTTAGATGTATTAGTTATCCGTAATCCCAATAACACCTTAAGCCACACAGTGTATAGGAAACATACCCATACGGATAGGTATTTAAACGGCGAATCACACCACCATCCAACACAGTTAGCTACCGTGGGTAAATCTTTGTTACAGAGAGCACAAGGGATCTGTGATGAGCAGCACCTGGAGACCGAACTTCAACATGTCAAGCAAGTACTGCGTGACAACAAGCTTCGGGTACCGCGTCTCCGTCACAGTGAACGTGTGAAACCAGCCACCGTCGAGCGAGTACCTGCCGTGCTACCGTTTATGAAAGGCGTCACTGACAAGATTGGCTTCATCCTAAAGCGAGCTTCTATAAAAACTTATTTCAAGCCGCCTAAAAAGATAGGTCAATTCTTACCATCTGTCAAGTGTCATATACCCTTACAAGATGCAGGAGTATACAAGCTTGATTGTGATTGTGGCCTCTCTTATATAGGCCAAACCAAAAGATCAATTAAAACTCGCGTTAAAGAACATATAGCTGACTTAAAACACCGTCGCTACACTAAGTCTGCAATCTGTGAACATAGTCAAGACAAAGCTCGCCATTATATTAGATTTGATAAACCACAGATACTTGCAAAAGAACACCGATTCCAACCAAGGATGATCCGCGAGGCTATTGAAATTAAAAAACATCCAAATTTCAATAGAGAAGATGGCTGGCTCTTACCATCTGCTTGGGATCCCATTATTAAAATAATTAAATCAAAAACCAAGCATAATATGCCACAGATTAAAGATGCAGTTAGCACTTTCTGCGTAGAGAGGACTTATTAAAATAATGATGTATCATAGGGTAGTTTCGAATAACTTTGTAACATTAGGACATCTGTCACCTCAGTCCTCCCGTGACCATGGTTGCTGTAAAGTATCCGAAACGTCGGGCTTGTAAAAATCTTAATAAACCGCGATAAAATCCGTAAAAAAATTGTTTCATTATAATGCTTTATTTTATACTTTTGGTGCTTATGCCGCGTACGCCTATGTGTTCATTAGCGGCGCCACTGTCTTTCATCTCTTTTTTTTGCGCACGGAATTAAATTAAGCTATCTCATCGAAACAAGTATGCTAAATACCAAAAAGTCTGACAAATTGCGAAACTTGTTCATCAGAAATAAAACAAAAATTACAGACGTAACAAACAAAATCAAAAGATTAAAATGGAGATGATCTGGCACGTGATAAGAGGACACGACAAATGGAGTAGAAGAGTGTCACTGTGGTACCCCCGAGAGGGCAAGAGGAAGAGAGGTAGACTGCAGAAAAGGTGAGATGATGACATTAGACAAGTCGCTGGAGTCATGTGGAACAGAGAGAGAAAAGAATGGAAAAGGTTGGAGGAGGCCTTTGCCGACTGGCAAACAGATCTAGCAAAGATAACCAATCAACTAATATTAGTTTAAATACTTTATTTAATTTACGAGTCTAGTATTAGTTTTTGTTGCTTTGTAAGTTTAAATTCAGTTTTAATTTCCATGAGATCTGAATAAACGGCTATATTATTATTATTATTATATCTCATCGAAACTGTGTGAAATGGGCGGAGCGAGCGTGGGAACTATTTTCAGGTGCATCGTCTTAAGTATCGCCTCCTCTTATACCAGAGACCATTATTGGAATATATGCCTTCAACATCAAAGTAATTGCGTCTTATGACTGATCCAGGGGACGTTTATCTTACTTGATATCTTTAGATTTATTAAACTAATGATGTAGATTTATTTTGGTGATTGAACAGCTTTCAGGAGATTAACCTTAAGGAAAGTGATCAAAATTGAATCAATTTTTATAATGCCATAAGGCGGCAACCGAGCAGTCGGAGCCTTTTGGTGACTACTGACGCCCATACACATTCCCCTTCTTTTGCCTATCCAATGTGCCACTGGAAACTCACAAACCGCACGAAACGCGACATCATAGCTGTCACTTGTGAGTGAGAGGTACCCACCCCGGTTCGTGCCGGCCCAATTCGGCTCTCTTTCACAATTCACAAGGGGTTATTATGCCAGATGCCATACCCATGTGTTGCCAAGCCGGAGACGTAAGATAAAATATTATATTGGATAGTAATGATACGGACAGTTCTGTTACACCTTCTGAAAAACAGCGAAGATGTCGGACCATAAGTTGTATTTCCTACTGACCCGCACAGAGCATACCTACCAAAACAAGTATTTTAAGATAGGCTTAAACTTACTTGCTAAAAAATTTGGTGGCAGTCTAGCCACCAAATTTTTTGCAAAGATAAAGTACTTCATGGATTGATAGACACAACCATAAATAATCTCAACGAATTTCAATGAAACTACAGTGTGCTCGGTAAGTAGTTGAAACTGGTCATGAAATTGAGCGTGTATTTATTTATTATATAATCACGCTTTAATTTCTAATCGATTTATCTTGAAACTAGCTTCGCCCGTGTTAACTTACTCAAATTAACTACTGTAATTAGTCAAAGCGTGATGTTATATAGCCTTCCTCGATAAATGGGCTACCTAACACTGAAAGATTTTTTCAAATCGGACCAGTAGTTCCTGAGATTAGCGCGTTCAAACAAACAAACTCTTCAGCTTTATAATATTAGTATAGATTTAGCAATGAGAAAGGTTATAAGGAAAGGATAAAAACTATTAACTAAATGATCAGTCCGAATACCAGGGAGATGGGGCCTCCCCCCATCTCCTGACACGGCAGCCGTATGGCAAAAGCCTAATGGCTGTTCTGCGTCCGGTTATCGAGCGGTGGATGCACCGTAAATGCAAATCCTACACAAGCCTTCCAACCTGACACAGGGTCAGCCGGAAGGATGGAAGGCTTGTGATGCACACCGGGCGTGGTTGCTTTCGTGAGTACCTGTGCCGGACAGCCCACAGTGTGCGAGTATGTCTGATTGTGGCATGGCGGTGGACTTAGTCCAGCACGCCCTCTAGGTGTGCTCGAGATGGGTGGGTGGTGCTATTGGAGGGAACTTGTCTTCGTCGAGCGTCATTACCGCGATGCTCGGCGACGACGAGTCCTGGACGGCGGTGGTCTCCTTCTGCGAGGCAATAATGTCCTATAAGGAGGCTGACGAGCGGATAAGAGAGGAGGCCGCCGATGAGTGGGCGACGAAAGGGGGTGCGTGGAAGGCGCCTCCTGTAACGCCCCTATACTAGTGTCGGGTTTGGGTTGGGAACCTGGACCCAGTATGGAATGAGGAGTAGTCTGGCCTTCATTAGAACCAACCTGTCGCTGAGGTGATTCTGTTGCCAGCAGATTCGGATCTGCTGGCGACCCTCAAAAAGCGGCTGAGGGCGCTCGCATTTAGTTTAATGGGGTAGTGCATTCCCAAGTGCGAGTCTCCACATGGGTCGAGGAGCCTTACCTGAGGTAAACATGGATCATGCGAAAGCATTAACATGCGTCAGCAAAAAAAATGCGAATAACGGTTTAAATGTAAATTGACCTGCGAGAAGCTACCTGTAACAGTTTGTATCTACAATAATATAACCTTGAGTTCCTAAAAAACTTAAAAACATAATACTATTATAAAACATAAGCAAAAGCAATAATTACTGATAATGAAATTCAAAAGGACCTGGACAACCAACCTCAAATTGAAACAGCGACAAATGAACAGCCATATTAAAATACGTTCGCTGTTTATGAAAACAAGCGTTGGTTGATTTTGTAAGTGATGCGTTGATGGCGTTATAATTGAACCAACGCAACGTGCCGAAACAGCTACAATCGCATTTTCAACGATTATTGATTTCGTTTTAGTGACGTGTGATGTTTGGTACAGTCATGGACAAATTTTAATATTAAAGAAAATATTTTTTTCATATGAAACACATATTGGATTGACGCACCTGAGGAATAGAGTGACCATGATAAACCATGAGTCATGACGCTGTCCTTTTTCTACTTTATTACATATTTCGTATAGATTTTTATTGTTTATGAATTTTGATAACATAGATGATTCACATCTGCCGAGAGTGCCGTGTATCGTGATGGCCAACTTTTTTATTTCCAAAAGAAACAAAGATTAGGGACAGAATACATCTTTCCCATGTCCGACTCAATCTTTTACATTACGTTTAAGGTGTGATTGAAAAATACCATTCAATTTATAAACTTGCGTTCTCAGTCAAAAGCAAAAGCAAAACTAACTCAGTTAGTTAGTTTTATTTTTTTCTTTTTTTAATTAATTATTTGATTATATAATTAAATAATACTTTTCATTATTATTTAATTTTAAAAAAATCGGTTGTCTGTAAAGTCGGTTTACTGTCGATAGTTGAACGTGACAACGTCATAAGAAAATGGAACGCCTCAGAGCGAGGTAACGCCGCATGCGTCATTTTTTTTCGTTCTTGCTGCCAGCTCCATCGAATTATAAGACGTTGTCACGTCAAAAACACGTTTTTTCGGTATTTGTTCCCTTACCTTTATCTACTTATCTTTACCAAAAGGTTCCCACTTGTTCATTTATTATTCCATACAAGAGATTAGCCTAAGCAGCGCGCCCAGGGAATTCCCATAATAACGAATTAATAAAGTTTTTAATAGGACAAAGTTTATCTATCGCCGGCGATACTATTTCAGCTTCATAACTTTCTCCGTTTGCATGAAAAATGTTTCCCCGGGGAAATTCCACTAACGATCGAAACGTAATGTGTCCGCAAAGTACCATTCTCGCTGTGGCATAAGCGAAAATATTTTTTGCTTCACTAAAAAAATATTGAATCTTGATAATACTACTAATCCTGAAATATACACAAGTCCACGGTATTATAAAATTGTAAATTTGTCACTAGGAATCGTACCTTTGCTGAAATAAATAGATCGATAATACACCACGTCAATCTAGTCCTCTAGTAAGCAAGAGAAAGAAAATTATCTAAATTGAAGAGACTTAAGTGTATACGTCATATTATACACTACACATAATCACAACCCGGTGCAGACATTTATCTATATGATTCATCAAAATTAATTGCATTCAGCAGGATTCGAACCTGTGACCGCTGCATGTAGTGTTCATCACTACACGCAGCAGCAATTCTAATAATTCGAGATTTTTACGTAGCCTTTCCTTACAATAAAATCTATCCACATACCAAGTTTTAACAAAATCTGATCATGTTTATTATAAGCATTATATTATATTATATTTATTTATCTGCATTAGCGTAAGTAGAAACAGACATAGTTTATCTGGCTAACAAGTTCTTACGAGCTACAGGGACTAGATTAATTTCGCCATATAAAAGAAAAGTAAGGTAAAAAATCTTTTTAATATTGCAAATAAAAATATCTTATTCCATTACAATTATTGTCAAAAAATTTGGCAAAATGACTCAACGATATTAATTAATCCTTTTATTTACAATTTACATTCATATGTACATTAGTAAGTATAAAAATATATTCATATGTATTGTGTGTGCGATAGTACATTAAATTATATGAATAAGTAAGCCGATGTTGGCGAACTGCAGTTGATTCAGCGCCATCTAGCGGTTTGGAATATCAATCAATTTGTGTACCACCCCCATATTAGCATACTAATTAGTGGTTTAGTTCCGTGTGAGCTACATGAGCTATGTTTAGACTGGAAATATATTATGTGTTTTTGAACCCCAAACGAAAAAGGGGTGTTACATTTGTTTGTGTGTAACTATAGAAATAAATATCATATTATAAAAATAAACATAACAATAACTATAAAAATCAATATAATATAATATTTCAAAGCAGGTTTCCTAGCGGTGATTCTAAGATATGTTTTATTAAAATCTATTTAGCCGTTTTAAGGAAAACGTTTAGTAAGCGAATGTATTGTTCAACGATCTAAAATCATTCTCGTGAGATGAATTACTTATATTTAAATAATTATTGTTTCGGGTGCTTACCGCGTTTATAGGTTTATTAAGGTCCCGATATTTCGGCAATGTTTCAATCGCCATGATGGAGACGAGCAATAAATAAATTTATTTTAAGTACATGTCTTTTATTTCTCGTTTTAGACACAGAATAAAATTTTCTTAATATTCAGAAACAGAAATTAATAACATAAAATACATATTGGATTTTAGTTTAAAAGCTCCGTATACTTAGATTCAATCCAACACTAATACAGCGGGCAACACATATTATGTTTCATGCAAAAATATCTTCACACTATCCGTAATCCGTAGCACGTACCCAAATCATCGTTCCGCTAGTTCTTTGCCCGGGATATATTGCTGGATTAAGCCGGGATTCGCAACACGCCCGCCAGTTTCGCGGGATTCCCGGGATTAATATTCCCGCCGCGCGCCCCTATCATAATTCCGAAACATGGCACTTGAGACCACAAATCTTGACTTGTGGCATGCACTTGCATATTGACATGGCGACGAGTTTGATTAACTTGGAAATTAGTTTCTAATTTGGAACGCGGTTGGCAATCTAAATACTGATTAGTGATGTTTTTGCAATGGCAAACTGAAAAATTTAATTATCGAAAATGAATAGAACATGTTTTATCAAAATCGATTCAGCCGTTTTAAGGTTATCAGCTTGAGGCTTTTTCTAGTATGAATTTTTGATTAATAATGGAAAAGTTGTTTGTGGTGTTATCACGGTATCAGGCTTTTTGAAGGTACGCTTGATAGGCGGCACAGAATAAAAAACGGGTCATCAATATATGACTCGCATTTTAAGGCTGACCCGTTTTTGAACGGTTTTGAAACTTAGGCTAGGCTTACTGACCGTTGAGCGGTGACGCCGGCTAAGCCCAGCCATCCATCACTATAGCATGTGACTAGATAATCTGACGAGATTTATCGACGTCCTTCATTTATGAAATTCTATTATCTACTCAAATGAAACAGAGTTATTGTTTCGTTTTATTTTTATTCACTCCCCTCATATTTCTTAATCACCACTATGGTTCAAGCCTTGTCGTGGCGGTGAGGCTCAGTAACCTAAGGTGAACCCTGAAATTGAGACGACGGAGCTGCTCTTTGTACCCGTCTTATACGAAGAGGGGACAAAAGATCAGAACTAGGGGCGAGGATGGGAACTTCACCCCATTGTACTGTCCCAACGTTGGGAGGGGTTGTTTTGTGGTGAGGGACAACCGCTCTGTGGAGGTGGCGTCAGTCCTTTGAGGGACTGACTAGCCATCGAGGTGTCCTGTTTGCTCATCAGATCAGGGGCACTACACCAAAGGCAGTATTGGTGGCACTCGCCGGATTTTAGTAGGCTAGAGCTGCGTCCATCTTACCACCTTTCGGGCGCAGCGAGTCCCACATACCCGCTTGGGGAGACCCACTCCCCCACGGGATGCCTCAGAGCATTTCCGGCGTAAAAGAAAAAAAGGGGGGTTCTTAATTGTTTTATTTTAAATTTTTGTATCTATGTATATATTTATTGTATACTTCCTACTATGTATATACTTCCTCCTCCTGTCGCTGGACCGATTTTGATATATCTTTTTGTGTGTGTTCTAGTGGATTCGAGTGGTTTGGAACACAATTTGATTGTCGGGGGCGCTAGTATACATAATCAGCATCTTTAGCGTGTACACAACAAAATGGGACTGATAGCCTCAATGAACGCCAAGACAGACAAATATTAAATTTTTATCACCATGCGAAATAATATCCAAGAAAATAGTAAAAGTAATTTCTATATTTTGCTACGGCCACCTGAGAATTCAATTTAAAAACGTCAGCGATGTTGAATCACATACAGTTTTTAACCGACTTCAAAAAAAGAGGAGGTTCCCAATTCGTCTGTATGTTTTTTGTATGTATGTGACACGATTACTCCGCCGTTTGTGAATGAATTTCGATGGTTCTTTTTTGTTTGAAAGCTGGTGTTTCCAATTTGGTCCCATATAAATTTTATTAAGATCTGACCTGCCGTTTTTGAGTAATTCTCAATAATGCCTATTTGGTTTAGGTTTCCGAAAAACATGATTTTTATGTAATATATACTCAAATACTCGAACGAATCTAAATTTAAGACGTACTTAAACTCGTGTTTTTCTTAAACTTGTGTTATGTGGAGGAACGGAAATAAATTAAAGAAATTTACAATACATACATACATAAAATACACGTCCATGACCCGGTGCATCTATATTCATCATTAAAATTATCTAGATTTGGCGGGATTCTAGTCCGCGAAGGTTGTGGTAAGTGTACAAAGTAGCTGGTGTCACCGGTTGGGAATTGGGATGCGTTGTATCGCGTTCCCGGCTGCATGTACCACCATCTTGCTTGTTTCTCCCGTGAAACAGGTTTGCTGTATTTTGGAGAGAAGACAGGTAGTGTAATTACTGCACCGAGACTTAACATCTTCTGTCTCAGGATAGGCAACACATAAATAAGTGCCCTTTTTTTTCTTTAACGCCGAGAAATGCTCTGAGGCATCCTGCGGGGTAGTGGGTCTCCCCAGGCGGGTAAGTGGGACTCGATGCGCCCGAAAGCTGGTAAGGGGACGCAGCTCTACCCACTAAAACCCGGCGAGTGCCACCAATGCCGACTTTGGTGAGGTGCCACGGATCTAATGAGCAAACAGGGCACCTCAACAGCTTGTCTGTCCCCTAAGGGACCGACGCCACCTCCACAGAGGGGTTGTCCCGCAATACAGAACAACCCCTCCCAACGTCGGGACAGTACAATGGAGTGATATTCTCGTCCTCTTCTTATAAGAAGGGTACAAAGAGCCCCTCAGCTCAATTTGCTTTGCCCAAGGTGCTGGGCTCACTGGGTACACTTGGTATGGTTGTGGCCAACTGGCACGACTGCCAGTTGGCCTATCAAACTAATATAAAAAAGCCTGACCACTCGACCGGTTGTCTAATATCTGACATATTGATATACGGTTCGGATGAAATCCACACAAGTGATGCCCAGATTGCTCTGGAGTATTATTACCAACATCCCTGTCCCCGGACGGCTTTTGTGCCGTAATGAAGGGCTCCTTCCGCACCCGCGGCCATCTGTATTGTGTCCACATTATATTATCCTTATTCGCGGCGTGGACCAAGTTATAAGAGTACCTAATAAAATCCAGATTTTTTGTATTTAGCGGCAGATGATAACTTTCTTTTATTATGCGCCGGGTGTTTTTAGGCATCCCACGGGGGAGGGGACTCTCCAGACTACGGGGGTAGGACTCACTACGCCCGAAAGATGGTTGACGATGTTATTTGACGCAGCTCTACCCACTAAAACCCGCTTTTGGTGTGGTGCCTCGGATCTGTTGAGCAACAGAGCACCTCGACAGCTAGTTAGTCTCCAAGGGACCACCTCCACAGAGGGGTTGCCCAGCGCCACCGAACAACCCCTTCTAACGTCGAGACAGTGCAATGTGGTGAGGTTCCTATGCTCGCTCCTTGTCCTCCCTGGTATTTTGTCCCCTCTTCTTATAAGAGGGGGTTACAAAGGGCAGCTCTCTCGGTTCACATGGCTTCGCCCAAGGTGCTGGGTTCACCTTAGGCTACTGAGCCCTTCCGCCACGACAAGGCTTGAACCATGGTGGGTTGGGTGGCTGATGATAACTATATTATATCAATCGTCCTAGCTATGAACGTTTTTTGCCTAATGCTAGCCAGAGGCTCCTTTCAATGCCAAGGATCCCCGCTACTAGTCAACACGCAACTAGTCAACGTCCACTGTAATGAGATCTTCGTCCCATCTAGTTGATTAATCATCCATATTTTTGTTCTCCGATAACAGTTATATCTTAATATTAATACCCAGTATATTAATAAAGATTTATTAAATTATAAGCTTATTTTAAGTAATCTTTATTAATATTTTGGAGGACAACGCATCTGCATAATTATTGGTTGTGCGGATGTTTATGGGCGTCGATAGTCGCCTAAAGGCTTCGACTGCTCGTTTGCTCTCCTATACAATAAAAATAATAATAATAATAATCCCTATACATCCACCTACAAAAAGCTGCTATTTTAAATACATGCCGAATAGTTAGAAAATTCCTTCAAATAGAAGAAAACACACAAGAACATTCAACATACACACTACATAACATAAATACACCAAAACACCACCTGCATTTACTTATAGCTCGTGATTGTAGTAGAAACCAGTTAAAGTCTGAGAAAAAAAAACCACAAATAATAATAATAATAATCCTTTAATTAATTCTGACAGCTGTAGGTTATGCAATAGCCACAAAGAGACTATAGAGCATATTACCGGAGGTTGCCCATTTCTGGCAACTAAACAATATACACATAGACATAATAATGTAGCAAAACAAATCCACTCTGTTTTAGCAAAAAAATATGACCTTATAAAATACATTGACCCTTATTATAAATATACACCAAAATCCGTCTTAGAAAATGAACTGGCGAAACTATATTGGGACCGAGACATAATAACCGACAGAAGCACAAACAACAATAGACCAGAAATTACCTTAACTATTAAGAGCTCTAAAACTACATATTTAATTGACATATCCATACCTAATACCGAAAATCTAAAACAAAAGCACACAGAAAAAATACAATAGTACTTACAATTAGCTGAAGAAATAAAACAAATGTGGCACCAAAACGTCGTCAGAATAATCCCCATAATAGTCTCATCCACAGGAGTGATTCCTAAGTCTTTACACACTAGTCTTTCAGAATTGGGTCTTCAATAAAATATTTATATTAAATTACAAAAAGCAGTTATCTTGGACACCTGCTCAATAGTCAGGACATCTCTTAACAGCCAGATTCAGTAAATTATTAAGTATTTAAGTGGTGCAAGTTCTTTGGCGATGCCTGTTCCTGTCACCACTATAAAATTCCGGCATTCAGTTGAGACCATTTCTCGGATAAAAAGTATAATAATAATAATATCTATGGAAAGAAGAAATTGTGTTACGGGTACCAGACAACGGAAATATATTTAATATTTTTATACTATACATATATTTAAGATTTTTATTATATAATTCATATATTTAATACACATCCATGACCCAGGAACACAGAAAATATTTTTATTCCCTGGCGGAATTCGAACCCGCAACCTCTGGCTTGAGCGCCAACGCGCTCACCACTGAGCCACAGAGGTCGTCAAAAAGAAAATACTAGATATGTAGCATTGAGTGATAGAAATCGTTTAATCCACTTGACGGCTAGTTGGTGTACCACCGAGTGTACACACAATATTTACCACACAAAATAGCCGCAGAAGCGGGCTATCCGTGCAATTTATAAGCTGCCCTTTATACATCATTGAGAGATTTTTTTTAACAAATTGGAATTATGACTGTCGCGTCTCGTTACATCGTAGAAAATTTACTGTACTATGTCCTGAAATCAATAAGTGAATACTTTAAAAAAGTGACATATACATATCCAGGAATATACGGAATAGACACAGGCTAGAGGTACCAGTGATTAGACTCACAAAAGTAAGCAATTATTTTATGTATATAGTCCACTATATACTTTTTACAATAGGATCCCAGCAAACGTTCAAAACCTCCCAATTAAAAAATTCTAAAAGTTATTAAAGAGCCTTTGTGAAGTAAAATATTTTATGGAAATTACCTTGAGAATAGGGCGTTCCTCCCAGGCATTTCAGGATTACACACAATATGGGAAATTTGTTATGAAATATTTGAAAAGATTAGTTCCACTGTTTCGCCAGTTCTTCTCATTGGGCTCACCTTGGAACCGGTGGTAGACTCAATTGACGTTCCAAAAGAAGCTCTGTTGGTACTATTTTCAATAAAAAATGATTTTGATTTCACTTGCGATTGTTGACAGTTCTTAAGGTCCAAAAGGTTATCCAAAAAAAGTCGCCGCAAGTCTATCACCCAGACCACGTCCCTCGTACTAATCATTACAGGTCGCGGTGATTGAAGAGTGGTCGCGAACCTTTGTGGTCCACGCACGCGTGACTTTATTACGTGACTCATAAAATTGCGTGTTCAATTAACATAGAAAAATCCCGTCTGCGAAAATAAAAAAAATCATTTTGTTTTGGAAAAATGTTTTTATGTGAGATTGGCATGTTATGTATACCTGTGGATGTAAATAAGTATCCGAAAGACTGGTCTGCCAAATTATAGTGACTAATCCATATGTTGCTTACCCGGAGATACGAGATTAGGTATCATTAAGATGTGAGGGAAAAAAAATCATGTTGTTTTTTTTTTCTCTTTTACGCCGGAAAATGCTCTGAGACATCCCATGGGGGTGAGTCTCCAATGCGGGTATGTGGGACTGCGCCCGAAAGGTGGTAAGGTTGACGCAGCTCTACCCACTAAATCCCGGCGAGTGCCACCAATGCCGCCTTTGGTGAGGTGCCCCGGATCTGTTTAGCAAACAGGGCACCTCGACGGCTAGTCAGTCCCTCACGGAATGCACTACCCCACTAAACCATCTGCAATCGCCTTCAGACGTTTTTCGAGGGTCCCGGAAATCCATGCCTACCCTGATGAGAAAGATGTAAGGAATTAGATGTTATCATTTTATTTTGCCTGTCTTGTTTTTTTTCCGAAAAGCATTGTTACTTGTCAAAAAAAGATGCAGGATGTTTGTTCTACGAGTAAACAACAGTTACATTAATTTTATATCAATGCAGAGCTATCTATCATTTATGTTTATTTCCTCGTAGCAATATTTTGTGTATTAATGTTGACAGGTAAACTCGATAAATGCGGTCATTCAAACCATAATTCGATAGTCTTTTCGAATTTCCAGAACAATCCTGCGATATTTAATGTATTTGTAATTTGTATTATTTCGCGAACCATGGGGCATTCTCACACTCCGCGTCGACAGTATGTGCTTGTGTATACAAGTGTACGTATAAGCAAAGTGTGTGCTTTATGCATGCATATGCGTGCACACACATTTACTGTAGATACTACTAGGTTTGCGATATACTGCTTACAAATATATCTTTATGTATATAATTTTTCTGTGCGTGTGACTGAGTTCCTCTTAAACGGCTGGACCGATTTAGATGCTTTTCTGTGTGTATGTATTCCAGTGGATTCAAGAATGGACTAGATTTACAATTCAGTCCGCTATAAAATGATTTGTACGGGACGTCTGTCCGCTAGTTAAATATGAATTTCAGCAAAGTAACGCCTGATTGTATATCGATTCTGTTATATCACTAAATTACACCCAAGATTGTCTCAAATTGAAACGTCTCAAGGAGGGGCGGAACAAACAAAATATCTGAGCCCAAATAGGCCGAAGTTTGTTTAATTAAATCGGCGACGATTTGAAAACATCTGGACGGAGTTGAGGACTGATTTGTGGTCCTCACTGACAGTTTAAACAAAATGGCTGCTTTAAATGTGGCCATGTTTTTATTGGACTATCAAATGGTCTGTGTCTCGGTTTTAGGAGGCTAAATTTAATTATAATAACAATTTCATAGTCATCATCATCCTATTCGTTATTAATTTAATTCAAATCATATAATTTCAATCGTTTGATTTGACATACGTCTCTTTTAATTAACCTTTTTTGGGCTCTACGTCCTCGCTCGAGACAGGCCGAAGCATGGCCGAAGCGGTCGAGCGTACCACTCGCGCTCACCCTGCCTTGGACTGTTTCGGGGAGAGTGTAGAGCCGCACACGACCTAATGTCATTACACGATGCTAATTTTATTTGTATTGTTTAGCTTTTAGTTAAGTTATTTATTTAATTCCAATAATCATCGTCTTCATCAGACAATTGATGTCTCGACATAAGCTTTCAATCAACACCAATACAAAAGTTGGTGTCAAAAACAACATACATAATAATTATTATTAGTATGTTTGTGTTAAGTATAAAAATAATACTTTGAAAATCAACAAAAATTTTTCATATATAGGTCAAAGGGGAAATGCATCCATTTCCCCTTAAAACTTGAATTAATCTGCTTGACCCGGTCACCTGACATTTTATAAATAAATCAAAGAAAGGACGGAAATAAAAGCGAATAACGTACAGCTTGGCAAAAAAGAGTATGGAAAAAATGAGGGCGCCACTTTCACTTAGGTCTCATCATAATATGGAAAATCAGTAAGATAATTTAATCAAATCGTTAAAAATAAGGCTAAGGTTCAAGCCTTGTCGTGGCGGTGGGGCTCAGTAACCTTGGGTGAGCCGCTGCACCTTGGGTGAAGCGAATTGGGCCGAGGGGGCTCTTTGTACCCCTCTTATAAGAAGAGGGGACAAAAGAGCAGGGGACAAGGGGCGAGGATGGGAACCTCACCCCATTGTACCATCCCGACGTTGGGAGGGGTTGTTCTGTGGTGCGGGACAACTCCTCTGTAGAGGTGGCGTCGGTCCCTTGCGGGACTGACTAGCCGTCGAGGTGCCCTGTTTGTTTACTAGATATGGGGCATCTCACCAAAGGCGGCATTGGTGGCACTCGCCGGGTTTTAGTGGGTAGAGCTGCGTCCACTTACCAGCTGTCGGCGCAGCGAGTCCCACATGGGGAGCCCCGCGTGGGGAGACCCACTTCCCCGCGAGATGCCTCAGAGCATTTCCCGGCGTTAAAGAAAAAAAAAGGGTATGTATAATTAATAATAAAAAAAAAAACAATTTACCGGTATTATTAGATAAATTCTATACCAATCGAAAGTATGAAGGCCATAGAATATGCAAACGTTAGGTTGCCTATTCTTTTCCGGTCCGGTATAGATTTACCTGTTTATACTTGGCTACCCGACAGTTGTGACCGGAAAAGAATAGGCAACCTAACGTTTGCATATTCTATGGCCTTCATACTTTCGATTGGTATAGAATTTATCTAATAATCAAACCGGTGAAATGTTTAAAAATTTTTTTTAAAAATTATTCATTAAACATACCCGGGACTAAAATTTGTTAGGCAACCCATATGCAATATATTTATTGATATATTAAATTAAATATAAAATACGTTTCATCAAATAAACATCTCGGGGAAGGTCGTTTTATATCCCGTATCCTTAGCCTATAATATTTTATATAGAATTATACTAATTTAGAATTTGAATTTAGGAGTTAGTAGTTTTTACTCAAGTGCATAGAGAAGAGGTTTGTGTTTATTGAGTGTATTTACGTGTGAATATAATATAATGTTACATATTTCTTTGACATGATCTGCCACCCTAACGGTCTGATGGATTTTAGCTTGAGGTTGTGCGTGTTCTCTATTCCAAAAAAATAATTGGTGCAAATTTAAATGTTGTAGGTTTTACTTGTTTGTTCCCTGAGTATCAATCATAATAATGTATGTTAATTTCATCCAAACATTGATTGATTACCCCAAAGGGCACCAAATCAAAGCCTTGTCCTGACAGCCAGTGAAATGTGGTCCTCCGAGCGTTTGAACCTCAATTATGTAGAATTTGTAAAATCTTTGATTAAGACCCTCCCTCACTGAGGGTCAATGTGGAATACCATGAATAATGACCACTGACCGTTTGCAAACCTTAAAGTATCTTCAAAGTTGTCTTTGTTTGCATAACATATTTAGTTGCTTGTAAATTGCATTATTAATGTGTAAGATTTGTATATTATATTTTTTTATTTTATTTATCCAACGTCAAATTGGGATAATATAGTAATGGTAATGAAATAAAAAGTAGGTACTATAACCTAACTGAGAAACATTCAAAAACATGAATTTATCATCATTAGCCTTTATCCGTCCACTGCTGAAAATAGGCCTCTAATGAACGCCAAGACGACCGATCCCTCGCCACTCGCCATCAATAGCGACCGGCTACCGTCAACACTATGTTCACAGATTGCAGACTAACCCCCAAATACTCAAACGAATCTCAAATTTAAGACTTAAACTCGTGTTGTCCCTCTTTTTTTCTTTGAATCTGACACGTCGTAGCATGAGTTTAAGTACGTCTTAAAATTGAGATTTGTTTGAGTATTTGGGGGCTAGTGTAGCGACGGTGTTTAAAGTCTAATATATCCGAGTTTTAATGGGTCTTTTGGTTTGGACTATATAAGAGAGACCACAGTCACAATCAAGCTTGTACACTCCTGCATCCTTAGGATGCTCGCCATTTTATAAGATTTGATAAACCACAAATCCTCGCAAAAGAACAACGATTCCAACCAGGGATGATCCGTGAGGCTATGGAAATTAAAAACGTCCAAATATCAATAGAGAAAATTCCAAGCAGGTGGTAAGACCACCTTTTTTTTTTCTTTAACGCCGGGAAATGCTCTGAGGCTTATGGGGCTGCGCCCGAAAGCTTGTAAGTGGACGCAGCTCTACCCACTAAAACCCGGCGAGTGCCACCTTTGGTGAGGTGCCCCGGATCTAATAAACAAACAGGGCACCTCGACGGCTAGTCAGTCCCCCAAGGGATCGACGCCACCTCCACCGAGGGGTTGTCCCCCACCACAGAACAACCCCTCCCAACGTCGGGACAGTACAATGGGGTGAGGTTCCCATCCTCGCCCCTTGACCCCTGCTCTTTTGTCCCCTCTTCATATAAGAGGAGTACAAAGAGCCCCCTCAGCTCAATTAACTTCGCCCAAGGTGCTGGGCTCACCCTAGGCTACTGAGCCCCACCCAATTAACATTTTGATGTATCATAGGGTAGTTCGAATAACTTTGTAACGTTAGGACATCTGTCACCTCAGTCCTCCCGTGACCATGGTTGCTGTAAAGTATCCGAAACGTCGGGCTTGTAAAAATATTAATAAACTGCGATAAAATCAGTAATAATTGTTTCATCATAATAAGAATGCCTTCATTGTTTTATGATATTGGATCGGCAAACAAGCAGACGAGCCACCTGATGGTAAGTGGTCAGCGTCGCCCATGAACATAAACATGTTAACCTGAGTCTGAGACTGCCAGTAATTAATTACACTGCCTATCCTGCCCTCCTCTCAGACACACAGCAAAGTTGTTTTACGGGAGAAAAAATCGGTTGTCTGTAATGTCGGTTTACTGACGATAGTTGAACGTGACAACGTCATAAGAAAATGGAACGCCTCAGAGCGAGGTAACGCCGCATGCGTCGTTTTTTCGTTCGTGCAGCCGGCTCCATCGAATTATAAGACGTTGTCACGTCAAAAAAACAGAATGGTGGTACCCATGCAGCCGGGAGCGCAACACAGTGTAACCCTCCCACTGGTTCCAGTCTTAAGAGGAATTTAGCAATTAAAAGCCCCCAGTCAACTACAAACGCCACATTGTTTGGCGTGTACGTACGAGTCGGTGAATCTACATTGGTAATTCGGTAAGTGGAGCATGCTGATTGGCTTAGCAGGACGCATAGGGAATACGTCTTGGTCATGTTCCGACTGTATTGCTTAGTTTGAACATGACGCCAGATGTGGATTTTTAAACTCTTTGATGGCAAATTCCGAGATTAGATTGGAATTGAGACTTTCATGATTTGTATGACTGTACCGAAATTAATGGATTCCAGATTTAAATGATGTGTATGTTATATTCCATAATATTTTGTATTTAATGTGCTTGTTGACTCCAATTTTATCCAGAATTGTAATTGTAAAAAAATAATAAATATACGAATATACACGTTCAGAGTATGGAAGATACGTCTCTCACCATAATTCAAGCCTTGTCGTGGCGGTGGGGCTCAGTAGCCTGAGGTGAACCCAGCACCTTCGGCGAAGTCAATTGAACCAAGGAAGCTGCTCTTATAAGTACTCCTCTTATAAGAAGAGGGGACAAAATAGCATTGTGGCACAAGGGGCGAGGATGGGAATCTCACCCAATTGCACAGTCCTGATGTTGGAAGGGGTTGTTCTGTGGTGCGGAACAACCCCTCCGTGGAGGCAGTGTTAGTCTCTTGGGATTGGGAGACTGACTAGCCGTCAAGGTGCCTTGTTGCTCAACAGTTGCGTGGCACCTCACCAAAGGCGGTGTTGGTGGCACTCGCCGGGTTTTAGTGGGTAGAGCTGCGTCCACCTTACCACCTTTTGGGCGCAGCGAGTCTCACATACCCGCCTGGGGAGGCGCCTCCCCCGCGGGATGCCTTAGATCATTTTATCAAGAAATGGATACGTCAACAACCATCTAGATAGGACGACGACCTCGTATGATGCCAGTCGCTGGATCGGCCGTCTCAGCATTCATTGCGAAAGGCCTAGGTACGTCCAGAGTAAGCCTAGTCACAGCAATGGACAAATGAAACGAATATTATAAAACCCATAAGTATATAAGAAAAGCTTTACCACGTGACTAGCACGTTTAATGCCTTAATTTTAATACCACTTGTAAACTGTATATCACTTTTAGCTGGAGCTGTTCTATTTTACGGCGAGCATTAGAGTCGAGTAACTCGCACATTACGTCTATTGTACGTAACAGCCGTAATTATATCTCCATCTGACGAGAAACTCGTGTCAAAGTAGAAGCGGTTTAATACGACTCTTGGAGAGCATATGTGAGAGTGAGTTCGTAGTTGAAAATAAGGCTGCAATGTAAGTTAATGTGTACCTGTCGAGTCAAGCTGTGTTTGTTTAAAGATGTAATGCGAGTTTCACCGCAGTTACTGATTGGCAATTGTTTAAAATAATTGCCCTCCTAAATTTAACGATTTTTCTTAACTTTAACATAAACACATTAAATCGTTAAATCACTTTTTCTAAAAAAAAAACTCGTACTTTTATAATCTGAGGAGTAATTTTTTTTTAAATATTTGAGTCTTTTAGAGTGTCTCATGTTACAGCACGAAAACTGCTAAACATGAAAGAAATAAGTCCAACCACACTCTATGTCTTAAATCACAGAATGGATTTGGAATATTTCATAAAAACAAAGCTTTACACCAATAAGCAAAAATATATAGGCAAAATTTTCTGAAGCGCCATCTTTGCTATATCGTTGTTGAAACGTCAGTGTGGTCAAGATCAGCGTCCGTGCAGCCGCGGTGACACTGTTAAATGACACACTCGCGGCGGCGGTCGGCGGGAGTGTGACATTTCCAGCCATTGAACTTCTTTCACACTCACGTGCATAGATATATTTACAGATGCGACAGGAGTAATATATTATACCTATTTGTCTATATTAATAAACTAGGGATTTGTATGAAATATCAAGTCTTTAAGTTGAAAAATTCCGTAAATCCAATTTTAAACATTTTATTGATAAGGAATTAATTGGTTTGATTTGCTATCATCTAATTAAACAGTATACCCAGGTGAAATTTAAATTTTGCTTCAAAATTTCAATAATTTATAAGAATATCTTTTAAATCATGAGGCATACTTTTTTTTAAACCGTGCACGTTAAACTGAATAATATTATGTTTATTTCTTACGTAAAATAGTTTTAAATAAATGATGTCTACGGTTTTATGGTGTGCAGTTTTAAATGTTGATTGTACCAGTGCTACTTACAAGAAGGTTCATAGTGAAGTATAAAAGACAACTGAAAATATTGGTTGCCACAATTAATTAAAAAACTAATAACCATCGTAAGAGATAGTGCCATACTGCTATAACACCGGCGTCAAGTGAACAGGTATGCTGTCGCGTTTTGTGCGGCTTTCGAGTTTCCGGTGGCTCATTGGGGGGATAAATCAAAATCAAAATCAAATTTTTTTTTATTCAAAATAGTACTAATACAGTATCTTTTTGAACGTCAATTGAATCTACCACCGGTTCCAAGGTAAGCCCACTGAGAAGAACCGGCGAAACAAACTCAGTGGAACTAATCTTTTCAAATAATATATATTAATAACAATTTTAACATCTTATCTTGAAATGCCCGGGAGGAACGCCTTATTCCCAGGGTGTGGTATCTTCCATGAAATCTTTTACTTTATAATATGCTTTACCACACACAAACGTTCTTTAACAACTTTTTTGAATTTTTTTATGGAGAGCTTTTGAACGTTTTCTGGGATCCTATTGTAAAAGCGTATACAGTTGCCTTTAAAAGAATTGCTTACTTTCGAAAGTCTAATCATTGGTGCATGTAACCTGTGTCTATTACGTGTATTCTATATGACTATGAATATCACTTTTCTTACAAAATTCATTTATGTTTTTACGGACATACAGTAAATTTTCTAAGATGTATTGAGAGGTGACAGTCAGAATTCCTATTTCTTTAAATTTTTCTCTCAAAGATGAATAGGGAGGCAACTTGTAAATTGCACGAATAGCCCGCTTCGATAGAGAAAAGGAGCGCAACGCATCTGCATAACTTGTGGTTGTGCGGATTTTTATGGCCGCGGTAGTCACCATAAGGCTCCGATTGCTCGGTTGCCTCTTTATGACATAAAAAAAATCATGGCTTCTTTTTTAAGAACAGATATGGAACAGATACTTACAACGAATTATTTCGATTGTTACTTTTATTCTAATAAGTTTTTATTTATTAGAGCTCGCTTTTTTCACTTAAACCCTTATTAACCGATCAATCCCTCTATTAATACTCTACATAAAAGTAAATTATGAAAACGGGACATAGGTAAAAAAATACCAAAAGCACAAATAATATAACAAAGCATAATAATAGGTAGAATAAAAGCAAGTCACTCTTTGAGCAGAGCATTACACAGGCGGGATCCGTGACGCGCCGCCATATTCTTTCTAGAGCTTCTGCTTCAAACACGAACCTAGCTAGCACAACACAAGGACCACTTCCCAACGTACATTCAGAAAGAGCAACTCGCCGTCTATCCTCAGTACTTTGACATTTGCGAATTGATAACATCTTTCTACACGCGATACTCGGCCCCATTACTCGGAGATCATACATCTACTCGAACATTTCAATGGAAATCGATATCACACATATGTACTTTTATTTTTCAAGTGTAATTCTTTGCGCACATGAGGGTTTTTTTTTTACACGGATGAAACGTCACAAAAATGTGCAACGTTTGTGTCCAAGAAGAGGGAGAGAGTGATTGAGATCGATTGAGAGAGAGTGACAAAGGGTGAACGTAGCATGAAGCTCATAGCAATGGAGTGAGAGTAGGGAGCAAGCGAGTGAGAAAGATCGAGAGTGAGATAGAGCGAATGTCGCATGTCTCGGAAAAAATATTTAGATTAGTATATACCGGGTGTATTTTGAACGCTATACTAATATTATAAAGCTGCAGAGTTTGTTTGTTTGAACGCGCTAATCTTAGAAACTACTGGTCCGATTTGAAAAATTCATTCAGTGTTAGATAGCTCATTTATCGAGGAAGGCTATATACTATATAACATCACGCGGTGACTAAAAGTAATTAAATTGAGTCAGTTAACGCGGACGAAGCAGCGGGTAACAGCTAGTATATTATAATTGAGAAATGCTCTGAGGCATACCGCGGGGGAGGAGGGACTCCCCAGGCGGGTATGTGGGACCCGCTGCGCCTCTGGTGTAGCGGGTGTCTATGGATGTCGGTGAACACTTACTACCAGGTGAAGCGACTGTGCATTTTCCCCCACTTCTATGAAAAAGGCAAACTTTCAAATTGTGAAATCGCATATGACGTTTAAAAACTTGTCAGACTGTCCGTAATAAACTCCTAAACCACTTTTACCGGTGAGTGGGTTCTAATATCCTTTTTTTATATCGCAGTTAAATCCTTTATGGATGTAGCCAGAATCTTCGGGTAGATCCTGACCCTTTATGGGACTTGCACCTGGGAGTGCCCTACCCCAAACTAAAACCACTGCGAGCGTCTTCAGCCGCGTTTTGAGGTTTTGAGAGGTTCTACTATCCTGCTAATTGCTTCCGTAAAACAACTTTGGTGTTTCAGAAAGGGCGTGATCTGTGCCAGTGTAACTACTGGCACAGAGGCACTGATGATAGGCTTAGGATATCCCTTAGCATCAGCTTGTGTGCCAGTTTATCTATCCAACTAACATAGAAAAAAAATATAGGTTTCTCTGGAATAATAAACGTTTAAAAGATCGTTTAAGAGTACAAACTCTGATGTCTGTCTGTCCTGATGACAAAAGAAAAAAAAATGATCAAAACCAAAGCTTATCCGGTTGATTAATTTAATAGTCCTTATTATAGTTTATTAAATATAAATTCACTGAAATGTGTTTAATACTTATTGTCGGAGTGAGTACTTTTCTATTTAATATTGGCAATTCAAAACTCAAGGACGAAAGAAAAAGTTTTGTTGTAGTTCTTTGAATCGTAAATTACTCTCAGACCAGCTGATTTTAATTTCTAATTTCACTTATAATAATGAAACAATTTTACGGATTTCATCGCGGCTTATTAAGTTTTTCACGCCCGACGTTTCGGAGGATTCATTCCTCCCGTGACCATGGTTGCTGTAAAGTATCCGTTGTTACCAGTACCGAGATTTACTTCCATCCTATGTTTCAGGATATGCAACGCATCGAGGTGGGGGGCGAGGACGGGAACCTCAATCCATTATACTGTCCCGACGTTGGGGGAGTACTGTGCCGCACCACAGAACAACCCCTCTGTGGAGGTTTCGGTCCCTTGGGGGACTGAAGCCGTCGAGGCGCCCTGTTTGCTTATTAGATCCGGCATCTCACCAAAGACGGAATTGGTGGCACTTGCCGGGTTTTAGTGGTTAGAGCTGCGTCCACTTATCAGCTTTCGGG
This sequence comes from Helleia helle, assembly GCA_963853865.1. Classification (NCBI taxonomy): domain Eukaryota; kingdom Metazoa; phylum Arthropoda; class Insecta; order Lepidoptera; family Lycaenidae; genus Helleia; species Helleia helle. The sequence goes on along the minus strand of OY971423.1, from coordinate 21,212,359 downwards.
CGCAGCGAATCCCACATACCCGTGTGAGGAGGCCCACTCCCCCGCGGGATGCCTCAGAGGATTTCCCGGCGTTAAAGAAAAAAAAAGGATAGGCAACGCATGAGTTAAATAAATAAATAAATGAGTTGCCTCGGCTAGTATCGGGTGAACAGTCAGGTGACCCCTGTAATTTTACCGGTGGGAGGAAAGCGCTGTGTCGCGCTCCCGGCTGCATGGGTACCACCATCTTGCTTGTTTCTCCCGTGAAACAGCTTTGCTGTGTTTCGGAGAGAAGGGCAAGACAGGCAGTGTAATTACTGGCACCGAGACTTAACATCTTATGTCTCAGGATAGGCAACACATAGATGAGTTGCCTGGACTCGTTCCAGGTAAACTAGTTTATTTCATGGGCGACGTCGACCACTTACCATCAGGTGGCACGTTTGCCAGTTTGCCTATCCAACTAACATAAAAAAATAAAAATAAAATGTCTTGAAATGGGTTTTTTCAAAATTTTTATGTGCACCTGAACATGAGTCCATCGCTTGCACCGTTGAAGGAAACATCAAGAGGAAGCCTTCATGCCCGATGAGATTATAAGTCTTTGAAGGTACGTGAAGTTCACCAACCCGCATTAGGCCAGCGCATCGGTGAACTTTGCCCAACACCAACAAAATCATTTTTTTTTATTCAAAATAGTACCAATACAGTATCTTTTTGATTGTCAATTGAATCTACCACCGGTTCCAAGGCAAACCCACTGAGAAGAACTGGCGAAAAAAACTCAGTGGAACTAATCTTTGCAAATATTTTATAACAAATTTTATATGTTGTTATCTTGAAATGCCTGAAGTACACCTTCAGGCATTTCAAGTATCTTCTATAAAATATTTTACTTTCTTTTACTTATAAATCTTTTACTCGCCTGATTTCGAGGAGACCAGAGAGAGCTGTGAGACGTATAAGGGTTGATATTATTATTATATATTATTAATAACTTTCATGTCTATTATATTAATTTGTTACAATAACTGGCACCGAGACAGCATCTTATCTCTCGGATAGGTAACGCATGAGTGATGCTGCTGCTGCTGATGATGATGATATCCAACCTCGACTACATCCAGGGCAAATTAACAAGTCAAGGTGTACTTACGAAATATATAATGAATACGATTTCGCAACGACTGGTTAAAATACAAGTTATTCGATCGTTGAACTTTAGATTCTAGTTACATGCATCGTTTAAAACCTTAAATATATTGCCAATTATTATGATTAGAGAAATTGATATGACACTGGTCTAGTTAGTGAATGCTAATTATGTTAGGTCAAGAATTTGACGAGGATTGTAAGCTAGGATTTGATCATGCTTACCATGCATGCACACCCATGCATGCATGCATACACGCATTGGTATGCTTAAATAGTACCTTGAAATAAAAAGTCACTTAAAGGTTATATTATGTAGTCTAGGGCATAAATCTGAGAAGTAAACAGGATAATGGTATAAAAGCGTAATAACTTGAAACGGACCATTTTTGAATAATTGGTTTACATTGGGCATCTACAACACAGGGAATTCTTTTTTGTGCCAGGAAATGCTCTTAGGCATCTCGCAGGAGAGGAATCACTCCCCAGGCACATGTGGGACTCGCTGCGCTTGAAAGATGGCAAGATGGACGCAGCTCTACCCACTAAAACCCAGCGGATGTCACTAATGCCGTCTTGAGGTGCTCCGAATGTGTTGAGCAAAAGGGCAACTCGACTAGTCAATCCCCAAAGGGGCCGACGCCACCTCGACTGAAGGGTTTTACCGCACCACAGAACAGCCCCACCTAACGTCGAGACAGTGCAATGGGGTGAGGTGGCCATTCTCCTCCCTTGTCGTTCCCTGCTCTTTTGTTCCCTCTTCTTATAAGAGGGGTACAAAGAGCATCACCCTCGATTAAATTGGCTTCGCTCCCTTGAGCGAAGCCTGTGTTCACCTTAGGCTACTGAGCCCCACTGCCACAAGACTTGAACCATGGTGGGGAACACGGGGAATCCTAGTGTAGGGACCAGGGTTACATTGTTTTATTTTTTTGTGGTTAAAAAAATGATTCTTGTTTTTTTTATATTGTAACCAATATAAAAAAAATATGTTTTTTTTATAATAAATTTCTTTCTATAATATTTTGCTTCTCATTATTATGATAATAAGATTGTTATATAAACCTGTGATTTTGTAGATACCCATAGATAATAGGTATAATATATATATATATATATATATATATATATATATATATATATATATATATTATATACCTTAACATTCGAGCCAGCTTGGCTGAAATGATGAATGATGATGAATATTAGATGAAATTTGTAAAAACAATCTAAATAAATTAATTCACACAACACACTGTGCGACACACATAATAATCTAACATCTACCTTTTTTTTTTCTTTTTCTTTTACCCCGGGAAATGCTCTGAGGCATCCCGCCTGGGGAGTGGGTCTCCCCAGGCGGATATGTGGGACTCGCTGCGCCCGAAAGATGGTAAATGGACGCAGCTCTACCCACTAAAACCCGGCGAGTGCCACCAGTGTCGCCTTGGTGAGGCGCCCCAGATCTGTTAAGCTGACAGGGCACCTCGACGGCTAGTCAGTCCCGCAAGGGACCGACGCCACCTCCACAGAGGGGTTGTCCCGCACCACAGAACAACCCCTCCCAACGTCGGGACAGTACGTGCCGCTGAAATCGGCAGGGACGCCACGCCACTGCTGATTTAAGCGGCGCGGCGCCGCAACGCGGTTATGTGTTTCGGCCCTAATACCTACTGAATTAACCATAGAATTTTGTTTAAACTTTTTATTTTAAGATATATAATTTCAAACATTATTATGTATGTATATTTTATATAATAATATATAAACGGAAACATGGATAAACACGCTGTATTTCCCATATAATACTCATAACTTTATTAAATAATAATTAAATGGTCTATAACCATTATAAGCACGCCATCCCATTGGTCCGAATGCAACAAGGTAATTATATTCATGTGTATTACGAAGGGAAACCTATTATTGGCCCTATTTTTTATGTAAAATCCACTTAATGTATGTATTAACTGAAATACTGTTGGTTTTCTTAATAAATTAAAAAAAAAATAAGAGCCCCAAAAGAAAACTGGTATATATTTGATAAAAGAGGGTTCAATATGAAAATTCCTTAGAAAAATCACAGAGCGAAAGAAAAACAATTGGTTCCCTACTACGAATATAAATGTTTAAAAATATATTTGACTGCCGTAACATATACATTCCGGGACGTAACCTCCCCTATGTTTTACTTCCCCGTATCCAGAGTGTCTGTTGGGACTCGCATGTTTATATCCTGTACCAAATTTACACATATTGGATATTTCGTATGAATTTGAATGGTTCTTTTATTGAAAGAAGTTTATGATTTCAAAGATATTGTTTCACTGAGTTTGTTTCGTTGGTATTTTTGAAATTGACGGTAGATGATTTTTTTTGAAGGGGTGAATTTTTGTATTTATCGACATACATAGACACCCGCTATACCGAAAGACCTGTATGTACGGTATTTCAAAAATGAGTATGCTCTTTTTTTATAACATAGGAGGGCAAACGAGCAGTCGAAGCCTTTGCCGACTATCGACGCCAATGCACATCCGCACAACCAGAGGTATGCGTTGCGTATGCGAAACGCGACAGTATAGCCGTCACTCGACGCCAGTGTTATGTGAGCGAGAGGTACCACCCCGGTCGTGCCGGCCCAATTCGGCTGCATAGCAGCATGGCACTATCCCTTGAACAACTAGAAGTTGTATCGGTTCAAAATCACCACAGCTGAAAGTCACACACAGTAGATTCAATTGCCGTTTAATAAGCTACACTGTACTTTGTAAGAAAAAATTGAGTACCTTAAAAAAGGTTTGAGATTTATTTATTTCATGATATTATTATTTTTTACCAGGGAAAAGTGGACTTTATTCCATAAAGGAAGGATAGCGCTAGAAGGATATAAGGGTAAAATGATTTTAAGTCCTGGTATATAATATACTAGCTGTTGCTCGCAGCTTCGTCCGCGTTAACTTAGATTTACAGTCGTACCCGGATTGATGATGATTATTTTAATAGTATAAGTTAATCCTTATAGCATCTGCTAGTGAAAGTCCCATCAAAATCGGCCCAGTCGTTTCAGAGATTATCCGGAACAAACAGACAGACAGACAAAAATTTTATTGCTATATATACCGCGTTTATCTAGTTTTACCATATATGTACCGTGTATATATCCATATGCATTCAATAAAAAGAGATAATTTTAATATTACAAACAGACACTCCAATTTTATTTATTCGTAAAGATTACGAGATATACGTATTTGGTATATCGGTTTCACAGAGACTGTAGAAGTGAATTTCAACAAAATTGTAGAGCATCCTTTATACTATAGAGAAATATGGATATGCAACTCATAATGATCGTTCAAACCGCCATTAAAATGTAATTTCTTTCCGAAGAGTTACTTGCGTTTGTGAAATGCATAATATTATCTGTATTATGTTTTTTATTGAAACATTTGTTTTTTATTTTTCATCCACAGTGTCAAATAACTTCGATGGTTTAAAACTCTACAGTTGATAATTACACTTATTATATGAATAAATTGAACAAATATAATTTCACTTAGCCCAAAAGGGTTCCGCGGTAGTTGTAGCAAAGCTGTTTATTATTCGTTTAGGAGATAAGAGCGGTTATTTACCGAGCCAACTTACGCAATTTACTACGGGACCCCCGCTGTTCATTAAGCTCGGTTTTCATGTGCAAATATATAAGAAACGAATAATGCAGATGGCGCTTAAAGTTTGTTTTTTATTATAAGTGTTATTTTTCGGGTTGACGATCGATATAATATATCCTAAGATAAATATATTTTGCAGATAAACAGAAAAAACCTTGGTAGAAATGTAGTTCTTGCAAATGCAATGATAAATATGTTAACATAATTAAATTAAACTTTTGTCTAAATAATTTTACAATAAGATTTAGTCTTATTTTTAGAGACACCCAACATGTTATGTAAGGTTTTCTAATTGTTCGGCTGTCATCATTCATGCAAAAAAATCAATGATATTGAATGAGAGCCGAGAGGTCCGGGTTCGATCCTGGCCCCTGTTAGTCCTTGAAATAAGTTTTCTAGATTTCTACGAGCACCTGAACATGAGACTACGATTGGTCAGCGGTGAAGGCAACATCGTGCGGAAACCTGCCTGATGAGATTAAAAGTCTTTGAAGGTGTGTGAAGTTCACCAACCCGCATTGGGCCAGCGCATCGGTGAACTATGGCTCAACACCCTTCTCGCCAGGTGTCGAGGAGGAGACCAGCCACTGCTGGTCATAATACATAATAATAACATTAACCCCAACGTCCCACTGGACGTTGGGGTTAATGTTATTATTATAATTGAATAAATTACGAGAAACGTACAACAAGAGTCGACTTTATAATTTTATTATGATTTTTCTTCGATCAAAAATAACACTGTTGATCGAGATGATTATTATTAAAATCTATAATAGACTTAAACGACTAAGTAACAGCAGTTTCACAACTAAATAAAACGCTTATTTGAGCTTTTTTTCATAGAAGGGGCGCAAGCGGACAGTCGTTTCACCTAGTAAGTGATAAGCGAAATTTATCAGGCATCTAGGATTAATGGTTATGTGTAGCTTCTTTAACATGTGAATTGCGATTAAATTTTAGATGTCTAATGAAGGTCAAATATATGACCGAAACGTCGCATTAATCGACAATTAGTATATTGATTAGCATCCAGTTCGCAGGACATAGCGAACTTTTTCGTTCCTTATTTTTATTACGCGGAGTTCGATATTAAGGCTTTGTCTACGATTGCCTGGTTCACGAGACTGTCTGAACTATCTCCCGTTTTAACTAGTTTTAATAGTGAAAAGAACTATGTTATTATAAAATCAAACCAACTATGATATTAAACCAAACTATGTTATTAAAAAAAGCAGACCTAAAGAAATAAGGCAATCCAAGTAAAATATATGGCACTCGGATAAGAAGTATAGAATAGGCTTAAGTATACGATCATATGCCTAGCCCAATATCAGGCCATACTCCCCCCTCACGTAAGGGGGGGGGGAATACATAATGGGACCCTCGTTTGTCACGTACTTAGGATTATTTCCAAATTTACATATAATAGAAATCATTACGGAAGGGATTGTTCGCAAATAACATTGTATAAGAAAATGTCAACATTTGGAGAAAGGAGTTTTTATAGAAAATATAGAACTAAAAGTTTTTAATTATTATACAGAAATTATTTTATTATTTAGAAACAATGTTTATTAAGTTTTTTATATGCCCGATGTTTTATAAAATAAAATTCGTAAAATTTTTTCATTATTTAATGAAATTCGCATAGAAATTAGAAAACAATACGAAAAAAATAATTTTAAAAGTATTTAAATGAGACTGGTGAAGGAAAATTTCTTCAGGAAAGATTAAAAAAAATCCTTCGAGAGAGTGTGAAGCTTAACCCCGCGCATTGGGCCAACGAATAAATGAACTATGGTCCAACACCCTCCTCGCCTGATTTCGAGGATGTCTAGTAGTGGGGCCTATAAGGGTCTTTTGTGCATCATCATCACCATCAGCCCTTTTCCATCCACCTGAACACCGGTTTTGAATGAACGCCAAGACGACAGCTGCACGCAAGCGTTTAATATTTTTACATACTGACCCTTATACTGAATTCTTCTATCTATTAGACCCAATCCCCTGTGGGATGCCTCAGAGCATTTCCCGGCGTTAAAGAAAAAAAAATCTATATTCATCATACAACTGTAATTAGCGGGGTTCAAACCCGATAGAAATGGGTAGAAAACCGAGCGAGAAAATACTATACGTATAAATACACGTCTAAAAATAACGATAAAATTGAGTACCTTATCATCCATCTTCGTATAGTCCAGGAAAACCATCTTATCGTACAAAGCTAATTTGTAATTCCCAAAGCATGGTGTTGTATGAAGCAGATAGGATAGTTAGCAAGTTCGGTCCCAGGACAACTTGGAACAGCTAACAAGTTTCCAAGAGCAGTTTAGATATGATACGGGCTTTATGTCTTAAAAATATTGAAACGTTAAAGTATTTGTAATCATCAGCAAGTGTCACATGTATGTTCCCCTTTAAGAACGTTGTAAGTGAACATACAAGTGAGGTACTGTGTAAGAGGTAGTGCCATGCTGCTTTGCAACCGAATTGGGCTGGCACGACCGGGGTGGTACTTCTCGATCACATAACACCGGTGCAAAGTCACAGCTATGCTGTCGTGTTTCGTGCGGTGGTGCATTGGGGGAATAGGGAAAATGAGGGTAACGCATCTGCATAACCTCTGGTTGTGCGGATGTGTATGGGCGTCGGTAGTCGCCCAAAGGCTTCGACTGCTCGTTTGCCCTCCTATTTTATAAAAAAACGTTTTTCATGTTCTATTCAAAGATGAATATCTAGATTTACGATGAGTCACATTAAACAATGTCGCGTTATCTCGAACGCGTACAATTTTTTTATTAAATAGGGTAATTATTAAAGGGGGTTTAATGTTCGTTGGATGGGAAACTAACCACCTGCTCATACTCATGAATATAAATGAGTTAATGCGTGACCGTTTAATACCAATTTTAATTTTAAATATCCCTTTGTAGAGAATCGGTTCCATGAAAGAAGAACCTTTTTTATAGAAGACAAACAGACAGTCGTTCCGTCTGGTGGTAAGTGACAAGCGACATCCATAGTCACCCGCTACATCATGAGTAGGTGCGTTGCCGACCTTTCAAATATGAGTATACTCTTATCTTTCTTACCTAATTGAAACAAATTGAGTATAAGATGTAGCTAGAGAACAAGAACCGAATGTAAGAACATTCGCTTCTTGTCTGGAATCATCTAGCATATAATCAGATAGAGTGGTAACGTGAGCCATAAAATTCCGAAATCGGTCAGTGATTTGTCACTGACGTAACAGCAATTCAACCAACCAGTGATCTGTATGTACATTCCATCGACCAATCATCCATCAATGGCCATCTCGGCTAATTAGAGCACAGAACCGGTGCCGTCGCAGCACAAATTTGTCGTAATTTTTTTTCATACAAAACGCATAAAATTACCGCTCTATTCTGGTTATATGTTCGGTGTCTGGGGTAGATAACTTCATATTAATACTCATGGGCCTATACCACGGAACCAAATCGAGAGTTTATTAATGATTCGACCATCAGTGCGTGATTATTTCGCGTGCGACATTGTTCCCGGTGAAACGACGGCCGTGACACGCGACGGATCGGGTTATTGTATAATCATCAATGTAATCATCGGTGTAATCATTTCCTTGTCAAATTTTCAATGATCATTTCTATTTTCGGGTAGGTTTGATCATTTTCCATAGTCTAGTAGAGTAATAGGAGTCTGAGGCAATAGGGTTATGCGTCTAAGAATTGATGGGTAGGCTATTAAAGTTCTAAAGTTGACGCCACATTTGGGAAGATGGAGGGTCAGTTAAACTCCCACTAGACGGGGTGAAGGTCTTCGTGAAGTGATCTGAAAAGGTTGATAATAATGATTAGAGTTTATTCCTAATGATGTTATTACAAAATATTGCGGGCGCGAGATTGCGGGCGCGAATTTCAAAAAAAAAAAGTGCAGCTTTTTTGGGGATAAATATATTTTCTGTTAGTAGAGCGATCCTTATTCAAGATCAATGTCTACCAGCCAAGAAACCAGACTTACCGTCTCTATTACTATCTGATGACATGATATCTTGGTGTATAAGTTCTGCCAGAACACCGTAGCGGTTTATTAGAAGAAATGATTTATCGGCATTGAAAAAAATTTATCATAAGAATAATATTAAGAGCAACAAACAATAAATTATATTCAAACAATCGGTGAGTGTACTGTAAATTAAATTTAGCCTTAGCCTTTCTGTTCATCTTTAAGCTAAATAATAATAAAGCATCTAAAACGATAATAAAATTTAAATGTCTGTTTGTAACGTCAATATAAAACTTTAAAAAAATCGTATGAAATGAATACGGTATTTATAATTAAAAAAAAAATACTGTCCATTTGTCTGGGTATCATACGAAATAGCCATTCCAATTTTAACGGAATTTTTACGGGTGGATTGATTAAAAAAAATAGAGTTCTGCACAAAATATGCCACAGAATTATTAATAAAAACTGATACATATTGGATTTGCATGACCAAATCTATACAATCTAGCCCTTCCATTCATATTAAAATTAAGTTATCTCTTCAATCAAATTCAATATAATTATCATTATTCCAGATAAGATGAATTTATAACGCAGACAAAACAGCAGGCAACAGCTAGTATATAAATCTTCAAAACCAGGCAAAAGGAACAAACACATAAGCGTAGACGAGCACGCGTCAATAACTGTAATGTACTTAAGAAACTTACCCCGGGGTCTATCTTTAACCATCCCAAAATGTTAAAAGATAAAGTTGATCTTATAACTTTGTGAGTTCAAAAGAGCGTACGCGAATATCGAGTGTTGCGAGAATACCCTCCGAGTCGTTCGATATCGTTAGCAACTATTAAACTGGGAGAATTAGCCGTCGAACAAACTTCCTCTAAACCCTTATGCTACATTATACAACAAACGAAGATAGAGATATAAGGAAATGCTAGAAGTGGCTAGACAAACTAAGAAGAGGTTAATATTTTTGTTGATCTTTGAGTAATGTTATTGTAATGTTTGTGTAATGGGCAAATAAATGAATTATGAATATGAATTATGAATGAAGTTAGTAGGAGGTAGTGCCATACTGCATTGCAGTCGAACTGGGCCAGCAGTACCGGGGTGGTAACTATCACTCATATAACACCAGCGTCAAGTGACAGCTATGCTGTCGCGTTTCGTGCGGTTTGTGAGTTTACGGTAAATATATATAATAATATAATAAGCAGACGAAGTTGCGGGCACCAGCTAGTCTTTTATGAATACACATCTAGAGGGATCATGTTTGATTATTGGTAAATAGATATTTTGAGCAAAAACTAATCATAACGTAAAGCCGTTCAACCATCACACTTTGCGGGCCGCAAATAATGGAGATTTTTTTTTCATCCGTAACTTTTTTCAGGGACCGCCAATAAAAAAAATAAAAAAAATATGTTGAGGTATTAAAATGGTATTAAATATGTACAAAGAAATAAATAAGTTATATTGTCGCTAACTATGCAAAACAAATGTGGTCCAAACAAGCTGACGTCAGAATGTCTGGCCACTTTCTTTTCATTTTTTTCTCACTTTTTATTGAGGTACTAAATAATTGAATTAAGGTATCAAATAGTATCAAAAAGGTACTATAATTTGATGGTTTCCAATATTAAAATATCGCACTTGGTCCAGAGGTTCTGACTTTTACAATATTTATACTTAAAAAATATAAACTTAATAATAATAATATAAGTATTAATTTTTATTAATACTTAAGTATATTTTTTTCTTATTAAATAATATATAAGAATATATTATTTTAATACATTAGAATTTAGAGAATTTCTAGTCTAGTCTAGCATTTACGCGAATTTTACTCATTATAATTTAAAAAAAAACAACTGATTATGACAGATTCTTATAGTCGCACTGTTTCGGATACTTTACAGCAACCAGAGTTGTCCTTACGGGAGTCAAAGTTGTTATATCGTTTTGATACTTTACTTTACTTCATGACGTTTCCAGCACTTCGTACGTCCTCGGCACACTGCTGAGTCGGCTAGCGCCGGTAGAGTTAGCCGGGTGTCCGAACTCGTTATCTCCGTTACTTGGGCCACACTTGGGCCATACCAGATAATTGGACTAAATAATACTCACGTATTGCTATTAATATGGAGACTGACTTTGATAAAATGGAGACTTTTTCTGTCATTTAGTAATATTAGTGCTCATTGATGTTATCTAATGGCCCCCCTACACGTGGACAGATGCATTTGCCGACATCTGCGGATGGATCTGTCTAAGTGTGAAAGGCATTAAGACCATTCTTCCTATCAGTCAATTTACCATCCAGTAGTTTAATTTAGCATCAAGGAGTCAGGTATTCTGGAACTATTCCGGGTGAGCGTGTTAAATAATTTAATTAATTTTTATGATGATTTTTACGTTCCCACATTTTATAATACAATATGTTTTACAGCAAAAATGATTATGAAAAGACGCACGCACTCTTGATTTTTTAGCTTCATTCTAAATATTAGCTTACCTCATTAATCTGGCTATGGGCATGTGGTCCTCTAAGATCGGTTTAGGGAGCAAATATTTTAACGATACACCACACATACATAGGGTGAACTGACAATAAGATTTTTTTATAGAGTAGCACATGAGCAGCTGGTACACTTGATGAGAGATTACCGACGTCCCTAAAAACTCGTAAAACTAGAGGACCTGTTGTCTTTAAGAAATGAGTGAGCACTTTTCCTGAAGCTTTTAATTCTTATTTTTTTAAATGTTATTTGGATACTCAAACTGGCAAACGTACCACCTGATGGTAAGTGGTCGACGTCGCCCATGAACAAAAACTAGTATACCTGGAACGAGCCCAGGCAACTCATTAAAGAGTTATCTAAGTACCTACTCGCATGGGTAAAATGTCTTTGGGTAAAATTTTCGGTGTACAGGTGTAAAAGAAGAAGCATTTTATGTTAGTTGTATAGGCAAACTGGCAGATGTGCCACGTGATGGTAAGCGGTCAGCTTCGACCATCGAGCATATAACCGGAAAAGAGCAGTAATGTTATGTGTTTTGTATACAATCAAATTCCGCCCAATTTGTGCTGCGACGCTGCGCCGGTTCTGGGCTCTGATTAGCCGACTGATGGCCATTGATGGATGATTGGCCGATGGGACGTATTTACAGATCACAGGCTGAATTGCTATTTCGTCAGTGACAAATCACTGACCAGTTTCGGAATTTTATGGCACACATTACTACTCTATCCGGCTATGATATGCTCGATAGCTTCGCCCATGAACATAAACCTGTTTACCTGGAACTGGTCCACTCAACTTGTTTATGTGTTGCCTATTCTGAGACATACCTAAGACGTAAAGTCTCGGTGCCCGTAATTAGGTACACTATCTGTCTTGCCAAACTTCTTCTGAAACAAGCAAGATGGTGGTACCCAATAACCATGCAGCCTAGAGCGCGGCATAGCGCATCCCGTAAGCGTATTATAGAGAATCCTCATAGTAAAGTTAGGTTAATAAAACAGGAGTTATTTTAATTGCATTCAATACGTGGTTTTATTTCCCCCACCAGTTGCCAACCGAATTTGCACACGAGCGAAAGTTACGCAATCGGCGCTAGACCAGTACACTGCAGTGCAGAGAAATACACTTGTATCATTCGTATGGGCTTTGGACAAGCATGAAGCTGATGGTAGTAATTAGCAATTTATTTTTTGTTCTGATTATAAAGTTTATTACTAGTATTTTTTTTAGTCTTTATTACTAGCTGTTTCCCGCAGCTTCGCTCGCGTTAACTTACTCAACTTAACTACTGTTAGTTACAGCGTGATGTTATATAGCCTATAGCCTTCCTCAATAAATGGGCTATCTAACACTGAAAGAATTTTTCAAATCGGACTAGTAGTTCCTGAGATTAGCGCCTTCAAACAAACAAACTCTTGAGCTTTATAATATTAGTATAGATTGTTTGGTGATTGCAAATTGTCATAAAAATCGTAAAGTAATATCAAGCAATTGCTAATATAAAAGTCGCAATGATCGTGAAAAAAATCGTATAAGAAAAAAAATACAAAATTTCAAATATCAAGGTCAGATTTCCACTACTGCCGTTTTTGCTTTTGATTTTTCTCAACTCTGTAAAAGTGATAAAGGCGATTACATTATTAATAAAACAATTAGTAAATTTTGTAAGATTTATGTCATAATTCTACAATTTTTTTATATAGTATGGAAGATAGTTACTGCTTAGTGATCACCGACTGCTATATACACCAGGGCTTGCAAATGTGTTTCTACCTTTTCATATAGGTTTTCCGAAAAAAGTCCTTTATATTCCATATTGTTAAAAGTCCAATTATTTTGGTCGGCGCTGTATCACCGAAGGTCTGGTCCGTTCATTTCACGTAATTTCACAATGAACTGGTCGATCCAGCTACGGTTTGCGACTAGACTCGGTATCGGGAGAATTTACCTCACGCCTTATATGATCATATTAAGATCTATGGTGTCCTTGGTATATGAGAAAGGTGACGCGTGGTTAGGATGTTTGTTTAATATGAAAATTTGTATGATGCTTTTGAGTTTCGTTTGTGAGATTTTTAGGAGTAAGTTAGTGGTATAATTTTAGTGTTAAAGTGTCAAAAGTGTTAGAAAAGTATGTTTTATAAGTTCTCCGCTGACAACTATGAAAGTTTACAACATCACTTTTTTATGTGGTGAAAGATAGGAAAAAATGGAAATTATAAATAGGACAAGATATTGGGGAAAAACAACTAAAGTTACCGATATCACGCGAAGATTAAACTTGTTGAAGTGGCCTGGTCACACACTCAGGAGAACGGATGGCCGATGGGGCAATAAGGTTCAAGAGTGCAGGCCAAGTTTAGGTAGACGAAGTGTTGGTTGGCCACAAACCAGGTGGGAAGATGATCTCAGTGCAGTGGCCGGTCCGTATTGGATGCAAGTGGCGAGGGATCGGTCGTCTTGGAGTTCATTGAGGGAGGCTTATGTTCAGCAGTGGACGGGTGATGATGATCTGGAAAAGGGTTCTGTGGTACGTGTAACTATTTCATGGCAGTGAAATAAAGGTACATAAAACGGAAACAACCAGTCCTGTGACAATGGTTGCTGTAAAATATATGAAACGTCGTGAATAAATTTTTTAATAAACGCGATAAAATCCCTTAAGAATTGATTAATTATAATGAGCATATTACGCTCCCTCCTACTTCATATCATTCCATCTATTCCAAGTATCTTCCATCCACTTGTACATTATGAAGTAACAAAAATGGAAGTCTACAAATAACATCATTAAATTTTACTCGATTGTTCCGTGAGTCGTGAACACCATAATTGCGAAATTTGATGGAGTTTTTATTAGTTTTTTGTTTTATCTTTAATTACCTCTTTCGTCGATGGAAACGATTGAGTCTCATAAAACTTACAAGAATTTTTAACGAGTTGAGCCCGCGTCTTTTTCTGTGTAAGTGAAGATAATGTTGGAGCCATTTCATGATGATCATCGACTCGTATTTGGCAACAGTAGATATGGTCCATTTCCAATAGATCTTTCTTCTTCAATATTTTGGAGTATGAAACCAACTTGATGTTCTTTATTTTCACTTTTTACGGGAATCAGGTGTTTTACCAATAAAAAGCCTATTTAAGTTTTTGGTATATGGAAGATGGAGAAATAAATAGACTTTCCCATTTATATCATAGTTAGTTAACAATGCGGTAGCTCGCCATCGGATCAGTTCTCTGACAGGATGTCCAAGAACTGATGCGATGGTGAGGAAGGAGAGGTGAGGAAGCATAATAAGTTATCTCCTATGGGAAGAGATCGGTCGTCTTGATGTTCATTGAAGGAGGGCTATGTTCAGCAGTGGCACTATCCGTAGTGGCTGATGATGATGATGACGATCATGATGGTATATAATTCAATAACAGTATCTGAAATTATTTTTACGAATTCAATTTTTATTTACCTATTAAAATATCGTTGTGGTTTTCGCTCCCGTCTGCATGCAACAGCTTTTCTGTGTTTCAGCGACAAGGGCAGAATAGGCAGTATAATAACTGATACAGAGTTTTCACATATTGTCTCAGAATAGGCAACATATGAATCAGTTGGGCCTAGTTCCAGGTAAGATTATGTTCATGGGCGACGCTGACATCATCAGGTGACACGTCAGCCAGTTTTTCTCTCCAACTATCATAACAAAATAAACACTGTGAATGCCTTCATTATCTACACACCGGGAGAAATATTTTATTTGGATTCCCTAGCCTCGTTATTAAATATGACTGACCTATTTCATCGTTTTCGTTAATAAAAAGTGATGTTCTCGTAAACAATGGATGTCGTGTCAGGACGTAATGAAGGCAGCTGTAAATTTGACTAGCCCATTATCTATAACAGATACATGTGGCGTGAGAACTATATCGATCTACATCATTAATTAATATACATAGTTACATATATACATACATACAAGCTAGTATATAATGGACCTACGGAAATGAAAAGACGGTGCAAGGTATTATGAAAATAGGAGTGTAGGTGACCACTTTCCAAGTGATCACGTTCGCTCATGTAAAAATATGAAACAAAAGGATTGTAGGTGTAGCAGAAAAAGGGCCGAAATAGAGGAAAGTAGAAGCAGAAACTTACCCCTCCCCCCAGTGGTTCTTTATGGGTTTGGACATTGTTAAATTGGCTAGACATAATATCTCCTTGAGGTTGGATCCATCTAGAATTCGACTTGAATGCTCTCGTATTCAGCAGTGATGGGTAAGGTCTATAACAATACTAGCTGAATCAGGTGCAATGATATCCCCACCATGGTTAAGGCCTTGACACGTGGCGGTGGGGCTCAGTAGCCTAGGATGAGCGCAGCACCTTGGGCGAAGCCAATTGAGCCGAGGGGGCTCTTTGTACCCCTTATAAGATAAGAAGAGGGGACCAAAGAGCAGGGGCAAGGGGTGAGGATGGGAACCTCACCCCATTGTACTGTCCCGACGTTGGGAGGGGTTGTTCTGTGGTATGGGACAACCCTCTGTGTAGGTAGCGTCGGTCCCTCACGGGACTGACTAGCCGTCAAGGTGCCCTGTTAGCTTAACAGATCCGGGGCACCTCACCAAGGCGGCACTTGGTGGTACTCGCCGGGTTTTAGTGGGTAGAGCTGCGTTCATTTACCATCTTTCGGGCGCAGCGAGTCCCACATACCCACCTGGGGAGACCCACTCCCCAGGCGGGATGCCTCAGAGCATTTCCAGGCGTAAAAAAAAAGTGCAGTGCAATTCACATATAATCCACGTTATCAAGCTGTCTAAAATATTTGTGGAATATCGTAATAATTGTCGATATTACCAATAAATAATTAAAAAAGAACTTCTAATAAAGGGATAAAAATCCTATTAAAACAGTCTGGTAGTTTCCGAGATCGGCGCGTGCAGAGGAAAAGCATTCTCTTTTCTTTTATTCAAAATATAGATATAAAAAAGCTTGTAAGAGGTAGTGCCATGCGGCTTTGCAGCCAAATTGGGCCGGCACGTCCGCGGTGGTACCTCTCGCTCACATAATACCGACGTGAAGTGACAGCTATACTGTCGCGATTTGTGCGTATTGTGAGTTTCCGGTAGCCCGGGAAATGAGGGCACCGCATCTGCATAATCTCTGAAATTGCGGTTGTGTATGGGCGTCGACTCCAAAGGCCAAAAGCCAAAAAAGGCTTCAACTGCTCGTTTGCCCTCCTATGCTATAAAAAAGATATTTTTTTTTGATTACAATATTTGTACGATTCGCTAATGACAAAAATCTACTTTATTTATTAGTTTAAGCAGAGAATATGAGAAGAGATACGTGAAAATAAAGAGATTGTGTAAGGGAGCGGAAAAAATAAATGAACCCAAAACGAAAGTCCAAAACTGAAAATGAAATATTGAAAGAGTGCAGAAAAAAGGAAAAAGAACGAAAACGAACAGCGTGTAAAAAGAGATTGAAGAAGAAACAAAGAATCAGACGAGAAAGAAAATAAAATGAATAAAAATACAGTACAGAAGTACAACTACAAAAGTAGTACTACAAAATACTCAACTTAGCTCTTATTATAGTTGATAATAATTAATAATCATATTTTTCAAATTAATCTTATTTTCAATAATTAGGTACAATACAAACATCGAGGATGTCCGTACTAACGAACCATGAAAACTGAAAGCGTTTGATAATTAGCCGGTTTCTAGAACATAATGGTTGGCTATTACAGAACAACGGGCTAACGACCGACTGTATTATGTACATACTGAAGATATGTAATATAGTAATAGTTATGTATTATTATTTGGATACTAGCCTTGTTAAAGTAATTTAGACAAATATAAAGTCTAGCCAATTGATAGTCGTCAACGTCACTTATGATGAGGCCGAACTAGAAAAAAACTTTTTTCTACGTCATGAATGCTCATCCCTAGTCATTATTAATTATACTCTCTATCCCGCAAAATCAAAACAAGATTTGGCTTCAATTTGTTTATCAATTAATACTTAAAATACGTAAATTTAACCGGTGGGAGGGTTGCGCTGTTTCGTGCTTTCGTCTTCTTGGGTACCACGGACCACCATCCTGCTTGTTTCTCCCGTGAAACACGCACACGCACACACACACACGCATACGCCCACACACACGCACATGAACACGCACACGCACACACACGCGCGCATGCACACGCACTCGCACACGCACACCTTCAAATCGTTAAGCATATTCTTGGGTATGTGCTGAGAAGGGGTTTTATTAAATTTTTCCATCGATCCATAAGATAGGGTGTAGTAGACACAAACTTAATTAGTTTTCTTTATGAAATTGAAGATAATAGGTATGTGGCTAAGATTTGCAGATAAAAGGATCAGATATGAAAATAATTCCTCCATTCTAATGCTGGAGACCATGAGGCCAGTTTAACATTCCCCAAATTCGTAAACCGTGGCATGTGACGAAGGTAAAGGCCGCGGGAAAGAGTACAGATTGTTCTTAAATATATTAAAATACTAGCGTCTCTCGTGATTTTACCTATACATAAAAACCTATAACTAAAAATTTATAATTATTTTACTCAATAGCACTGTAAAAAGATTTCGATTTTAGAGAGCTTTTTTAAATAAAATAAAAAGAAAGAAAAAAGCGTGAGCCTAATAATTGTAGTCTGATTTCGGTTCCGAGAAACGTGTTCTATGTGGTACAAACTCGCGGTTTTCAGATATATTTTTTCGACTTATATTGTGAGACCTAGCTTTTTTTTCTTTTCCG
This sequence comes from Helleia helle, assembly GCA_963853865.1. NCBI lineage: Eukaryota > Metazoa > Arthropoda > Insecta > Lepidoptera > Lycaenidae > Helleia > Helleia helle. The sequence goes on along the minus strand of OY971423.1, from coordinate 21,194,227 downwards.
CCGGGAAATACTGGTAATTGGGACAGACGCCACCTCCACAGAGGGGTTGTTCCGCACCACATAACAATCCCTAACAACGTTGGGACAGTGCAATGGGGTGAGGTTCCCATCCTCGCCCCTTATCTCCTCTTCTTACAAGAGGGGTACAAAGAGCAGCTTCCTCGGTTCACTTGACTTCGCCCAAGGTGCGGGGTTCACCTTAGGCTACTGAGCCCCACGCCACGACAAGGTTTGAACTGTGGTGGGGTTGTATGCATATGTATGTATGTTGTATGTGTCTTACCTAGTTTAGATGAAGATCTCATAGATTATTGAAACTTTCATTCAAGAGTATTTTAATAAAATTTATTTTTACAAACTTTATCGCGGTTTACTTAGGTTTTACATTGCTGGTTTTAAATGCAGCAATGATGGTTTCGAGACGGCTACAGGAGGTTGGTACTCGTTCACCATTGGAAAGCCAAATGCCATGGCATGTCATGCCATCTAGTCAGTACTCTCTAACAGTAGAAAGTTTATTGACTTGTGACATAATTCTTTAAATGTTGGACATTGGTCATTACACAATATGTATGTGAGATTATTAATTCCTAAGATTTAGTGACATACATACATAATATATATTACCACCGTTAGCCTTAATCGTGTAATGGATAATACTCTCAATTGCTCCCACGTTGAATTTGTGTTTGTATCAATCATATTGATATCACACATATAATATATTATTATGTGTGTACAACAACACACAATATGAAATGTCTGTATCCCTGAAACAAACATTTCACCAAAATGCATCAAATTAGTATTCCTTTTAAACTTTTTGATAAAGAACACTAAATGTAAATGATCATCATCATTATCGGCATCTATTCGTCCACTGATGAGCTAATAAGTATCTAGAGTGGAGGCCACGTTTAGGTAGACGAAGTGTTGGTGGGCCATTGACCAGGTGGGAAGACGATCTCCGTGCGGTGGCCGGTCCATGTTGGATGCGAGTGGCTAGGATCCGCCGTCTTGGCGTTCATTAAGGGAAGCCTATGTTCAGCAGTGGACAAAAGTCAATATATCAGTAATAATAATTTACATAGTAAAACTCGAAATCGCTTTTGCTTTTTCTATAAATTCATCGATCGTAGCATTGTATCTATTATTAAACTAGCCTCAAGGTGAAAATATTTATAGCTGACCTTAACGGTCAAAAATCGGGCGAGTGGGATTCGGATAAGTTGTTTTATATTTAGTTTTCTCTTTTATTTGGACCCCAACTCATTTGGTTGTTTGATTGTTGGTTACTTATTTGGGTTTTAGGGCGCAGAGACTGGTTCGACTACCTTTTGGATCTACGACATACGAGTAGATCCACTTAGATATTTTTCATGGTTTTACTTACTGAAATATCTAAGTTGTCATATATTTATGAATTTGTAGTTGTGAAAGAAAAAGAATTAATAAAATAGATCAGAAGTTTCTATTTACAATATTCGATACAGAAATATAAACTATAACTTTAGAAGATAATAATTAAGAGATTCCAGATTAAATATACTTGTTGGTTCAAAGGTGTCGATTTCATGCCTTACATCACGCATTTTATGTCAAGAAATGTAATGCTGTGTTCTAGGAGGTTATATATTAGTTTTATTTAGTACTATTATTTAATTCCGCAAAATATATTTTTTAATAGCAAAGGAGGGCAAACGAACAGTGGAAGCCTTGTGGCGACTACCGACGCCCATAAACTTCCACACAACCAGAGATTTTGCAAATACGTTGCCTTCCTTTTCCCTATCCCCCCAATAGGCCACTGGAACTCACAAACCGCACGAAATGCGACTGCTGTCATTTGACGCCGGTGTTATGTGAGCGAAAGGTCACCAATTCGGATGCAAAGAAGCATGGCACTACCGCTTACAAAATGTTAAGACACTCATAGAAGATACAGCCGTAATTTTAGCGGAATTAGCGTTTTAGCTTGTTTGAAACTCACATGAAACATTGCGTAAGGGACCATGACGTGAGGTCGTTTTATTTAGGTCAAATTGTATTCTATTTCAAATCCATGTTTGAAATATTATAAAATCTTCTAAAACGGTTAAAATTCATATTCGTCCATCCGATCAGTCTTGTTGTAGAATAGAATAGAGATTTATTTGTAACACAGAAAAATTGGTGATAGTACTTACAATATATAAAAATATTGGCCTTAGGTTTATAATAAACTAGCTGTTGCCCGCAGCTTCACCCGCGTTAACTTAGATTTACAGCCGTACCCGGATTGATGATGATTATTTTATATCTGAAGTTACTTCTTATAATATCAGTTACCTGCCAGTGAAAGTCCCATCAAAATCGGTCCAGCCGTTTCAGAGATTAGCCGGAACAAACAGACCTTATGTCTCAGGATAGGCAACATATAAATGAGTTGCCTGGGCTCGTTCCAGGTAAACTGGTTTATGTTCATGGGCGACGTCGACCACTTACCATCAGGTGGCACGTTTTCCAGTTTGTCTATCCAACTAACAAAAAAAAACAGACAAAAAAGGTAAAAAATGCTACATTGGTATACATGTACCGTGTATACATCCATATGCATTTAGTAAAAAGATGTTATTTCAATATTACAAACAGACACTCCAATTTTATTTATCTATATAGATGTATAGACAGGCCTTTGCTTGTTAGGTTTAATAATATTAACATTAAGTGCCAGGAAGAATTTATTATTATTTCAACAAAAGTGAATGTAGTTCATCCACTTCTTAATATTTAAACTGTGGTATCCTACCACAGCACAATTCTCTTGCAACCCTACCACTTCAAGTGGGGAGTGCGGCGGCAACCGCGCAGTGTTCTGTTGTAGCTCGCTGTGTTTGTCTGTCTGTCTGTGGAACAAATTAGCAACATGTGCGGGGAAATGGGAAAAGCGGTGCTGCGCGCGCTGACGGGAGCGCTGCTGTGTGGGCTGGTCTCTGATGCTGCGTATTTGGAGGTGAGTTCGGTTTTTGTATATTTTATAGTTCATTATAAATATTTTTCGTCTCGGATATAGGCCGGTATCTTTTAGTGCGCCACGAAGGCCCAATCCCTTACGAAGCCTTAATTATTTAATTTTAATTAGCGGATAGTAATAAAGATAGAACGACGTTTTTTTGTACCTAGTTTTAATCACACGAAGTTGTACATATCATGGGACTATGTTAACGTGGTCTAGTTGTGGTATATTTTATTCAAAAATCTATTAATTTAGTGCTCAGCTTTTTTAAACGAAGCTTATAAATACTGTTATGAAGATGCTTAAAGGTAAGCGTCCACATTTCCGTATTGTACGCATCGCACCCATCGCGCGCATCGCGCACTACACACTTCAAAGAAACTACAATCGGATTGTAGTTTCTTTGAAGTGACACTTAAATGCGATCCGTACGGTGCGGATCTGTGGACGCACTTGTTTGACTTTGGATACAAAGAATACAATCTGTTTGATGCGATGCGGACATGTGGACGTTTACATTTATGTGGTATAATAATCTTATTTTTTCCGCTTAGCATATTCCGTGTAAGATAGAGAGACCTCACCATCTTGAGTATTAGGGCTTATCCGCACAGCGATATTTTACCGCGCGATTTTTTTTTTCGAAATTCTGTAACACATTGAATTTGAAGGACGTGGCCGCACTGACGGGAAAAAAATCGCGCGGGAAGATTTGGTACAAAATGAACGTAAACCCGTGCGATTTACTTCCGCGCGAATAAAATCACACGGTGAATATCGCAGTGCGGACAAGCCCTTAGGCTATAGATTATTGCCCAACTTATCAGGCATATTTAGATGAATTCGATTATGTTCGAAGGAAAAATGCAAGTTACGCTTATCTTTACAAATTTTATTTACCTATATCGACTACTGAAAACAACAATTTTTTCTGCACATTATAAAGTTTTTATGGTAATCCTTTATGCAGCCTTATAAGTATGTTTAATGCATTAGTTTATGCAAACGAGATATTGTAGCTGCACAACTTTAGTAATAACAGCATCAAATATGAGATAACTCTTTTCCATTTTGCATTTCTTTTCTTAAAAGAATTTTAGCTAAAGAATCCATTTTGTGAGATGATAACATTTTTTTTTATTTTTATAATATTAATACCCAGGTAAAGGAAAATAATAAAAATTAAATTTCTTTATTATTGTATATAATTCGATCATCTTCTATTAAATAGAAGATCTATTGATCTCTAACTGGCTTTCAAAAGTGTTTTTGTGGGTGTCTGGTGTATTGGTAGGTACTACTATTTATTGAACTAACTGCGGAATGGAAATTTCTTAGTAATATTGTAAAAATATTACAAATAAACATTTATATGCTCTGACGGGATTCGAACTTGCGACTTCTTAATAACTACGTCACTGTGAATCCAATAGGGCAAATCAGGGTGAGGTTGATGATGTTGATCACAGAGAGATATCATTACAGATCTCGATATACATATTTCTGTGGATATCATTGCTTAAAATGTCACGTTTCAAAGAACATTACTTTTGCACAAAACAGCAATCACGGAACAACAAATATTATTCGCCAAACAAAACGGAACAAACATTTGTCCGCGGAACAAACAGCGCTCCTGGTCAGAATTCTGTCGGTTTTTGTGTCTAATAACAACTCGCACCACATAACAACGGAATGTTACATATTGTTTTACAGTTTATGTTTATTGAATATTTTGTAAAATGTTTATTGTTTTTACGTATATAGAAGATTATATCAATCAGACCATATTAAGTTCAATGTTACACATATATATATATATTTTACTCCAGGCTGAACCTATAACCCTATACTCTATAGGGTTATAGGCTCAGTAGCCTAAGGTGAGGTGAAGCGAATTAAGCCGAGGGGGCTCTTTGTACCCCTCTTATAAGGAGAGGGGATAAAAGAGCAGGGGGCAAGGAGCGAGAACGGGATCCTCACCCCATTTTACTGTCCCAACATTGGGAGAGGTTTTCTGTGGTGCGAAACAATCCCTATGTGGAGGTGACGTCGGTCCCCTGAGGGACTGACTACCCGTCGAGGTGCCCTGTTTGCCCAACAGATCTTAGGCACCTTACCAAAGGCAGCATTGGTGGCATTTGCCGGGTTTTAGTGGGTAGAGCTGCGTCTTTCGGGTGCAGTGAATCCCACATACCCGCGTGAGGAGACCAACTCCCCCGCGGGATGCCTCAGAGCATTTCCCGGCGTTAAAGAAAAAAAAGTCTTAGTTGATGCCTCCCATAGGATGACGATAAAACAATGTCTTCAAGATAATGCTTAAATAAAAACTAAATTGGATAAGAGATTCAAATGATATTTTTAAATATTTGCTATTGAAAATGCAAAGATTTAGCATGTCGCTGTATATAAAATATTATTTTTTTCGGATGGATCTATGCTAACGGCCCGAAGGCCTTAATGCTACATCGGATTAGTGTGAGCCCTTTTGGCTCACTTTTGGTATATAAAAGTGGGGGGTTGCCCCCCGCCAACCGTGCAGTCTGCGACCACACGGGTTGGAGTATATAAAATAACTTTTATTCATTTCCATATAAGTACAAGCTTAATGCTTGTATGGGAGTTGAGAAAAAATGACATACTGTTAAGTTGTACCTGACTGTATGCAGTTTATAAAATTTTATTAAAATCGGTTTAGTAGTTTACTAGTTCAGTAAAAATTAGAGCCTGTTTGTAATATTAAACGAAACCGCTTATTATGTACATGGATTTATACATGGTTCATATAACAAAATAGCATTTTTGTCTTTCTGACTGTTTGTTCAGGCTAATGAAATAGCTGGGCCGATTTGATGGGACTGGTAGATAGCTGATGTTATAAGGAGTAACTTAGGGTATAAAAATAATGACAGTCAATCCGGGTACGGCTGTAAATTAGTTAACACGGGCAAAGCTGCGGGCAACAGCTAGTAAAACATATATTCGTATAATATTTCTATTAATCGTAATTATTATTTCAATAACAAAACCAATATAGCAATAAAGTAACAAGACCTTATAATAAATTGTATTTAGGGAGCCGCACCCGCGCTAACTTCTGTAATTTCCCTTGCCCTTCAAATAAATTATGGCCTTTAAAGGTCTTCTTTAGTTTTCTTTGATCATCTTCAAAGAAGAAGTTGGCTCGATTGGTATTCCTGAGGTGATTTCACTTCACACCTACCGGACTTGCTTTTCAAAGTATTTAGCATATTATTATTGTAAGGATAAGGGTAAAAACACAGTATAGAAAATGACCTTAATTTTCTGTACTGGGGTAAAAATGGTTTAATTGTTAGGTTTAAAAAGAAGATCGCTTTAAAGTTGTAGGATAAAATTCATAGTATCTTTTATTGCATAGGAGGGCAAACGAGCAGTCGAAGCCTTTTGGTGACTATCGACGTCCATACACATTCGTACAACCGGAGATTATACAGATGGGTTGCCCTCCTTTTCCCTGTATACAGTACATTCAAGAGTTTAAATGTTTTTGGTTCTAATTGATGTTATCTTGAGATTTTTATTGGATATGTAAAAAGATGGATGGCTTGGCGTTCATTGAGGGAGGCCTATGTTCAGCAGTGGACGGATAGAGGCTGATGATGATGATGAGGATGATGATGTAAAATAATATTGAAAAAATAATGATGCGGTCAAGCCTCTGTATGTCATTAAAAAAAGGTTTCGTATGAATGAAATTACTTTTGAATGTTCCATGTAACATATAAATAAGGAAAAGGATCAAAAGAAGTCAAAGATAATTAGAGTAAAAAACGTTCTGGAAAATATTTTTTATATAAATTTGTACATTGAAATAAAGGCTTGAGATAATCAAAATAATGAACCAGTTTTTATTTCATAATTCTCCACACGAAGTTAAAACAAAAACGATAAAGTCAACAAATCTCTAATAACGACAGCGTACAAATTCTATTTACAATATTTATTAATAGTACAAAAATAAATTGAACATTTAATTAAGTTCTGGCATGCACTGAAATGTTGAAAACCGATAAGAGCTAGCCGGAATATAGAATAAAGGTTCCGTACACATTTTTTTCCGGAAAATAGTAGCGTGTTTCGGTAAAAGTATATGCCAATGGCATACCTTTGCACGAGTTGCGGGTTTGTATCCTGACTGATTTTTGTGATGATTTTTATAGCAATCAATCGGTTCACATAAGTGATCACTGACACCCATAGTCTAGCTAAGCCGGAGGACTTGTAGGTGAATTTCTGGCCTTTCAAGATTCAGTGTGGGAATATAGGTGTGAGCCCCAAAGGGAGATCTCCGACCGAGCGAGATGGAATGCTCGGTCAGGCCGAAGCCCACTTGCTATCAATTCAGCTGTTGTATGTGTAGCGACGAGCTGTGGAACTCTGATAGCGTGATTCAGGAATGTGGCGCTGATTGGTCCGCCACATTCAGTATGCTTTTATGGATATATTTTTATTATTTCTGGAATAACCCCTAGATACTTACGCAGTATCTTTACTAATATTATAAAAGGTAAAGTTTGTGAGGTTGTAGGGCCTAGGGCGTAATCTCTGATCCACTGAACCGATTTTGAATGTTCTTTTACCAAAAGAAACCCAAATAATTTGTGAATTTCATAGGCTATAAAAAACCGGACTGATGTTGTCCGGGTACGGCTGTATTTTTACGTTAACGCAGGCGAAGCTAGAACTGCTAAAACCTATATGAATATATCATTTTATTCCGCTACAGTTTTTCGCGACCTAAAAATATTTCAAACAGTAGATGGCATCTTCTTTTTCTTTTTTTTTTCTTTAACGCCGGGAAATGGCGTCCTCTGAGGCATCCTGCGGGGGAGTGGGTCTCCCCCCGCGGGTATGAGGGACTCGCTGCGCCCGAAAGGTGGTAAGTAGACGCAGCTCTACCCACTAGAACCCGGCGAGAGCCACCAATGCCGCCTTTGGTGAGGTGCCCCAGATCTAATAAGCAAACAGCAAACCCCGACGGCTAGTCAGTCCCCCAAGGGACTGACTTCACCTCCATAGAGGGGTTGTCCCGCACCACAGAACAACACCTCCCAACGTCGGGACAGTACAATGGGGTGAGTTTCCCGTCCTCGCCCCTTGCTATTTTGTCCCCTCTTCGGGGATCGGCTCAATTAGCTTCGCCCAAGGTACTGGGCACACCCTAGGCTACTGAGCCCTACCGCCACGTCAAGGCCTGAACCGTGGTGGGGAGTAGATGGCATCTAAGAGCTTGAGGCATGACTTTTAGTATAATAATGAGGAAAAAAATGAGGAACCCTAAAAACAATTTCTATATAGTTTTGATTTGTGCACAATTTTCTTGGCAACCCTTGCATTACAAACATCTTAAACTACACAGATCAGTTTTGACCCACAAAGTCCAAACTCACCACTGCCAAAAACACCCAGTGCTTTAGTTTTATTTATCTGTTTACACTTGAAGAGTATTTACGAGGTTGCAGAAATTGGAAAGGTTTTAAAGAAACATTTATGTTTAGAAGTTAGTGTCAGTTCGCCATCGGGTGAAGGGAAATGAAAGATATACTTCGTATACGTCCTAACAGGTCATTAGGATTAGTGATTTAATACCAAGAAGCCCAACTTAAAAAAATGAAAACAGAAAATAGTAATATTATATGATTATGTACTAGAGTAACAAAATACGACAAAATAGCAACAAATTCTGGTGAATTTATTTTTCATTTCCGCTGATTTTACATCGCCAGCTTTTAATAAGTACCTAAAATATATATCACAATGGACGAATATCTTTATACTATACACTATACAAGGTTGATAAAAGCGAGAGGCATTACCATTGTACCATGTACCATGTACCATTTTCAGGCTACACACCAAAAAACCGAAGGCCCTAACATCGGATTAGCGTGAGCCCATTTGGCTCACTTTTGGTTTATAAAAGTGGGGGGTTGCCCCCCACCAACCGTGCAGTCTGTGACCACACGGCCTCCTGGAGTCGGGTTGGTTTATCAACCTTGTATACATTAAATACACTAAAAGCACAGCATAAAGTACAACAGTCGGACAACGCGTTTTTCGATCGATCGCGGAAGCTTAGGTTCGAATCCGATACGAGTAGACACAAACCCAGACCGCGCAAACAGCGCTAGCACTACGCTACCGCTAGATTGCTTGGGCACCGCGCATGACCCGCCTCTCTCTCCAGAGGGAGGGATGAGGGCCGGCTCTCATGATGATAGGTTAAATTCAACCGTAAAAGATTCGTCGACCGTATCGGATTTGACTAGTCCAAATGATGCTCTCCCGAGCAGCGCGCGCGATGATCCGCGCCCCCTGCGGGGCGCGGAGGGGGGCGTCCCCCTTTCGAATATTTCTTAAGTGAGCCATCTGTACTGTATCGATTGAGCTTAAAGGCCATCAGGCCGAAAAGTCTAGCCCTTCCGAAAAAATTTTTTTTTTTGTCACAATATCTACATGTATTTTATATCATCCGTTATGTATTATGTAAGAGGCATATGTTCAGCAGTGAACGGATAGGGGCTGATGATGATGATGTATATGTAGAGTACCAGAAATAAAATGAAAAAAATATAGAAGTATATATAAATATAAGCATATTGTAGTATATAAATATATAATATAAACAAATACACAAAAAAAGAAATAATCTGTGTTAGTTCAACTAATACCTTACATAATTATAATAATTATGACCTTTAAATAATATGGCTCAAGATGCCAAAATAAAAAAAATACATTTAAAATCCACAAATGCGAAACTGAAACGTATTTGGATTTACTAGTTTTTAGAATTGCGATAGTTGAATTTGATAATGTAGTAGATTATCATACCTAAAAACTACGGTAAAAACAATTTTAATACAAAATAATTGTATTATAATTAATGTTCCTTAAGTGTTGATATAATTGACTTACAATAATCTCTTATACAGTCTCTCACAGCACATATGAATACATAGTATGAAGCATATTAAATAAATACAAGTCAAATGAAATACTCAAACAATTTAAATAAAAAGAGACATCCCCGGCTGACGTGTCCCAAACGAGTTTATGGCAGCTCGGGCTCGCTACCGCCCTTCTCTCACCCCCAAACTCGCACAGTTGCTCTGTCTAGACACGTCCGTTGGCCGACTATAGTTTCATAGACTGTGCTAATTAGTATACCAACTTAAAGTGTATAATAGTATGTTTTATTCTATAACTTACTTTTGGTGAGAGCAATGAAATTTGTATCGTGACTCACGAATTAACCACAACCTCTTTGTGCAACGAAAAAGCTTAGGTTCAAATCTGATATGAGTAGACACAAACTCAGACCGCGCTAACAGCGGCAGGCTTGGGCACCGCGCATGACATGCCTCCCTCTCCAGAGGGAGGGATGAGGGCCGGCCCTCATGATGATAGGTTAAATTCAACCGTAAAAGATTCTTCGACCGTATCGGATTTGACTAGTCCAAATCCTGCTCTCCCGAGCATCGCGCGCGATGAGCCGCGCCCCCTGGGGGGCGCGGAGAGGGGCTTCCCCCTTTCGAATATTTCTTAAGTGAGCCATCTGTTCACTTACTGTACCGATTGAGCTTAAAGACCATCAGGCCGTTCGTTTTTTTTTCGGAAGGGCTAGCTTCCGAATACGAAAACGACTTTCTTTAATAATATAAAAAGTCTGCTTCCATATTATAGTAATTATTGGTAAGATTACATCTACATCCTTGAGATAAAAACGTGAAGTTACAAAAACACCGTACCTAGATTATCCGAATGTCTCGAATTAGGCACTAGTCTAGAGTGCTAGAGAAAGGGCGCCGTTCCCTTGTCATGGCCGCCCGGTTGCCCAATCACTCGCCATTTCACAACCAGAAACCTGTCACGGAACCTCCTGACATGATAATGATGGTTTTTAAAGTAATTATACAATCTGACACGATTATGTATGCAAAACGCATTTAGATAAATCTATATATTGTACAATAAAAATAAATCCATTTTATTGTGTTCCTTGGATAGGAAAAACGGGCCACCAGATGATAAGTGGTCGGCACCTCATCATCATTCAAGCCTTGTCATGGCGGTGGGGCTCACTAGCCTAAGCTGAACCCAGCTAGTTTAAATTGGCTTCGAGGGAATTAGCTTTGAGAAGAGGGGACAAAAGAGCAGAGGGGGGCCAGTGGGGGAGGATGGGAACCTCACCCCATTGCACTATCCCGAAGTAAGGGAGTGTTGTCTTGTGGTGCGAGACAACCCCTCTGTGGCGGTAACGTCGGTCCCTTAGGCGACTGACTAGCTGTAGAGGTGGCTTGTTGCTCAACAGATCCGGGCACCTCACCAAAGGCGGCATTGATGGCACTTGTCAGGTTTTAGTGGGTAGACCTGCGTCCACCTTACAATTTCTCGGGCGCAGCGAGTCCCACATAACCGCCTGGGATGTCTGCCCTCCCCAGCGGGATGCCTAAGGGCATTTCCCGGCGCAAAAGAAAAAGAAGTGGTCGACGGGCCATTCTAACTGAGATGATTATTTCATTATTTACCGGTGGGAGGGAAGCGCTGTGCCGCGCTCCCGACTGCATGGGTACCACCATCTTGCTTGTTTCTCCCGTGAAACAGCTTTGCTGTGTTTCGGAGAGAAGGGCAAGACAGGCAGTGTAATTACTGGCACCGAGACTTGTCTCAGGATAGGCAATACATAAATGAGTTGCCTGGGGTCGTTCCAGGTATACTAGGTTATGTTCATGGGTGACGTCGACCACTTACCATCAGGTGGTACGTTTGCCAGTTTGCCTATCCAACTAACATAAAAAAAAAAAAATCTTTTGGCCTATGTTGATCATTATACTGAAGAAATATTGTTTTTAAATCGGGTGATTAGTTTTGAAGATTACCTCCCATATTCAAACTTACTTACCATAACTTCTTTTATATTAGTATGGATAATACATGACACACCTTGGTAGCATAATTTAATTGGTACCTAATCAGTCACAAAAAGTAGTTCATATCACCTCGGCCCACTTGGAGAGCGTAAAGTTCACGTGTTACATAAAAACTTGTCTCAAACACGGCCGACACAAAGTGAGTTGAGTAACATTGCACAATGGATTATGTGGTTAATAACGGTTACAGTCTAACTGGTGGCTATATTTGTGTTTTAGGCATATATTTATCTGAGATTTTATTACTATAATATTATACTGTCAAAGCAGATACTTAGTGAGACAAGGATGGACTATATATTGTAAAGCACTCCGTCGCGTTCAGCGAAGCAGTGTTAGAACCATCTAAGGTGTACGTAGGCCATTGAGCATATAACCGGAACCAGAGAGTAGTAATGTGAACCATAAAATTCCGAAACTGGTCAGTGATTTGTCACTGACGTAATAGCAATTAAAGCAACCAGTGATCTGTATGTACGTCTCATCGGCCAATCATCCTTCAATGGCCATCAGGCGGCCAATCCGAGAGCAGAACCGGCGAAGCGTCGCATCACTTTGGTTTTCATACAAAACACATAACATTAATGCTCTATTCCGGTTATAATATGGTCGATGACGAAGGTACGAGTGCAGGTACGATATGTACTCTGGGGAATTAACCTCTTGCGAGAGTAGGTGCTATATTAGAGAGATACAGAAGTAATATTTTTTGCAATCGTTTCCATCCATTTGTTGCTGCGTTCTCGTGGCCAAAATAATATTAATATGACCGTATCGTCGATTTGAGTTCACGAAGGATTTATTACTTAGTAGCAATTGCTCTCAGCTTTTTTTCAATTGACCATAATTCTATTTAAAATTATAACTAACCAATGTCCATACTTTCCAGAGATACGAACCGCACCCATTCCAGTACGAACAGGTGATATACAAGAAGCCCCTCCGAGAGCATGAGAAGCCGCAGGACCTGAGGAATGTGCCAGGAGTGCCAGGCGTGGATTACCCCATCTACCACTCCGTGCCAGAGACCAGGTTCTCCTGCGCCCACGTGCCCATCCACCCGGGGATGTACGCCAACGTCGAAACTGGATGTCAGGTTAGGACAAATTCTTTATAATGAATTGACTGCACGTCGAAAGCGAAACCCTCGCCATATTGCGAAAAATTTCGGAACTATTGTTTTCTAATGTTTGCGCGAATTTCACTCATTATAATGAAACAATTTTACGGATTTTATCGCGGTTTATTAAGATTTTTTTTAAGATACAGTGGCGACACCAATACGTTTTAGATGACAATTTATGATGCAGCCAAAAGCCATTTAGTCGTAATAATAATAAAAGAATTTAGTCACAACTGAATATATAAGTAAATTTCATTCTACAAGTTCTATTAATAACATTAATAAGTAATTTTCTACATACCATAAATATGTATAAACCATAGACTTAGAAAAACCATCTAATAATTTTTCATCTCAAAAATTGACCCGAATAAACATACAGCACTGCAAGTTAAATACAAGCTTGTAAAATAGATCCAACTTAACACTGTGTATAGACATACATATTATATATATATATAGACATACATATATATAGACATACATATATATAGACATACATATATATAGACATACATATTATATAGACATACATTATTTTATAGACATACTTTATGAAAGCATATACGGGCGCAACATTTTTTTATTTCAAACAGGTAAGGCTTTAAAAAGTTTAACATTTATGTGACATGGCCAAAGCCCTGATGAATTTCAAAATGTAGGTCATTTGTAATTGTCGAAGGCCTTTGTGGTCCCATTTTTAATTGCGTTTGTCTTTCAAACTCCAAAAGACCGGGTTTATTTATGACAAGTATTTTTTTATTCTCTTTGTTGCAACAAAGTTTTTGTTTCCGTTTGAAAGTATTATTTTAACTGATTTTTTGACTTCGTTTTAAAAGATGTTGTTTTTAAAGATTTTTATGTACAATTTTTAGAAGAACTAGTTCTGTTTTAAAAAAATTAATTAATATTTCTCTCCCTCTTCTTACATTTATATAAAATTTTATACTCTTATCAGCCCAAGCAACATAATAATATAGGTACGTTAAAACACCTTCAAAGAAGACAAGTATCTTGTAACCTATGATCCAGTAATTGTCAGGGTGGTAAAGTTAGACTTTAATAAGAGCTCCGATTTCTTCAACAACTGAAAAAGCTTTCAAAAATAACCTAACATCTTTAATATAAGAATATAGGAAATTTTATAATAGATTTCTATTAAATTTAATTGAAATAAAATCTTCCATTAATAGAAAGATATTTGGCGATTTTTATTTCTTAGTATTTTAATTGAAGGCATAAATATAGATGTAATGTTTCTTTGACTTATAAATATCATCAATAATTGCCAATTACTAGTGATGGCAGTTGCCCATAATTTCGCCTACGTGGAATCCAGATTTATATTATTGATATCAAAGCGGGGGCAAATTATTAAATATAAGATTCTTATAACCTTAATGCCAAAGTTATTGATACCACAATTTTGTTCCCATTTTCTAGGAATTAGAGAAATGCCTTTATGTCGAATTTTCTTAATTCTACTCAATTACGGAAAAAAAAAACATTGAGGGTTCATACAATACACTATGGTCTATGACAAAGGGACGGTCAACGGCATCTTACAAATGGGTTTCCTTGATAGCTATACTTTTGGTAAGAAGCCCTCCGAGGAATATGAAAGGAAAGGCTGATGAAATGTTAATTATTAATTGTAATTATCTTTATCGTAGAGTAAAATAATTTTAAACTTAACAACTGAAAATTGAATAAGTTTTAAGACAGTTTGAGCACGGCGTAACTCACCTCAAACGTAATCGCAAATTATAATTTGATTTTCATTAATTTACGAAATTAATTTATTTCATAATAGTGGCGAAGAAAATACTGTAAAGTAAATTCAAATCTTTAAACAATGTTAATTAAGAAATTCCTTCCCGAGGATATAGGTAAGTTGTTCTGTCTGTCCATATATTTTGTTTATATTATTTTGATACTGCCGAGTGATATTTTAAATAGATTTGTATGTGGATTGTAAAATACAAAAATAATGAATATAGGTATCATTGAAGTCAATTTGTAAATACACAATATGGCCTCTTAAACATAAAAATATGACTTATCCTCGAATTTATTGTGTTATATGTATATTTCAAGAGTAAATAATAATAAAAAAAAAACTATTCATAATGTACCCATGTCTAATCTGAAAAATACGTAGCAACAATGAAACAGAGATACTGAAATGTAGAAATGTAAAACCAAAAGGTAATTTAAGGTAAAACCTTTTTGTTTGTTTAGGCTTACCACGTATGCCACGACGGCCGGGAGGGTCACCAGGGAGCTTCCTTCCTCTGCACCAACGGAACACTCTTCGACCAGACCAAGTTTGCCTGCGACTGGTGGTACAACGTCGACTGCTCTCAGGCTATTGAACATTACAAGTAAGTTGGACCCTGAAAATTAAGATCATGTGAATATACAAACGTTGACTGACTTTTTATTATTTTAATTTTACGCCAGAAAATGACCTGAGGCATCCCGCTGGCGAGGGGGGACTCCCCAGGCGGATATGTGGGACTCGTTGCGCTCGAAAGATGGTTAGGTGGACGCAGCTCTACTCACTAAAACCCGGCGAGTGCCATCAATGCCGCCTTTGGTGAGGTGCCCCGCATCTAGAAAACAAACAGGGCATCTCGACGGCTAGTCAGTCCCGCAAGGGACCGACGCCACTTCCACAGAGGGTTTGTCCCGCACAGAACAATCCCTCCCAACGTCGGGACAGTACAATGGGGTGAGGTTCCCATCCTCACCCCATTGCCCCCTGCTCTTCTGTCCCCTCTTCTTATAAGAGGGGTACAAAGAGCCCCCTCGGCCCAATTAGCTTCGCCCAAGGTGCACCGCTCAACCTAAGTTACTGAGCCCCACCGCCACGACAAGGCCTGAACCATGGTTGGGGAGTGTATTATTACCTTATATACCTATATCTATATTATTCATATAGGTTGAACGCAGATCCGTCAAAGAACCCGTACGTGCCTAAACCGAAGATAGAGGAGCCCGAGGAACACGGTATCTACTACAGGCTTAAGAATTAAGTTTAACATTATGACTTCATCGAAATTATGAAAGCGCCTAAGAAAACAAAATAGCAATGTAAAATAAAGAAATTGCATTTCAATTATTGTTACCTGTCTAAAAATATTTATTTCAAACAAATTTAATTTAATGTTTTATAAATAATCATTTCCAATATAATATTGTCTAAATTTGTTTTTATAATTATAATTAGATATATTCATTAAATTCATTTTACTACATTTTTGAAACATAAAATCCTAAAAACATAGGTAAACTACTTATAATAAGTATTTAAATTCTAATATCTTACAAGTGTAATTGTATAAAATATTAATATATAAATGTTGTAAATGACTAAGCACTTGAAATAAATATGTTTCTTCCATTAATAATGAAACAATATTTTCAATCAGAAAATGAATTGATAAAATTGAAATCACTTCGTCGAGATTGTGCTCAGTCAATTATTGCAAGGAAATTCTTTGAAAGAGAAGTACGGTTTTAATAGACTTACGTAAATTCGTTTGCTGGAATTCCCTACTATGTATAATTACTTTGTAGTGCACTAAATTGACTAGTGCTTCCAATAGCTAGTTTTTATTTTGAGGACTCTCATTTTATTTAAGCGCCGTAAAATGTGAAAAACTCGATGGTGGAGTCTATGATTTCTTTGTATAATTTATGTTTAACATCTATTTCATATCATCTATAATGAGATTTATTATCTGACCGCGTATGCTGTTGAATATAGGATATTAAAATCCTGCTAGAAAATTAATTAAAAAGCAAAGATACTTCAACACATTAGCTTCGTTAGGTATGAAGTGCGTTTTTAACCTGTTATAACCTATAACGATAGAGAGAAAATTTTATTCGTGAATTTTATCTTTATAATATAATCTGTCTAGGTAACATTGCCTATGCTACTTATATGCATACATTGTGAATTACAGTTTGGCTTGCGCTTAATCTAGAAATGTCTTAAAATATTGCCTGTTTTATAGTTTTGTTCACCCAAGTCTTAGTATTAGTAGTCATTTATTAAATTGTAACAATTCATTGGAATCACACAATTAATATTATTTCTCGCCTTTCATGTTTTCACTGAATTCATTTCTTCCATATTATATTCATTATATTAATATTTCATATAGGATCCAATTATTTTACTCTCAAGCAATTGCTTTATTTTCTTATTTATATGTTTTGAGGGTAATATCGGACAAAATTGTACTTATTAAGATAATAAATATAATATACTATACGATAATTATTATTTGTTATAATTATTTATCCTAAATATCCTTCGCAATACTTTTATAATATTAGAATATTATCGATATAACATAATATTATTATTATACACTAGATGTTCCTAGTATTAATGGTCGGAAAGCTGAAATAGAAAATCTTATTTGAAAAAAATCCGACTAAAAAAAAGTAAGAAAATAATTGCGTTTCTTTAATTTTTATGCCTACAACTTAAAATCAACTTATTCAACAACTAGGTACCTAATTGTATGTATTGATGTACAATCTTTGCGTATACCACATCATTATTGTTACTTTTGAAGTTGGTGCCGTATTTATTGCCGTACCTACCTACCTTTTTTCCATTTACGCCGGGAAATGCTCTGAAGCATCCCGCCGGGGAGTGGTCACCGCAGGCGGGTATGTGGGAGTCGCTGCGCCTGAAAGGTGGTAAGGTGGACGCAGCTCTACCCACTTAAACCCGACGAGTGCTACTAATGCCGCCCTTGGTGAGGTGCCCCGGATCTTGTTGAGCAACAGGACACCTTGACCCAACGCCACCTTTACAGAAGGGTTGTTCCGCACCACAGAACAACCCCCCCCCCCACCGTTAGGACAGTGCAATGGGGTGAGGTTCCCATCCTCGCCCCTTGTCCCCGTGTGAACAATATCTACATAATAAGCAATCACGGTGTATTTGCTGCCATTTATTAAAGAAATTCACCAGAATATCACCAAATTACACGAAACACTATGTTGTGCTTCCAAAGCATCCTATACGCATTTTTGTTCATTTTACATCGACAAGTAATAAAATTAGCACATCATCGAGGTAAACTAAGTCAACCAAATAAGCATTCCTTCCTCCTACTCCACTTAAGGCACCCTGACCTCATAACGGTGCCTTATTTTAGCCCGGACCCCGCAGATCCCCCGATCAGCCGCGCACAGGTCCCTCACGGCGGTACAACCGCCTGTCGCCACCGTACTCTCCTGCGTGATTAGGCGCCAATGCGCTATCTCTCTCGCTTCGCCTCCTCCTTCTGCGACATCACTACCTTGCAGAAAGAGAGGACCGCCTACCATGCGCTCTCACTGTCAGTCATCGCTCGGATGACCGCAGGAAGCGACAGGTCCGCGCCCACTTCGGCTAAACACTCTTAAATATACTACCTTTACTTTGTTTTGTTAACTTTAAAATCTATTCCTACACCTTATAATAAACCTAATAAGTAACTACTCTAAGCTGTACTTAATAAAAAATAAAGGAAATGTAAAAGTGCGCGCTGAAAAGCACGGTTGCAAGCAACAGGCATACAATTTATAAAATGTCTTGAAGAATAATTATTATGAAGGAACGCTCGCCACTCGACACGCTCGATGCGATACGCGCGGTCTGAGACTCTGACATTAGCTCGGTGCTCGCGGGGCTGGTCCCCGGCCCTCGCCCGCTGTTTTAAGCTAAGTTGGACCTTCGGCCCTATTATTACAGCATAAACTCGACTGTGGTTGACGTAACGTACGACAAACTTATTATAATATGTTGGTACAGTAACCATGTCTAGGGATCGAACCGCAAAATTAAGTTTGTTTTTAATGTGTATACTTTTCTGGGATAAAAAGTGCCTAGTGTGGTGCCCCGGATAGTAAAGTATAATTATACCAAGTTTCATCGTAATCGAACCGGTAGTTTTTGCGTGATGCTTGAACAAATAGACAAACAAAAAAAAAATTTTAAAACATTTTGGGTTGGGTTGGGTTGGGTCCGGTGGATGACGAGACTGAAAGAGAGGAGAGCTGGCGGAGGCGCCTAAGAAAGTGGGTGCTCCGTAAATGGAAGGAGGAGCCGAGTGCGGGCCATCGCACGGTGCAGGCCGTCGGTCCAATCCTGGAGCAGTGGGTTGACCGACGGCATGGCATAATCACCTTCCACCTTGCGCAGATCCTGACGGGGCACGGCTGCTTCGGAAGGTATCTGTGGAAGGTGGCAGGCGCGGAGGACTCGCCAGGGTGTCATCACTGTGGCAGTAGTGAAGACACTGCAGACCACACCCTGGCGAAGTGTCCAGCTTGGGCAGAGGAAAGGGCGCCACTTATCACTGAAGTGGGCGCGGACCTGTCGCTCCCTGCGGTCATCCGAGCGATGACTGACAGTGAGAGCGCATGGCAGGCGGTCGTCTCCTTCTGCGAGGTAGTGATGTCGCAGAAGGAGGAGGCGGAGCGGGAGAGAGAGCGCACTGGCGCCTCATCCCGCAGGAGAGCACGGCGGCGACAAGCAGTTGCGCCGCTGTGAGGGACCTGTGCGCGGTCGATCGGGGGATCCACCGCGCGCGCTTAAGGTCCGGGCCATAAGGCACCCTTGTGTGTTCCAGGTGCCTTAAGCGGAGTAGGAGGAGGGGATGTCGTCCCCCCTGCCTCCAGAGGAGTGTGCCAGATGGCATTCCATTGTGGCCCGATGCGGACGTCCACAGCTCCCGCGCCGGGTCACCCAAGACGACGAGGAGAACACCGCTGGGATTTAGTGGTTAGAGACTGCGTCCACCTTACCATCTTCTCGGGCGCAGAGAGTCCCACATAACCCCCGGGACCCCCCGGACCCAGGGGTATGCCTAAACGCATTCCCCAGCGAAATCAAAAAAAAAAAAAAAAGGGTTGGGTCCGGTACCCGTAACACAAGTTCTTCCAGTACTTAGCACGGGGCCAGATTGACGTGGTGTGAAAGCGTCCATAGATATTATTATTATAAAAAAAAATGTAAAGGCAACGTCTGTCTGTGCTACTAGTATATTATGCATTATTGCATAATATTAGGTACAGAAGTATGTAGCAACGATACAAAAAAGAATAACTCAATAACAATTTGAAAATAGAAAAGCAACTGGCCCGATCAGCATACCTCTGCCGTTTTCAATTGCCGTGCTGGACAGGAGTAAATGGACAATACTGAATCCGATTCACAATTTTACAAACAGTGGACCATTAATTGAGTTGCAGATTGTCCAAGAAAAAGCTCACGTGTTAGCAAAGCGTAAACGCTTTTACGCTTTGCTAACACTTTAGTTTAAACAATTCCCTTGTTGTTTGAATGATCAAAGGAGATCGATAGTTTTCATGTTCATTATCGAATACATATCAAACATTGTGGTTTTCACTGTTTACTCAGTTAAATAACCTTTTGACGAATCAATTCGATTTATTGAGAATTGGTCGACTGCCCAGGCAATTAGTCAAACTTCACAACCGGTCAATCAACTGATTTACCGACTGTCCACTGTTTAGTCAACTGGGCGTTTAACTGGTTGGTCAACTAGTCGGTCAACTAGTTGGTCAACTGGTTTGTTAATTGGTCAGTCAACTGATCGTCAAATAGTCGATCAACTAGTTGATTAATTTGACGACCGACTTGTCAGTTAACTAGTTGATCAACTGATCGTTAATGGTTGGTGAACTAGTCATTTGACTGCCCAGGTAGTTGGTCAACTGGCCTGTCAACTAGATGGTCTACTAGTTAATCAATTGATCAATCAATTGGTCAATAAACCGGTTGACCAACTAAGCAATCAAATTATTAATCAACTTATTGTATAGAACCTGGTAATTTTGTTAAATAACCTTTCACTCGTTTACAAATTCTTTCACCCCACGACACCATTTTATTTTACATACACCATTTCACGACTTGTGGTCATTGTCACCGAAACAGGTAAAAATAATTAGGAGACGCAATTATTTCAAGCGAAAAAATTGCAAACTTATTTTATTTTATTAAAAATATATGAATTTTTGTACAAAACCCCAACTCATGAGGGTTGTCTGGTCTCATTTAGTAGTTCCATTATCATTAATGCCGGCAGCGGTGTAATGCCGAACAACTTAACAATTCCACTAGCCTAGCTTCAGCCTTTTCATTAAAATTTCCTTGTTTCCGTCCAGCGGGAAAATTACAGACGAAATTGTATACGAAAAATTATGTTAAGTCATTAAAAGAAGTCTGCGCTTTGTCAGGCGGCATATTAATGTTAACAAAAAACTCGGCGCACGAAAATTATTTGAAATAATTAAATGTGCTCGCGTAATTTTTATATATATTTTGCTTTTCTTTTTGTTTGTTTTTTTATGTTTTGTATTGAATACGATAAAAATATACTTGAGTATCATTTATATTATAGCCAGTTAGCAAGGAGCTCTTTAAAATGTTGAATGGGGAAATGACAAACGTAGAGATACAAAAATAGACAATTCCCGGCGTAAAAGAATAAATAAAAATAAAAAGGGTTCTATTGTTCTTTATGCTTCTATGGTTATATAAAGGCTTACGTTCCTATGGTTTTCTCACAGCTAATCTATACCGCGATATGTCAGAAAGCTACCACGTTGTAATATCTCTACATAGATTATAAACAACACTTAATCTTCTTTTTTTGTATAACATCCCTCCTATGTAAAACGAACAGTCGAAGTCTTTTGGCGCCCATACACATCCGCACCACCAGAAATTATGCAGACGTTTTGCGCTCCTTGTCCCCATCCCCCAATGGGCCACTGGAAACTCACAAACCGCAAGAATGACGAAACGTGACTACATAGATGTTACTTTACGCCATTATGTGAGCGAGAAGTACCATCCAGGTCGTGCCGGTCGAATTCGGCTGTAAAGCATGCATGTCACTACCTCTTATCTGAATTTTTTATATTTAAATTTCTCGTGGGTGGGATGCGCTGTGTGCTGTTATGATTATTTGTCTATCCAACTAACATGAATACACCGACTAGTTTGGCGGAAGAAATAAGCAATTGCATTGCGTATAAAGCGCATGCACTGTACCTTTTTTCCACCTTTAATGCGTTTACTAAATGAAGCGGCGCGGTGGCTCATTTAATTAATTGCGAATCTTTTAAGTTGAGTACAGTAACAGCGAAACCTATATCCGTGAAGTGCTCTCACCGTACATTTCACTTAATTGAATTAAATTTTTGCAATACGCCGATGGACTCTTCAATTTAAAAATTAATACCAACCTTATTGATGAGAGTGAAATATTGAATTGGTGTAAATAAATATATTGAATAATATCTGAATGTTTTAAAGGATGTCTTGAATGTGGGGCGGTGGACGAATTTTGTTATGCTGATAGGTGTGTTGGTATTTCGGTGTTCAGTTGGTTATGCTCGCTGAGATGAAGTTGGATTTCTTAGTATCAGTAAGGATGACGAATATCGAGAGAACAGACACCTCGGGGTAATTGGTGTTGTCACACAAATGTATAATAATTTATGGTTACGATAAAAATAATAATATTTTGAAACAAGGACATATTAGGGAGATAGGTACATCAACAAATACGACACTAGTCGTCCCTACGATTTTCGAAAGTTCCCCTCGATTTCTCTGGGATGCCTTCATCAGATCCTGGTTTCCTTATCATGATACTATTTGGGAAGTATACCCTTAAGAACAAAAAAAAAACAATTATTCAATACGGTCTAGCCATCTACGAGTAATCAGGTAACATACATAAAAAATAAAAAATAAAAATAAAGATTCCGACGAATTGAGAACGTCCTCCTTTTTGAAGTCGGTTAAAAAGAACTGTATAGCTGACATAATTTCAATATACAAAAAAATGATCACCGTACCTACAAATAAATTAAAAACTAAATTGCCTAAATCCTAAAATTTCTAAGCCTTTTTATAATTCAATCAACCCAAATAAAATAACTAATTTAAATAAAATCTCAAAATGCAAGTTTTACTGCAAATTCAAAGATCTAGCATTCGTTTAACTAGAGCAATGTGTTGTAACCGAGAATGTGTTTAAATAATCTTTACCAAAAGCTGCAAAAGACAGCTCGTACATGAAATAATTCGAAATGGACGTTGGAAATATAGCCTGAACACGATTGTTCCTAGGGGCATACAACTCCACAAATATACGCTAATGTTCTACTAATTAATATTAAACTCGCCATTCTCATATTGTTTAACATTGTACATTTCTGCTAATATCACTATCATCATTCATCATCTACCTTGTTTTAGCAAGTGGCGTGGTATGGTGGTTAGCGGGTAATGGACTCTCCTAAGGGATCCAAGAATAAATTGAAAAAAAAAAGCAGTACCAAGCCTTTTTTTCTAGCTTCGTAACTGACGCGGGGTGCCAGCTAAAGATAAAAAGCAATCAGAACATAAATAAGTTATTTCAGTGGATTGGGAATTGCCGTTATTTTTACCCTAAGTGCGGCACATTTATAAGTTATAACGACTGTTTCGAATTGCCATCGGAACTTAGTAACATAGATTGCGTTGATAAATCAATGATTAGCGTATCTACCTACATAAGTATGCTTGAATGGATTCTTACAATTTTCCTGCACATCGACGAACAAGCCAAATGCTAGAAAATTTACGAAGGCTAGAAAAAAATGTTAAGAAGTTCAACATTATGAACATTATTCCCAAAATCTCTTTAACATTTTATTACCTTTTTGTTCCTAGAAAATGCATTTTGGCGATCTTAATTCCTCGAGAACGTCTATATAGTTCTGGTGGGGCTATAAATAAGCCAGCTACAGCGGTAGATACGCGGCGATCTATGGAGCTTATAAACCACTTGCAGCGTATAAATCGCGCGTTACACTAAGGTAGTGCGTATAGCGATTTATGTTACACCTGTGAGAACGGAGAACTCTGTCTTGGAATTGAAAATGTCTATGTGGTTTGTATTTGTTTAAATCGATATTTTGTGAATTTTTTTTAAGATTGTAAAAAAAAAGTTTTAATATATTTTTTCACATTATTTTACCTTCTTTAGAGACGGATCGAATAACTGATACATTCCCTGGGTCTGGTCAAACAAAGACCAGTCTTTTTTATATCGCAGGGAAATGCTTTTACGCATGTAGCCAGTACCTCGTGTAGATCCTGACCTTATGTCACCGTCGAGCACACCTCGAGGGTGTGCTGGGACGAGTCCACCGCCGCGCCACTATCGTCGTCGTCGTCGACATAGGAGTGCGTTTCGGCAAGAACCTCCTCCACGAGTTCCCACGGGGGTAACCGGCTAGGGCAGTGGCTGTCGCCCACTAGACCGTACGGTACTCCCGAATCACCCTTACCGCGATGACTCACTGCGGCGTGCACAGCTGGGCCTATTACTCGTGGTAAGGTGACCCGTACGTTGCCATACTCCGGTAGACTCCGGAGTATAGCTACTTGCCGGCGGCGCTGGGTCCTCCGAGGTTCGTGAAGGGACTGCCCAGTGCACTTGCCACCATCACGACCTTCGGTTCCAACATTGAGAGCTGAAAGTCCACCCTCCGTCAAGGATGAGCCCCAGATATTTGATATGGGGGCTCATCTTGACCCCTCCGATCTGGATGGCAGCCCCCGGTGGAGGTCCTTTCCGCCCTGTACCACGGAAGAGAAGGGCTTCGGTCTTCTTAGGTCTGACCCGAAACCCTAACCTCTCTATGCGGCTGACCACAAGGTCGAGCCTGGCCTATATATATACACGCCCATGACGTCAGACGTCTATATTAATCATAAAAAATATCTGCACCTAGCGGGACTCGAACCCGCGACCAATGCGTAAAGTGTCCACTGTCCGACCACTCGACCAAGGGGAATCCCACGGGATTAGGAAATACACAGGTTAAACCGCGAGGCGCTATTTAATTTTAAATTAATGTGCCTTGGTTTTATTGCTCAAGAGCTAAACTCAACAACCACATAATATAATAATAATATGTGGTATACAATAACAACTACTTTTGTAAACGAAGTGCGCGACTTCGTCTACTCATATTTGCTCAAAATCTACACATATTTGAATAATTAATGTAGTATGGTTAATGAATGAGTAATTAGCTGAGGTATACACCGATATTATATTACAAAATCTACCTCTGTTTGTTTGTCAGCTAATTATCCCAAGACGCTAATTTAATTAATTCTATTGGTATAGTTGCGATCGGAAATTGGATTTCTCTCGTGAGACAAATTCAGCTAAGTACCTTTGTTATGAGATGTTCAAAGTAGTTTAGGCCAGCTTTGCTATTTTTGCCGAGATCCACTCCTATGTCTCGGATAGGAGGTGTCTGGGTGAGAGCCTTACGCTGGACGGGATCCTGCGGGTTCGCCGACTAGGGCAAGAGGCGTTAATGCGGAGGTGGGGGGAGGACCTGGCGCAGCAGTCGTATGGCAAAAACCTGACGGTTGCTCTGCGTCCGGTCCTTGAGCGGTGGATGCGCCGTAAGCGCAAACCCCTCACCTTTCGTCTGACACAGGTGCTCACCGGGCATGGTTGCTTTGGTGAGTACCTGTGCCGGACGGCCCGCAGGGAGCCGTTGACAGTGTGTCATGATTGTGGCGCGGCGGTGGACTCAGCCCAGCACACACTCGAGGTGTGCCCGAGATGGGCAGCGCTGCGTCACGGTCTGACATCAGTCATCGGAGGGGACTTGTCTCTGCCGAGCGTCATCACCGCGATGCTCGGTGACGACGAGTCCTGGACGGCGATGGTCTCCTTCTGCGAGGCAGTAATGTCCCAGAAGGAGGTCGACGAGCGGATGAGAGAGGAGGCCGCCGACGAGGCCTCCTCCCGCGGGTGACGAACGGGGGTGCGTAGGAGGCGCTACTTAATGCGCCTCCAGTAACGCCCCTGTGTTCGTGTCGGGCCGAGGATGGGAACCTGGGTCTGTATGGCACGACGTCGTGGGGACTGCTTAGTAGCGGCCGGGCAGTCCCCCCCTACGAGGAGTAGTCTGGCCTTCGCCGGGGCCAGCCTGTCGCTGAGGTGATCCTGTATGTTGCCTGCATATCCGGGACCCTCAAAAAGCGGCTGAAGGCGCTCGCAGTGGTTTTAGTTCGGGTGGGCACTCCCAGGTGCGCGTCCCACATTGGGTCAGGATCTACCCGAAGATCCTGGCCGCATCCATACGGATTTCCTTGCGAAAAAAAAAAAAAAAGCTTTGCTATTTCGGTAGAAAAAGCTGCGGGAGTTTTGTCGAATGGGCTGAATGCTAGTGAAATCACCGTTTAAAAGGAATATGGGAATAAACATTTATGTTACAAATATGTTTTTTATGTCATAAGGAGGCAACCGAGCAGTCAGAGCCTTGTGGTGACTACCGACACCCATAGACATTCGCAGAACCAAAAGCTATGCAGATACATTGTCCTCCTTTACCCTATACCCCCCAATGGGCCAGCGGAATCTCACAAACCGCACAAAACGCGACAGCATACCTGTCACTTGACGCCGGTGTTATGTGAGCGAGAGGTACCACCCCGGTCGTACCGGCCCAATTAAGCTGCAGAGCAGCATGGGGCCACCTTTTGGCTCTAAGATGCCCAAGATAAGGGTTTTTCTAAATTTCTATGTGCACCTGAACATGAGAGCATTACCTACTTGCTCGCCGGTGAAGGTAAACATCGCGAGGAAACTTGCATTCCTGATGTGATTTAAGTCTTTAAAAGTGTGTGAGGTGCACCAGCCCGAATTGGGCCAGCTAGGTGAACTATGGCCCAACAACCTTTTCGCCTGATTTCTAGGAGGAGACCCGCGCCGATCAGTGGGACATATTATAAGGGTTGATATTATTATTTTTTATAATACCTCTTCTATTATTATAATGAAACACTTTTTTACGGTATTTATCGCAGTTTATTAAGATTTTTACAAGCCCGAAGTTTCGGATACTACATACTTTACAGCAACCATGGTCACGGGAGGACTGAGGTGTCATACGTCCTAATGTTACAAAGTTATTCGAAACTACCCTATGATACATCAATATTTTGGTTAGTCCTATCTACGCAGGAAATGCTAACTGTATCTTTAATCTGTGACATATTTTGCTTGGATTTTGATTTGAGAATATTAATAATGGGATCCCAAGCAGGTGGTAAGAGCCAGCCATCTTCTCTATTGAAATTAGGATGTTTTTTAATTTCAATAGCCTCACGGATCATCCTTGGTTGGAATCGGTGTTCTTTTGCGAGGACTTGTGGTTTATCAAATCTGATATAATGGCGAGCTTTGTCAAGACTATGTTCACAGATGGCAGACTTAGTGTAGCGACGGTGTTTTTAATCAGCTATATGTTCTTTGACGCGAGTTTTAATAGATCTTTTTGTTTGGCCTATATAAGAGAGACCACAGTCGCAATGAAGCTTGTATACTCCTGCATATTGTAAGGGTATATGACACTTGACAGATGGTAAGAATTGACCTATCTTTTTTGTCGGCTTGATGGAAGCTCTCTTTAGGATATAGCCAATCTTGTCAGTGACTCCTTTCATAAATTGTAGCACAGCAGGTACTCGCTCAACAGTGGCTGCTTTCACGCGGTCACGGTGATGAAGACGCGGCACCCGAAGCTTGTTGTCTCGCAGTACTTGCTTAACGTGTTGATGCTCGGTTGCCAGGTGTTGCTCATCACAGATCCCTTGTGCTCTCTGAAACAAAGATTTACCCAAGGTAGCTAACTGTGTTGGATGGTGGTGAGATTTGCCGTTTAGGTACTTATCCGTATGAGTATGCTTCTTATACACTGTATGGCTTAAGGTATTGTTGGGATATATAGGAAGCAAACTGTATGTCATTTCTGAGCAAACACTGCTTGAAATTACTTTTATTTTAAAATAGAACATAAATAGCACAATAAATGAGCAGAATCGCAAAAACTTACAAAGCGCATCTCCATCAATAAAAAAATCACAAATTAATCAAAACGTTTATCAAAGCGGACCGAACAAACAGAAAGCTCGCTTAGTATATGAAGTTTTGTGTTTTTCGTGTAGCAGCCCGTGAAATTGTTCAGAGTTGTGTTTGTTGCAGTGCATAACAAGTGGAGTGAAGTTGGGAATTTATGACAAAGCCGTGTACGCACCGTTTTTACAACGTATGCTTTGGAACTGCAGTAACTGGATGAATTGATGGTTCTTTTTATAGTTTTTAGTCCTTTTCTTTCGCTCACCTTTGGGACGAAAGGAGCAAACATTTGCAGGTTAGTTTTGGATGTTAGATTATAGTAGGTATATTTAGATTTTCAAAAGCTGTTAGATTTTATTTTTAAAGTAGTAACACTCATCCCTAGTTTCCACATTCAATTCAGTCAAGTTTTTTTTAATCCTATATCCGGCTCGAAGGACCATGTATAGGGTTTTTTATGGTATTTTAGGTATTAATTAAAGGAAAGTGAAACAACGAGAACAGTTGACAAATTTATACTAAAGCCTGCGAGATTTATACCGCACGGAATTGACAATTTAACATAGATCTAAACAATTGCTAATGCAAAATATCAGGCACCAATACGCTTAAACATGCCCCCGGGCGTTGAAAGCATCTCTTTCAACAATATCATCTGCTTCAAGAAGAGGGCACATCTTGCTGAAGGATCTTCTGACGACCCCGGTGGAGGTCTTGACGTCGGCAACGCGACTGATGCCATCAGAACCTGGATACAGAGCAATTATTCGGCCCAATTTCCACTTTAAAGGTGGAAGGTTATCTTCCTTTAGAATAACCAAGGAATTAATTTTCAGCGGGTCTTTACGAGCGAACCATTTCACCCTCTGTTGAAGCTCTGAAACGTATTCTTTATGCCATCTTGCCCAAAAATGTTGGCGGAGTTGTTCAATTCGCTGAAACCGAGTTAAATGTGTGGAAGAATGGCTTGTTATGTCCTTTGATGGCAGTGATGTGAGAGGCCGTCCAATAAAAAAATGACCAGGAGTGAGTGGCGTCAAATCTTCTGGGCTTGTAGACAAAGACGTCAGTGGTCTTGAGTTTAAAATGGCCTCAATTTGTGTTAACGTGGTGTACAATTCCTCAAACGTTAGATTACAACTTCCCAACACTCTCTTTAAGTGAAATTTGGTTGATTACACACCAGCCTCCCACAATCCACCGAAATGAGGTGAATATGCCGGTAAGAAGTGAAAATTTATACCATCATTGGCTGCGGTTTCCAACAAGTGTTTATTATTATCAATTAAAAACTGAGCAAGTTCATTATATGTACCAACAAATGAGGTGCCATTGTCTGAAAACAAATTGGTAGGCTTACCTCGGCGTGAAATAAACCTGCGTAAAGCTGCCCACTATACAGTTACCCAAGTTCAGTGGATCATACGATAATTGGCTAGAATTTCACGATACCTTCATGAGTCTCATTCATAACAATAGTGACATAGATAACATTAACAAGTTTCATTATTTACGTGCATCGTTAGAAGGGCCAGCGGCAGTCGTAATACAGTCAGTTGGGTTTTCTGCTATTAATTATGAAGTTGCATGGAACCTATTATGTGATCGGTTTGATAATAAAAGTGTATTAATACACAATCACGTGTCTGCGTTATTCAACATTGACCCGATTACACGGGAGTCTTCCATAACATTAAAACGACTAATCGATCACATTAATAAAAACTTAAGAGCATTAGAAACACTTGGCGAGCCTACTAAACACTGGGACACTCTTCTCATCTATATTGTCACACATAAATTAGACTCAAAAACTTATCGTGAGTGGGAAGAGTGTAAGGGAAGCCTAAGTAAGGATCGGTCTTTAACTTTTGAGTTTTTTATGACATTTCTTCGCCGTCACGCCGACCTAATTGAAACCCTAGAAATGTCACGTATCACTAGCCATAGTTTTCCTCAGACTAGCAAACATAGTTCAAAATCAAAAACACTGGTCTCAGTCCAAAGTGTTGACAATACAAGTCATAATATATCTACAAAGTTGTGTCCGAAATGTAACGGCCAACATTATTTAAGTAACTGTTCACAGTTTCTTGCATTAAGTAACGAAGAAAGGCTAGGATTATTACCTAAGTATAAGATATGTTTTAACTGTTTCCGAAGCGGTCATTTCGCAAATTCATGTAAGAAACCGGGTTGCAAGATTTGTAAACGCAAACACAACACTTTAATTCACATCGCCGAGTTCAAGTCTAGGAACACGATAACTGAAACTACATCGACTGGAAATTGTCATCATGGGTCATCGACGCGTGCGCCGGCACCGCCAGTGCCAGGCTGTCTGAACGGGGAGGTGTCACTGTCAGCGAGCGTTGCACCGGCTAGTAGTGGTAGCACACAAAGTGATAACGAAGTCCTCTTATCCTATCATCACAGATCCCTTGTGCTCTCTGAAACAAAGATTTACCCAAGGTAGCTAACTGTGTTGGATGGTGGTGAGATTTGCCGTTTAGGTACTTATCCGTATGAGTATGCTTCTTATACACTGTATGGCTTAAGGTATTGTTGGGATATATAGGAAGCAAACTGTATGTCATTTCTGAGCAAACACTGCTTGAAATTACTTTTATTTTAAAATAGAACATAAAACAGCACAATAAATGAGCAGAATCGCAAAAACTTACAAAGCGCATCTCCATCAATAAAAAAATCACAAATTAATCAAAACGTTTATCAAAGCGGACCGAACAAACAGAAAGCTCGCTTAGTATATGAAGTTTTGTGTTTTTCGTGTAGCAGCCCGTGAAATTGTTCAGAGTTGTGTTTGTTGCAGTGCATAACAAGTGGAGTGAAGTTGGGAATTTATGACAAAGCCGTGTACGCACCGTTTTTACAACGTATGCTTTGGAACTGCAGTAACTGGATGAATTGATGGTTCTTTTTATAGTTTTTAGTCCTTTTCTTTCGCTCACCTTTGGGACGAAAGGAGCAAACATTTGCAGGTTAGTTTTGGATGTTAGATTATAGTAGGTATATTTAGATTTTCAAAAGCTGTTAGATTTTATTTTTAAAGTAGTAACACTCATCCCTAGTTTCCACATTCAATTCAGTCAAGTTTTTTTTTAAGTTAGTTGGATAGGCAAACTGGCAAACATGTCACCTGATAGTAAGTGGTCGAAGTCACCCATGAACATAAACTAGTTTACCTGGAACTAGCCCAGGCAACTCATTTATGTGTTGCCTATCCTGAGACATAAGATGTTAAGTCTCGGTGCCAGTAAATACACTGCCTGTCTTGCCCTTCTCTCTGAAATACAGCAAAGCTGTCTCACGGGAGAAACAAGCAAGGTTATGGTACCCATGCAGCCGGGAGCGCGGCACAGCGCTTCCCTCCCACCGGTAAAAAATTACCCTCCTTCTGTAGCAGTCGGGTAAAAACACTATATTAGTATAAGATATAAAATTGGCGATAATTGTCACCCTCCCCTATATTTAGGAGACGATATCTTTGTTTGTATTGTTAATGTTAAAAAACTTATCATAACAAGATATCCGATAAAACTTTAAATAGTCAATAAAACAAAACAATTGTTTTCCTCCAAACACTTCAATACAATTTAAAACAAAAAACAAAGATACTTCGTTAAAACTCTAAAGTGCTGTGGAAGCTTATCGTGTTTGTTTACTTGTTTTTGACTTAAAATTGATTGATACCCTGATAATAGCTCGCTTGTTAGTGTAAGTGGAAAGTTATCCGAGTTCTACTTATCTTACAACATTGTTTGTTCGAAGTTGGAATGTTAGTAGGTGTACACGAGCTAATACTGATGTAACGGGCGTTTTAAACATAATTAGGTTAAGGATACTTATTTTGGGAATGTATTTTTAGCATAACATTTTAGCACAACAAGAATTAGTTGTATGGTGAAGAAAATGTAATGTGATATACTTCATGAGCACGAGTTCAAAAAAACTACTTTAAGATACTTTTTTATTGTCATAAGGAAGCAACCTAGCAGTCAGAGCCTTACCGACGATTAAACTAAAAGTTATACAGATGCGTTGTTTACCCTCCTTTTCCCTATCCCTCCTAATGGGCCACCGGAAACTCACAAACTTTATTGTCTGTCTGTTCTGAGTGTAATTACAAATGATATATTAGCTTCACATTAGGGAGTAGGAACTATTAAAGTTTCGTTAAAAATAAATTCAATAGTAGTTGTAACAGAGTACACCCTAGAGGCAGAAGAGGTTATCTGATCCGATTTAAAGTCTTTTGACTTCAGCGGAACTGAATAAAGTTATTGCTGAAAATATGAACCCGAGCCTTCCAGATATATTCGAGATTTAGAACGAGATATAGATATAGACACGCATTATGCTCAGGATATCCGATTTAGTTGAGTCTTACTTTTTTTGCTTTAGGTCCTAGAAACGCCTAAACGAAAAACGTGGAAGGATTTATAATGTAAATAAAAAAAATGAATTTTGAATTTGAATGATAAATAAAATACAATGAACTATCCGCTAATTCGTTTTTTCTATTTGTCACCTTCCTTTCGTTAAATATTTTCATTTGAAGTCGCAATCTTGCAGTACTTTCATATTCTCAAATTGCATAGTAATTTCCGCTGCTTGAGTACTTGCTAAAACGTAGATTTTTATCAGAGTTGCTTCAGT
This sequence comes from Helleia helle, assembly GCA_963853865.1. Classification (NCBI taxonomy): domain Eukaryota; kingdom Metazoa; phylum Arthropoda; class Insecta; order Lepidoptera; family Lycaenidae; genus Helleia; species Helleia helle. The sequence goes on along the minus strand of OY971423.1, from coordinate 21,161,467 downwards.
CTCGGAGAAAAGCTGACTACTCACATTTGTATGGAATAATTTAAAAAACATTGTTTTAGATTCAAAGATAATATTTTAAACAGATTTAAGCTAAAAATTCGTAAACTTAGCTTGAGCTTACTAAACTAATGCTTTTGTATTAATAAATCCTTTGAAATATATTTTAAATTAATGATTAAAACATATTATGTTAATCATTAAAATATAATCTGATTGATTAAATTAATAATTGTTAGTTAATCACTTATTCCATGAACATAAATGAGTAATCCTAAGTTTTAGGCCATTGATTCTACTATCGGCTAATGGCTTAACATTGCATGGTTTCCTGAACATGTAAGTTTAAACAGAATAAACATCGAAGACTTTCAATTTCAAATATTCACTGCATAGTTTGTCTTGTTGATTTCAGATGACGCTGTATCGCATTAAAGTCTCCAAGTTTTAAGTAGGAGCGCAACGAGTAAATTCCATTACGATGCCATTAAATATGCGAGAACGATGCTCGGTCCGAGCACTCCAGCCAGTTTGAGTGCAATAGACGACTAATAAAAACTCACGGCCGCAGATAAAAAAGTGACCAAAAACCTACTTTGTAGCGACTTATATGATAGATCAACACTTCGTCTACCTAAGTGCGGCTTATAATCTTGCACCTTATTGGTCCATCGTTCTCCTGAGTATGTGACCAGCCCACTGCCAGTGTAACGTGCTTATTCTTCACGTGATATCGGCAACGATAATTATTTTCTGTTGGATGTCCGTGTTGGATGCGAGTGGCAAGGGATCGGCTGTCTTGGCGTTCATTGAGGGAGGCCTATGTTCAGCAGTGGACGGTTAGAGGTCGATGCCGATGACGATGATAATGATGATGATGGTAATGATGGTGATGGCAGTATGATGAATCACTTTATTTGGTTTCGAAAAGGTGTTGGAAAGGTTATACTTACTTACTTACTTACTGCAACATGAGACCTATAAGAATCAACGATTAAAACATCGACATTGTTACAAACACGGACCCCTCAAAACAGAGATTCGGAACGCTCGAGCGCCTGTCAGATCATACTGTGATTGGGCTGTCATGAAGAAAATCGCTCCTGAATCGATTACGATGGATGCGCGACGGAATTCGAGGGTGTCACGAGGGTTAGGAAACGTCAACACTCCTATTTGCGGTCTCTTACTAAATTAGCCAGCGTGATATTGCGTTCGGGGACCTGATTGGATCTTGATATTGACAATCAATTGAAAAAAAAAAAAATAGTTTATGCCGAAAGTTGTTTCTGGATGAAATTGAAAGCGTAATTTGTATTAGTACTAACCAGTCCCGAGATTTTCGCTCCAAAATTGGAAAAATACCTCCTAAATAAATATAATATTCTATTTTAATTGGGCATATCAATCGCAAAAAGTTTTTTTCAAATCAGACTTGTAGATGAAGAGGTTGGCGCATTCATATAAACTAACTTTATAATTATTATATTCATAGTATAAAATTAAAACTTATTATTCTAAATATAAAATAAGCTTGATCTGCGTAGAAAGCACTCATGGTGATTTGAAACTATTAACATGTACAAAGTACGTATTCTTAGTAACTTCAGGTATTACTTGTATGCAAGTACTGCTTGCATTTTGTTTTTGTTATATTATTGTTTTCTCTAGGTATGACTTTGACCAGATATTATCTAGTCGTAGTTTAAAATAAAATGTTATAATCAGTGCAAATCGTATATACTTGGTTTTAATATTTGTTTTTTTTTTACAAAACTTATACCGTATGATTACATGATTTATATTATTAGTTTATCGTAGAAAAGGGCGCTGTTTGATTATTTGTTATTTTATTCCAGTTTATAATGACACCAACTTCGACGGTTTTATGTTCTTGAAATTGTCTCGATAGCGCAAAAAGCAGTTAAACATTTTACTTCTATGGAGAACTTCCTTATTTTTATGTTTTTATTATGTTTTTCTTCGTTTGGAAATAAGCCATTATGCAAAAAATAAAATACTCACTGAAGGTGACGATTTTTAAAAACACATCAGTTTATTAGTTTCATGGAAACCCTTTCACTGTATTTATGTAAAAAAACCACACATATACCTAATTGTTACGTGTTCTGAAATAGATTAGCTTTGTTTAAATTAAAGAGAGCAACAGTTATGTGATAACAAAACAGTAACTCTAAGTTTTGTCCACTTGATTTAATTTAATATTAATATAGAAGAAGAAGAATAAGAAGAAGAAATATACTTTATTAGGCATAAAAACAACAATTACATCTTCAATAAAAACTTACAAAATAATGTTGTGCACAAAGGCGGTCTTATCGCTAAGGAAGCGATTACTCCCAGACAACATTAGGGTAGAGGAGAATTTAAAATAATAGTAGAGTAGGTCATCAAAAAAGGCAAAACAAAAAAGAAATTAAAACAAAGAGATCCCTACAATCTAATAAATAATATAGATAAAATATTATAAATAAATAAATAAATCCATACCCGTTTTATCGTCATAATATAATTTTTAAGCCCTGACGAAAAAAGATGGGTGTTAACACTTAGCGGTTCAACTTATACGAAGTTGAACCGCTTAGTGTATCTGTACCTCTATTACGCTTTAGCGCTTAAATGGACCAACTGATTTCCATGCAGTTATAATTCCTGCTTTCAAATATAACTTATATCTGAAAGTAGGTTTTGTAGCGATGGTTTTTATGTTTTAGTACATCTTTTATCAAAATCGGTTTAGCCGTTTCAATATCATCAGTTCTTTTGTCCTTGCGTAAAGTTTTTTAAGTACCTGTAAGCTTTTATTAATAATTTATGCGCTGTGCCGTCTAAATGACTGGAGCTCAGTTGTGTATGCATACAGACGAAAGCTGTCCTACGCTCTTATGTACGTCTCGAAACACAATGAACTGTTTTATGGAAGGAATAAGAGGATGGTGGTACCGCGTGAGATAGGTGCGCGACACTCAACTCAACTGGCAAAATACATGAATGTAGGAATATGTCTCGGTAAAAAAAAGTACTCATGAACTGACGTAATGGAATATGCAAAGTGATAAACATTATGAAACGGAGATTTGCTTGAAAACATCGAAATGTTGTTCTTTATTACGTACAAAATGCCACTATTAGATTCGTCTCCGGATATGAAGGTGTGACGGCTTGTGGATAAATGGAAATCAACCGAACTCGTTCAGGTGATCCCGAGTAACGTGAATTGGCAACACGGGAAATGGCTGAGGAAATAGGCTTTAAGGAATTGACTTATGAAGAGTTAAGAGAATTTTTGGTTGTAGGTTTTAAAAGTGGATGTCTAATCTATAAAACATAGTTATTGATTATTGAAGGATATAGAGAAATAGTAGAATATTTTTTTCCGCATATTTAATTGGTATCAATAATATACTGATTTTTCACTGTCAGTACTGTCTTAATAGTTATAATTTCATCATAGGTTTTACTATTTCTATTCTATATCTAACTATTAAATAAATTCAAATTACTTTTTAATTTTAAAGTTTTAGTACATCTTGTAGTATAAAAAGTCATAAAACTAGTTTTATATAAATAAGTTACCTACGTCAAAGACTAGGTTTCGAAATAGATAGCTCGCTTGGTAAAATGTATGTAGGCTGTAAAGTAAATTAAAAAGTACACTGGATAGTTCTAGTTGGATAGAAATATCATAGATGATGTCGAGGATGAAGTTGATTATAATGGAAATGAAAAAGATCACTTTAATTACTATGGTGAAAATAATAGGGATGTTGATTACGATAGTGAAAATGAAAATTATCTTATAGGTAATTATTATGATAGTGAAAATAATGATAATAATAACGATATTATTGTTGATTATGACAATAATACTGATAGTGATATTGGTAATTATAATGAAAGCAATAGTCTTATTGAGAACTATTATGAGGATACTGCTAGCGATGTTGATGATGGAGCTATCAGAATGTCAATCGAGTTTTAAACTTTATACGGTATCAAAGTTCGCTATTGAAACTTGGAACAAACATTGGCACCCAATTGTCTCGCGTTACATACATATTAATTTAAGCTTCATTTCAATATCAACAAGCCAAGTTGAACATTTGAATAGGTATATAAGAAGCGAAGGTGAGCGCGTGACTTAATCGGCTTGGGCTTAAGTTATAGGGTGTGAAGGGCATCTGAACCTTTGATAATAGTTGTCAACGGGTCATAAATATGCTACTGTTACGAGTAAAGAGCTGCAATTGTCATTATAAATGTCTAGTTCTGTAATAATTATTTCGTAGCTAAAAGCAAACAATATATATGTAGTTTTAGTTATTTCGGATATAACCACAATATCATTACATAGTATAAAACAAAATTGTTTCCCGTCTGTCTGTCCCTATATATGCTTAGATCTTTAAAACTACGCAACGCATTTTGATGCGGTTTTTATATAGATAGAGTGATTCAAGAGGAAGGTTTATGTGTATAATGTATAATATAGTAAATAAATACTAATAATTTAGATGTTTGTAATGTGATGTAGTAAAATATAAACACATTTTATATTTTACAACTCAACCCCACCAGATAAAAATGATGTACTACAGTATTGTACACCTTAAAAAGGTCTCAAAAAAGTTCACGATGGTATATGTCTATCTCTTAGGGATAGCCCACAATAACCATTTTTATACTCTACTTTTTACGAGAAGTAGGTAATGACTTAATTAACGACGACGATTTTAAGCAATACAGTGTTCATTCTTATCCAATTAAGTACCTTAAATACATTGTGCATATGTAATTTAAATGATATTAATGATAATGATGAATATTTTTGTAGATATTACAGATTTAAAATGCAGAGACATTCAAAGTTGCAGGCTTAGATTTGAGCATCGAGTGTTTTTTACATGGCCAATTAATTATATTATGTCGCTCTTTCAAATGAAATCAAATCAATTTTTTTATTCAAAATAGTACCAATAAAGTAAAATTTTGAACGTCAATTGAATCTACCACCGGTTCCAAGGCAAGACCACCATGAAGAACCGACGAAACAAACTCAGTGGAACTAATATTTTAAAATAATATGTATTCTATAACAATTTTTACGTTTTATCCTGAAATGCCTGGGAGGAACGCCCTATTCCGAAGGTGTGGTATCCTCAATGAAATCTTTTACTTTATAATACCCTTTACCACACAAACGCTCTTTAATAACTTTTTTGAATATTTTAATGGATAGCTTTTGAACGTTGTCTTAAAAACTTACTTACTCATACATAAAATATTCAAAGCTTTTGCTTTATTTTTCAATTATTCATATTCAATTTTTATTATTCACATCGACAGTTCTATCCATCAAATTTAGCAGAAAGACTAATTAATTTGCAACACTTCGAAAGAGGGCAAGTCATACACATAACAGTGACCCAACTTGCTCAAATGTATCACTGTCTTATCGCTCCCTCTCTTAACTAGCGCCTGTACATTGACAGGTAGCTATACCACACAAGCTCTGCCGATAATTTTATGCATGAAATTCACCGGAGATATATAGTTTAAACATCTCTCCATGTTTGCGTTGTCGATGTTACGTCTTGTAAGTTAAATAACGTATTGTCATGTCATTATACGCTTGTACTTTGTAAAGTTTGTTTGCTTTTAATTAAAGTCTTAATAACTTATTGATAGTCCAAAATGATGGTTTGTATTATAATTATATTTATTTTATATAATTCGTAGTTGGGAAGTTCATTTTAGGGTTGCACGGGCAATGGCAGGTTTGATAATTTAAGAAATCTTGCAATAATTCGAAACATTTTCCCAGATTGTTTTCTAATGTTTGCGCAAATTTCGCTCATTATAATGAAACAATTTATTTGCTAATAAATTTGGAAAAATGTTTCATATTGTGTTGCAAAATTACAAAGTTACATGAATTTGGTAGTCACCAGGCACTTAGCTTTGACTTTAGTTATCTAGACAATTTTATTTTTACTCTTGTCTTTGGTAAAACTAAGACTTATAAAGGTCTATGTTGTAGCATATTGTTGTATTTTATTCATATCACTATCAAAATCAAACGTTCACACTTTGTCCTTGTTCCTGGTAAAATACAATCGGCTTACGCGATCTCCGATATACTCGGCGCTCGAGTTTTCAGAATACAAGGTACAGCATCGAGTAACATAACGCTGAAATAACCTTAGTAATAAGAATAAGGTCGCTAAAAGTATTTTGTTTTAAATATATGTAGAGATTAGAACCAAACCGGTTCTTTTGGAGTGACGTAGCTTTTTTTTATTTAACGCCGGGAAATGCTCTGAGGCATCCGGCGGGGGAAGTGGGTCGCCCTTATTTCTCCCGTGAAACAGCTTTGCTGTCTTTCGGAGAGAAGGGCAAGACAGGCAGTGTAATTACTGGCACCGAGACTTAACATCTTATGTCTCAGGATAGACAACACATAAATTAGTTGCCTGGGCTCGTTCCAGGTATACTAGTTTATGTTCATGGGCGACGTCGACCACTTTACATCAGGTGGTACGTTTGCCAGTTTGCCTATCCAACTAACATAAAAAAAGCTGGTAAGTGGACGCAGCTCTACCCACAAAAACCCGGCGATTGCCACCAATGCCCCTCCTGGTGAGGTGACCCGTATCTGTAGAGCAAACAGGGCACCTCGACGGCTAGTCAGTCCCTCAGGGGACCGACGCCACCTCCACAGAGGGGTTCTTCCGCACCACAGAACAACCTCTCCCAAAGTCGGGACAGCACAATGGGGTGAGGTACCCGTCCTCGCCCCTTGCCCCCTGCTCTTTTGTCCCCTCTTATTATAAGAGGGGTACAAAGAGCCCCCTCGGCGCAATTAGCTTCGCCCAAGGTGCTGGGCTCACCATAGGCTACTGAGCCCCACCGCCACAGCAAGGCCTGAACATAGTTCACCATTTTACACCAGTTACATACCCCACCATAGGGTGGGGTATGTAGGTGCCTTGCAACGGTCAGCAATAGGGCATATCGGCGACTAACCGATCCTTCAAAGATGGCGGCACCCATGCACGCAATTTTAGCACAAAGCGTTGCCAAAATCCCTTTAGTTCTGATATTTAATTAAGTCAGTGACATGCTTAATTCATGTGATATTTAGGAAGCAACATTATTCAGTGCTTAAACTTACACAAGCTTGATCTCCAGTTGTTCGGCTAATACGAGCGACATGCAAATCAGGATGCTCTCATTTGCATCTAACGTACGCTGGATATCAGGTGTAACCTAACTCACTCACTAATTATCTATTTTAGGTATTAAACTTAATCTATTCTAATATAATATATTGCAAATTGACTTTGTCATTAGTCCCAGTCAGAAATCAGTAATCCTGGGAGGCCAGGCCCCAAGGAGCTTCGTCCATCCGTTGCCAATACAAACGGATTATGGTAAGTCTCGGTGCCAGTAATTACACTGCCTTTCCTACTCTTCTTTCCAAACACTTTTCAGGGAAGAAATAATCAGATTACCTCATAGCTTCCTAGAACAGGCGGAACTGCCACATAAGCGCATCCCCCCATCAGTGAATATAATACGAAGATGGTTGTAGTATTGCTAGTCTGTTATGTGCGTGTAGTTAAAATTGTTACTGCTGAGAGCTAGCGTAAAGACTGTCGTTTTCAGAATCGGACAAAAGTGCTTGAAGTCATATGTTTTCAGACATTTATAGTCATCAATACGTAATTTTGACAGAAATATGTTAACGATTTTGTTGCCGACCATTGTATCTATAGTAATGATAATATTACGTCTTATATTTTCTATGCGTAGTTTTCGAAGAGTTCAGCAATTAATGGAAAAAAGTAATAGTGATGACGGTGATGCATTCTTTAAGAAAAATATCCCTGGAATCAGTATTACCTATACTCGTAGATTTTCTTTTGAATAGACATTCCCCTTTTTATTTAATAAGCCACTTCAATGCGAAGTTAACCCTGACACTTCTGTGAACGGATTTCCCTTTTATAAGTTTTTCTTTCATAATAACACCATTCGAGAGGTACTATCTCTCGAACACTTGATCTTTAAGATTTGTATCTGGAAAGACATTTATTTTATGATATTATATTGAATACTTGAACTTAGTATGAATATTTACAAAACAGCACAATATTGTGGTATACAAGAGCGATAGCGAAGCTTTATTACGTCTTACTATTGGGCAGATTATTAAGGAGACAGTACTTTTGGGAGTCTGTTTTCGTCTATGCGGGTAGCCTGTCGGTCAACTTCAAGCAGGCTAAAACTCTACCCGTCTCCCCTGGTTTCGAGGAGACCATGACCCGCAGTGGACGTATAGAGAAGAAATGTATCATTATGCTCATTATCAATGTATCATTGCTTGGAAAAAGATCAGTACTAAAAAAGAGAGAGATTGAGTAAGGGAGAGAGGGGATTTTGAATTCCCAATTTGAATACCCTTATCTATGATGACTTTTAAGACTTAATTAACATTTTGTAGATGTCAAATTGTATCACTTTAGCTATCTCAAGCTGTGGTGGTTATAGGATATTAGGTGCCTTTACGAAGTTCTGTACCGATGAATACTAATAACTGAGCCGGCTGCAGCACGTGCTCTCTATTATTGGATATTACAGGAGTAGCCCTCGAGTTGAGAGAGGGGGCGTTTCATAGTAGTATTAAAAAAAAGTATTTAAGAAAATTAATAAAGAAAAGTTTTTCTTATAGACAGATGAAAAGAAGAAGAATGGCGGTAAAAATCCACTTAAATTGCTCTTTTTATCAGGGAAATTAAAATAATAGGTAATTGAAAAAATTTCATGATAAGAGAAGAAAAAGGCGAAGAAATCAAGAATTGATCCTTGGCATCACTTGCAGATTTTCCTAATCACGCTTTGGAGATTGCTTCAATCATAGTTAAAAAATCATGGTATAAATAATTTATATCGTCATACAATTATAATATAGGCAAAATACATTTTTTTGCGCAAATTCACAGCTATAGCTTAGGCTTTTAGGAATAATTCAAGATTCATTGAATCTTGTTCAAAATATCTCTGGAACTTTTTTATTTTTTTCGAAGTTAAAAAAAAGCAAAAACATATCCAAAAAATATATGACACTGATTTTGATGATTTACAAATTAAGATAATCTCAGGATCTGACACAACGCCTTCCTCTTGTAACTCATTCTCCAAAATATCCATATTGTATTAGCATTATTGTCGTGGACATTCTCACTAATTGAGCAGAAGGTGTGCTGCCGGTTATCAGAGTCAGGTTCAAGGTCCATAAATAAAAACTAATCTCTCTCAGATTGCTGAATATTCTAAGAATTTAAGATCTGGAATCCTTTCTTCGTCCATTTCCTGTATAATATATGCAACTTTTCATACAACCAAACTAAAACATGCTATGTATAAATTTAGTTCAGTATAAGGGCTGTGGGATTAAAACCTATGTGAGAGTTTTAAAAGCTTTATTATATCGAATACCTTAACATTCTTAACAGTGATATGCATCATATTATCAACATCCATCAACCTTTTCTATCCTGTTCTGGATGTAGGCCTCTTTGTTGAACGCCGAGATTGCCGATGCTTCGTCATTTCTTAATATGGTCCTCATAAAATCTGGGTTAAAACATACTTTCATGTAAGTAATCAAAAACCTTCTTCGCTAAGTTCCTCCGATTTAGTAAAGTTTGATTCAAATTTTAGTGTTTCTGAACTAAAATTCCAATTCCTATTTTTGGAATTTTGGAAGAAGTTTATCGATATATTATTTAATAAGGTAATGCTAATCATTTCATCTTTGCCTTTAAATAAGAAGCACCACAAGAGAACGCCAATTCAAATAGTACCTAATACCACATCTCTGATGAAAAATTAAAATTGATTCTTAAAGTAACTTCCAAGAATCCCGTTATTACACGAGCACTGCGATTTTCTATTAGACTTATTTCAATGTGAAATGTGGTTCAGTACATTTTTACGAGCTAAGATCCTGCAGATAGTGGTCTACAAAATGAACCCCTAATGCTCTGCCCAGGCTACGTTTCAATATACTTGGGGGATATTTTTTCGCTATCTGATTTATAGATGTGCAAAGTTTAGTTTGGATTCGTAGGGTTTTTGGAAGTTTGGGGGCATGTTAATGGTATTTAACGTGTTTTTAACGATGTGTGTGTGAACGAAGCTAGAACGATTTTGTTATGTGACTTTTTTTTTGGGGCGCCATGGCAGTAAAATCGACACCAATGCCGAACGACATGATGATGTTATTTTATTCATGCTTTCTTTTTTATATAGAAGAGGGGGGAAACGGACAGTCGTTTCACCTAGCGTTGAGATATAGATAAGATAGATAAGAAAATATAGATAAGAGACATCCATAGATACCTGCTAAACATTAGCAGGTGCGTTGCCGGCCTTTCAAATATGAGTATGCTCTTTAGAGATTCTTATTTTTAAATATGAATGTTAACAATAACTTAGTCAGCGCCGGGCGTCCTATTACTTTTTTTGTCAGTGTTGTAGTAATACATTTTATGTCGTAAATATTGTACTAATAGAGTAAATCATATATGATGATGATGATTTAATTTTGCAAATATGCTATGATTTACACTCAGGTCATTATAATTATGCATCAGAGTTACATCGTGCGTTCGTTTTATGTGCTTATGAAGTAGGAACTTAATTAAACTTAATTTACTTGTTACGACGCACTATAATATAGAGTCAGTAAATTGGTCATACTATATACATAAATGTGGTTAATACCGTAGATAGAGAATACTATTCTCTGTCTACGGGTTAATACATATAATAATATTCTATAGTACTGTTTTTGTCATCAAACGTCATTTTAAATATACGTTTTTATGACACGTAAAACGGTGAAGCTTTGATGGTACAGACATTTGTATTGTAAGAGCACTATGTTCTCGAGCTCTCATTACTCCCCTGAGTCTAGGCTTCCTCAAATAAACACTATAATATCCAATATCACCGACCGATACACGTTATTCTAATAGCCGGCGACTACACGTAGACGATACGGTAGACTCATGTTCTGGCGAGTACAAAAATACCAAATGTACGTTAGAAAATAAACAAATACGTAGAAACTTTTTGTATATTGTTTTATTTATAATAATTAATAACAACTATAACTATAACAACTATAACTAATTCGAAAATGTTAATCACAATTTTATTTTATCCAAAAAAATAATGTTCTTTGGGGTATTAATATAAAAGTAATAACTTACAATACGCGTGCTTTAACCGGCCACATGACTATATTACGTTAGTATGCATCTCTTATCTAAGCCATATTCTCACGTCATCTATACCGCATAGTTTGAAGACGAAAGTCTTCGACCAATGTGCTCTCCCCGTGATGACCTACGGGGCAGAAACGTGGCCTCTAATTTTACGACTGGTCCGTAAGTTTGCCGTAGCTCAACGTGCAATGGAGCGTGCTATGCTGGGAGTTTCTTTGACAGATAGGATTTGAAACATACACAATACATCTAAACAAACATTGTCTTTATAGTAAACTAGCTGTTGCCTGCAGCTTCGCCCGCCTTACTCAACTCTTATATGTCACAGCGTGATGTTAAATAGCCTATAGCCTTCCTCAATAAGTGGGCTGTCTAACACTGAAAGAATTTTTCAAATCGGACCAGTAGTTACTGAGCATACAGAGAACAAACAAACTCTCTAGCTTTATAATATTAGTATAGATTAGTTTATAAGTACCTATGTACATATTTGTTACACAATAAATAAATTTCGCTCATCATATGCATTTCATAGTCAATCAGAATAATGGTGTTACAAACACTAACAGCGATTCACAATAGTTTTAGTTAGTTTAGTAATCTAGAATTCTAATACTAGTTTGCGACTAGTTTAATATGCACAAAACCGCAAGCGGGAAGATTCCGAAAAGTGAGTTTCAGAGGTAAAGCTGTGCAGATAACTGCGGTTGGACCGATTAGTATTATAATTTCCGACTAGGAACTGTTTCGGTCAGTGTTACATGAGTATTTCCATTCCTAATTTACTAACACGTTTAATATTCATCAACGCAAACGGTAGACGAGAGAGTTAAAGTCAAATGTACTTATAAAGTGCCTCACCTGGGACTAGGCTTTCTTGTTTCTTAAGATGACCTATTCATGCATTGACTATTCTGAGACGCAAGCCTATTTTATTATTGTTTCAAATGTATAGCAAAGTTTGGCAAAATTAAGTGAAATTATAGCACTTACTAAATTTGGCGTACCGAATGCCCTAATTGCTAAAGCGTATTGTGGCGGACCAATCAGTGCCACAGCACTGAATCGCGCTACGACAATTGATTCTTATTTTAAGTCTTGCGAATTGATTATTTTGATTCAGGGCATTTATTTTGTCAAAGTAAGTTTGACATAAGTAAATCTAAAAATATTTCCTATACCTAGCTTACAAATGGAATAAAAGTGGTATCACTCAGTTCGAGCTGTGAATCGAGTTTTATGTAAATTACAATATATCATATTGATGAAGTTAAAAATAAAATGATAAAGTAGAGCGGTAATGCAATACCGGATAATGGAGGATCCGTGTTACGGTTAGACGCCATATTGGACTTTTATTACGGGATAGGCCGTTTTTGTATGGGTTTTTTCGTATAATTAATTAATTCAATGATATATACTAGTATTTTATATGTGAAAGAAAACCTTTGTTATATTTTTACGAGAAAGCCACATCAGATTTCGATGAAATTAGGAAGAGTAGGTACAGATATATCTTAAGGCATTTATTTTGTTCTTACAAAGGCTATACAATTTTTATCATCATTCTGGAAACGTATACAATCAATATTACAAACAGGTTTATTTTAAATGACTGGTTGTTACAGGCTATATTTATAACCAGCTGTTACCCGCAGCTTCGCGCGCGCTAACTTAGATTTGCGGCCGTACGACCATCAAAATCAGCTCAGCCGTTTCAGAGATTAGCCGGAACAAACAGACAGACAGACAGACGGAAAGACAGACAAAAATTGTAAAAAAGGCTATTTTGGTACATACATATGCATTACATATAAAACAGTTATTGTAATATTACTAATAGACACTCCGTATCTATCTGTAAGTATAGAAGTATAGATGACTGCTGTGCGGTAACGTATATAAATGGCTGATGTCTCAGTGGCCCGTTAAGCAAGTCAGCAAACAGGTCTGTTTGGGCACTCTGATGAGGCGATTGTCCGGGGAGACCGGGGACGAGCACCAATTAACCCACCGTTGACTCAGCGGCGATTAATTCATCACGGGCCAACATTCCTCACCTGATGATTGTATTTACCTTCATTTATAGGTATTTATCGGGAAACATCTTTTATTTAAATCTATACAAGTAAATAACATGGAAGTGTCTGTTTGTAATTTCAAATTAACAACCTTTTTTAAATGCCTAAGATAGTATATTATACGGTAGGTACCTACTTACACCAAAACATATATATATTTTTTTAAAGTTTTGTCTGTTTGTCTGTATATCTATTTGTCTATCTGTTTGTTTGTTCCAGCTAATCTCTGAAACGGCTGGGCCGATTTTGACGAAACTTTCACGCGAAGATAGCTGATATTATAAGGAGTAATTAAGCTTATAAAAATAATTATCATCAATCCGGATACGACTGTAAATCTAAGCTAACGCGGGCGAACCTGCGGGCAACAGCTAGTAAATTTGTGAGGTTTTGCCAATGGGAGTATAAAAAAAATGTTATAATGTGAAAAATAACCTATTTTGTTTTGGTAAACGAGTAAGTGATAACGCAGCACCATACTTGTGAAAGTGGTAAAATAAGTTTTTAAATTGGTTGAGTAGTTTAAGATCTTCTACATCTAATCTTCCAAACATTATCCCTTCGATATATGCAGTATATTGTGATGAGTGAGAGTGTCATGTAGTGTCGCTTTTATACTATACCATTTAGTAGAAGATTGCAATAAAATAAATATCATAAAAACAGGTGTTAGAGTTAATTGAGTTATTTCATACTATTTCTGTATTTAGTAGAATAGGACAGGGTTCTATCTGCTTCCCGCTTCACCTGAATTAACTTAGACAATCGTATATGGACGAAGATTTCATAGAAAAGTCTCAGGCCACTTGGTGGTTTTCAGCGTCGCCCATTCATAAATAAACCTGCAATTATTTCAGGCAACTCATATACTTTTTGCCTATCTTGCTACATAAGATGTTAAGTCTCGGTGCCAGTAATTACACTGTGTCCTGCCATTCTCTCTGAAACATAGTAAAGCTTCCTGGAGAAACAACCAGGATGGTGGTACGTATGCAGACAGTAGCGCGACACATGAACTTCCACTAATACTTTTTTTATGTTAATTGGATAGGCAAACCGGCAAACGTGCAACCTGATGGTAAGTGGTTGTCATCTATGTGTTGCCTATCTTGCGACATAAGATGTTAAGTCTCGGTGCCAGTAATTACACTGCCTTTCTTGGCGTTCTCTCCGAAACACAGCAAATCTGTTTCACGGGAGAAACAAGCAAGATGGTGGCACCAGCCGATATACCCAGCCGGGAGCGCGGCACAGCGCTTCCCTCCCACCAAACAAATAATAACCGATACCCATAACACACTCAGTTACCCATTTTAATAACCCATACATCTATACAGATAAATAAAATTGGAGTGTGTGTTTGTAATATTAAAATAACCGCTTTTTAATGAATGTATATGGATGTATACACGGTACATATTATACTAAAATAGCCTTTTTTACAATTTTTGTCTGTCTGTCTGTTTGTTCCGGCTAATCTCGGACTAGGCCGATTTTGATGGGACTTTCACTGACAGATAGTTGATATTTTAAGGAGTAGCTTAGGCTATAAATATAATCATCATCAATCCAGGTACGGCTGTAATTAATCTAAGATATTGCGGGCAAAGCTGCGGGCAACAACTAGTAATATTTCATAAATAATAGGTAGTATCATAAAGACAATATTTTGAATAAGCTCTAAAATTCTCTCGTTCAGTTGAGTCTGGTCACAAATAAATTTTCGGTCAGTGACGCTAATTCGAGTTACGGTAATTAGGACAAGCTATTTGCGTTTCATCATCAGTATCAGCGTGTAGCTGTCTATTGCTGAAAATGTACAACGTTGTGTGTTAGTGCGTACATTACACATTTGTAAGAGGTAGTGCCATGATGCTTTGCAGCCGAATTTTGGCCGGCACGACGGGGGTTGTATCTCTCGCTCACATAACACCGGCGTCAAGTGACAGCTATGCTGTCGCATTTCGTGTAGCTTGTGAGTTTCTAGGAGCCAATATTGTCTATGGTCGTCGGTAGTCACCATAAGGCTCCGACTTCTCGGTTGCCTCCTAAAACACAAAAAGAACATTATAAACTAAAATTTCATTTTTACAGTCATCAAATCAAATTTATAAAATAAAAAATCAATACTTTAAATTTTTGAGCATCAAAGTCATTTAGAAATACAAGGAAAAGATGTCCTACAGTGAGGACAGGAAAACAGCAGATTGCTTAACCTGCCTTTCTTTTCGACACAGCACAGCTTCACAAACGCATTCACTGGCAGATATTTGCCGATTTTACGATAAAATTGTACGATAATATTATAAGGACGCGAGTTCGATTACCGACCTCAATGGACGCATTAAACCAGATCACGGGCGTTTCCTCGGAGGGATCTAATGTGACCCCTAACTCCTGACCCCTGAAACACGATATGTTATTTGAACGTACTTTCACACTAATGTTTCGGATAATTTGGTCGCTCGTTTGTCGTTTTTGTCTAGGTGTATAGCGTTATATTATATAATAAGAAAGGAAAGCTAAAGAGTTGGTTCGTTTGTGTGCATACTCTAATCTCCCGAACTGTCTAACTTAATGAAAATTGTTGTATGTACACACACGCACGCACGCAAGTTACGTATCTCCGTCCCGTGTAAACCTCCCACACAGCATCTCGTTCCCGAGAAACCAACCACACAGCAAGCGGCCGTCATCAGCACCTACATCGTGAGAAGCACCGTGTCAGCGCATTGCAGACCCCCACATTTGTCCCCTCGTCTCGACATGCTCCCCGATCATCTCTCACTCTTGATTCACACTTCGAATCCATCAGTCTTGAATTATATTTTATATTAAATTAATTAATAAGTATATTAATTGTAATAATTAAATAATAAGAAAGTGAATAAAATCATTCAGTTGAATTTTAGTTTTTTTCGATCCTTCGGCTGTAGCTTTCATAATTGGCGCAGTCGGGTCGGATATAAAGATACCCGGGTCGGTCCGGATAAATATAATTTCTACTGGAAATACCTCCGTGGCTTGAGGGCTCCGATAGCCTCGCCGGGTATCACAAAGAACGAGAACTACTGCCGGAGGAGTATCCAGCCATCGATACGCCGAGAGAACTAGAATTGTCACATCAATGTTACTGTAAGTACACTGCCGAATTATCTGTATGTGTTGCTTCCCGTAGTTTAGATTAGGGCTATATTACTATTCCTTATTTTAAGATTTTAAATATTATTTTAAATATTATTTTTGTTAATTAAAACTAGCAAAATTTTTCATCCTAAGAGTAATAGGTATAACACTGTTTCCCCTCGATCGCTGATGAGAAGCAGTGCATTAGATTTACGTAGGGATTTAAATAATAGTACTATGGATCAACAAATAGAGAGAATCCATAGGGCCTTACGGGTGGTCCCAGACTTTGATGGGAACCCCCACATTTTGACTAGGTTTATTAAATTATGTGATAAGATAGCATTAGAATATTTAAATGAGGGTGATGAGCATGAACTCGCTAACCTCACATTAATAAATGGGATCTTAAATAAAATCACCGGTAATGCGGCGCGCACCATAAATTCCAATGGATTACCGGATAGCTGGTTAGGCATAAGATCTACGCTAGTGAATAATTTTTCAGATCAAAGAGATGAGACAGCTCTATATAACGACTTGTCCATGCAGACTCAGGCATCTAACACACCTCAGGAGTTCTATGACCAATGCCAGACGCTTTTTAGTACAATAATGACGTATGTGTCATTACACGAAACCATATCAACTACAATAGAGGCTAAAAGAGACTTATATAAAAAGCTAACGTTAAAAACTTACATTCGCGGTCTTAAAGAACCACTGGGCTCACGCATCAGGTGCATGAGACCAGATAGTATTGAAAAGGCGTTGGAATTTGTCCAAGAGGAGATGAATATAACTTATTTACAAAATCGAAACGATACTTTAACTAAGCCACCGCCAGCACATAAACCAAACTTGACTAATCATTTTATTAATTCGAATGTACCTAGTTTTAAGCCATTTAATGTGTCTACTAACAACTGGCAGCGCCCTCACGTGGCAGCGCCGATGCAACCTTATAATTTTAAATTTAATCCGATGAGCCAACCTCATCCCCATTTCCGTATGCCCACGCGTACACAACAAATATTCCGATCACAACCAGGACACAATACCACAAATAATAATTTCATGGCACCAACACAAAAACACTTACAGTCAACCCCTAGACCGATGAGCGGTGTCAGCCATTATGTCACCAAACCGTTACCACCATCAGGACATGATTGGCGTAAATTTGGGAACCCACCACCTTCTAACTATTTTAAAACTCGTGACTTAAACCTAAATGAATGTTACGACTATGACTATTACTATGACAACGACCAATACCAAGATTTTAATTATTACGATACGAACTATAATGATCACTACCCTTATTACGTTCAATACGATCATCTGCCGGAGTACACCAATGAAGAACCTCACACCATACATAGTTCACACTCACACGAGCACATCGAATTACCTGTAGAGACACAACCACACCCATCCACCAGCACTTCTGATCAGGATTTTCAGTTAGCCACAAGAAAAAAGAAGTCAAAATAGAAATAAATCTTCAAACCCAAAGACATCTCCCTTACATTCAGATTCATAATCCACCACTAAAATTATTAATAGATACAGGAGCGAATCAGTCGTTTTTAAGCCCTGACGTCATTGAAAAATATTTTTCTAATTTACCATTAGATTATAATCCGTTTGTTGTTTCTAACGTTCATGCGACCACTAAAAATAACTACTCGATAAACATACCGTGCTTTACAGAGTTTAATGAAGGAAATGAAACAACCTTTTTTGTATATAAATTTCACGACTATTTTGATGGTCTAATAGGCTCTGACCTGTTAGATAAATGGGAAACCACTATAGACTATAAAAATAAATTATTCATCACTCGAAACGCAACCAATCCAATATGTATTTACGACTCTAAAAATGTAAACCTCTACGAAGACATTATACCAGCTCGTTCTTCCAAATTACTAAAATTACCTATTAATATACACGATGGAGAAGCCTTAATTTCAAATCAATCAATTTCCAACTGTACAGTAAACGATTGCCTCACTATAGTACATAAGAATCGCGGTATTGTAGAGGTTAGTAATCCATCTAATAGGGATGTAATTTTTTCCATGGATCGCCCTATAGACGCCGAAATTTATTCAACAGAAAGCCATCAGCTTAAATATCCTTCAGAACGCACTCAGGAAGTAATATCTAGATTAAGAACCAGTCATTTAAATGAGGAAGAAAAAGCAAATATTATATCATTGTGTTCACAGTACTCTGACGTTTTTTATATAGATGGGGAACCCCTCACATTCACTAACCAAATAAAACACCATATTAGGACTACTGATGAGGTCCCAATATACTCAAAAAATTACCGTTATCCATACGTACATCGGGAAGAAGTCAAAGATCAAATCAATAAAATGTTAGAGCAGGGCATCATTAGGCCTTCTGAATCCGCCTGGAGCTCACCTATTTGGGTAGTGCCCAAAAAGATCGATGCATCCGGAGAACAAAAATGGAGGATTGTAATAGACTTCAGAAAACTCAACGAGAAAACAATAGATGATAGATACCCGATTCCAAATATTAATGATATCTTTGATAAGCTAGGTAAATGCCAATATTTCACCACACTAGACCTGGCATCTGGGTTTTATCAGGTTGAGATGCACCCAGCTGATATTTGCAAAACGGCATTCAACGTAGAGCATGGCCATTTTGAATTTATGAGAATGCCCATGGGCTTGAAAAACTCTCCATCAACATTTCAAAGAGTGATGGACAATGTTCTCGTGGGCCTCCAAAACGTCATCTGCCTGGTCTACCTAGATGATATTATCGTATTTAGCACTTCCCTTCAGGAGCACATTGTTAATTTAGAAAAAGTTTTTCAGCGTTTAAGAGAATCCAACTTCAAAATTCAGATGAATAAATCTGAATTCTTAAAATTAGAAACAGCTTATTTAGGTCACGTTATAAGTAGCGAAGGAATAAAACCAAACCCAGAAAAAATAGCAGCCATCTCGAAATATCCCATACCTAAAACTAACAAGGAAATAAAACAATTTCTCGGTTTAATAGGTTATTATAGGAAGTTCGTCCCAGATTTCGCTCGTTTAACCAAACCGCTTACACAGTGTTTAAAAAAGGGTAATAAAATAACATTTAGCCAAGAGTACATTAACAGCTTCGAAACATGTAAAACTCTTCTTAGTAATGACCCTATCCTACAATTCCCGGATTTCACAAAAGAATTCATTCTTACAACCGATGCTTCAAATGTTGCTATCGGAGCAATCCTTTCTCAAGGGCCATTAGGTTCAGATCGACCAATATCATATGCATCACGAACTCTCAATGAGAGCGAAATGAACTATAGTACCATTGAGAAAGAACTTCTCGCAATAGTTTGGGCTACGAAATACTTTCGTCCGTATCTCTACGGACGACGATTTAAAATAGTTACGGATCATATGCCATTGAAATGGGGCCTTAAATTTAAAGATACAAACTCTCGCCTTACCCGATGGAGCCTTAAGCTCAGCGAATATGATTACACTGTCATTTATAAAAAAGGGAAAAACAACACCAACGCAGACGCTTTATCTAGGATAGAAATACATAACGAGGAACTAGACGAAATTGATTCCATGATAGCAAATATTACAGAAACTCTCCAATCAGAAGCTAGGGCTAGGTCAGGATCTAGTACACTAACGGCTCATTCAGCATTAGAAAACCCTATATTATACATACCCATCACTGATCTCCCACTCAACAGGTTTCATAGACAAATACTTATAACAATCGTAGGCGACATCAAAAAGAAACCGAAAGTCAATAAACCTTTTGAAACACATACACGCACTTCTATACAGCTATCGGAATCCAACCTAGAAGAAGATCTCATAAATGCTATAAAAGAGTATGTAAATCCTAAAGTAAAAACAGCTTTGCTTATTACCCCTCCTCACGCTATCTATCAAGTAATTCCTATCTTACAAAACACATTTAAAAATTCAGCGATGAATTTAGTAGTAGCAAAAAAGGAAATAGAAAATGTCAATGAATATTTACAGCAACAGGAAATAATAAAAAAATATCATGACGGAAAGACTAATCATCGTGGAATAAACGAATGCTATCTGTCACTTTCAAGTCGGTACTACTGGCCTAAAATGAAAGAGCATATCACAAAATTTATTAATGAATGTGCAATATGTGGCCAAGTGAAATATGATCGACACCCTATTAAGCAAAGATTTAACATAGTTCCACCCCCTACCAAACCATTTGAGGTCGTGCATATGGATTTATTCACAGCTCAAAACGAAAAATACATTACATTCATCGATACCTTTAGTAAATACGGCCAAGCTTACCTTTTAAAAGATGGTACAGCTGTAAGCATCTTGCAAGCTTTACTCACATTCTGTACTCACCATGGACTTCCATTGACATTAATCACGGACCAAGGTACCGAATTCACCAACCAACTCTTCCTAGAATTTACAAGGTTACATAAAATCAATCACCACACAACCCTCGCACACTCACCAAACTCCAATGGTAATATTGAACGTTTCCACTCCACATTGTTAGAGCATTTAAGAATACTTCAACTTCAACATAAAGATTTTCCCGTAACAAATCTCATGCCATATGCTGTATTAGGCTATAACAGTTCAATACATAGCTTCACGAAATGTAGGCCATACGATATAATATTAGGTCACTTTGATCCCCGGGACCCGTTAGACATAAACTTAACAGGACATCTATTACAACAATATATAATAACTCATAAAGCACAAATGCAAAAGGTCTATGAAATAATTAATGAAACCTCCCTTCACGATCGCACCAACCTCATAGAGAACCGCAACAAGGATAGGGAGCCTGAAATAGAATATCATCCTCAGCAACAAGTATTTATCACTAACCCTTTGGCAAATAGACAAAAACTAGCACCAAAGTACACACATGACACCGTCTTAGCGGATTTCCCGATACATATTTACACATCCAAAAAACGAGGCCCTATAGCTAAAGCGCGTCTTAAACGAGTTCCTAACTCTGCAAAATTGTTGCAGGGCCCTGATCCTAGCGATACCGTTGACAATGGCTCAGGACATACGACTTGAGAGTTTGGACGACGGACCTGGCATATTACCATTCAGACTTGGACCGATGCGACTCATAACCCATTACCACACCTTTCTACAGTACACTGACTTAACAAATATAAAAAATAAAATATCTATAGTAGAACAGCAAATAACTGATATTAAATTTAAACTTACGAATGAGACTTACAGCATTTATGAAATTCAAATAGAATATTTAGTGGCTAAATTAGTTAAAGCATCGGAGCAACTAAAGAGTCTACAAACTAATCGTTTCAAGAGAGGTTTGATAGATGGATTGGGCTCTGTTATCAAAAGTATAACTGGTAATTTAGACTATAGAGATGCCGAAAAATATGACATTGCCATTAGAAAATTAGAAACTAACCAGGAACAGTCCATAAAAAAATTTAACGATCACCTTTCGCTTAGTAAAGAATGGATGTCACAGCATATGCTTATCTCTTCACAACTATTAGAAAACCAGAAAGAGATAAATAAGACTCTACATACATTATTAAATGACGAGGATATTAATTTCGTAAAATATACGAAGTTTGCTCAATTATTAACAATTATAACTGAAAATGTAGACGACATACTGTACGAATTATATAGGTTAGAGGATATTATAGTTTTTACTAGTGCATCAAGCACACATCACTCAATGCTAAATATAGAAATATTAGATAATATGTTAGATAAGCTAAGATTACTTTATAATAAGGAACATATTTTAGAATGGGACCTTAGGGAATACTACAATATAATAAAATCAGGTTCTTACTTCTCTCAGAATAGAATAGTTATTGTTTTCAAATTTCCTATCGTTTCCCAAGATATGTATGATTTATACAAATTAGCAATAGTGCCAGATAAGCATAGTCAGATTATCATACCTCCTTCTCCTTTCATAGCAACATACAGTAATTCTTACGTGTACATAGAGGCAGAATGCCCGAAGGCAAATAGCGAATACTTATGTGACGAAAACCACAATCAACGTATTAAAACATCTTCTAACTGCATACAAGAAATTATTAAAAATCAATCACTGAATCCATTCTGCGAACAAACCCTTGTCTCATTTTCAACTGAAGTTATGGAAGAATTGGACAATCAGCATTATACATTGCATTTTCCTATCCCAACAAAAGTTCATACTAATTGCGGCCAAGATAACTTCAACATACTTAACGGAAGCTACTTAGCCATTATACCACAAAATTGCTATATCAAGACGCCTGAATTAACCATAAGGAATATTAATAATAAAGTTAAGGGCCAACCCATGAAAATTATGACATTGGACGCTCGTCTAGGAAATTACTCGAAACTAGAATCACATTTTAAATTAAATTTTAAATCAATCCAGCTTCAAGAATTACATCAGATACATGGGAGAATTATGCAGCAAACCCCTGTCATAGTTAAGGGCACAATAGAACAACCCTCACTATATCATACCACAATCCCCTTTTATGGTATACTATTATGTACAGGAGCACTACTAGCTGTTATATTCCTACGAAATAAATTTAAGAAACACCAGAGAGAAGATCAAAAGGAAGTAGAAGACCATCGTCCTCCTCTTGAAGAAAAAACAATAGAACCAGAAAACTTTCCAGCAACTTTTTCATTGAAAGTCCTGAAATAGTTGCTTCTCTTAGGGAGGGAGGAGTTACGTATCTCCGTCCCGTGTAAACCTCCCACACAGCATCTCGTTCCCGAGAAACCAACCACACAGCAAGCGGCCGTCATCAGCACCTACATCGTGAGAAGCACCGTGTCAGCGCATTGCAGACCCCCACATTTGTCCCCTCGTCTCGACATGCTCCCCGATCATCTCTCACTCTTGATTCACACTTCGAATCCATCAGTCTTGAATTATATTTTATATTAAATTAATTAATAAGTATATTAATTGTAATAATTAAATAATAAGAAAGTGAATAAAATCATTCAGTTGAATTTTAGTTTTTTTCGATCCTTCGGCTGTAGCTTTCATAATTCGCACGTAAACAAACACACACAAACACACACACTGTGTACTATTGTCACTGATTATGTAACTTTCTATCAGGGGAAAAAAGTGTTATAAGCGTGGGTTCTATTCTCTACCTAAAATCTAAATACTAAAGTAAGGAGCTTGTTTGTTTTTCAGTTTTAGTCGGTTTAAAAATATTTTTTTATTTGATAGCGCCATCATTGAGATAGTTAATAATAAAAAAACGATTTTGGAGCAGATAAAACCACAGGAGACACAGTATGTATGCTTAGTTGTTTGTGATTTTTTAACCGAGCTACGCATCAACTGGTTTTTGCACAGGGGTAGTAAAGGTACCAGGAAGGAACATAATCAGGTTTTATCCCGGAAGTCGTCAATGGCTTCAGGCGTGGGATTCTGGAAGTTATGGACAAAGTTTAACTGGCACTAATAGAAACCTAAAACTATTAGAGAAACACAAACGATTCTCTATAGTCTTAGTTTCGAGTTAAGCTTGAACTAAACACGTTATTTTAAACAATTTATATTTACGTACTAGCTGTTGCCCGCATCTTCGCCCGCGTTAACTTACATTTACAACCGTACGCGGATTGATGATAATTATTTTTATAGCCGTTATAAGCCGTTATAAGTTACTCCCTCGGTGAACATACATAACAATATATATATATATATATATATATATATATATATATATATATATATATATATATATATTGTTATGTATGTTCACCGAGGGAGTAACTTATAACGGCTTATAACGGCTATAAAAATAATTATCATCAATCCGCGTACGGTTGTAAATGTAAGTTAACGCGGGCGAAGATGCGGGCAACAGCTAGTACGTAAATATAAATTGTTTAAAATAACGTGTTTAGTTCAAGCTTAACTCGAAACTAAGACTATAGAGAATCGTTTGTGTTTCTCTAATAGTTTTAGGTTTCTATTAGTGCCAGTTAAACTTTGTCCATAACTTCCAGAATCCCACGCCTGAAGCCATTGACGACTTCCGGGATAAAACCTGATTATGTTCCTTCCTGGTACCTTTACTACCCCTGTGCAAAAACCAGTTGATGCGTAGCTCGGTTAAAAAATCACAAACAACTAAGCATACATACTGTGTCTCCTGTGGTTTTATCTGCTCCAAAATCGTTTTTTTATTATTAACTATCTCAATGATGGCGCTATCAAATAAAAAAATATTTTTAAACCGACTAAAACTGAAAAACAAACAAGCTCCTTACTTTAGTATTTAGATTTTAGGTAGAGAATAGAACCCACGCTTATAACACTTTTTTCCCCTGATAGAAAGTTACATAATCAGTGACAATAGTACACAGTGTGTGTGTTTGTGTGTGTTTGTTTACGTGCGAATTATGAAAGCTACAGCCGAAGGATCGAAAAAACTAAAATTCAACTGAATGATTTTATTCACTTTCTTATTATTTAATTATTACAATTAATATACTTATTAATTAATTTAATATAAAATATAATTCAAGACTGATGGATTCGAAGTGTGAATCAAGAGTGAGAGATGATCGGGGAGCATGTCGAGACGAGGGGACAAATGTGGGGGTCTGCAATGCGCTGACACGGTGCTTCTCACGATGTAGGTGCTGATGACGGCCGCTTGCTGTGTGGTTGGTTTCTCGGGAACGAGATGCTGTGTGGGAGGTTTACACGGGACGGAGATACGTAACTCCTCCCTCCCTAAGAGAAGCAACTATTTCAGGACTTTCAATGAAAAAGTTGCTGGAAAGTTTTCTGGTTCTATTGTTTTTTCTTCAAGAGGAGGACGATGGTCTTCTACTTCCTTTTGATCTTCTCTCTGGTGTTTCTTAAATTTATTTCGTAGGAATATAACAGCTAGTAGTGCTCCTGTACATAATAGTATACCATAAAAGGGGATTGTGGTATGATATAGTGAGGGTTGTTCTATTGTGCCCTTAACTATGACAGGGGTTTGCTGCATAATTCTCCCATGTATCTGATGTAATTCTTGAAGCTGGATTGATTTAAAATTTAATTTAAAATGTGATTCTAGTTTCGAGTAATTTCCTAGACGAGCGTCCAATGTCATAATTTTCATGGGTTGGCCCTTAACTTTATTATTAATATTCCTTATGGTTAATTCAGGCGTCTTGATATAGCAATTTTGTGGTATAATGGCTAAGTAGCTTCCGTTAAGTATGTTGAAGTTATCTTGGCCGCAATTAGTATGAACTTTTGTTGGGATAGGAAAATGCAATGTATAATGCTGATTGTCCAATTCTTCCATAACTTCAGTTGAAAATGAGACAAGGGTTTGTTCGCAGAATGGATTCAGTGATTGATTTTTAATAATTTCTTGTATGCAGTTAGAAGATGTTTTAATACGTTGATTGTGGTTTTCGTCACATAAGTATTCGCTATTTGCCTTCGGGCATTCTGCCTCTATGTACACGTAAGAATTACTGTATGTTGCTATGAAAGGAGAAGGAGGTATGATAATCTGACTATGCTTATCTGGCACTATTGCTAATTTGTATAAATCATACATATCTTGGGAAACGATAGGAAATTTGAAAACAATAACTATTCTATTCTGAGAGAAGTAAGAACCTGATTTTATTATATTGTAGTATTCCCTAAGGTCCCATTCTAAAATATGTTCCTTATTATAAAGTAATCTTAGCTTATCTAACATATTATCTAATATTTCTATATTTAGCATTGAGTGATGTGTGCTTGATGCACTAGTAAAAACTATAATATCCTCTAACCTATATAATTCGTACAGTATGTCGTCTACATTTTCAGTTATAATTGTTAATAATTGAGCAAACTTCGTATATTTTACGAAATTAATATCCTCGTCATTTAATAATGTATGTAGAGTCTTATTTATCTCTTTCTGGTTTTCTAATAGTTGTGAAGAGATAAGCATATGCTGTGACATCCATTCTTTACTAAGCGAAAGGTGATCGTTAAATTTTTTTATGGACTGTTCCTGGTTAGTTTCTAATTTTCTAATGGCAATGTCATATTTTTCGGCATCTCTATAGTCTAAATTACCAGTTATACTTTTGATAACAGAGCCCAATCCATCTATCAAACCTCTCTTGAAACGATTAGTTTGTAGACTCTTTAGTTGCTCCGATGCTTTAACTAATTTAGCCACTAAATATTCTATTTGAATTTCATAAATGCTGTAAGTCTCATTCGTAAGTTTAAATTTAATATCAGTTATTTGCTGTTCTACTATAGATATTTTATTTTTTATATTTGTTAAGTCAGTGTACTGTAGAAAGGTGTGGTAATGGGTTATGAGTCGCATCGGTCCAAGTCTGAATGGTAATATGCCAGGTCCGTCGTCCAAACTCTCAAGTCGTATGTCCTGAGCCATTGTCAACGGTATCGCTAGGATCAGGGCCCTGCAACAATTTTGCAGAGTTAGGAACTCGTTTAAGACGCGCTTTAGCTATAGGGCCTCGTTTTTTGGATGTGTAAATATGTATCGGGAAATCCGCTAAGACGGTGTCATGTGTGTACTTTGGTGCTAGTTTTTGTCTATTTGCCAAAGGGTTAGTGATAAATACTTGTTGCTGAGGATGATATTCTATTTCAGGCTCCCTATCCTTGTTGCGGTTCTCTATGAGGTTGGTGCGATCGTGAAGGGAGGTTTCATTAATTATTTCATAGACCTTTTGCATTTGTGCTTTATGAGTTATTATATATTGTTGTAATAGATGTCCTGTTAAGTTTATGTCTAACGGGTCCCGGGGATCAAAGTGACCTAATATTATATCGTATGGCCTACATTTCGTGAAGCTATGTATTGAACTGTTATAGCCTAATACAGCATATGGCATGAGATTTGTTACGGGAAAATCTTTATGTTGAAGTTGAAGTATTCTTAAATGCTCTAACAATGTGGAGTGGAAACGTTCAATATTACCATTGGAGTTTGGTGAGTGTGCGAGGGTTGTGTGGTGATTGATTTTATGTAACTTTTCATAATTCGCACGTAAACAAACACACACAAACACACACACTGTGTACTATTGTCACTGATTATGTAACTTTCTATCAGGGGAAAAAAGTGTTATAAGCGTGGGTTCTATTCTCTACCTAAAATCTAAATACTAAAGTAAGGAGCTTGTTTGTTTTTCAGTTTTAGTCGGTTTAAAAATATTTTTTTATTTGATAGCGCCATCATTGAGATAGTTAATAATAAAAAAACGATTTTGGAGCAGATAAAACCACAGGAGACACAGTATGTATGCTTAGTTGTTTGTGATTTTTTAACCGAGCTACGCATCAACTGGTTTTTGCACAGGGGTAGTAAAGGTACCAGGAAGGAACATAATCAGGTTTTATCCCGGAAGTCGTCAATGGCTTCAGGCGTGGGATTCTGGAAGTTATGGACAAAGTTTAACTGGCACTAATAGAAACCTAAAACTATTAGAGAAACACAAACGATTCTCTATAGTCTTAGTTTCGAGTTAAGCTTGAACTAAACACGTTATTTTAAACAATTTATATTTACGTACTAGCTGTTGCCCGCATCTTCGCCCGCGTTAACTTACATTTACAACCGTACGCGGATTGATGATAATTATTTTTATAGCCGTTATAAGCCGTTATAAGTTACTCCCTCGGTGAACATACATAACAATATATATATATATATATATATATATATATATATATATATATATATATATATATATATATATATATATATATATTATTGATTTCTCCGTCAATTGTGGACCGATTTTCAAAATTCTTTTTTTATTCAAAAGAGTGCACTTTCGAGGTGGACACCGGCTCCAATAGTAACAACAATGACGTGGTAAACGCAAAGATTGTAATTAGTAAAATAACAAGTTGATTAAGTTCTAGGCACAAAAATTAAGGAAACTCAATTATTTTATTACTTTTTAGTTTATTTTTTACTTTTTGAAGTCGTTTCAATTTTTATTAAAAAAAAAATATTTATCTGTATAGATATATAGATTATATAAATCTCATGTGGACTGTGTTTGTGGACGCAATCCGAAACCGAAACTGCAAGGCAGTTTTTTTTAAATAGGTGATAGGTGATTAGAGTCTGTACAAACACAGACATTAGCCAATTACCTTCCGCCAATTTCTTTACATGTCGTCACCTGATCTAATTACGCCCTGTGATTGGCGGAGACGACGTGCATTTCTTGCGCGGGATACGCTTCCCCGACACACATCACTTCTAGAAAGTCGGGATGACTTGGAAACATGGCCGCCTAAACAATTGCGTGTGTTAAATTAATTTAAATTCCGGTGATATTAAAATATTTCCGGGATAAAAAAAAATATTACTTTTAACGGTGTAGCTCATAGACTTAGAATAATGGTGTAGCTGAATTCAGAAATAATTTATGTTAAAATATATTCCAAATCGATAACAACCACTAAACTACAATAGGCGTATTTTTATCCCTTATCCCTTCCGTCTTATCCCCCAATTCTATCCATGGAGATAAATCAACGTGTTCCAAACGGGACGAATCAATAAATGTGCCTGTCACAGCGGATCACTTCCTCAGATCTGACCCAGGCAGGCCGGGGTCAGGACCCCGGTACCTCGGTACTTAAGGACTCCCGAATTAGGGGTCAAATCCCGGCGCTTATTTGTATTATCAGTTAAGCGAATCATTATTTTTTTTTGGATTTGTCTTAAAAGAAGAAGTTATAAATTATATCTGTATCAATAATTAAATAAAACACTGTGAGATCTTATACTCTTGTATATCTTGACTGGCCTGTTGGTCTAATGGTGTGACACTGACTGCTAAACCAGAAGGCCGTGGGATCGATTCCCACCCAGGACAAATGCTTGCGGTATGAGCATGATCATTTCTTCTGTCTGGGTGTTTTTTTACCTATATTATAATATAGGATAGTATGCATTTAGAAATATATCAGTTGTCTGGTTACCATAAGAACAGGCTCTGCCTAGTTTGGGATCAGATCCCCGTGTGTGAGTTGTCCCAACATATTATTGTTATTATATATTTATTATGTGACGTACTCCTACGTCACGTCACATAATAAATATATGTATGCCAGATTCCAGAATGCCAAAATCCGTGTTCTATTCAGAACTGAAACGTGGGAAACGGAACCCAGGCGGGCAATTCTTGCGATACAGGGACGTGCTCAAGCGCCATCTGACCGCATGTGACATTTCCCCAGACAAGTGGGAGGAGCTTGCCCCGATGAGGCCGGAATGACGTGCCGCTGTTCAGATAGGACTCGAGAAGTTTGAAGAGTCGCGTCTCGAAGACCTAGATGCCAAGCGTCTGATACGGAAAACCCGTCCAAAGCTCTCCTACAATTATACTTACAATAGCAGTAAAGAGACCCATCTCTTTACTGCGCACAGTGTGACAGGATGTTTAAAGCGAAGATAGGGTTTGCAAGTCACGTTCGTTTCCATCAAAGGAACTCATAGCAGGGGTCGCCGTTGTCCAATACGACAAGGAGGACATCATTATGTGACGTAAGTTACCATGTATATTACGCAGGTCAATGCTTTAACATGATCCAGGTTTACCTCGGGTAAGGCTCCTGGACCTATGTGGGGACTCGCACTTGGGAATGCCCCCACTACTCCACCTGCGAGCGCCTCCAGCCGCTTTTTAGTCGTATTTCAGTGTGTGTACAAATTGTTACGTACGAAATACGAAATGGTTTGATTTGATTTACTTAGGAATTTAGCATCATCATCATCACTAGTCCCTATCCGTCCACTTCTGAACCTTAGGCATTTGTAATAAGCCAACGTCATCAACTTATAATTACTAGGTACAGACCTTTTTTTTCTTTAACGCCGGGAAATACTCTAAGGCATGCCGCGGAGGAGTGGGTCTCCCCAGGCGGGTATGTGGGACTCGCTGCGCCTGAGAGGTGGTAAGGTGGACGCAGCCCACTAAAACCCGGCGAGTGCCGCCAATGCCGCCTTTGGTCCTTACCAAAGGTGGCATTGCCCCGGATCTAATGAGCAAACAGGGCACATTGACGGCTTGTTAGTCTCTCAAGGGACCGATGCTACCTCCACAGAGGGGTTTTCCCGCACCACAGAACAAGCCCTCCCAACGTCGGGACAGTACAATGGGGTGAGGTTCCCATCCTCGCCCCTTGTCCCCTCTTCTTATAAGAGGGGTACAAAGAGCAGCTCCCTCGGCCCTAGGTGCTGGGCACACTAGGCTACTGAGCCCCACCGCCAGGACAAGGCTTGAACCATGGTGGGGATAACTACAGACCTAGCTTATTCCTAGAAGTGGACTGAATAATGATAATGATGAACTTTTAGCATCCTCCGCTGTTGTTAATTACATGTAAATTATTTCCATAATTACACTCTGAAATGCCGCTATTTTTAATTAGTGTACCATTCACAATTCTGTATTTAAATTGAACTCACAAACGAACTAACTATAGTGGTTAGTTCTGTTACGTTGGTTGGTAACCAGTGTTTACGAAACAGTTTCGGGAGTTATCTAATTTGGCTTTTTCTGATAGGTTGGTTGGTTGGCAAATCTAATAAGACATCGAAACAGCACTTGATACATATGTGGTCCTTTTGAACAACGGTCGCCGGTGGCAATCGGTGAGGGTGTAAGACTATAGTTCGCCTGTACATATGTTGTCCTATGTACCTTCAACCAATCTTCACGTATCCATGAAGAGATGTTTATTTTTCAACAACATTCTTCACCTCTTCTCTTCTTTTCATCATACAAATATTTGTCTGGGTGGGGATCGAACCCACGATCTTCTGGTTTAGCAAGTAGGGTAGTAGTAGCACTAACCACTAGACCAACAGGTCAATCAAATGTTTATGGATTGGTGTATGTGGCAGAGAAATTGGTCGAATAAATTATCGTACCGGAATATTTTTTAACATCTAAACACACTGCGGAATTTCTTAATTAATATGGGCGTTCAATTCGTGTTATTTAATTATTATTTATATTATAAAACGAAGTTAAGATTACATAATATGACTTTTATAAAATATCAGACTGTTTATTCGTTGCTAAGCAACTGACAGGTCAATTGCTTAATGTGTATTTTACAAACAAATAAACAATTTTACTGTGGATAATGAGATAATGAGGCGTGCACCTTTGGATTTTCAAAATTTTTATTTATTACTATTTATTCTAGCGTGACTACTGGTTCGAATCCAGACCTGTCAAATAGACCATTGGCATACAGGTTTCATTAATCAGATCCAATACGGTTGCACTCATATTGATATCCTGTAACCATATGAAGTGAACGACAAAAATTGATGGATGACTCAATTATTTAGACATCTTCAGTACCTGTCTCCAAGTCTGATACCATAATGTCCTTTATGCTGATGGTAGTAAGACCGGGAATCATCTGAGTGTGTGGTTTGAGTGATCAATCACGGGGGTAAAGAATGGTGATGATATTTATAGACTAAATGGATTTTGCGACGGTATTAGCTCTAATATACTTACAACAGTTTACTTTGTTCTAGAACATACTAAGATTCAAGCATCGATATTATTCTTTTTCCGTTTTAAAGGTTACTTTCAGTGAGCGGCAAGGACGGCTAATTCCTCGCCACCATTTTTCAACCAGGTCATCTATAATTAAGGTCGTCGAACCCTTTGATATCCCATACCCTTCAGAATTCCTTGTGTTACGGGTACCGACGGGAGATAGATTGTTTAACGTATCTGGCTGGACCACTGTCACTTCAGCATACTCTCCCACCATGGAACACATAATATTACTCATATTTAAATAGTTTTCCTAATTGGTTGATACAGCGGTCTTGTTTACGATTGAAGGCCTGTAGAATCTAAAACTAACTAACTAGACTAATTATGAAAAAAAAAATCTTAAAGATGATAGTTTAGTTGCTTAATAAGGTTAAAAAGGAAGCATATGGATCTCACCGTGGTTCAAGCCTTGTCGTGGCGGTGGGGCTCAGTAGCTTAAGGTGAACCCAGCACCTTGGGCGATGCAAATTGAATCGAGGGAACTACTCTTTGTACCCCTATTATAAGAAGAGGGGACAAAAGAGTAGCGGGGGACAAGGGGCGAGGATGAGAACCTTACCCCATTGCACTATCCCGACGTTGTTTTGTGGTGCCAGACAACCCCTCTGGAGGCTTCGGTCCCTTGGGAGACTGACTAGCCGTCTAGGTGCCCTGTTTCTCAACAGATCCAGGGTACCTCCCCAGAGGTGGCATTAGTCGTACTCGCCGGGTTTTAGTAGGCCGTCTTTCGGGCGCAGCGAGTCTCACATACCCGTCTGGGGGTCCCTCCTCCCCTGCGGGATGCCTAAGAGCATTTCCCGGCGCGAAAGAAAAGCAAAGGGCAGCTTATGGAAATAAATGTCTTGGTTGAACTCTGAGTACTAACTACCTTGTTAGTTATACATATATATAGTTGATGTTATCCATGAAAATAATAGAGTTTTCCCATAAGAAGCATAGATATACATAACTAGGTTCAGTTTGTCTATACATCTATAATAATAAAATTGGAGTGTCTGTTCGTAATATAAAAATATCCGATTTTTACTAAATGCATATGGATGTATACACGATACGTATACCAAAACAGCCTTTTTAGAATTATTGTCTGTCTGTCAGTCTGTCTGTCTGTTTGTTCCGGCTAATCTCTGAAATGACTGGACCGATTTTGATGGGACTTTCACTGGTAGATAGCTGATGTTATAAGGTGTAACTTAGGTAATAAAAATAATCATCTTTAATTCGCGTACGGCTGTAACTCTAAATAAACGCGGGCGAAGCTGCAGGCAACAGCTAGTTTATTATATTTGTTTGTATATCAATAATAGGCCTGAATTTTTTAAATTAAGTTTCACCTTAATAGATGATAGAACCACGTGCCTAAGATAAAAAAGAACAATTAACTTTTCAAAATCTTATCCTTATCATAACCGTTATAATTCAGACATCACCGATATCTTTATAATTCAGACATCACCGATGTCTTTATAATTCAGACATCACCGATATCTTTATAATTCAGACATCACCGATATCTTTATAATTCAGACATCACCGATATCTTTATAATTCAGACATCACCGATATCTTTATAATTCAGACATCACCGATATCTTTATAATCCCAGTCATTTTAATGTCGGATCATCGTTAAGGCTCGCGATAAAAAAGAATAAGTTGAAATGAGAAAAGTTCGGTTCGCTTATGAAAATGTAAGGATCACGCTTATCTTGAACAACTACTTTTGAGTTATTTCCCGTTTACACGAAGAGTTTGACCTATAAAACGTACCCGATTATTAAATGGTACCAATGAAGGCGTTTAACAGCACTTAGGAAATCATAAGTTAGATTTCTAAGAGATATCCAAGATACACTTGAAATGAGAACGCTATAGTAGTATTTTTTACACAGTTTTAGACTCAGATAAAGAAAAGTGTCTTCAAAATATTATAATCAGGAATGTGTAAACTTTTCTAAATTTACGCTGAATATAAAGAGACAAAATAGAGATTTTCTACATAAAATCACATACGAGCGAAATTTTGACATTCAAATTTAATATACCCGCAAAAATTACAACAAAAAGAAAAGATACATATAGATGAAAATATAACCTCCTCCTTTTTGGGATTCGGTTAAAAAGTGGACGTCAAGGGATCTTAGCAGATATGAAACATATTATATCTTATAGATTAGGATGCATATGTTCTATGTACTATGATAAGATAAGTAGCCACCGACTGGCATGGTTGGTCATGTTCGCAGAAGAGAAAGATATCACGTGATACGTAGGGTATTGGTGCAGGGAAAGACGGAAGAAGATGGCTGGATGAGATTTAGAAAGATATGGAGCAGCGTGGAGTGACACGAGAATTAAAGGGCATATAAGGCCAGAATAGAGACACAAGACATTCAAAGCCGACCCCAAATAAATGGGAACAATAATGGCTAGGAAGATGAGGGTTCTAGGTTTTCTAACTAATAAAAATCCAAGATGAAAGATAGCATAAACAAAACTTCTCTTTCGTCAATCTGATCAAAACCCACTAGAACATTCTTCCAAGATCCTAATCATGACAACTTGATGGTGTTAATGATTTTAATACTTCGAGCACAGCTAATTTGAATGTAAAGCATTACATGTAATCACAAAGGAGATGACAATGATTACAAAATTAAAATTCACTGAGCGAATCCCCAAGTTCTGTATAAATAAGATAGAGCTAACAATTTTCGAACTGAAATCCTTTGCTTAATTATGCTCCTGCATCAAAAGCATCTCCCAGCTTTTGATGCTGATTTCATTACAACTAAGTATTTTTTATGAGCCAATCCAACTATATCTTCTGTTTTAATCTATTTCTTGTTTCTTACGGAGTTTGCTAATACAGTTTTAATTTTATGGATGTTATGAGTGCAGAGAACGCTCGTTTATCGAGATTACTTTAGATACTAATCTTATACATGCTATTGTACCTAAAATCAGGTAAACTTCTAAATAAGAGTCGTATCATCAGCTGTATCTATCCATCTATACATATAAATAAAATTGAAGTGTCTGTTTGTAATATTAAAATAGCCGCTTTTTATTAAATGCATAATATGGATGTCAGTGAACGAAAAAAGCAAAATATGCTTTTTCGTTGGTGATGAAAAGCTTTATGTCTTACTAGTCTTATTAGTGCTCCCGGCTGTATGGGTACCATCATCTTGCTTATTTCTTAATATTAGTTGGATAGGCAAACTGGCAAACGTGCCTCCTGATAGTAAGTGGTCGACGTCGCCCATGAACATAAACTAGTTTACCTGGAACGAGCCCAGACAACTCATTTATGTGTTGCCTATCCTGAGACATAAGATGTTAAGTCTCGGTGCCAGTAATTACACTGCCTGACTTGCCCTTCTCTCCGAAACACAGCAAAGCTGTTTGACGAGAGAAACAAGCAAGATGGTGGTACCCATGCAGCCGGGAGCGCGGCACAGCGCTTCCCTCTCACCGGCATTTTTTTTCTATCATCATCATCATCAGTATCATCTTTTGGCAGTCTATACATAATCATATATTTACTTACATATTCTTAATTATACTTCCCATACATTTTAAGAAGGTAATATAATATTTCATAAAAGCTTAAGATATAAAGTGTCTTTAATGCAGAGGGTTTCTATGATCTAATGAGGGTTACGGCTTCACCCATAAAGGAGCTTCTCAAAAGGAAAAGGTCTGTTATGAAAGGATTGGACGTAATAAGGAATGGATTCTTATTGCGAAAAGGGATTTTGTTCATAGATTATAACTGGCTCATATTGACGGACGGCTTTGGTATCTGATTACCTTTTGATATTTTTGGGGCAAATATATTATGACATGTCCCACATGAAAAAATTGGGTCCTATAAAAAATAAGGACTTCAAATAAGTAAAACAAAACAGTGCCGTCTAGGGACGTCCGAAAGAAGCGAAGCTTAAGAGTGGATATAAAACGGAGGAACTAAGCTTTAAAAATTTTATTTAAGTATAAAAAAGTAAAAAAAAACGTTTTACTATGTTATATCCAATAGGTAATAGTAAAAATACTACCTACAAGTATTTACCTACTTACTACATACATCGTATCTATCTACTATTAATCGAGGCACGTAACTTGGCAAGGTTTTGGCTTGGTGGGGGAAGTCCGCGCATTGTTTCTCAAATGAAATCGATGTGCGTACTTACCCCCACTAGGCCTTGCTTAGTTATATACATATATGTGCCTGGAATAATACCTACTATTTTGTTTATGACGCAGATTAATGCTTTCGCATGATCCAGATTTACCTCGGGTAAGGCTCCTGGACCTACCTATGTGGGGACTTGCACTTGGGAATGCACTGCCTCACTAAACCACCTACAATCGCCTTATTTTTTTTTCCTTTGGAGTGCCTATTTGTAGCTTAGAAGTCGATTTAATTAAAAAAAGTGCGTGCGTACGAAGTACACTAATTAAACTAATTTTTAAATCTCGTTTATACTAAGTAAAAGCTTTTCCAAGACTTACGATGCGACGTTCGCTCGATCTCACTCTCTATCTCGATCTTTCTCACTCGCTTTCTCCCTACTCTCGCTCCGTGGCTATGCGCTACTACGTTCGCCTTTTCTCACACTCTCTCAAACTGTCTCAATCACTGTCTGCCTCTTCTTGGACAAAAACGTTGCACATTTTCGTGACGTTTCATCCGTAAAAAATTTAACCTCATGCGTTTTTTTAAATATTATGTACGTTTACGTAATATGTAAATACAAACAGTATTTACATACAAAGGATACTAAAATCATAACATTTCCTTTTGACTTTGCCGTAGTCAGGTAAATAATATTTCTCAAAGTATATTAAGTCCAAATTTTCATACATAGTTGAGTCTTTTTCAATTCTTCCCTTCATTGTTATTCCGAAATAAGAACTAAACGAGCACCTTTTTCCTATTACCTGCGTTTAACTTCTCCGCGGGGAGGCGATCTTCGAATTATCTCCAATATTATACCCGTTTTGAATACATTACCTTGGAATATCCAAATCTTTTTATTTTCAAGTATTTTATTAACGGCTTAATACCAGGAAAACACGGTGATAAAATTGAATATTAGGATGAATATTTTGATTGTTTGTGAAATGATTTCTAATCATTATGTTTTATCGTTCGCCAGTCATATTTTTATAATATTTGGATAAATAAATCCAAATGTCTCTGCTGAGCATCATCATCGCGGTGGTCGGGGATGAGGATTCCTAGACGGCGATAGTCTCCTTATGCGAGGCAGTAATGTGCCAGAAGGAGGCCGACGAGCGGCTGAGAGCGGAGGCCGCCGACGAGAAATCTCCCCGCGGGTGACGATCGGGGAAGTATAGGAGGCGCTACTTAATGCGCCTCCATTAACAAATAACGACTAACGCCCCTGTGCTCGTGTCGCGTCAGGATGGGAACTTGGCCTAGTAGGCACGAAGTCACGGGGACTGCTTAGTGGGGGCTAGGCCCTTACGAGGATTAGTCTGCCAGCCTGTCGCTGAGGTTGCCTGTTGCCTGAAGATTCTCAAAATGCGGCTGAAGGCGCTTGCAGTTGTTTTAGTTCGGGTAGTGTACTCCCAAGTGCGAGTACGACATCGGTCATAAACGTCGCTTTGTATATGGACCGACATTAATGTACAAAACGTAAAATTTATAAGGTGGCTCATAATAATAATGTAATCCTTGTAATAAAACTACATCTTAGGGATTGTACGATATACGTCACTGTAATACTTTTACTGAGGTGTTCCCCTTTTTCTTTTTTTTCTATAATGCTGGGAAATGCTCTGAGGCCTCCCGCGGGGGAGTAGGTCTCTCCACGCGGGTATGTGGAACTCGCGCCCGACAGCTGGTAAATGGACGCAGCTCTACCCACTAAAACACGGCGAGTGCCACCAATGCTGCCTTTGGTGAGGTGCCCCGGATCTAGAAAACAAACAGGGCACCTCGACGGCTAGTCAGTCCTACAAGGGAACGACGCCACCTCCACAGAGGGGTTGTCCCGCACCACAAAACAACCCCTCCCAACGTCGGGACAGTACAATAGGGTGAGGTTCCCATCCTCACCCCTTGCCCCCTGCTCTTCTGTCCCCTCTTCTTATAAGAGGGGTACAAAGACCCCCCTCGGCCCAAATAGCTTCGCCCAAGGTGCACCGCTCACCCTAGGTTACTGAGCCCCACCGCCACGAAAAGGCCTGAACCATGGTGGGGAGGTGTTCCCCTGATGTTTCGGATACTTTACGGCAACCGTGGTCACAGGATAAATAAAGAAGGTTGTTATCATACTATAGTTTTGGCTACTAGGTCTTTATCTGTGGCGCTATATTATTATTCGTATACGGATTTTTGTGCTGATATTCACGTTAAAATCGGTTTAGATGTTTCAAAGTTATCAAGTCTTTTGGCTTTGCGTTGTGATATAATTAGTTAATTAATGCGGATTTTTAAATTTAATTCTTCATATTTAATAACTCACGATTGCGTTTTTTTATCTTCTCTTTTTGATGTGTTCCAGATAAAGAAAAATATGAGAAACTATCTTTGTCTTAGATTAATCATCATCATAATTCCCTATCCGTCCACTGCTGAACATAGGCTACTTTCTCAATGCAAAACCAAGACGGCCAAGCCCTTGCCTTGAGATCGTCTTCCCACCTGGGTAATGACCGACCAACACTTCGTCTATCTCAACGCTACATCTACTCTTGAACCTTATTGGGCCATCGGCCATCCGATCTCCTGAGTGCGTGACCAGCTCACTACCACTTCAACGAGCTTATTCTTCGCGTGATATCGGTGACGTTAGTCCTCTGGCGAATGTCTTCGTTTCGAATCCTATCTACCAAAGAAACACGCAGCATAGCACACTCCATAGCACGTTGAGCTAAGGAAAACTATCGGACCAGTCGAAAAGACACTTACATTAATGGTAATGTAAAATTCAAAATTAATGCTTTTTAAGTGCTTTGCACGTGTGGGTTCGAATCCCATCCTCGTCGCCAATGTTATATATTAATAAAACGCAGTAAAATTATTAATTACTTAGTTTAATTAAATTTTACTTAAACCCACGCCTTTTACAAAACTAGCCTTTACATTGAGTATAGACAGTAAGTGCTATCAAGATCCCTATTCGACAGCACAGCTCCAAGTCCTGTGTCAGAAGCATCACATGTTAAAATTAAAGGCAATCTAGGATCATAATGCCTTAAAATATTTGTTGAAGCTAATTTATTTTTTATTACCTTGAAAGATTCTTCACAATATACTTCCCAGGCTAAGATCATCTGTTTATTCGTCCACGGACATACCATCAAGTGAAAGCCACACAATATAAAAGCGTAGTTTTTTCCTCATACATTGAATGTTTAACAACCGCGCGGTACCTTTGGTTGGTGGAAATGTTTCCTCCCGCACGTGACTCCATCAGCCAGTTCAGTTTGCAATATTTATGCGCCGCGAAGCGTGCTCTAAAGATTTTGTATTAAACAACAATGTTTCCTAGGATCGTATTTTTAGAGTTCCTTAAACTTCTTCAGCGTGGTGTTATAGTTCCTACTTCGCTTAGATAGAGGGAAAAGGCTGATGGAGGGGATGTCGACCCCCTGCCTCCAGAGGAGAGTGCCGGATGGCACACCGTTGCGGCCCGGTGCGAACGTCAACACATACCGGGCTCCCCCGGGGTATTATAATGATTTTCCGAGCGAAAACAAAAAAAGCCTTTTCCCGTTCATTGCTGGACATGGGCTATCCGCTCAGGCCCGGCCAGTGTATAGAGGTATCTAGTCGGAGGTCAACTGATCCTCTGTCCTCCCGAACGAGGCCTCCACTGCAGAGCTCTTTTAGCCCACTGGCTATCAGTTCTTCGGCGTATGACCGGCTCACTACCATTTCTGCGGGCAAACTCTGAATGTGGTAATCGCGAAGAATCCCCATACTGTCGTATGATTATAAAAAAATATATATTATGCATCGAAAACATGTATCCAACCAGCATTGTTTATATTTGCTCAGTCTCTCAACGAATGTCAAGACGGCCGATCCCCTGCTACTCGCACCAACTTGGACCCGTCAAAGAATTTGTATCTATTTGGTGATTGATCGAGCCTCCATAGTCCCGAATTTGTGGTTTTTGCTGCAATATTTGTATACCTATCATTTAAATGGGATATTGTAAACTAGACAAACTTGCGAAGTCTGGCTTAGCATGCTTAGGCCATTTTTAATATTCTAGAACTTACTTTATCTATGGTAGAAAGCCCATTTTGATAAATAATACGCTGCCATTATTATACGGAACCTTTTTTATACAAGAGAAATTCACAATTGGCCGATTTGTTCAAATATAGAATTTTCAAGACTTAAAATCCGAAAACTGCTATGTGAGTGGGATTTTTACGGACATGCTATGTTTGTGTGAGTTAACACGTATTATCGCCTGCAAAAATATGTATACTATAAGCTAGTATAACAGCTATGTTACCCGCAGCTCCGTCTCTGTTAATTTAGATTTAAAGCTGAATACGGATTGATGATGATTAAATTTATAGCTATCAATTACTTATAATGTAAATATTTTTTTTATTCGCGGAGATTGGAAAATTACCTCCTTTTAGTGTTTTCTCCCATATCTAACTGAAAATATAGACCATTTGAAAAAAAAGTTGGTTGTCTGTAAAGTTGGTTTACGGACGATAGTTTTAAGTGATAACGTAATAAAGGAACATTGATGGCAAACCTTTTTTGTTTAAATTACGATGTTTTAAGAAAAAGAGTTAATCGAGAACTTTACCGGTGGGAGGGAAGCGCTGTGCCGCGCTCCCGGCTGCATGGGTACCACCATCGTGCTTATTTCTCCCGTGAAACTGCTTTGCTGTGTTTCGGAGAGAAGGGCAAGACAGGCAGTGTAATTACTGGCACTTAGACTCAACATCTTGTCTCAGGATAGGCAACACATAAATGAGTTGCCGGGGCTCGTTCCAGGTAAACTGGTTTATGTTCATGGGCGACGTTGACCACTTACCATCAGGTGGCACGTTTGCCAGTTTGCCTATCCAACTAACATAAAAAAAAGAAGTGTACAAAATGAAATTAAATTGAAAATTATAAAGCAAATCAATTACATCTTATTAAATTGTAGAAATAAACACCAAAATACGTTGTCGCGTATTAACATATTATTTTGTTATAAATAATGGTTTCCAAGCCAAGACTTGGGCCTGTCTGACAGCGCAACGAGATGCTTTTTCGTGCGCGCTCCTGGTGTTCATCAATTTATAAGATGTTATCATGTCAAAATATGTATACAAATTCTTGCGAACTGTACAAGCTCACGTCGAAATCCAAGCCCAAAGTATTCGAAAGCTGTTCTAAGTTTCTACTAAGCACCTTTCATGCTTAGGATAAATTCTAGTTCACTTGTGGCTCAGTTACACGAGCATCTAGTTGAAGTGGTTCCGGGTTAACTTCTCGTCTGTATGATACTGAATCTTTTATGTATCCTGTGATCACCGAGCTTAGACTGCGGGAACAGAACGCATTGCAGGCTTTCGATGGATACTCTTTATCATTCGCCGTTAGTACGTGTCTTGTCGAGATACAGAGCCTATGTAAGACTTATATAACATCTCATTAAAGAAATTTGTATGTCTAAAAAAGTTACAAGTTAAGGAGATATAGGCAAAAAAACGAAATACCCTTTTTCATATATAGTGTATAGCTTTTGCAATTTTGACTTGCTAACGCTTTGAACACATTTTTCAGGCATCATTCCGATTTCAAAGCGAGTTCTTACATATTTTTAGAAGTAGTAGTTATCACTATTTTTCACTATTTTTAACTATTCACTAGATTATAAGGAAAATATCTTAAGGAAACCTGCATAGTAGAGGGTGTGTGAGGTTCGCCAACCAGAACTGGCATGGCGTATGTATAGTGCCGGCTGATAAGTATGACCTTAAATACTCCTCTGATTTTCAGAAGACTCCTCAACAGTGGAGTGTATGAGAGATGTCTTTTTCAATAGGTGCTCAACCCATCCAGGAAAACATATTTTCTTCATGTTTATTTGCTAGTGCTATGTGCTAGTGTAGATAGTAAATTATCTACACTAGCACATTTTAGTTAATTTTAGGTGCTTTCGATAGTTTACCTAATCGATTTTCCTTTTCGTATACACATACAAAAGTCTAATTATAACCGAAATAAGAAGCTAATACCGCGTAATTACCCGGTAATTGGAGCCTTATTAGCCTGCCTTTGTTGAAGCTTTGGAAATATGACTTGTATGTGTTGTGTCTAATTTTAAAGAACCTGAGCTTTATATAGGATTACCTCTTACAAATTATCTTGTACTTACGCTGTTTATACTTATTTAAGCATATTATATGTTTTATAATACGTGATTTTTATCGTCTGTATTTTTTTAAATATTGCAATTTTGTTTTTGAGTACCACAACATAGGTAAATGGTGATAGCTGCAAAGCTTTTCACATCCCAGTGTTTACGCAGCAAACGTAGGAGAAAGGAGGTAGCCCGGTACGGACACCTCATGCCGTCAACATCTACCCGCGTACTTCGGTCTCGTGAACAAGACATTCGTAGATAATGTCGAAATATCGAGCTCCGCGAAATAAAAATAAAAAACATGGTAAATATCCCGTTTTAAATAATTTGAGTAATGAAAATGACAATGTTAACTTAAAATTAAAGGTTTTAGAATGTTTAAAAGTTTAATAAATGGAACTTCAATAAATGTATTATTTATTATTTCATGTATTCTCTATTTAACATAGGCCCCCCCTAATGAACGCCAACGCGGCTGACCCTTGTCCCTCGCATCCAACACGGCCCGGCCACCCCACTGCCACTTCAACGAGCTTATTCTTTTCCTATGTTCAGCAGTGGACGGATAGAGGCTGATGATTATGATTATTTTTTTACGCTGGTAATCCCAAAAGAATATAAAATGATATCACAATTTCAGCTTTGTCACTTCTTTGAAATTCAAAGGTAGCATGGTGATCCGATGAAAAATATTATGTTTCATGTATTTGGATGATAATTTTCACTAAAGTTATTCTCATCGCAGCACGTCTTGGTGAATGCGATCACAAATTGTTATTTCCAATCAGATCTGATTCACAGTGAAACGATTTGATTTGACGCTGCGACAGATATTATGAGTAAAAGTGAAAAATATTTTTTTTTGGGATTGAGACTAAAGAGTATAAATTTGTACTATTCAAAGAGTAAATATTATACATAAACCCGAGAACATCGCTTGCTCACTGGCGAAAAAATATCGTAAGAAAATCTGCTTGCCCCATAAGGTGTGTTTTAGAAGGTTTTTTGTTATGTCACAAGGAGAAAACCGAGCAGTCGGAGATACGCCGATAGATATCCGCACAACCAGAAATTATGCAGATACGTTGCCCTCCTTTGCCCTTTACCCCCCAATGGGTCACGGGAAACACAAACCGCACGAAACTTGACAGCATAGCTACCACATGATGCCGGTATTATGTGAGCAAGAGGTACCATCCCGGTCGTGTCGGCCCAATTCGACTGCAAAGCAGCATGGCACTACCTCTACCTTTTTTTACCTGCGCGCTGCGAAATCAGTTTCGGGGAGCAGACTTGTGCCAGCGTGGGACATAACCGGAATAGAGCAGTAATGTAATATGTGTTTTGTATGAAAACAAATTACGACAAATTTTTGCTGCGATGCTGCATCGATTCTGCGCTCCGATTGGCCGACTGATGACCATTGATGGATGATTGCCAATGGGACGTACATACAGATCACTAGTTGGTTGAATCGCTAATACGTCAGTGACAAATCACTGACCATTTTTGGAATGTTATGGCTCACAATACTACTCTATCGGGTTATAATATGTATGTCCGATGGTCGGTGATTTGTTGTAACGTTCAATAAAACTTTTTTTTTTTCTAATATAAAAGATGTTGTAATTGTTTCAAAATGAGCTGACCGTAATAATCACAATAAAGCGTACTATAATGTATGCCAAAATTATCCGTAAGAGAATTTGAAATAATATAAAAAAAGACATTGATTTATAATAAAACAATTTTTTACGGATTTTATCGCGGTTTATTAAGATTTTTTATTATAATGATTGAAATTCGCGTAAACA
Source organism: Helleia helle (assembly GCA_963853865.1). NCBI lineage: Eukaryota > Metazoa > Arthropoda > Insecta > Lepidoptera > Lycaenidae > Helleia > Helleia helle. Next base: position 21,117,088 of record OY971423.1, on the reverse strand, counting down.
TTAGAAAACAAGACATTGATTTATTTATAAGGTGCTCCATAAAATTATCATCTACACAAAACGGAGGAGACAAAACAAATTCAACGTCAATTTCAAAATTTGGGCCTGTTCATAAAGATACCCTCGTCCGAATAACTTCCAAAGTACATTTTTTTCACCCTAATAGGGTTGAGCGACATTAACTTTGGGTTTAAGGAATTCGCAGTAACTATCTGTTTTTTACAGTTTTCTTTAAGTGCCCTGTTTACTTTTCCGCAATTCCGTTTCAACACCTTTTACGAGTTAAATGATGCCCGACTCTTAACTGGTTTGGGCATCTTAAAAGTTCTTGTTGGGTTAGGTTAGGTTAGGTTAGGTTATAATATTTGCAATATTATAGTTGTAGAAGGACGGCCGTATTAATCTTAGTGGGAGCGGATGCGGATAATATCTAAGTGTAGCTAAACTTAGATATAAGTCCTATACTAACTAGTTAAGGAAGCTAAGAAGGTGAAATGTGACTTATAAGTCAATTTATAAGTTACAAGTTGCCGTCTTAGCTTAATAAAGGTTAATAAAGCAAAGTAAAATTAGCCTAAGCTATTTTTGTTCACACGAAGACGTCGATTTTATGTTGTATTTTGTAATTTAACGACCATTTTTGACGACCTCTGTGGGTCAGTGGTAAGCGCGTTGGCGCTCAAGCCGGAGGTTGCGGGTTCGAATCCCGCCAGGGAACAAAAAGATTTTCTGTGTTCCTGGGTCATGGATGTGTATTAAATATGTGTATTATATAATAAAAATCTTAAATATATAATTCCGTTGTCTGGTACCCGTAACACAAGTTCATTGAGAACTTACTACGGGACCAGATTAACGTGGTGTGAAAGCGTCCATAGATATTATTATTATTATCATTATAATAATAATTATTATTATTCGTTTGTCCGCACTGTATCCAAAACTAGTTCCAAAATAAGATTTATGTTTTAAGAATAGAAAGAATAGTAAACAGTTAATTGTTGTTTATTTAATAATACCATTAAAAAGCTTCAATGAAAACTTTTATTTTGCATTGCGACTTCAAGCTTTAGCAACTTTTATAAACGTTCAGCTTCAACTAATAAAAAAGTATCTAATTTGTATATGAGGAAAAGTACAATAAAGAGGTAAAGTGGAGATCGGTATAATGGCGGTGTTTGTTAGAAGCCCGCAGCTATAAAAATCGAACATTGGAAAAAGCGTTTGGAATCAATAAACGGATTAAGTTTTTACGGCAGGTCTTTTTGTGTGGGATTTTAGTCCAATCTGGACGGATTCGTCTGGTCTGTTGTGCTACATGTGTGTTAATCTCTTACCGATTTTGAAGACTCAAACAATGTGAATATTAAGAAACAAAATCTGTGAAATGAAAATGTAGTGATAGTGATATCACGTCATTGGTAGCATATTTCGAAGCGTTAGAAAGAAAATCTAACAGTAAATAAACGGTTTATCAACAAATCCCTAGTACATCTTATTTTATTTTGGATGACGCTGGTTAATGCTGTCACATGTTTACCTCGGGTAACGCTCGACCTATGTGGGGATTCGCACTTGGGAATGCACTATCCCACTAAACCACCTGCGAGCGCCCTCAGCCGCTTTTTGAGGGTCCCGGCTCTACAGGCAACAGGATCACTATAGCGACAGGCTGACCCCGGCGAATACCAGACAACATCGAATACTCTAATTCTGCCTCGTATACAACAGACTCAAAGTACTAAATAGTGACCACACCACGAGTTAGGGCAAAGATTCGAAGTAAGATTTAGGTTAGGGTCTGATTGGTGTTCTAGAAAAATATATTTTTCGAAGTTTGTATACTTAAGTGCTACACATATACATATACTCTCTATCTGCTCATTGGCAAGATAGCAACGTGAGAAACCCACATGCTTCTTGAAAAAAATTTCAGGCTTGGAGAGGTCATCAATCCTATTTCCTTTTATGGAATCAAATAATATTTTATTTGTATAAAAAACCAAAACAGAAAAAAAGAACTTCACATCGCACTGGTCCCTCGGGACTCGGTGTTTTAATGGGACTTTGAGTTTTTCGGATGTAGTTTCGTTTTATCGTATAAACGTTTTTCGTAACACGGTGACAAGGAGGGCTTTATTGGGATATTTCGAAAACTTTTAACCTGTTTTCGGTGAAAGATTTCTTATAGATTTGACGTTTTCAGGGTTTCAAACATTAAAGATAGAAAAGTTACATGGAGTTGTTGGTGATATTGATTTTTTGAATATGTAAAACTGAGGAGAGGTGACAAGAAAAGAAATAAGAGAAGAAAAGAGGAGAGGAGAGGAGGGGAGACCAGAGGAGGGCAGAGAAGAGAAGAACAAAGTAGAGCAAAGCAGAGGAGAGCAGAACAGAGACGGGAGCGCGGCACAGCGCAACCTACCACCGGTAAAAAGGTGGTTTACAGGAAGGGCTTTTGCTTCCTACCTAAAGCTAGCATTAGCTAGCATTTGCATTAACAAATAGCCAATAAATCTTCCATAATTGGACGACGGTTAAAGGAGATGTTATTTAAAATAGATGAGATTCTATGGCTACTGAAATCTATCCCTCCGTTTACTAGTTCTCCAACTGATAAGTATATATTTTCAGCTCAATAATGCACTTCACTGAAAAGGGTATTTCGATCGAATTCGTGATTGTTCGACTCCCGACCTAATCGAGTCGAAGCTATTGTGACCTGATTGTTGGCTTAAACAATGAACCTATTCACAACTCGCTTCAAAAAACGATAAAACGACTTAGACAAAACGATAAAACGATTTAGACAAAACGATATTCCTTTGAGTTTCGCTAAGTGCTTACACAGAATATTGGGTATTCGATTCAAATGTTCTAAGTTTCTTTGATATTAAATAAGTTTTATATTAAGTTAGGATATTCAACATATTTTAAGAAAGAAAGAAAGAAGCGTTTTGTTATTAATTTTATGTTATTTGCTTTGACGTGGTGGTGGGGCTCAGTAGCCTTAGGTGTGCCCAGCACCTTGGGCGAAGCGAATTGGGCCAAGGAAGCTCTTTGTACCTCTCTTATAAGAAGAGGGGACAAAAGAGCTAAAAGAGACAAGGGGCGAGGATGTAAACCTCACTCCATTGTACTGTCCCGACGTTGGGAGGGGTTGTTTTGTGGTGTGGGACAACCCCTATGTGGAGGTGGCGTCGGTCCCTTGCGGGACTAACTAGCCCTCGAGGTTCCCTGTTTGTCAACTAGATCCGGGGCATCTCACCAAAGGTGGCATAGGTGACACTCGCCGGGTTTTAGTGGATAGAGCTGCGTCCACTTACCAGCTGTCGGGCGCAGTTAGTCCCACATACCCCCGTGGGGAGACCCACTTCCCCTAGGGATGCCTCAGAAGCCAGAACATTTCCCGGAGTTAAAAAAAAACACAAGAAAATGGTAGTTCGTGCTAGCTAAAAGCATCTATCTCATCATCTATTGACTTAACTTCATTATAAATAATAAATCTGTATTCTATTTTTTATGTTGGTTAGATAGGAAAACTGACAGATATGTTACCCGATGGTAAGTGATCGACGTCGCCCATGAACATAAACTAGTATACCTGGAACGAGTCCAGGCAACTCGTTTATGTGTTGCCTATCCTGAGACATAAGATGTTAAGTCTCGGTGCCAGTAATTACACTGCCTGTCTTATTCCTTCCTTCCCTCCGAAACACAGCAAAGCTGTTTCACGGGAGGAACAAGCAGGATGGTGGTACCCATGCAGGTGGGAACGCGGCACAGCCCACAGCACGGCAGATGACCCACTCACCTGCGGGATGCATCAGATCATTTCCCGGCGTAAAAGAAAGTAGATGATCAAACTAAGACAATTTGTTCTGGTCCCTCGGCTGTCGTTGCTGTGATTTAGTATTTGAAAATATTTTAATTACAGTCACAAAGAAACAAATTTAGCACTCAATAAACATTGCAATATTTTAAAACCTATAAAGTTTTACAATATAAATTTAGGTAGCCATAACGCGGGGTCGGTCTTCAAGATTTTATTATCGCGTTTTCAAAGCTGTTTACTTTAGAAAGTAATAAAAGAGCGGGATTAGATGAGATTTAGCGAATTAAAAGATATTTTGCCGCGATATCTGCAATTTATGATCGGATATTTTAAAATTTGAGGTTTTGGAACTGCTATAGGATATTATAGGATTTATCTAACAAAATTGCTGAAATAAATACTTTTATTAATATTGGCATATATGACGGCCGATCTACTGCCACTTGCATCCGGACCGGGCCAGTCACTGCATGGAGTTCGTTGTACCATTTAGTTGGCGATTGGCTTATGTGTCTTCCTGAACATTGGCATTTACAGTAAATTGTCAACGTCACCTACAAACATGAGATTTCACAGAAAACTTATGGGCTTCACCCAAATGACTCTACCAGTCGTCTATCTTATGAAGCAATATAGCTAGATTTTTCTTGCGGTGATAATAATTATAATGAAAAAAAAAGTTACCGATTTCTCGCACACTTAATAGCAACCATGATCTCCAAGAGAATGATGGTCCCAAAAATTAGTTTACAACCATCGATCATATAACCAGAACGGAGCGGTAATGTTTATGTGTTTTGTATGAAAACAAATCCCGCCAAGTTTGAGTTGTGACCGCTTCGAAACTAGTCAGTGACAAGTCACTGACAGTTTCGGAATTTTATGGTCCACATTACTACTCTATTCGGTTATATGTTCGATGCTTATAACAATGAGTAATATTTGATAAATTTATAAAATAGTAGGTATTTTCGTGATATTAACAAGCTAACGAACCGATTCTCATTACACGTAGGTAGATACAGCGATAAATATCAAATTGGTCTACAATACATATTTAGAGCATTACGTAAGTACTACTTTCCTGGTATAAATCACTATTGTTTTTGGCGTTCAGAACACGCCCCTGTTATCGTCACATTCCATCTAAAATTATGACTCTGATAGTAAATTGGTGTCTATAGATCACTGGCAGGAAGCGCTTTAGTCTAGGTATCTTTATTTTGCTGATTTCCTTCGCAAGTTTTTTGAACTAAGTAGAATCCAGTTCTAAAGAATCATTGGCACCAGGCCATTATTATCTGTGTAAACATAGGTTTCATATATCCTCACCATGAACCATGGTGAGGATATGTGAAACCTATGTTTCACATGGGCCTTGACGTGGTGGTGGAGCTCAGTAGCCTAGGGTGAGCCCAGCACCTTTTTTTTTTTGGGAGAGGATGGGAACCTTACCCCATTGTATTGTCCTAACGTTGAGAGGGGTTGTTCTGTGGTGCGGGACAACCCCTTATGGAGTGGCGTCGGTCCCTTGCGGGACTGACTAGCCATCGAGGTACCCTGTTTGTTTATTAGATCCGGGGCACCTCACCAAAGGCGGCATTGGTGGCACTCGCTGGGGTTTAGTGGGTAGAGCTGCGTCCACTTACTAGCTTTCGGGCGCAGCGAGTCCCACATGGGTATGGGGAGACCCTCTCCCCCGCGGGATGCCTCAGAGCATTTCCCGGCATTAAAGGAAAAAAAAAGTTATACCAATGTGAACGCTGCCATTATCTATTTTAAGTTAATGGATATCTCTAAGATTACTGCTGTAGCCCGCAGCTTCGATTGCGTTAGCTTAGATTGACAACCATATCGATATCATAAAAAAAAAACAAAAAAAAAACCCACCTTTAACATTTAGGGCTATGAATTTAGTTTTTGACCGATTTTCAGACCTACCCGATATGGATACAAAATTTCACGAGCTATTTCGGAGGAGTTTAATTACAAACACCGTGACACGAGAATTTTATATATTAGAAAATCTAGTCTTACTGTAGGGTGTGCCGTATGACTCACGATGGTTTATTTTTCTTAGATCAAACTCAATTTTTTTTTTAATTTACAAAAGATTGAATGTGTGTGAAGTTAGTCAGTTTGAATCAAGGCTGATTTCAAGGAGCAAACCCTATTCCAGGACTGTGTCGAATGGCCTATGCCGAATGCTTACATTCTGTGAATGAATACACATTTAAGTATAAAAATGAGTATACAAGATTTTCACAGTTCAACATTTTCACATTCTGTTACACATCCCAAGGGCAGATAATAAATGTTAAACTAGCAGCTTTCCCTTTAATATTTATTAATACTCTGTGAGCCCTTTGCGCGCACCGTTCGGAATATTAACGGAAATTTTAATTTTGTAGCGAAAAAATACGTACAAAGCAGCCAATTGTTATTTTTGTTGAGTAATATAGCTCGCCGTATAATTTTTTCCATCGTTTCCAAAATGAACCGCGGAGTTTGGCGGATTAATCAACGTTTTCATCTCCTGAACGCTTATAACGTTATGAAAACATCGAAAAAATTTAAATTCAAGTTTCCTTTGTAGCTCAGCTGCGGGAAGAAAATAAGATTCATCATTTTGCTGAACTAATCCTCTTCCACTTTTTTTCCTGAAGTGACTAATTTATAAAGAGCATTTTGCGAATTCGCTTGTGCTGTGAAATATATTAGCTGTTTGTTTCTGTAGATATCTAGGTTCTGACGTTTTGACATTGCGTGGGTGGGTACTATTGTTAAAGGTAGTATGATCATTATTATCACCATTATATTTATCATTATCGTTATCATTACCACCGTTGCCGTTTTTATCACATTGTAAACATAATTTCAATTGTTTTCAATTCAAAGATATAAATGATCAATTTTTCATCAATAGTACTACCGAACAAGTACGATTTATTTTAAGATAATATATATACCATCATATATTTCATTCAAGATTGCCCTTTCGTGCCCTTTGCCCGATAAGTACTTTCAAATTAAAATTTCTGAAGACGTTCAATTTTCCTTGTAAGTAATAGGGTCCCCAAATGAGGCATCTATTGCCGCATTATTACTCACTATTAAAATTAGATTAACTATAGACGTTAAATATTTGTCCAACCCTCACTTGGAGAGTTTTTCGTCCTTTATTAGACCCCGTTCAGCCAATCTAGTCATTAGCGGCATAGACTATGAATAAATATTGCAAAATTTTTCCACGATAAATACATCTACTGTACTGTACATCGATGCTTATATGAACGCTATTGCAGCTTCTTCTAGTAAATAGGAAGCAATGGTTGCAATTAGTTTTGTGCAAACAATAATCTACAATATATTTCGTGTTCAGTAATTGAGGCACGGGCATAAAGTCATCAAGGCTGGCAAACGCGGCGCGCGTGACTTGGGCATTTAATTCTTTCATTCAGACGGCTTTCAAAGGTCTTGTCGTTTCGCAAAAAGTGTAACACAAGTAATATATATAAACATTTATGAAGATTGTGAAGAGTTTTCTTATCTCCACTCTTGAGAGATGAAGTGATAATACGTACGCTCTCATATTTATTTTTCTTTAGAATAATCCTTATCTATAAATGGATATAGCTGAGTTTTATGAGCTAATATCATTGGCTTTTATCAATCACTTTCTAGATAACCGAATAGCTGATGCATTATAGCTTTTTTTACTTGCCCTAAAGCAACTTCAGTATTAAAATTTATATTAAATTTTATCGAACATTACTGCACTATGTTTTTATAATAATTTCCACATAAAACTAACACTCTTCTGTGCCGCGATGTATCTAACAAAACTAAAAAGAATCTAGATCGAAAAAAAAAATTGTAATTGTAATGCACGGCACGTGTTCAATTGGAACCTAGCTTTTAGGAGACTCACTCGGGAGTATACCAGTAACTGAACGTAATTTATACACCACAAGAACTTCAAGTATATCCTCAAATTCCTGAGCCTCGAGGCATCAAATTCTGCTGTGATAATGTCATATATCTTGATGGAAAATTCATGAGCTTCACTGAAATACTTTCCTGTTTATATATATAAATCGTAGCGAAGTAATTAGGCAACTAAAGTAGGTGAAATCGTGAAGAATAAGCCAAAGTGGTGGTCGGAATACATAAAAGGATGTCCGATGGGTCAATGTGGTTCTATTGTGAGTGATTGTGAGTGATAGATTTTAGTACATCTATTAAAAGACAGTCAATTTCTAAATAGATAGATGGAATCACGATTTTGAATTACAGGTTCATATTTTGGTTGTCACTGTTGTCGATCATGGTAGCAGTAGCAGCGGTGGGAACGAGAGGTTATACTATCCCCTAAATGCTAAATATTGAATCTAGGAATTACACTGCTAATCGAGCAAATTTAATCGAGATGGTAAAAAGTTTCTTCATCAATATATAGGTACATTATATCACTATTTTGAACAATATGACAGTCTATTGCTGAAAGAGGTAAAAAAATATTTTCGTGGTATCACAGTTCATCGATTACAATCATATATTTTTGAAGTTATACTTTTGAAGTTATACTTCTTTAGGCGCGTTAGGGAAAAATGATGAGAGTAAATTTTTACGATACGCGCGTACACCGTCACGAAAAAAACCTACACCATGAAGTTAGCTATAGAACAATTTTCACATTATGACAGTATAGTCGTCAGAAGAAGATATCGTTTTTAATTTGTGTTTTTGTGACTTAATGTTTTCAAGACGTGTTTTACTTGATTAGATAATTAATTATTATCGCGTGCGTATTTTTGATGTAGAAGTGGTAATTTTTGAAGTTATACGAGAGTAAATTTTTACGATGCGAGCGCACACTGTCAGAAAAATAGACCAACCCCATTATGTTAGCTATATAACAATTTTCAGATAATGACAGTATAGACGTCAGAAGAAGATAATATAGTTTTTAACTCCACAATAAGCAAAAAGTTTATAGTGTAATGAAATTGTACTATGTACTTTTCTTTAAGGAGTATAACTTCTAACGTGTGTACATTAGGACACACACATTTTTTAAATATTAGTATACACATAAATTTATTTATTTGAAATATAGGTATATATTTTATTAGTAAATATTATATATCAGCAATCATATTCAGTTTTTATAACCGTTTTCCGATATAAGTATTTTTGTTTAGGTAACTATCTCAATACGAAACAAAATCAAAACCATAGAGAACCGAAGAGGTAATAATATAGGTCTAAAAAAATGGCGATGTAAAATTAGCGGAATTGAAGAAAAAAAACAGAAATTTGTTGCTTTTTTGTTGCTAATTAGTTGCTAAAAAAATAATTTTTTTGTTCCAACCGATCGCATAAAATCGGCAATAGCGCTAACTTTTCATTAAGATAGCGTGGAAATCACTGGATGTGGACTTATCGATCAAACGAATAGGGGTCAATTTGTTGCTAATTTGTTGAGAGTCAGCAACAAAATAAAAACCGGAAGTCAAGAGAAGTTGGAGATCGGTTTACAAAAAATCTGGCCCCTAGGTGCTCGAAATTCCGCGTATTTACGTTGTTCTTGAGTTCTTTGAGCTCAAAAGTTGAGTAGATATTAGCTAAAATACTTTTTTGATATTGTTAAAACTGTAATAATAGAGTGAGGGAACCGTAACGATAAACTGAGCAAACGGATAATAAAACAAGCTCTTTGCTAAAACAAGCTGCAGTATGAGCAGCAACAAATTTGTACTATAGTTTTTCCACTGAAAAATCGTTAGTTAAACTAGCGTGGCCAGATTTTTTGTAAACCGATCTTCAACTTCTCTTGACTTCCAGTTTTTATTTTGTTGCTGATCTTGTGTGCTCGGACTAGCTGCAATATGTTCAGCAACAAATTTTCACTATAGTTTTTTCGCAGAAAAATCGTTAGTTAAGCTAGCGTGGCCGGTTTTTTTGTTAACAGATCTCCGACTTGTCTTGATTTCCGGTTTTTATTTTGTTGCTGACTCTCTCTGCTAAAACAAGCTGCAGTATGAGCAGCAACAAATTGGTACTATAGTTTTTCCACGGAAAAATCGTTAGTTAAGCTAGCGTGGCCGGTTTTTTTGTACATTGATCTCCAACTTGTCTTGACTTTCGGTTTTTATTTTGTTGCTGACTCTCTATGCTAAAACAAGCTGCAGTATGAGCAGCAACAAATTTGTACTATAGTTTTTCCACGGAAAAGTCTAGAGTTAAGCTAGCGTGACCGGTATTTTTGTACACCGATCTCCAACTTGTCTTGACTTCCAGTTTTTATTTTGTTGCTGACTGTCTCTGCTAAAACAAGCCGCAGCATGAGCAGCAACAAATTTTCACTTTAGTTTTTCCGCGGAAAAATCGTTAGTTAAGCTAGCGTGGCCGGTTTTTTTGTAAACCGATCTCCAACTTTTCTTGACTTCCGGTTTTTATTTTGTTGCTGACTCTCTCTGCTAAAACAAGCTGCAGTATGAGCAGCAACAAATTGGTACTATAGTTTTTCCACGGAAAAATCGATAGTTAAGCTAGCGTGGCCGGTTTTTTTGTACACCGATCTCCAGCTTGTCTTGACTTCCGGTTTTTATTTTGTTGCTGATTCTCTCTGCTAAAACAAGCTGCAGTATGAGCAGCAACAAATTTGTACTATAGTTTTTCCAGGGAAAAATCGTTAGTTAAACTAGCGTGGCCAGATATTTTGTAAACCGATCTCCAACTTGTCTTGACTTCCGGTTTTTATTTTGTTGCTGACTCTCTCTGCTAAAACAAGCTGCAGTATGAGCAGCAACAAATTTTTACTAAGTTTTTCCACGGAAAACTCGAGAGTTAAGCTGGCGTGGACATTATTTATTTTGGCATAATTAAAAAAAGTCAATTATTATTTTTTAAAATTTCTTTCTTCTTAGCATTTTTCAACAACAAATTAGCAACAAATTGACCCCTATTCGCTTGATCGATCAGTCCACATCCAGTGATTTCCACGCTATCTTAATGAAAAGTTAGCGCTATTGCCGATTTTTTGCGATCGGTTTTTTAGACCTTAATAATATTATGATTGGTAACATGATACGACATGACCCATTTCTAAGAAATAATATCATAGAAGTATTGAGGGAAAGAGAGGAAGATGTAGACCGAGGAGAACTTAATATATGGAAAACAGATAAAGGAGAAGGTGCAGGTCATATCATATTCCTTTTTTTATGTTATTTGGATATGCAAACTGTCAAACGTGCCACCCGATGGTAAGTGGTCGACGTCGCCCATGAACATAAACTAGTTTACCTGGAACGAGCCCAGGCAACTCATCTATGTGTTGCCTATCCTGAGACATAAGGTGTTAAGTCTCGGTGCCAGTAATTACACTGCCTGTCTTGCCCTTCTCTCCGAAACACAGCAAAGCTGTTTCACGGGAGAAACAAGCAAGATGTTGGTACCCATGCAGCCGGGAGCGCGGCACAGCGCTTCCCTCCCACCGGTAATTGAAGTAATTATATATATACATAAAAAAATAAAATTCCTGAGGCAGACTCTCGATAGGCCTGACTCTCGATAGTTTAAATGTTTAAAATCTTAATAAACCGCAGATAAAATCCGTAAAAATTGTTTCATTATAATGAGTGAAATTCGCGTAAACATTAGAAAATAATACGATAGCTTAATTTAACATAGTAAGAGCATATTAATGTATATTATTTTCTATAGATTTAAACTATTTGTTGTTGTCTCGTATGTGTGTCAATAAAGTACTTTTCCTTTCTTTCTTTCTATCGTGAAGGTACTGGATGGCGGAGAGAAACAAGGATTGGTGATTACTCCATCGACAAAAGCAAATCTCTTATATAAAGAAAAATCCTTTCAGTGTAAAATTTTAGGTTTTTTTGCTTTGTGAAACATAATAATAATAGTTAAAATTTCCTTCTCTATTGTAATAGTACCAAGTACCAACAATAAAATATATTTCATCAGTTATAATTATGATTTGTTTATCTAATTATTTCGTTTCTGTTACGCTTTTAAACTAAAAAATATTGTTATTTCTCATCTAACCGGTTTTAATTTACAAATATTCCATTTGTCCTTAGTTTATCAACGCAAGTTTTTCTTACTTAGTAGGTTCACCTATTTTGTATATTATTACTAGCTGTTGCCTGCAGCTTCGCCCGCGTTACTCAACTCCTATAAGTCACAGCGTGATGTTATATAGCCTATAGCCTTCCTCGATAAATGGGCTATCTAACACTGAAAGAATTTTTCAAATTGGACCAGTAGTTCTTGAGATTAGCGCTTTCAAACAAACAAACAAACTCTTCAGCTTTATAATATTAGTATAGATTATTATTTTGTTATATTTATATATTTTGACAACCTCTGTGGCTCAGTGGTCAGTGCGTTGGCGCTCAAGCCCGGAGGTTGCGGGTTCGAATCCCGCCAGGGAATAAAAAATATTTTCTGTGTTCCTGGGTCATGGATGTGTATTAAATATGTGTATTATATAATAAAAATCTTAAATATATGTATAGTATAAAAGTATTAAATATATATTTCCGTTGCCTGGTACCCGTAACACAAGTTCCTCGAGAATTTACCACGGGACCAGATTGACGTGGTGTGAAAGCGTCCATAGATTATTATTATTATTATTTAGGTTATTCAATTTTGATTAATATAATACATCCACTATACGTCAGTATTTTACTTCAAGATTACGAGTAGCTTTTAACGACAAATACCGGTGGAAGGAAAGCGCTGTGCCGCGCTCCCGGCACCACCATCTTGCTTGTTTCTCCCGTGAAACAGCTTTGCTGTGTTTCGGAGAGAAGGGCAAGACAAGCAGTGTAATTACTGGCACTAAGACTTAACATCTTATGTCTAAGGATAGGCAACACATAAATGAGTTGCCTGGGCTCGTTCCAGGTATACTAGTTTGCGGGTGAGAGAGGAGGCCGCCGACGAGGCCTCCCACCGCGGGCGACGAACGGGGGTGCGTAGGAGGCGCTACCTAATGCGCCTCCAGTAACGCCCCTGTGCTCGTGTCGGGCCCAGGATGGGGTTTTAACCTGGGTCCAGCTAGACACGACGTCGTCGGGGACTGCTAAAAGTATCGAATCAAACGAACAGCCGAGCAGTCCCCCTTTAGAGGAGGAGTCTGGCCTTTTCGCCGGGGCCAGCCTGTCGCCGAGGGTCCTGCGTTGCCTGCATGATCCGGGACTCTCATAAAAGGCGGCTGAGGGCACTTGCAGCGGTTTTAGTGGGTAACGCATCTCCAAGTGCGAACCCCACTCACGGCTAGGTTTAAAACTCACCCCGGTCCTAGTTATGGTTTGGTCTGCAAATTTCCGCTGCATTAAAAAAAAAAAAAAAAAGGTATACTAGTTTATGTTCATGGGCGACGTCGACCACTTACCATCAGGTGGTACGTTTGCCAGTTTGCCTATCCAACTAACATAAAAAAAAATGCTATAAATAATTTTAATAAAAATACTTAAACCAATGTTAGGAATCACAAAATAGGAAATGAAAGTAAAACTACAATTTCCTAGCCACGTGATAAAAATATGTTTACACGAAAAATCATCCACAAAATTTATAGCAATTGAAGAAAGTAGAATCTGTGTAGAATTTAAAGTTGAAAATATTGTGAAATAATTTCAAATAAAGTTACACAGATATAAATGTAGCATCAAATACTTCTCAAGGAGCTAAAACTTTATAAGGAATGTATAAATATTTTTGAGTCTGTATTACAATATTTATGATTAAAAAATCTAAGAGGATGAATTTCCATTCAATGTCATACAAAAATAAGACCATCGCACTAATTAATTACATTATCAGACTTACGAATGTCTCGTGAACAAGACATTCGTAGATAATGTCGAAATATCGAGCTCCGCGAAATAAAAGTGAATAACATGGTAAATATCCCGTTTTAAATAATTTTCGTTATGCCTATAATGCTAATCAGGGTTTAAATAATTAATAAACCGAAGCACTAGAAGACGTTTTTTATAGTAGTGTACTTTCTTGTACCCATGTGCCTAACACCAGATATTTTTTTTTATGATTGGTAGACTTGCGTTTGACCACTGTCTCACCCAATTGAAACTCTTAGAACAAGAAACTGCAAATACTTGTAATAGTAAAAACATTTTTCTGCAATTCTTTATAGTACAAGAACATTGTAATATTTGTAACTTATAACTTTGCATATTGTGTCAAGAAATTTTCAGCACGTTGAACAAAACTTTTATTAAACATCTTCAGAGGCTACATTATAAGAGTAATAAAAGAATAAGAGTTGTTCTATAATAAGTGCATGAACGCGATGTTGCCGTGTTTATTGTCTCAAGTTTGAAATAAGCCTTTTATATGGGGTTTTGGAATTGCGGGCTTGCATTTTGTTAAAATTATGTGATGTTTATTGTGATAGTGTTTTTGTTCTCCAAATTTGAGAATCAGTAAATTGTAATGGGGTCATTGTATGCAACATTAATTCTTTGGTTTTGATTTTACAGGTGGGAGAGATGCGCCTGTGCTGTCCGTCTGCATGGGTACCACCATATTACTTATTTCTTCCGTGAAACAGCTTTGCCAAAGAATTCTATCATCTCAAGCCTTTGGATTGGCAACATATAATTAAGTTGTCTGGGGTTAGTCCCAGGTGAACTTTTTTTTTCTCGCCGGGAGATGCTCTTAGGATTTCCCTGGCGGTAAGTGGAACTCGTTGCTCTACGCACTAAAACCCGGCGGTGTTCTCTTCGTCATGCGGGAACTATTATGCTCGTCCGCACCAGCGACGGTGTGCCTGGAGGCACTCTCCTCTGGAGGCAGGGGGGTGACGTTTCCTCCTCCTACACCGATTAAGGAACCCTGAACACATAAGGGTGCCTTATAGCCCGCACTTAACGCGCGCACCCGATCCGCCGCGCAAGGGTCTTCTCACGACGGTACGACCTAAGAGGCGCCAGTGCGTTCCCTCTCCCGCTCCGCCTCCTCCTTCTGCAACATCACTACCTTGCAAAAGGAAAGGACCACCTGCCATGCTCTTGTCGAAGCAGCTACCTTCTTAGGCGCCTCCACCAGCTTTCCTCTCCTTCGGCCTCGTCATCTTGCAAGACCTCCTTCTCCTCGGCGTCTCCTCTCCTCCTCCGTCGGGAACGCGCCAGGGCACCTGCCACCAGTTCCCATGGTGCAGTGCCCACCAGTATGCATGGACAGCCCTGACAGCCATGACCCGTTGCGGACGTCGCAACAGGGTCACGTTTTCCGTCGTCAGAGCGGCCGGCGGCCGCCCATATCGTCGCGCCGCACAATGCCATCAACTGCAAGGCGCCCGCATATAGGCGGCGGCAGCCAGTGCTCGGACCACCCATGTTGGGGAGAAGGCGACTCAACACCCTCGCGGCTCTAAGCAACTTCGGCACTAGCCGCCGGAAATGCTCCTTGAAATTCAATTTTCTGTCAAGGATGAGGCTCAAGTATCTCATATTTGCCTCGACAGAGATGGAAGTTCATCCCACCATTAAGCTGGATCCGGGTGAAGGAGCTCGCCGTGGCCCATGAAAGCATATAGCCTCACTCTTCTCCAGGGCCACTTTGAGCCCGAGTCGTCGGATCCTAGCAACAACCTGGGCGACTCCGGCTACCGCACGTATACAGGCCTCTGAAAAGGTACCTCCACGCGCGGTTACGATGGTGCCGTTAGCGTAACACGCAACGCCGAAACCAGTCAATTTCGCGCCACGGAGGACACAATCACATCCGAAGTTCTTCAGAAGCAAGCCCAGAACATAACCCTGTGGAACACCGCACTCTAATCTTTTTATCGCTCAGCCGCCGGCCGTCGGGTACACGACGCACCTACCAGAAAGGAAATTCGCTACCACTCAAAGGGCAGGTTGTTGAAGGCGTTGGCGATGTCAATAGACAAAGCCAAAAGCACCCATCCGCCTTTGACCGCCTCGTCAGCGAGGGCCCTCACCATGGCCTTTGTGTCCAGGGTGGACCTGCCCTGCCGGAAACCAAACAGGTAGGCGCTGAGATTCGGGCGTTTCATCCAGTTGTTCGACGATACGGGCAGCTGCGATCCGCTCCAGCATCTTACCCGCATCGTCATCGTCGAGCAGTACGATCGATCGATACGCTGGCGGCGTGTCGAACGGTCATACGTCTTTCGGGATTAGGATCAGCTTATCCTTCTTCCACGCCATGGGAAACCGACCTTGTGCCAGACATGCCCGCCCGGGGACGCTATCTAGACCAGGGGCGGTATTCCGCACCTTCAACCACGCCAGAGCCATTTCTAGTTCTAATTCCAGGTGCACTAGTTTATGTTCATGGGCGATGTTGACTACTTACTAGGTGGCTCATTCGCACATTTTGTAAAAAAAAAAAAACTTGTCCTATGGGATTTTTATGTACCTATTTATCAAGGGATTTAATATGCCTTTTGTATTTTTGTTCACAGTCGGAGGACGTATTTGGGAAAATGAGAATCGTCAAAATAGGAAGATCATAAGAGGCCTATGTTCAGCAGTAGACGGATAGAGGCTGCTGCTTATGATGATGATGATGATGAGATGATCATTCCTCTAGTTGGTGAAATCTCCGACTAAAGAGTATGATGATCTTCGTATATTACATATCTTTATATAACATATCTTTAAGTTACAAAGTCATACATAATATATACAATAACTATGTAATATAATATTAACGGGCATACGTTATCGTCCACCAGACCTGGCGGCCTGTCGGCTGACTTCAGATTTAATTAACATTGATGCATCATTCCTGGAACAGGTAACAATAATAATAATTACTAAATGGATCCATTACTATATTTCATTTAATAGTTATATCTTTAGTGAAACCCATACAAACATAAACACGCTTTCTCCGTACCGAGGCAAAATATTGTGAAGAATTTGCAAACCCAACAAGATTTTAAGTCCTGTAGGGCATGCGCGCACTGTAGCATGCGCGCACGATATAATTTTGTCTACCCCTTTTCTCGTATTACTTATAATATGAAATAAAAAAATTTTAAACAAAAATTAAAACCGACTTCAAAATTAAAAAAAAAAAACTAAAAAGTAATAAAATAATTTCCGTAATTTTTGTGCCTACAATTTATAATCAACTTGTTCTTCTACTAATATACAATCTTTGCGTTTACCACGTAATTATTGTTACTTTTGGAGTCGGTGTCTCAGTAACTCGGCATATTATGTTGGATTATGTCCGATTTTCAGTCACATCCGGATTGATAAGTAAGGACGGAGGAAATGCAGAGCCGAGTTAGATAAATACCAATTAACTAGTTAAAATAATAACAAGATTAACAGCTCAATAAAAAATATGTTATGTATAATGTAAAGTAATATGCGTTTAATAAATAGATTGTTTTGAATAGAAGTACACAATTAAATATAATTATTAAATAAATTATATTTTATATCATGAGTATAATGATTAAACTAAGAGTTGCCTATGGGATACGCGTTTATACATTTGGCTATGTCGAACCGTTTGACCGAGACCACGTTGTAAAAATAGAAGCCTATCCCCCAAATACTCAAACGAATCTCAAATTTAAGACTCAAATTTTTTCTTTAAATCTGACACGATGTAGCATGAGTTTAAGTACTTCTTAAATTATTTAATAAAACTAGAATAGAGCTGTAATGTCATGTGTTTTGTATGAAGATAAATTCCACTAAATTTGTGCTGTGACGCGGTGCCGGACCCTCGCTCTGATTGGCCGACGGATGGCCATTGATGAATGTTTGGCCGATGGTACACACAGATCACTGGTTGGTTGAATTGCTATTAAGTCAGTGACAAATGACTGACCAGGTTCGGAATTTTATGGCTCACGTTACAAAATGCGATTATATGCTCGATTATATAAACCTTTATAGGAAACATCATCTTTATACCATTACACTCCTTTGAACACTCGAAACCTACAAATTGTTATAAAATGAACAAGTTGGTAATAGCACTAAGGCAAATTACTAGGGCCTGTAAATTAAATTTCGTATGCTAATTGACTCAACAAAATTACAGGAATGAGGCTAGGATTGCGAACACATAGTGAGGTGTGCTCAGAATTAAAATTAACGGATGAGATTCTGTGATAAATTCAATTTATTACACTGTATATTACGTCATTAATAATACATAGTGAAGAGTACATTTTATTATAGATTATTATGTTTTGTTAAATATTTTAGAATTCTTTTTTTTTTAACACCGATTTTTGAAGTGTTAAGGTAAAGTTTTATAATCTACACACACACACAACACACACACACACACACACACACACACACACACACACACTCAGATGGTCGCGCGTTCGAATCCCGATAAAGGTGAACTTTTCGTGCGAAATATGTTTTTTTTTTCTAGTCATGGATAGTTTTTTTTTTGATGTATTGAAATCTTTATTACATTGTCAGGTGGCAGATCATGTCCACTGTTGGGTCCTCTAAATCAAGCGAAGGTAATAATAGAACGAAGCCATAAATAGCCTTTTTTACGCTGGCCAAATGTGATGTTTATCTCAACAGATATGAAGGATTTTTTCTTTACACGTGAGCTAATTTTCTTGATTTGCAAAATTAAGCATTCTAATTTCTAAATCTGTTTAATGATGAATGAATGGAATGCGACTTAATAAACTATGCTGTCCAGCCTTTTCTCGTATTATTAGCCGACTTCAAAAAGGAGGAGGTTATCAATTCGTCGGAATCTTTTTTTTTTTTTTTTATGTATGTTACCTGATTACTCGAAGATGGCTAGACCGATTTGAAAAATTCTTTTTTTGTTCTAAAGGGTATACTTCCCAAATGGTCCCATGATAAGGAATCCAGGATCTGATGATGGCATCCCAGAGAAGTCGAGGGGAACTTTCGAAAATCGTAGGGGTGACAAGTTCGTTTGATATTTTTTTTATAAAGTGTTTTGAAGGACTACAATTTAATGAAGGTCTGGAGTCGATCTGATGCTGGAGCCGAAAGACAATCGAGGGAACTCCTCAACGATTTACATCAGTAACCTTGTGTTTGGGCTTGATTAATTTGTATTGATGAGAACTTTACACCTAGATGGGTTGTGACTGTCATTAGGGGTCTGATGATGAAGACAAAGGACAGTTAAGGGAACTCCTCAACAGTTTACAGTAGCTACCTTGTGTTTGGACTTAATTAATTTAAATTGATGAGAACTTTGTACCCATATGGGTTATAAGCGCCATTATAGGTGTGATGATGGAGGCCATACACAGTCGAGGTTAATCCTCGACGATTTACAGATTTAATTGGGCTTATGCACTTCATACGGTAAATAATATTATGCCAAAATCATGTAATTTTATTACTTGTTGTTGTTAAATGAACAAAAAATAGCTGTGGCTTGGAAGCGCATCATAGTTTTTCAAGGTCATCATAATATCCATTCTATATATCTATATTGGTGATGTTCTATACCTATATATAATGGAATTATTTAACGAATAGCAGCAAATCTGCCGTGATTGCTTTTAATTACATGTATATAAAGTTTTACACAATTCCGTTTCGCTTTTTTCATTTGTTATATAGGTAATGAATTAAACCCTTTCTACGGTCATCTAATTAATACAGCGCTATTTAATCGGAGCAACGCGTTTAATAGTTGTACCCATATTTCAGACAAATAAAATCAGTTATCAAATTTTGAAATCACTAAAAATTAAGAAATAAAAAATTTTTAAACAAAAATTAAAACCGACTTCAAATTTAAAAAAAAACTAAAAAGTAATAAAATAATTTCCTTAATTTTTGTGCCTCGTGAGTCGGTGTCAGCCAAGGTAGGAAGGTTAGGAGGTAGGTACATCAACAAATAGGACACCGGCTTCAAAAGTAACAATAATGACGTGTAAACGCAAAGTTTGTATATTAGTAGAAGAACAAGTTGATTATAAATTGTAGGCACAAAAATTAAGGAAATTATTTTATTACTTTTTAGTTTTTTTTTAAATTTGAAGTCGGTTTTAATTTTTGTTTAAAAATTTTTTATTTCTTAATTTTTAGTGATTTCAAAATTTGATAACTGATTTTATTTGTCTGAAATATGGGTACAACTATTAAACGCGTTGCTCCGATTAAATAGCGCTGTATTAATGAGATGACCGTAGAAAGGGTTTAATTCATTACCTATATAACAAATGAAAAAAGCGAAATGGAATTGTGTAAAACTTTATATACATGTAATTAAAAGCAATCACGGCAGATTTGCTGCTATTCGTTAAATAATTCCATTATATATAGGTATAGAACATCACCAATATAGATATATAGAATGGATATTATGATGACCTTGAAAAACTATGATGCGCTTCCAAGCCTCAGCTATTTTTTGTTCGTTTAACAACAACAAGTAATAAAATTACATGATTTTGGCATAATATTATTTACCGTATGAAGTGCATAAGCCCAATTAAATCTGTAAATCGTTGAGGATTAACCTCGACTGTGTATGGCCTCCATCATCACACCTATAATGGCGCTTATAACCCATATGGGTACAAAGTTCTCATCAATTTAAATTAATTAAGTCCAAACACAAGGTAGCTACTGTAAACTGTTGAGGAGTTCCCTTAACTGTCCTTTGTCTTCATCATCAGACCCCTAATGACAGTCACAACCCATCTAGGTGTAAAGTTCTCATCAATACAAATTAATCAAGCCCAAACACAAGGTTACTGATGTAAATCGTTGAGGAGTTCACTCGATTGTCTTTCGGCTCCAGCATCAGATCGACTCCAGACCTTCATTAAATTGTAGTCCTTCAAAACACTTTATAAAAAAAATATCATACGAACTTGTCACCCCTACGATTTTCGAAAGTTCCCCTCGACTTCTCTGGGATGCCATCATCAGATCCTGGTTTTCTTATCATGGGACCATTTGGGAAGTATACCCTTTAGAACAAAAAAATAATTTTTCAAATCGGTCTAGCCATCTTCGAGTAATCAGGTAACATACATAAAAAAAAAAAAAAGATTCCGACGAATTGATAACCTCCTCCTTTTTGAAGTCGGTTAATAATACGAGAAAAGGCTGGACAGCATAGTTTATTAAGTCGCATTCCATTCCTTCATCATTAAACAGATTTAGAAATTAGAATGCTTAATTTTGCAAATCAAGAAAATTAGCTCACGTGTAAAGAAAAAATCCTTCATATTTGATGAGATAAACATCACATTTGGCCAGCGTAAAAAAGGCTATTTATGGCTTCGTTCTATTATTACCTTCGCTTGATTTAGAGGACCCAACAGTGGACATGATCTGCCACCTGACAATGTAATAAAGATTTCAATACATCAAAAAAAAAAAAAACTATCCATGACTAGAAAAAAAAAACATATTTCGCACGAAAAGTTCACCTTTATCGGGATTCGAACGCGCGACCATCCGAGTGTGTGTGTGTGTGTGTGTGTGTAGATTATAAAACTTTACCTTAACACTTCAAAAATCGGTGTTAAAAAAAGAATTCTAAAATATTTAACAAAACATAATAATCTATAATAAAATGTACTCTTCAGAAAACCGTTTCACTATGTATTATTAATGACGTAATATACAGTGTAATAAATTGAATTTATCACAGAATCTCATCCGTTAATTTTAATTCTGAGCACACCTCACTATGTGTTCGCAATCTTAGCCTCATTCCTGTAATTTTGTTAAGTCAATTAGCATACGAAATTTAATTTACAGGCCCTAGTAATTTGCCTTAGTGCTATTACCAACTTGTTCATTTTATAACAATTTGTAGGTTTCGAGTGTTCAAAGGAGTGTAATGGTATAAAGATGATGTTTCCTATAAAGGTTTATATAATCGAGCATATAATCGCATTTTGTAACGTGAGCCATAAAATTCCGAAACTGGTCAGTCATTTGTCACTGACTTAATAGCAATTCAACCAACCAGTGATCTGTGTGTACCATCGGCCAAACATTCATCAATGGCCATCCGTCGGCCAATCAGAGCGAGGGTCCGGCACCGCGTCACAGCACAAATTTGGTGGAATTTATCTTCATACAAAACACATGACATTACAGCTCTATTCTAGTTTTATTAAATAATTTAAGAAGTACTTAAACTCATGCTACATCGTGTCAGATTTAAAGAAAAAAGAGGGACAACACGAGTTTAATTACGTCTTAAATTTGAGATTCGTTTGAGTATTTGGGGGATAGGCTTCTATTTTTACAACGTGGTCTCGGTCAAACGGTTCGACATAGCCAAATGTATAAACGCGTATCCCATAGGCAACTCTTAGTTTAATCATTATACTCATGATATAAAATATAATTTATTTAATAATTATATTTAATTGTGTACTTCTATTCAAAACTATCTATTTATTAAACGCATATTACTTTACATTATACATAACATATTTTTTATTGAGCTGTTAATCTTGTTATTATTTTAACTAGTTAATTGGTATTTATCTAACTTGCCTCTGCATTTCCTCCGTCCTTACTTATCAATCCAACATAATATGCCGAGTTACATCCCTTCAATGCTACATTGCACTGCATGGCAGAATATAAGCCGTTGTTAATTTTTAATTTTGTTTGTATGTGATTTGTCGGTTCTTGTTTGTTTTTTTTTTCAATTATTATTTATTATCTTGTATCAGTTTTTTACTTTTTAAATTACAATTTAACATTTTGTGCTTGATACTTATCTGTACTGCGGTGCCATGTATGTATGTACGGATTACTGAATAAAGGTTTTTATATTCTATTCTATTTTATTTATTTATTTAGAATTAATAAATATAATAAAATAACGTTGTAATAACGATAATTAAAGATATTATGTGGTTCGTCTGGCCTTTTATCTATCCAACTATCACAAAAAGCGTCCATTATAAGAGCCTTATACTCAATTCTTCATCCGTGTTAACCTGATGTTGATTTCAAGAAAAACTACGCAATTCCCGAAATCCGGCAATATAAAAAATAAAGGTAAATTATTTGCTTATTCCCATCCCGGCTCTATTGTGAGTTGTCCATTCCAACGTGTGACAAGCTATTATTTGGTTTTGATGAATTCTCCCAAAACCTACAGAAGAATCTGTGCTTTTGACATACTCTTATCGTCATGTCACTTTTCATTGTCCCTAGGAACGAGACGAGCTTAAAATACACATATTTGTACCTGCATATTATGTACGTGAGTTTACGTTCCCTTCGTGAAAGATTGTTAATAGTTTAAAACTGTTTTTTTTTTTCAAATATTTAATAACAAAATTAATCAGCTAAAAAACCTAATTTGGTACCTACGTATAGTTATTGCATAAAATACGTGCGTTGCGAGTTCGAATCTCGAAGGGTAATTTGATTTTTACGAAAATAGACTGGCTAGGTTAAGGTGGTTTACAAGAATCATCATCATCATCATCATATTTCCCAATTTCGGTAACAGCGACTAACTACAAGAATAACATAAGGTAACCAAGTTTATTAGTCCTCAGTATTTGTTCTGTAAATGTATTAATTAATCAACTAAAATTATGATTTCTCCTTTTACCATCTGCCTTTGCTTGAGACGTAAGAAAGAGATAAAAGAAAGAGAAGAAGAAGAAGAAATATACTTTATTGTGCATAAATAAAAAACAATTACATCTTAAATAAAAACTTACAAAATAGAAGAAACCAGTAGACCGGAATTCCTAAGTCACTGCCACCTTACTCGTATATTAGAAGTTAAATAATGTAGTTACTTTACCGGTGGGAGGGAAGCGCTGTGCCGCGCTCCCGGCTGCATGGGTACCACCATCTTGCTTGTTTCTCCCGTGAAACAGCTTTGCTGTGTTTCGGAGAGAAGGGCAAGACAGGGCAGTGTAATTACTGGCACCGAGACTTAATATCTTATGTCTCAGGATAGGCAACACATAGATGAGTTGCCTGGGCTTGTTCCAGGTAAATTAGTTTATGTTCATGGGCGACGTCGACCACTTACCATCAGGTGGCACGTTTGTCAGTTTGCCTATCCAACTAACATTAAAAAAAAGTTCATGGGTGACGTCAACCACTTACCATCAGGTGGTACGTTTGCCAGTTTGCCTATCCAACTAACATTAAAAAAAAACTTGTAGTTATTATCGTTAATTTTAAGAAAATATTTAAGATAGAAAGGATTTTTTAAACTCTAATTAATATTTATATAAAAAGTTCTCTAAAAGTCTAATAATATTTTTTTATAAAAAGTCTAATAATAATTTAAAAACGCTTAAATAAGCGTGAAAATTTAAAGTATCAAAACCATATAATATGGCAACACATACAATAAAGTGAGGGAACTAAAAACTAAATTACTACCACTAATTGGATCTTTGTGTACTCACTACAGTATAGGAGTCTTCTGTCTAAACAAAGCTCTGCCATTAACTGTATAAATGACATTCTCTCGTAATTTATTTTTATACGGAAAACATCTTGAAATCATCTTCATTTGTTTCACTGAAGTTTCAGTGTTACTTATACGAATTATAAATACTATCCAACAATTTCACCATTCTCTACCATGCTGCTTTGCAGCCGAATTGGTTCGGCACATACCTCTCGCTCACATAACACCGGTGTCAAGTGACAGCTATACTATGTTATTTCGTGCGGTTTGTGAGTTTCCGGTGGCCCATTGGGGGTGGGGGGGATAGGGAAAATCATCAGCCTTTATCCGTTCGCTGCTGCATCCAACACGGACCGGCCTGGCACGGAGATCGCCTTCCCACCTTAATTGTCGACCAACACTTCGTCTACCTAAACGCGGCCTCCACTCTTGAACCTTATAGGCCCATCGTGCGTCTACTTATGTAGAATATTAATTATCATTCTTTATTACCTTAAACCAGTATCGTTGGGGCTAACCAGTGTTCAATGAAGCAAGGGGGTGTCATTAAGCAATAATACGGACGTAAAACATCCCTCGCCAAGCCCAGGCCTCGGGCGGATCTAAACTATTCTATGCATTCGGGATTGATTCTATCATCCGAACCCCTGGGCTATAGCCAATTGCCAATTAGAATTTCGTATGCATGCTTTTTATTGGTTATTTTTGGTTGGTTAAAAGTGAAGTTACACGGTATGCAAAATGAAAATTTTATTTGGTGTTATATTGTTAAAAGCTTTGAATAAATTTACGTTGCGGTTCGTGAAGTTTTTATTATGTAATTTATCAGGTTTTTAATATCTGTAATAGGTTTTTACACTATGGTATCTTGGTTAATGTAAGGACGTCAGCGCTCCATTCTCCTTGTTTCATAAAATAGTTTTACTATGTTTCGGAAAGAATATTGGGCACCGAGACTTATTATCTTACGTCTCACGATGGGCAAGGCATGAGTGGTTTCTGATGAACTTGTATGTGTTCAAAAGCGACGTCAACCACTTACAATCAGATGGTCTACCTGTTTGTCCAGTTAGAAAAACAGGTAGAACATAATATGATTGTAAGTTGATTTTTATGTTAGTTGGATAGGCAAACTGGCAAACGTACCACCTGATGGTAAGTGGTCGACGTCGCCCATGAACATAAACTAGTATGACTGGAACGACCCCAGGCACCTCATTCATGTGTTGCCTATCCTGAGACATAAGATGTTAAGTCTCGGTGCCAGTAATTACACTGCTTGTCTTGCCCTTCTGTCCGAAACACAGCAAAGCTGTTTCACGGCAGAAACAATCAAGAAGGGGGTACCCATGCAGCCGGGAGCGCGGCACAGCGCTTCCCTCCCACCGGATTTTATTAAACATCAACCACTTTCAAATATTACACTTCTCTGTGGCAATAAAACGATGAAGATCATGCCATTTCAATGCCATAGGATCATGATCGAAGGTGCGAAGGTCGGCACTCATCAGTTAACCAAATCCATCAAATCATACAAATCACAAGTTCGTTGTAAAATGTGCAACATTCCGGCATGGAAGATTTCGCTCAAAATTCTCCGAAAATATCTCACAAGCATACAGAATCAGGGGATTTGGAGGGAACCGAAAGTTATTAGGTGTATTTATTTAAATACGAATACCGAGCCCTTTTGTAGATTCCTCGCTTTATTTAGGGTCCTATTTCCCTTCAATTTTAACATTACAGAATTTATTATTTACTGTTTGCTATCTGCGACGCATTTGAATGTGTGGGTATACTTTCTCGTTCTGTTTCATCATCATCACAATATTTTATATTCCGTCCATTGACATAAGTCTCTTTTAATAAAGGCTAAAATCCTTCGCCATTTTATGGTACGAACTAGGTATTCCCGCCATATTAGGGTCAGCCGCGTCGAGGGAAGCCAGCACCACCCACCTGGTCTTTATTGGCATCAGTCTAGATGTTCCTGATACTCAGAGGAACACCAGACCTTCAGCCATGATCAAATAATTCATTCATATTCCGGTTGTGAGGTCAGGTCCTCGTGGCAAGTATTTTATCGATGAGCTCAGCTGTATCAGGGAAATGTGGTTTATATATCGTTGTCTAATGTTTACGCGAATTTCATGAAGATGAAATAACTTTTACGAATTTTATTGCAGTTCATTAATATAATAGGTACAATATACCAGATCTTTCGGATACTCTACAGCAACCATGCTCATGGAATGTTTCCTTCCATGGTGACGGTGCTAATAATTATAATCTGTACTAATATTTTAGTTAGGTTCCTGAGTTTAGGTGAAAAAGGTAATTTTCGGAACTACTCTTCTAATTAACTAAATTCTTTAACCAGCATAATGATATCTTTTTTTTACGCCGGGAAATGCTCTGAGCCATCCCGCCTGGGGAGTGGGTCTCCTTAGGTGGATATGTGGGCCTCGCTGCGCCCGAAAGATGGTAAATGGACGCAGCTCTACCCACTAAAACCCGGCGAGTGCCACCAGTTGCGCCTTGGTGAGGTGCCCTGGATCTGTTACGCTGACAGGGCACCTCGACGACTAGTCAGTTCCGCAAGGAACCGACGCCACCTCGACAGAGGGGTTGTCCCACACCACAGAACAACCCCTCCCAACGTCGGGACAGTACAATGGGGTGAGGTTCCCATCCTCACCCCTTGCCTCCTTCTCTTTTGTCCCCAATTCTTATAAGAGGAGTACAAAGAGCCCCCACGGCTCAATTAGCTTCGCCCAAGGTGGTGAGCTCTCCCTAGGTTACTGAGCCCCACTGCCACGTCAAGGCCTGAACCATGGTGGGGAGCATAATGATACCTACAGTACCACTGAGTGACATAAAATAAAAAAATAACCATCGTTCGTATGCAGCTGTAAATCTCTAAATCTAAGTTTTTTATGTTAGTTGGATAGGCAAATGGGCAGACAGTACTGACCTGGAACTACCTAGGCAATTCATTTATGTGTTACCTATACTTAGATATAAGATGATAAGTCTCCGTGCCAGTAATTACAATGCATATCCTGCCCTTCTCTCTGAAACATAGCGAAGCTGTTTAACGGGAGAAAAAAGCAGGGTGGTGGTACCCATGCAGCCGGGAGCTCGGTACAGCGCAACCCTCCCACCGGTGAGTTAATCTAAGTCAAAAAGCCGAAGCCGTGGAAAACAGTTAGTATGGAATATTTAGTGTTTATGATCAAAAACAGGTTAGATACTTTATTAAGAAACCTTAGATTTGAAGTTTGGAATTTATTGATTGACTAGCTGTTGCCCGCAGCTTCGCCCGTGTTAAATAAGATTTACAGCCTTACGCGGATTGATGATGATTATTTTTATAGCCTAAGTTACTCCCTATAACTTCAGCTGTCTGCCAGTGAAAGTCCCATCAAAATCGGCCCATCCGTTTCAGAGATTATCCAGAACAAACAGACAGACAGACATACGGATAGACAGACAAAATTTAAAAAAAGGCCATTTTGGTATATGCACCGTGTATACATATAAATATATTATTATATTATATAAATATATTATTAGTACATATTTGGTATATGTACATACATATAAATTCAATAAAAAGCGGTTATTTTAATATTACAAACAGACACTCCAATTTTATTTATCTGTATAGATGTATAGATAGTGATGCCGATGATGCTGAAATTATAATAGGAACATAAGTTATTTCAAAAGAAGCTATAATAATACACCCGAATTCATTGTATTTCAATAAAACTTAATGTAAACACGAATATTCAATAATGGTAAAGTTATAAAACAAAATCATTGATAATATAAATTATCTTAGAATAAACAAAACCTTTCAGATTCCCAAAAAGAGAAACAATATTTTTATAACCATTTATTCAATTATTCAATGTTATTTAAGATTGAAGATTGAAGCGGAGGAATATTTGAAAGGGATTTTTTCTTTTCTTATTGTAATGAATGTCGATACTAAAAAGTAGATAAATTATTATATTATATATCTATATTTGTAACGCCTTTTTAAGATATACCTAACGTATTTATTTTTTGACAATAAAGTAATTGAAAAAAGATTTTGACTAAACTTTAAATACTATGAAAGCCATGAATATAGTTTAAATGCTGTTTCTCAGTATTTTCAGAGCAACACAATAACTTTATTTTGTTTTAATAGCAAAATCCCAAAGTCTCTTATAAGCACCAAGTTACAGGCACGCTTTCGTAATCTTCCCTGTCAGGACTTTTTTTATCAACGCCAAGATTGCAAATTTCGGATCTAACTTAACCGGTGTAAACCGGCCACTGCAGTGTATCTATTTAGTTTGCTAAAAACTAGCATGTAATTTTTGGTAGATAAATTTTAGTGCTGAATAGTGAGTTGGAGAAGAAAGTCGATTCAGTTCCTAGTTATAAATATATATAAATATTATCCAACAATCACACCACATTAACCCTGGCTCTGTGGTAAGTTCGTAAGAACGTGTGTTACGGATACTAGGAACGGAAATAATTTTAAGAAATTTATATAAATAGATATTATATACACGTTCATGGCCCGGTGATCTATATTCATCATACAAATTATCTAAACTTTTTGGATTTGTACCCGGGACCGCTGCGTAAGGTACACTAACGGCCTATATATGGACGGCAAAGCTGGGAATGCTTCAGACAAAGTAAAAATAGCTAACACTCGCTAAACAATTGGCAATAGTCAAATCATACTCAACCCTGGCTATTTGCAGGACGTCTGGGTCGACGTCGACTTGAATGAAGTTAATAATTCACCCAGCAGGCATTGAAAACTACATTAGCCTTGCCGAGCTCAATATAGACTGGTTTCCAACCGCCCGATTGTACTTAATCAACGTGATGTGATAATGTAACTAACAGGCTATGGTTTGTGTTAAATGACTGAATAGTGTGATTTTATATACAAAGGATATAAATATATATTGAAGATGGTGAGTGATCAAAGTCACACATGCACATAAATTAGTTCACACCAGACTAGTTTGACAAGTCATGCGTTGCCTGAATTAATGAGAAATAACATTTCACTTCTCAATATAGGCCTTTGTATCAGCAATACCATTACCAGTCCCTTCTTTCTGAGTAAAGCCTTTTCTAAACAAGCAGGATGGTATTGCCCATATCGGACAAGTACAGAAAATTGTATTAACGTTAAACAAATATTAACAAAATATTATTTAATTGTTTTTTGTGATCAAAAACATTAGCAATTTTCATGGTGATCGGTTGAACGATATGGAAAACAAAAATATATTGCAATGCCATCTGGCGGCGATTTACAATATGATAAAACATAAAACCTTCTCCGGTCACTCGGTGCATATATCCATTTGCATACAAACACACGACTGTCGCGAGAAGACGTTGCTATGCTAAAAAAGGACTGTTATAAAAAGGCGTAAAAAATGGATATTGAAAACTATCTAGATTTAAAACGAAGCAAATAATATATATTTACAAAATTTAATTAAATCTCTCTTTTATAGATTAGCGTGTAAACGTGACATGGTGATTTTTATATAAACGAGTATATACAGAAGATTACATCTCGTTCCACAGCTTTTTGTGCATCTCACGGGACACATTTTATTTTCCGCTCAAGGCTTCTCTAAGTCAGGTTACTCTAACTGTATACTATCTCATTTAAATCTCTTTTGTTCTCAATGAGTAAGTGCAATACTATCTTCTAACGGCTTAGATTAATACAACTGTGTTGAGTTTTGTTAGTAATTGCAATCTTGTAGGTAGGTAGTAGTAGTAGTAGGCACGACTAATATATGGAATCAGCTGCCTCCTACGGTGTTTCCGAACCGATACGACTTAGGGGCCTTCAAGAAAAGAGCATACCATCTTCCGCTTTAATTGGAGAGGTAATTTGGAAATTGGAAAATATTTCCTATTCCTCCTGAATTCTCTTGATTAACCTGGTCCCAAGGCCGTTTTAACGCATCCCTCGGTCTCTCTGAGAGTCATTTGGTTATTACCGCTGTCGATTCTGGCTATACAGAAGTATCCACCACGGCCACGAGTGGTGGGCCACTCGTATTTAGACACGAATGTTGGTGGCCGTCCTGGTGTTGATTTAAAGATGTCGGTGTCTAGCTGTTGATGGAAAATAATTGATAATGATGATGATGACTTACCATCAGGTGAACCGACTGTCCGTTTGCCCCCTCTTCTATAAAAAAAATATGACGTTCAAATCGGTCAAGAGGTAAGGGACTATAGTCGCTTAAGCGCTGGTTTACTGTGGGTTGGTGAGCTTAAAACTGCAACAGATTTCCACACAATATTTTACATTGTCGATAAGCGAGTGTTGATGGCACGGTGAAATTTCCTTTATTACTAGCCAAGCTCAAATCTAGAGTTCATTCTGTACTATAGTGTCGCACACAAAAAAATGTAAGCTGCACTCTGTGGCTTAAAATACGCAGAAATTAAAAAAGGGTTCCCTTTAAAACAAATAACCTATAGAATAGGTACCTCATTAATTAGGCTCTCAAACGCAAAAAGAAATTACTAATTCGACTAATAGTTGCAGTGATTAGCACGTCTAAACAAACTATTCAGCTTCATTATATTAATAGAACTGACATAGAACAGGCAATAAGTCAATTTCGTCAGCACACACAGGTATATATCTAAATCTGCTTAACATAAAATGATATGTAAACAAAATATAAAAAAATGCGCACTTGCATTGCAAAACAAGAAAGAAATATCCGAAAGCGTTATAAAGGTCTTTGTTAACATCGGGATAAAGCAAGGCTTCTGTTATCCGATCTGAAAATGAACACTGATGGGCAAATCTCAAAAACGAAGGAATAGTGACGCATGATGCTATGTTTGCAACTCAAAAGACCTGCATTGAACTGCATGGTATATTGGAATAAAGCAAATAGAGGCAAAGTGCTATGGAGGTTGTTACACTGGTGTTTGTTATCGTATTTTAAGATATGCGAATTGATTTGTAAATAACGTAGGTGCTAAGGAGTAAAAGGTGTTGGTCATTGTCATTGAGTGCTATTTTTTCAAGTTACCGGCGGTGGGAGGTTTGCGCTGAGCCGCACTCTCGACTGCATGGGTGTCTTCATCTTGCTCGTTTCTCCCGTGAAGTGGTTTTACTGTGTTTTGGATAGAAGGGCAAGACAGGCAGAATAATCATTGGTACCGAAACTTAGCATGTTATGTCTCAGGAATGAGTTGCCTTTTTTATCGTGCCATACAGGCCCAGGTTCCTATTCTAAGGCCGACACGAACACCGGGGCGTTTTTAGAGGCGCATTAAGAAGCGCCTCCTTAAAAATGAGTTGCCTGGGCTAGTTCCAGGTAAACTAGGTTATTCGAACTTTAACTACAAAAGAAGTTGATTTAGAAATTATAAAGAATTCTATTGCTTGACACATGCATAGTGTTAGAAATATTGTAATATAATATTATGATTTATAAAAATAAATAGGTAAGTGTTTTCAAAAAATTAATATAATATAAGATATTATGAAATTTTAGTAAACTCGGTAATAGCCTTTTCTCCAAATAAAACCTTTTTTTCTTATCAGACGGTTATAGGAGTTGCAACTTCTGTAGCATTATTTATCAAAATAGTTTATAAGCGATAATAAACGAGTTTTCACATTAGTTTTAAGTGTGATGCAAACAGACAGCAGCTAGAATCCTAGCTAGTCAGTTGTGCGAAATTGGCTCTTATAACTGCAATATTTCTGAACAAAACTCTATTATTACACTATTTTTGTTCATGTATTTCTATAATTCTTTCTATAATAACATCAAGTACGTTTCTATCGCACGATTATTTGGCGTCGTGTAATAACGCTCCTATATGCATGTAAATCGGCTCGAGGCCGCGATACCCTATACAGATTGAAACGAACGGGAGCTTAACATTTTTATTGGATACAACGCTTGTGCCCCGACTTCGTTTGATATTTACGATGAAAATTGGAATTAACGGTGGTATGGGCAAAAGTGGTATAGACGTAGCGCTACATTTTCAGGTAAATATAAGCCGCTTATAATGCATTTTTCTTTTGTGTATTTTATTCTTAAATTTTGATGCTCCATAAAGTCTTTATTTATTTATCTATCTATCTTTCTAAAATATATCAGATTTTAGATAGATAAAATTTATCATCACCATATGGTATATGACTTAGTTATTTAGCCTAGTTAGCACTTTGTTTATTATAGAGTGATTCAATACACTTTTAAAAGAAAAGTGGTCAAAAAAGCATTATTTAAACTAAAATTCTGTAAAACTGCAATTCGGCAATACTATGACTATTTCTGGGAGCCGTTTAGCCAACGTGAACTGCGGGCAAACAAAGTACATTAAAACTTTGTTGAATTATAGCACTATCTACATTAATTTGAACTCGACCATTAACTAACCTTGCCACGTTATTAATTTCAATTCAAACAATCTAAACTACAGATTGTTGAAATATAGCTTGTATTTTAAGAACAATTACTTTGTTTTATGTTAGCCTAGCTTCTGACAGCTGCTTCGGAAGGTATCTGTGGAAGGTGGCAGGGGCGAAAGACTCGCCAGGGTGCCATCACTGCAATAGCAGTGAAGACACTGCAGACCACACCCTGGCGGAGGCATGGGCGTCCCTCATTATTGAGGTCGGCGCGGACCTGTCGCTCCCTGCGGTCATCCAAGCAATAAACGTTAGTGAGAGAGCATGGCAGGCGGTTCTCTCCATCTGCGAGGTATTGATGCCGCAGAAAGAGGAGGCGGAGCGGGAGAGGGAGCGCACTGGCGCCTCTTTCCGCAGGGGAGCGCGGCGGCGACAGGAGGTCGTACCGCCGTGAGAGGACCTGTGCGCTGTGGATAGGGGAATCCACCGTGCGCGCGTTAAGTCCGGGCTATAAGGCAGGGTGCCTTCACTTTTATGTGTTCAGGGTGCCTTAAGTGGAGTAGGAGGAGGGGACGCCACCACCCTGCCGCCAGAGGAGAGTGCCTCTAGGCACACCGTCGCTGGTGCGGACGACCATAGTTCCCGCATGTCGAGGAGAACATCGCCGGGTTTTAGTGGGTAGAGCTGCGTCCACTTTACCATCTCTCGGACGTAGCGAGTCCCACATACCCGCCAGGGGAATCCCCCTCCCCAGTGGGATGCCTAAGAGCATGTCCCGGCGAGAAAAAAAAGCTTCTGACAGCATCCCCACCATGGTTCAGGACATGGTGTGGAGGTGGGGCTTAGTAGCCTAGGGTGAGCCCAGCACCTTGGGCGAAGCTACTTTGGGACTCGCTGCGCCCGAAATTATGGTGGCGAGTGCCACCAATGCCGCATTTAATGAAGTGATCCGGATCTATTAAGCAACAGGGTACGTCGACGGGTGACGTCGGCCCCCTGTCCCGCACCACAGAACAATCCCTCTCAACGTCGTTATAGTGCCATGGGATGAGTTTCCCATCCTCGCCCCATGTCTCCCCTGCTCTATTGTCCCCTCTTCTTCAAAGAGGGCTACAAAGAGCAGCTTCCTTGGTTCCATTTCGAGGGTTCGCTCAAGTTGGTAGGTTCACTTTAAGCTACTGAGCCCAACCGCCAAGGCTTACTTAAAGCCGGGAGGACCTTGGTGTGGTAGATAAGTAAGTGTGTTGAAAGCGACGAATCAAATTAAATTTTAAACAAAAAGTATAAATAAGATATAGAATAACAAGCTTCTCAAGTCGTTTTTTATAAATGCCAATTTTAATTATTTATTACTTTTGTTAGATTATAGAATCAATATTTACATTTTTTTCGGACCACGCTAGAATTGTCACGAATGGATCTAAGTTTTGAGGAAGGAAGGTATGATGCATATAAGATGCAATTTAAAAAACCTTTAATTCCAAAGATCTATTCGAAGGCAGGACAATGAGGGTATTTTTTCCAAATAACGCGAAATCCAATCCTTTCAGTCTCAATATCGTGTGAATTGGAAACTGGGATGCACCTGCTACTCTGCCTGATGGGTACAGTTCAATTTCGAAAACGCATATCGTGAATTTTCGTAATCAAATCAAATGCAATACGTAACAAAATATGTGGTCGAAATGTAAATTATAGAATTATTTGTTTAATACTTTCGTGTTTTGCTTTGATAAGGAAAAAATCTTGTGGAAATCATAAGTAGTGAAAGCTGTATGATTATTTTAAAACAGATATTTTATTACAAAAGTATACAAAAGTATTGCATAAGAAGTATAATTCCCCAAAGCTGACGTACGCGATCATAACGATGACGTTGTAAAACTTCTACAATACCTTCGTTTCGTGTACTTTAGCAACCACGGAGCTCTCAGACTGGTTTATTTTTAAGCCACGATAAAATCCGTTAAAATTAGTTTTATCACAATCATATTATTCATCCAGGCAGGACAGGCCGTGTAGTTACTAGCTCCACCATGGTTCAGGCCTTGACGTGGCAGTGGGGCTCAGTAGCCTAGGCCCTAGGGTGAGCCCAGCACCTTGGGCGAATCTTTAATTTAAGCATTTAGACGAGGGGCTCTTTGTACCCCTCTTATAAGAGGGGACAAAAGGGGGCAAGGGGCGAGGATGGGAACCTCACCCCATTGTACTGTCCCGACGTTTGGAGGGGTTGTTATATGGTGCGGGACAATCCCTCTGTAGAGGTGGCGTCGGTTCCTTGCGAGACTGACTAGCTATCGAGGCGCTCTCTTAGTTTAGAACAGATACGGGGCACGTCACCAAAGGCGGCACTGGTGGCACTCGCTGGGTTTCATTGGGTAGAGCTGCGTCCACTTACCTAGTTAATAAATGACTTGCCTTGGCTAGTTCCAGGTAAACTAGGAGGACATAGGAAGACATTTGATTTTATGTTAGCTGTAGTCGCTGTAGATAGCAATGCGATCTCCGTATCAGTTGTTCGTTGCCGCAGATCGCGGCTATGCTTTTTGTTGAAATGATCATTTAATTCATCATTGTTAAACAATGGTTGGGGTACTAAATACTGTGCTACTGAGGACAATATTTATATTTATTTCTGTAAAAAAGAAAACACTTTGACTCGCGAAATGTAAATTAATGTGAAAGAAAATGAAACATAAACCTAACCTGTAAAATATTTAAAAAAATACAAATACACTGAGTACCTACTCCTTTTTAGAAGTCGGTTAAAAATATTAGTTTTACTGAGTTTCAATTCTCATTGGGCTAGCGGCTAGCCTTAATTAATGCCGGGAATAGACTCGATACCTTAATGATACAAAAGGAAACTGAAAGGAATGAAGATTTCCTTAAATAAATACAGTGTTAGAAGTTAGAGGAGTTTAATCGTTTCTTAAATTTTTATATGATTTAAAAAAAACAGATTGCAAGAATAGCATCATAGACTGATTAATTACAGATTTTAATTAACCAAAATAAACCGATACAGAAATATCAATATCATTATCCTCTTCAACGTCCTTTCGTCTAATGTTAACTATTATTTCTCTTTATTTTGAATCAGTTCTTTTCCTTTTTAACCGACTTCATTAAAAAGGAGGAGGTTCTCAATTCGATCGGTATTTATTTTTATGTATACGTACACCGATTCTCCGTCGATTGTGGACCGATTACCAAAATTCTTTTTTTGGTAGGTACATCAACAAATACGACGACGGTGACGTATTTGATGCTGCACCTATTTAACTTAGCTGTCGCCTGTCACCGACTCCAAAAGAAGCAATAATGACGGTAAACGAAAAAATTGTACATTAGTGGAAATACAAGATGATTATTAGTTGTAAAAACAAAAATGTAAGAAACGCGATTTTTTAATGTGATTTTATATGTTAGTTGGATAGGCAAACTGGCAAACGTGCCACCTGATGGTAAGTGGTAGACGTCACCCATGAACATAAACTAGTTTACCTGGAACGAGCCCAAGCAACTCATCTATGTGTTGCCTATCCTGAGACATAAGATGTTAAGTCTCGGTGCCAGTAATTACACTGCCTGTCTTAACCTTTTCTCCGAAACACAGCAAAGCTGTTTCACGGGAGAAACAAGCAAGATGGTGGTGCCGGGAGCGCGGCACAGCGCTTCCCACCCACCGGGACGATTATTTTATTACTTTTTAGTTTGCATATTGTTTTCTAATGTTTACGCGAATTTCACTCATTATAATGAAACAATTTTTTTTACGGATTTTATCGCGGTTTATTAACTTTTTAATTTTTTTGAGATTGATTTTAATTTATGTTTTTGTCCATTGAATTTACAAAAATATTAGTCTCAAATATCAGAAAAATGTATTCTTAAGAAGATGGGACATCGAGAGTCACATTACCAAGGCTTAGGATCGTCAACCGCGAATATATTTCCCGGGGGGCCCGTATTTTATATCGGCCCAGACAGACGCGTTTTGGGGACCACGGAACCTGGGGATATTTTATGAGATAATTTCAATATTTTTTACGTTTATATAGAAGATTTTTATACAGGGGTAAACGGATTGCCTAGTGGTAGGATCTCCCGATACAATAGGCAGTATGTGCATGCAAGATGTGTCAATCTTAGAATGAGTTATTCTAATATAAATATAGTACTAATATAATACGTTTGACTATGATATCTAGTTACATACTACTGTAAGAGATAGTGCCATGCTGCTTTGATTACGAATTGGGCGGGCACGACCGGGGTGGTACCTCTCGCTCACATAATTTAGCAGCTATGATGACACGTTTCGTGCACTTTGTGATTTTCGGTGGCCCATTGGGGTATGGTGAAAAGTGCCCCCCTTTTCCCTATCCCCGCATCAGGTTGTGCGGTTGTATATGGGCGTTGATAGTCGCTGCTTCAGCTTCGACTGTTCGTTTGCCCTCCTATGCTATAAAAATAATAAAAAATAATTTAAAAAAATCACTTACCTTTAAGAAGTTACACAGGAATGTTATCTAACGTCTAGAGACAACGTTATACTGAGGTTGTAGCTGTGTTGGTAATGATGTTACGCACCCTCCAATATTGATAGATATTTTTTATTTTATAGGAGGGCAAGCGAGCAGACGGAGCCTTTTGGCGAGTATCAACGCCCATACACAAACAGAGATTATGCAGATGTGTTGCCCTCCTTTTCCCTATCCCCCCAATGGGTCACTGGAAACTCACGAACTGCACAAAACGCGACAGTTACCTTTTACAATAAGCGTTGGTTGGACTGTGTATTCAGGTACATAAACTCAATGGTTAAAGATAGTACGTTAGATTCGTTGTAATCCCAAATGGCCAAACCAAAATCATAATATTATCATTTCATCTAGTGAGCTTGCCCTACTATGGGACTTCTATTTCAGTATTTCATGTACATAATATATAGCAACTACTTACTAGAGCTTCAGGTGCGATGCTAATATAACATAATATATTATAACTATTGGTTTGTCTTTGTTTAAAGAGATAATAAAGATTTAATAAAAAACGAGTTATTTAAGTTTTAAAGACAAAGAAAAACTATATGGTGACATGCGCTGAAAGCGCTTCTTAAACTTAAAAAAATAAATCTATTTTGCTTCCAAATACATTTTTCCATTTTTTCATCTTTCTCATATATTTTCATCACACATCATATTCAAAGAATTTAAATTGTTCTACCACATGTTTAGAATTATAAAACTACTATGTACAAAATAATCCTATTTTTTTACGCTTTCAGATTTCGATGTTTTAGAGTTATGACTCTAATTGGTATGAGTTTGGCCTCTTGATATGACGTCTGGGTCCGATCCTGAAATGGGTTTTCCTGAATTATACGTGAACATGAGAACATCGCTTGCTCGCCGGTAAAGAAAGACATCGTGAGGAAACCTGCATGTCCGATGAATCATAATCATAATTCATTTATTTGCCCAAATTGTGGTTACATAGATGTTACATTTAAAGAATCATACCTCACAATTTACCATTGTCATGGTGTGCAAATTTTTATAGAGTACCTATTACAATTGAGAATTTAAACAAGTTGATAATTAATACCTTATACAGTACTTAATTATAAGTATAAATAATTTACAGATCATTAATTAATTTTAATAAAACGAGTTATTATTTTAGCCATGCATGTCAAATGTTCATAATAATATTCCGATTAAATTAATAACATAATATATTTACATGTTTTGTTATATTCGTCGAATAGAGAGAATTATTACATTTTCATTAATAACTGATTTTGAAATGATAAACGTCTATGAAAATGTGAGAGGTTCTCCCGTATTGGATCAGCGCCCGTTGAACTATGGCCCGACATCTCTCCTGATTTTGAGGAGAAGTCTGCCTAGAATTGGGACATATGAGGGTTGTGACTTGTGGGTAATAATTATGTTTTATTTTCTTGTAATAATATCTATAAGATAACACGAGCTACATCGATTATTGTTCTCGAACAGTCTATTTATGAAGAGCCCCGGGAGTTTTGTAAAAGCGTAAACAATGAAAGTACACAAACTCGGATCGACTTCGGTTTGTTTGTGATATTGGCTTCCTTATTCCAAAACTTTAATAACATAATTAAGTGGTACGAGTTGTTGGCTTTGTATAATGATTTGGTGGGTAGATTGATAAAATTGGTAACAATTGGAAATTGTTTTTTTTTTCTTTACAAGTATTGCTGTCAAAAAATAAAACATGGCTGTGTATCCTGTGATTTCAAATATTTAGTAAAGTAGTAACTATTATGTAAAATGTAATATAAAAAAACTTCAAACCTACTTGTATGCAATATTGCGCATAATATAAAAATAATTCAAATGAAACGATTATATTGAATGTGATAATACATTTTTAATTAAAATATTCGTTTTTGTAAAAGTTTATTTATTTTTAAACTCGTCAACACTGACAAACTTTTTTTTTGGATGTAAACTTATTTTTTATACGGTGAAAAATAAAAAATATATAATATAATTTAATTTAATTTATTGAGACTAGATGTACAAGTTCTTTGAAAAAAAGTTTATAATATTTAAGCCTACTCCTCAACATTTATAAAGGTTCTTCTACACAGTCGACAATCATTTGAGACACAGTTTTATTGATAATAAATAAAGAATGAAGAATAAATAGGCTTACTCGAGATAATAAAATACATAATATAATTAAACTAATATCAGCCTTATGAAGGCCTCTAAAAAGTACAACACTGTAAAGGCCATCAAATTAATTAATTAATGCACAAAGACTTTTCCGTTTGAAGACAATTTTAATTTAAAATAACATCATAGCAAATTATTATTTGTATAGATATGTAAATTATTAGAAATATCCGAAACTTTATAAATATAAAAATAATACTAAATAATTTGATCAAATTGAGCAAAATTTCCAAATTACGCATCAATATTTTTATAATACCGATTTATATAATAAGAGACTAATCAGGGATCGCAGTTTAATTATATTTGTCACAAATATGCATTGTATGCATATTTTGTTATGTATACTGTACTAAATGTCTTTGGTCCCTTTTCCTCACCAACGTTTTATTAATTTAATAAATTTATATATTTACAAGCTTAACAATATATTATACATTTATTATACATAATATATTACTATAAACAAATTTATAGTCAACAATATACAATTTCATTCTTTGGAAATTATCTTATATAAGTATAATAATTTCACCAGCCACTATTGCTTTATCAAGTTTAAACATAAAAAAATATATTATCAAAATGTAATAAGTTTTATTAAATCTAATAATTTACGAAGTAGCGCCATGCTGCTTTGCAGCTGAATGGGCCGGCGCGTCCGGGGAAGTACTTCGCTCTCACATAACATCGACGTCAAATGGCGGCTAATGTCGTCGTGTTTCGTTCGGTTTGTGAGAGATCCGGTGGCCCACCCCCCCAACCCCCCCACACACATGACAGCACAGAATACTCAAAGACTACCCCAGGAGGGTACCGGTCGCGCAAGCACCGGAGAATCCCTCTCTAGGCCTCCGGGCTCAGGACAGGTACTTGAACCCGGAAACCTGGGCAGCCCCGCGGTTTCCTGGGAGGGGGGGGGGGTGGGCGAATCTGTGCTCAACACAAAACCTGCCCGGGGTAAACGGAGCCGTCGGCAGAAGTCTATGACCGTGGATTTCTGTAACATTAGGGGACTTTATACCAATCTCGACGCCGTCCATTACCACCTCCAGACGGCGAAGCCGGCCTTGCTCTTTTTAACCGAGACTCAGATATCCTCTCCGGCTGATACTTCTTATCTCTCTTGTCCGGGGTACAAATTAGAACACTTTTTTGTACCGCGGGCTGGAGTTTGCGCGTACGTCAGAGAGGATATCTGCTCTCGTCGCCTTGGCAGTCTTGAAGGTAGGGACCTCTCCATCCTCTGGTTGCGCATTGACAGCGACGACCATCCCCGCGTCTATGCCTGCCTATATAGGTCCCATAGCGGTAATGACGAAACCGACCGACTTGTGGAGCACATTCAAATGGCTACAGAGTCCGTGCTACAACAGATCCCATCCGCAGAGATCGTGATTCTTGGTGATTTCAACGCCCATCACACCGAGTGGCTCGGCTCTCGTACAACCGATCATGCGGGAAGATCTGTTTACGAGTTTGCCTCAGCATATGATCTGACACAATTGGTGGTATCACCAACTCGTATCCCTGATGTGGAAGATCATACGCCTTCCCTGTTGGACCTTCTGCTGACCTCTCACCCGGACAATTACGTGGTCTCCGTGGACGCTCCACTTGGCTCATCGGACCACTGTCTGATCCGGAGTTCTGTACCTGTCGCAAGCCCATCATGGCCTCGTTTTGCTGGCTGCCGCCGCGTTTGGCACTATAGGTCAGCTGATTGGGACGGGATGCGGTCCTTCTTTGCATCCTACCCATGGGGGCAAATTTGCTTCTCGCTGGATGATCCAGACATCGTTGCCGATTCTGTTGCTGATATGGTTCTGCAAGCCATGGAGCTTTTCATTCCAAGCTCTGCAGTGCCTATAGGCGGCAAATCCAAGCCCTGGTTTGGTGAAACCTGTAAGATGGCTGCACGCCATAAACGGTAAAGCTACCGAGCCTGGGCCAAAGCATTGATGTCCCGGGATGAAAAGACCAGCGCATTGAAGAAGGAGTATAACTTTGTCTCCAGGTCCTTCAAAAGAGCTATTGCTGAGGCAAAAGCGGAGTACGTGAACAGAATTGGCGAGAGATTGGTTCGACTTCCTTCGGGAACTCGTGCATTCTGGTCTCTTGCCAAGGCTGTTCAAGGGAATTTTTGTAAGCCATCCCTACCATCTCTGCACATGAGGAATGACTCGTTGGCCCACACCGCGAAGGAGAAGGCCGATCTTCTAGGCACTCTTTTTGCTTCCAACTCGACTTTGGATGACCAGGGAAAAATACCACCGACGATCCCTCGGTGTGATACTTCAATGCCGGAAATAATTTTCCGACAGAGCTCCGTACGCAAAGCACTCTTTTCGCTGGACATCCATAAGTCGAGTGGGCCTGACGGCATACCTCCGTTAGTGCTACGAACCTGTGCTCCTGAGTTGACACCCGTCCTTACGCGTCTTTTCCGGCACTCTTACTCATTAGGCGTCGTCCCATGCTCGTGGAAGACAGCTTTGGTACACCCGATCCCTAAGAAAGGGGACCGCTCAGACCCGTCCAACTACAGACCAATAGCTATAACTACCTTGTTCTCAAAGATTATGGAATCCATAATCAACTGCCAGCTCCGGCGATATTTGGAGGAGCACCAGCTGATTAGCGATCGCCAATATGGCTTTCAACGGAATCGCTCAGCTGGAGATCTTCTAATATTCCTAACGCAACGATGGGCGGAGGCAATTGAGAGCAAGGGGGAGGCGCTGGCGGTTAGTTTGGACATAGCGAAGGCCTTTGATCGGGTGTGGCATAAAGCACATCTTATGGGCTTCCCGAGAAATTATGTAAGTGGTTCATCACCATTTTTTTGGCAGACAGGAGCATTAAGGTCGTTGTCGACGGTGCATGTCAGACCTCAAGTCTGTAAATGCTGGTGTTCCCCAAGGTTGTGTACTATCTCCAACCCTGTTTCTTCTGCATATCAATGATATGCT
This sequence comes from Helleia helle, assembly GCA_963853865.1. NCBI lineage: Eukaryota > Metazoa > Arthropoda > Insecta > Lepidoptera > Lycaenidae > Helleia > Helleia helle. The sequence continues at coordinate 21,074,662 of OY971423.1, read as the reverse complement.
GAAAACCAGCGGCATTCATTGCTATGCGGATGACAGCACTGGAGATGCTTTATACACTGGCCGCCCTAATATTTCTCGGGAACAAGTCGATGAGTGTCGGAACAAACTTGTGTCTGAAATCGAGTCTTTGCTGGCCAGAGTCTCGGAAGGGGGGCGACTTAACCTAGTCCAATTTAACCCCAACAAGACACAAGTTTGCGCGTTTACCGCTAAAAAATCACCCTTCGTCGTTCCTCTACAATTCGAAGGCCCTTCCCTAACCGCCTCAGCCAGCATTGGGATACTTGGCGTCGATATATCGAGAGATGTGCAGTTTCGTGGTCATTTGGAAGGAAATGCTAAACTAGCCTCGAAGAAACTCGGCGTGCTCAATAGGGCGAAGCAGTATTTAATGCCTTCACACCGCCTTCAATTATACAAGGCGCAGATCCGGCCTCACATGGAATACAGCTCTCACCTCTGGGCTGGAGCGCCCCAGTATCAGCTCCTTCCATTTGACCGCATTCAACGCCAGGCGGCTCGAATCGTCGACGACAATGTTATCTCCAATCGGCTTGATTCTTTGGCGCTGCGTAGAGATGTCGGATCGCTCTGCATCTTCTACCGCATCTACCACGGGGAGTGCTCTGAGGAATTGTTCGGACTAATACCTGCAGCAGAATTCCACCACCGGACATCGCGGAAAAACTCCAAATTTCACCCACACCATCTCGATGTCCGGAAATCCACAACAACTCGATTTTTACGGCATTTCCTGCCTCGCACGACTAATATATGGAATCAGCTGCCTCCTATGGTGTTTCCGAACCGATACGACTTAGGGACCTTCAAGAAAAGAGCATACTCATACCTGAAAGGCCGGCAACGCACCTGCTAATCCACTGGTGTAGCGGGTGTCTGTGGATGTCGCTCTTCACTTACCATCAGGTGAACCGACTATCCGTTTGCCCCCTCTTCTATAAAAAAAAAAAAAAAAACGGAATATTTATTATTTCTGTTTCATTCATACGAGAGTGTAGAACCTGCTTTTTATTTTATGAGTGGCTTATTTTATAACTTACCACCAGAACAGTGGTAAGTTCTCAACTTCGTTTATGCTCTAGTTTAGACTCATATACGAGTTCACCCAGTGCTATAGATAGATAGATATAGATAAAAACTTTATTCACAGTTCCACATTTCACATACACAATAAAAAGAGTAAAAATTAAGAACAGATAAAATAATATCATAACAGCATTAGTAATATTACACTCTAATACAGTGTATGTATGCTGCAGAATCGCAAAAAGGTATGTAACTCAGTACTAAAAGATCAATCCGAAGAAAGATCGACTGATTTTCAGTTACTACCTGTTACGATGAGAGAGCACTGTGTTAGGTTTATGACCAGATGTTGTGTATATAATTTAAAGTACTATCCATACTACACTCGTCTTAGTTGTAGTATGTCTAGTACCGGGTGAACTCGTCTAAAATGCCCTGTCACCCTAAAAACCTACATAATTATTATTTAGTCCTCGATCCTATTTTGAGCCAACACCCGATACGAGTATCATACACCTCGACTTGGTGTCAAGGAGGCGCCCTAAAGTTACTTTAACATCTTTAACTATAAATAGTAGTCATAACTAATCATTTAACTATATATCACGATTTTGAGACACTTTTCTAATTCTTCTTAAAAAGTTGTGGTCAGGTTATTTGTAAGATATAATACATTATGATCACGGCCATCACCGCTGGCTTTTTTCCGTTGGTGTAACCTGAAAAGAACAAAAAAAAGTATGACAAGCTGGAATACGAAAGTTGTTTTCATCTTCAAAAAGGAGGAGGTTCTCAATTCGTCGGATTTTTTTTTTTGTAGTAGTGTCATTAAATATCTAAATAAAAAAAATATGTTCACACGTGGTGGAAGTGAAACTTTGAAAAATCACGAATATAGGAAACACTGTAGGTATAATGCTTCTCATTTTCTCCCACGTTAAATCTTATGAATTTATGTTTGTCTCTTTTTACTGACACTTTGTCGCGTTTCATCGACTTTCAAATCACAACGATGCTAAAGAAGCTTTTCACTTCAAAAACACCTTAAAATTTATTTCGCTATTTTTTTCATATTATTTATTAATGATATATTTTTTTTATTATTAATATTCGTGGACGCTTTTACACCACGTCAATCTGGTCCCGTGGTAAGTTCTAGAAGAACTTGTGTTACGGGTACCAGACAACGGAAATATATTTAATACTTTTATACTATACATATATTTAAGATTTTTATTATACAATTACACATATTAAATACACATCCATGACCCAGGAACACAGAAAATATTTTTTGTTCCCTGGCGGAATTCGAACCCGAAACCTCCGGCTAAAGCGCCAACGCGCTTACCATTGAGCCACAGAGGTCGTCAGGTTATTGCATGTACTTATTGTTTGTTTTTCGGATTCAGACGAAGTTATATTCCAATGGGAGAAGTAAAGTAAGAAAATGGGTGCATTAGATTCAGTACGATTGAGGCGATTGCCTAAAATCAAGTAGGCGATCTAATATTGGTCCATATATATACCACCGTGGTATACAACGGTCCACTAGTACCTACATGTTCTCCTACTTGGGCAGATTTAAGAAAAATGTTTTCCATATCGCTTATAAATACATAGACAATAGAACCGACTTAAAGTTAGAAGAAAAGTTAGAATAATAAAATCAATTTGAAATATTGGATTTTTAAACTAAAAAAGTACCTGTATCTAGAGCTGAATGTGCTTTTGATCTAGACGGCTTGGGGCTGGTCGGTGGTGGATCTAGAATAGAAAAAATATTATAGAAAAATTTATATATTATATTTAAAAAAAAACCTCGCCACACTAACAAATGAGCTGTTAGCCTTGAAACGGCTTAATTAATTTTGGTGAAACATGTCTTATATTCCTATTTAAAATCAAAGTTTAACCGTTTAAGAGCTACAGTGAAATAGACACAGAGATAAACACAGAGATATATACAGAGATAGACATAGAGATAGACATAGAGATATACACAGAGATAGACACAGAGATAGACACAGAGATAGACACAGAGATATACACAGAGATATACACAGAGATATACACAGAGATAGACACAGAGATAGACACAGAGATAGACACATAGATAAACACAGAGATAGACACAGACATAGACACAGAGATAAACACAGAGATATATACAGAGATAGACATAGAGATAGACACAGAGATATACACAGAGATAGACACAGAGATAGACACAGATATATACACGGAGATAGACACAGAGATAGACACAGAGTTATACACAGAGATATACACAGAGATATACACAGAGATAGACAAAGAGATATACACAGAGATATACACAGAGATAGACACAGAGATATACACAGAGATAGACATAGTGGTCAAACTTATAACACTGTTTTTTTTCGTCTGGTGTTCAAAATACATACTTTGATAACGTGAGATAGTAGTTACATAACAATGAGACGAGAACTTGGCGAATATGCTGGGATTGTTTCGTATGAACCGCTCTGTATGAAAGGATTATGTATATGCATGCTATCACACATTCTGTAAAGTTTGAACATATAATAACGTAGATAGGACTTTGGATTTGACTTAGATAGTATCAATGTTGTGATATACGGTATAAAAGACGTCTTAAAACCAAACTATAGGATAAACAAGGGGTTAAAATTATATAATCTAGAATTATTTAAAACGAGATATTTACCATAATATGGTAAATATTCTGTTTAAAATAATTTTATATTATAAGCTTTTAGCTCATAAAAGACACGAGTGAAATAAAGAACACTACAATGGGATATACGTAAATACTAACCTCTGTAAAATATATCCCTCTTCCTGCTGTAGTAGTTTGCTAGAGGGACCTGCATGTCGCACAGTATCTCGACGGTCGGCGGTAAAGTGTCCACACTCACTATGGCGCTGGTCACCGCGGTGTACCTCCCGTCCACGATGTTCAATGATGACTTCGCGTTTAGAGGTCTGGAAAAACGAGATTCGAATAAAAAATCTGAAGTTCTGGAAATATGTATCATCATGTTGACACAGCAATTATAAATATTTTACTAAGATAGAACAACGTTGACCTAGTGAGAGGTCTGGCTTCGCTCCTGACCGCGTGCACCTAAAATTGGTTTTTAGCATCCCCCGCTCGCCCTCAATGGCCCAACAACCTCCTCATCCGATTTCGAGGAAGTGACCCGTATCTAGCAGTGGAACATATAAGGGTCGATGATTACCTATAATGATATTTTAATGATTACTCTCGGCTTTTAGTTGGACGCTCGCTTGCACTTTGCAACTCCAGTCGCATGATACAACGATCTCCTTGAGATGTGATCCCAGTTGGATGTGAGAGGCGACTATGTTTAACAGTAGACGAAAAAAGATTAAAGAGATGATAATGATTGCTATCACCAAACGCTAATACTTAGAAAGAATGAACATGTGACTTGATGGCATATTTAATACTTTGTGAAATCTCCAATATACAGAAATAAACATAAAATCTGTATTGTGTTAATAGTGTACAAATATTGTTGTAGGTAAGAGTTAAATTTGCTCAGTGGAGTGCATTCATGTGCCTCAGATGTCTGGTTTGTTAGCTAACTTTCAAGAAGCATCGGAATTATTTAGTCTAACTTCTTATAGAGACATACAGATCGATAATGGCAAAATACTTTACATAGTTAAAATAAAAATAAAGTTAACATTTTTATGAGGATGATTATATGGACAGGTGCTAGAAGATAGGAAGAATGCTTATTAAAAAAACTAAAAAAGTGGCCTCCACTCTTGAACGTTATTGGCCCATCGGCCATCCGTTCTCCCGAGTGTGTGACCAGCCCACTGCCACTTCAAGGAGCTTATTCTTTACGTGATATCGGTTAATATATAGCCTTAGTTCTCTGGCGGATGTTTTCGTTTCGAATCCTTTCAGTCAAAGAAACACCCAGCATAGCACCTATACCATTCAACTAACAAATTTTTTCTATTAATCAGAATCATTCGTTGCGAGACCCCATTTCCCTTTTTTAATAGACGAAGTTATCGATACCACTTTTAGAAGTTATATAGACTACATATGGATTTCTGTTCATTACGTGACTTACGCAGTAATCACAAAATTATATGGGGGAGAAATTAATTAAAAATCACTCCGTTTTATATAGCCAAATAATTTCATTATAAGCCAGCAAATGAGTCCTGCGTCCCGGTCCCACACTACCGAGCGTTTCCGATATTAATTATATGGCATGTTAATTAGGGAATGTGCGGGTCGATTTTAATTACTGCACATAACAATTTATTAAATTTGCTTACGGACACTTAATTTTTCGATATTTGCCGATTCTCCGATTGTACGTTGAATTATGTCGAAATTGTTTCGTAATTGTAAAATCTATGGCACTCGATGAAGTCACATTGTGACAGTGATTAATATTGTAATTAACTCAGTGATACAATTTGAGTGTTTTTTCAAGATAAATTATAAAGATTTGTACGGATTGAGAATATTATTATTAATATCATCGGTATTTTTTATTCAATGCAAGTTAATGTTGTCGCATGATCCAGGTTTACCTCGGGTAAAGCTCCTGGACCTATGTGGGGGGGACTCGCACTTGGGAATGCATACCGCTTTTTGAGGGTCCTTGATCTGTAGGAAACAGGATCATCTCGGTGAAAATCTGGCCCCGGCGAAGGCCAGACTACTGCTCGTAAGACTCTGTCTCTCTCTCGTAGAATTTAAATTAATTCTAGTAATAGGATGGTAAATATTTGATGGTGACTAATGGTGATAGTAATTGAAAAGACACTCAAAAACCGAGATTTCAAGAAGACTGCAAGAAAAAAACGCGTAGATTATCAACGGAAAGCAATAAGTATATTCACCCGTGTGTTTACCATTTAAAAGTGTTCAGTATTATTCGAATAGTGATTTCGGATGCTCGCAAAGTTTCCACCAAGTCTACTGTACCAACAGATTGTTAGGATGAACATCTGGAGTTGCATGGAAAGTAGATTACGTGGGATTAGGCTAATAGACTCCAGGTGAACTAAAGTTCTATTTTTGCAGACTAAATGAATTCTATACGAAGTTTGTTCGTGATTTGTTTTTGGGATCTTTTTTATAGCGGATATGTTCTTTCCAGACGAGAATTTGAGCATTAAGTCCGCGTAAATATAATGTTTAGTAGTGAACTTAATGTCGTTATTATGAAACGTACTTATCGAATAGCGTATTAATTTTACCAACTCATTCAGACTTTAACAACTAGAACCTAAAATCAAATATCATCGTCATCATCATCCGTCTACTGCTGAATATCAGACTTCCTCAAAGAACGCCAAGATGACCGATCCCTCGCCATAAATCAAATATGAAAACGGATAGAAATTACAATACTCTTTTTGTGTAACTTTTTTATCGAGCGACGATGGTCTAGTGGGTATGGGCTCAGCCTCTTGAGTGAGAGGTCCGGGTTCTAAATTTCTCCGTGTACCTGAACATGAGACCATTGCTTGCTCATCGATGAAGGAAACATCGGAAACCTGCATTCCTGATGAGATTAAAAGTCTTTGAAGGTATGTGAAGTTCACCAACCTGCCAGCCAACCTGGGCCAGCGCATCGGTGTACTATGGCCCAACACCCTTGCCTGATTTCCAGGAGAAGACCGGTGCCCACCAGTGGGATATATCATAAAAGTTGATATTACAATTACATTATAAACTTTTTTATCTTAAGTTTCAAGTGGATTAAAACGAAATAATCATATTGTATTAGCTTCCAAAGCAGTAACAAATTCGAGTGCACAGCTATTCCGCGTGAATCCCTCGCGGACATCGGACGATTTGTCCGTGGAAGTAAATAGTCCGCCAACTCGTCTGCGCTGGTCTTGGACATTTGTTCTATTTATTTTTACCGAGTTCGGATATCTCGGTTTCAAATACTGATCCATGTACTTTTTTATACTAATACCACTTTTTGTCCATACCTTTACATACATTAGTAAAAGACGAAAAGGAATTCCCAGATTTGCAATATCTTGGTGCAATGTAAAACATGTAAAGTTATATTTGGACGAAAGTATAATTGGCTTTCTTTTGTGTAATGATGTACTATCAGGTTGGCAACTAAGTGAGTGCAGATTTTGTCGATAGATGGACTTAACACTTTCTTTTGTTTTGTTAACGTGGTCAAATCATCTAACCTATACATTTTCTTATCTACCGTTAATTTAGTAAAAAACTATATCGATTAATGCTTTAGGTTTGTATTTATTCCAATTTCAAAATTGAAGAACAGGACGTCCACTTCAGACATATTTTATTCTATTACTAGCTGTTTCCTGCAGCTTTGCCCACGTTAACTTAGTATCCGGATCGATGATGATTATTTTCATAGCCTAAGTTACTCCTTATAACATCAGCTATCTGCCAATGAAAGTTTCATCAAAATCAGCCCCGCTGTTTCAGAGATTAGCCGGAACAAACAGACAGACATAAATTGTAAAAAAAGGATTTTGGGACTGAGTAACATCAATACGCATTTCATAAAAAGCGGTTATTTTAATATTACATAAAACACTCCAATTTTATTTAACTGTATGATGTATGATATTTATTAAACATACCGATTGCCAGCCAAAACGACTAACTCTGGTTTTGGGTAAACACCTTCCACTGCGCAAATGACATTTAGATATCCATCGCTCAGCCTGTCCTGGACCATGTCGAATTTTGTCTCCGGAACTGAAATAAATTAACAGTTATGAGCTACACTTTCTTTCATAGTATATTTTATTTATTTATTTATTTACACACAATTATAACATCCTTACAGTACAATACCAAAACGACATTATAAGTAAACAACATATCAACATCACGTATTCATACATACGACACATAATATGAATCAACACTAACACATACATAATATAGTGAGTTACACAATTCGTAAATACTAATATTAAATATAAATTTTATAACTTCCTCAAAAATTGGACTATGAAATGCTTAATAAAACATTATTTCTAATCTGACGTGAATCTGACAGACACTTTCACAGATAAACGCGCTCAGACGTAGACTGAGAATCCTAGTATTCTCTGTCTACGCGCTCAGATAACCAAATAAACTCTTGAGCTTTTTTATATTAGTAGGTAATGACAATGAAGTTTATTTATTTGAATGATAGTAATAATTATAAAAAATAAAATGACCCTACTTTTATAAATAACTAGAGATAATAATATGATGTTTCGTACCTTTCAACATCTAAGAGTAGACACAATCTATAAGTAATAAGTTTTCCCAAAATAATTGAAATAGATAAGTCATTTATATTGCTAAGTTTCATACACTATCCGTTCATTCTTTTGTGTGTACCAAACATTTTGACGTGACAACGTTTTATAATTCGATGGAGCCAGCTGCAAGAACGAAAAAACATGACGCATGCGGCGTTACCTAGCTTTGAGGCGTTCCATTTTTTTATGACGTTGTCACGTTCAACTATCGTCAGGAAAGCGACTTTACAGACAACCGATTTTTTTTCATAAGTATTCCTCTCACAATACAAATAAGGTTATAAAATAAAAATATTAAGATAGACAAGGAGCATGTGAAGTGGGGTAGTTGGACCACCGCCAAATAATTGGGATAATCTCCATCTAGACAAAATAGCTCCGGTTATGTTCGAATGACAAGCGATTAACTTCATGATGAGATGTCGAGAGCCTAGGACAGATGGTGTACAATAATGTAACTACCATTTTGCTATGCTGCGCTGCTTTGCAGCCGAATTGGGCCGGCACCACCGGTGTGGTACCTCTCGCTCACATAACACCGGCGTCAAATGACTGCTATGTTGTCGCGTTTTGCGCGGCTTGTGGTTTTCGGTGGCCCATTGGGATAGGAAAAAGGAGGGCAACGCATCTGCGAAATCTCTGGTTGTGCGGATGTGTATGGACGTCGATAGTCGCCAAACGGCTTTAACTGCTCGTTTGCCCTCCTATGCTATAAATAACTATTCCGGTTGTTTCTTCGCTGAAACAATTTTGCTGATGCTGATACTTATCTTATGTTTCAGTATAGGCAACACAAGAATGAGTTGCCCGAATTTCTCTGGTGTTTTTTTTTAATGTTAGTTGGATAGGCAAACTGGCAAACGTGCCACCTGATGGAAAGTGGTCGACGTCGCCCATGAACATAAACTAGTTTACCTGGAACGAGCCCAGGCAACTCATCTATGTGTTGCCTATCCTGAGACATAAGATGTTAAGTCTCGGTGCCAATAATTACACTGCCTGTCTTGCCCTTCTCTTCGAAACACATCAAACTTGTTTCACGGGAGAAACAAGCAAGATGGTGGTACCAATGCAGCCGGGAGCGCGGCACAGCGCTTCCCTCCCACCGGTAAATGTTAATGAACAACGCTCATCGCTCAAGATGGCCAGCTATATATCTATCCAGCTAGTAACAAAATTTCATCTTAGTGTTAATTAAAACAGATCAAGCAATTGATAGATGTTATGGAGTACTTAAACAGATTTCACTGAGTTTGTTCCGTCGGTTCTTCGCAGTGGGCTCGCCTTGGAAACGATGGAAAATCGACGTTTAAATAGCTTCTTTTTAGTATTACTATTTTGAATAAAAAATGAATTTAAAATGTTATTGATGATGAAAGCTACCTCTAAAATAATGGAATATACTCCGAAAATATTTCCTTTTTAAGCTCGTAACCAAAGTAAATGTAAATAAAATGTTAACAGCGCTATAAAAATGTCTTCCAAGCGTATCGCAATATCCAGATCAAAGAACAATATTGTAGCTGGCGTGCATGGAGACGAGCTACAACAGCTGGAAGGCACGCAATCCGTAATGGATACCGGGCAGGTGAACAAGGATATAGAAGCCCTATCAGTGTTTTTAAGATGACATTTTTACCTTTAGATGAGGGTTGATGATTGTGTACGGAATCATGGTGGATACAAATTATGATTATCATTAACATGATCAATCATTGTCATTATCACCAGCATTTTATCAGTTCAAATGTCAGTGAATTTTAGTCACCAATATCCGGACGATAACCATTCATCATCATCATCAGGTTCTATCCGTCCACTGCTGAACATAGGCATCCCTTTATGCCCCACCATGGTTCGTCCTTGACGTGGCGGTGGGGCTCAGTAGCCTTGGGCGAAGCTAATTGAGCCGAGGGGGCTCTTTGTACCCCTCCTATAAGAAGAGGGGACAAAAGAGCAGGGGGCAAGGGGTGAGGATGGGAACCTCACCCCATTGTACTGACCCGACGTTGGGAGGGGTTGTTCTGTGGTGCGGGACAACCCCTCTGTGGAGGTGGCGTCGGTCCCATGCGGTACTGACTAGCCGTGAGGTGCCCTGTTAGCTTAACAGATGGCAATGGTGGTGGCCGGGTTTTAGTGGGTAGAGCTGCGTCCATTTACCATCTTTCGGGCGGGATGCCTCAGAGCATTTCCCGGCGTAAAAGAAAAAAAAGGATCCCTTAATGAACGTCAAGACGACCGATCACTCGCATCCATAACCGTTCGCTTCTGGATATCTCTTTTCTATCATCAACAAGATTAGTTGCGCGTGTCGGGGGATCTGTCCTAGTGATGAGAGTCTGGGGCAGTCTTGGTATTAGTATTTTGCTTATTATTTTTTATACATATCAACATCATCATCATCATCTTCATCATTCTTATGCTATGTCTTTGCCGTACAGCTAGGATCTGACGTCTGCTTTGTTGTAAATCGAGCGACTTCGTGAAGGTCACTAACTTAAGAGCTTTAACGGCCCATCTTCTTTGGCAAAAATATCTATTTTTAACCGACTTAACCGAACGAGATTCTCGATTTGTCGGAATCTTTGTTTTTCGTTTTTGATAATCATAATTATCAACGTGTTAACTATGCAACGGGCACAGGGTTATTTTGAAGATCGATGACTGACCCACACATATCCAAGTACGACCAACCATATTGTTATTAGTATTACTAAAATTCGAGCCACATCCAGTATTCTATATCATTGATCGACTTGTGATTTCAAATATTGATGGATTTTATCGTATAAGCAAATCGGTCATTTGTATTCCATTAGCCGTCTTCCTCCCAATTCCCCCCTCCCCCTCCTCACTTCCCCCCTCCACGGGCTTGCATACGTTTTACTAATGAGAAGGATTCTTCAAGCACTTCCGATAATGATAATTTACTCGCTATATTGTAATGTAGAATGTGTTAGAGTTCCGTATACAAAGTGTGCTAACGGAACCCTATTTCTGAACTGCTCTGTCCATCTGTGCGTTTAGTTTACTATATTTGAACTGTAATAGACATTTGAAACTTAGTCACAGTTTTACTATGTTCGTATAAGATTTTTTTCGAAATCAAAAATTTTCAAAGTCGAAATGAAGTTTAGTTATTTTTATGTAAGTGCGTATGTATGTTTGTAATTATTCACGTATGTTGTAACCTAACCTAAAGCATCATCATTACTCTCTATTCATCCACTGATAAACTTAGGCCTCCCTCAATTTACCTAAAACACAATATTTATATTAATATAATTATGAGGTATCAAAAAATTCGTTATTACGGCTCGGGTGACACAGACAATAACAAAAGTATTAAAAAAATTATAATGTGTGCTAGCTTTACACTGTTAGTATTATCACAGTGTAATATGACTTAGGTTATACTGTGGTATTATAGCAACATATCTATAGGAGGCATAAGATTTGCAGCTTGAGAATCCTAACAAGTGGGTATAGCGAAAGCTCTTCGTATGCACTCCGTAACGGAAAAGGCAGATTGGGCTTTTGTTTGATATGGGGGCCGGGATTTCTAGTTTCTACACCCAATACCAGTTTTATGAGACGTACTATGTATGTTTCTTTTTCGGATTTTTTCTTACTGTTTCGTGGGATACTACTGTTTATTTCTTACATGGAATACCGTGTATATATCCATATTATAATATATCTGATAAAAAACGGTTATTTTAATATTACAAACAGACACTCCAATTTTATATCTGTATAGATTGAATACTCCTGAAATATTTTCGATTCGAAACTAAACCCCATTCACTAGTTGAAATGTCTGTTTGAACTCAATCGGATCCTTCAAGAATTGACACCGCTTAGACCGTAACTAAGTTAACCGTCCCAACAGTGAGACAGAACGGAAATTATCCGGGGAACTTTACCTGGGCTTAGCAAATACTGTAGTGCAAATGTGGCGTGTATATTTGTTTTATTTTAATAGGAATTAAGTAAAGCAGTTTCTACTGTCTGGAGTACCTAGGTATTTTTTTTTTTAACACCGGGAATTGCTCTGAGGCATCCCGTGGAGGAGTGGGTCTCCCCAGGCGAGTATGTGGGACTCGCTGCGCCCGAAAGATGGTAAGTGGACGCAGCTCTACCTACTAAAACCCAGCGAGTGCCACCAATACCTCCTTTGGTGAGGTGTCCCGGATCTGTTGATAAAACAGGGCACTTCGACGGCTAGTCCGTCCCTTAGGGGACCGACACCGATACCAATGAGGGGTAGTCCCGCACCACAGAACAACCCCACGTCGAGACAGTACAAGGGAGTAAGGTTACCGTCCTCGCCCCTTGTCCCCTGCTCTTTTGTCCCCTCTTCTTATAAGAAGGGTACAAAGAGCCCTCTCGGCTCAATTAGCTTCGCCCAGGGTGCTGGGCTCACCCTAGGCTACTGAGCTCCACCGCCACGACAAGGCCTGAACTATGTGGTGTCTGGAGTAGGTCCTAGTGGCTATATGAATATATAAAACAGTAAATGGAACATAATATGGTACTATTACCACACCTGGTTGCTTTTTTACATAGGTAGATATTCAAACGGGCAAACGAGCCACCGTCACCTATGAACATGTAGAAGTTCACATAAGACCTACCGAGGCAACTTATTCATGCATCGCCCATCTCGGTGCTAGTAATTCCACTGCCTGTGCTGCCTTTCTTTCTCAAAAATAGCGAGGCTGTTTTGCGAAAGAAATAAGCCGGATGATAGCACCCATACAGATGACATTCCTCCTCCTTACACCGGTATATATTGAAATAAAAAAAATTAGTCTTACCGAATATAGTCATAGGTCTGGTCCGCTCATCCTCCGACAGGAAGGTAGACACCACACACGTGTAATTGCCAGTCAGCTCCGGCTCTGGAGACAGGATGCGCAGCGCCCGGTGGTACGAGTACGGGTTATTGGATACCTTGTATGATAGATCCAGCTGGAAAATGAGAAACGTGATAAGTAGTTGGAATACGAGAGACGTAATAAACAGTTGGAATATGAGAGACGTGATAAGTAGTAGGAACACGAGAGACGTAATAAACAGTTGGAATATGAGAGACGCGATAAGTAATTGGAACACGAGAGACATAATAGTTGGAATATGAGAGACGTGATAAGTAGTTGGAACACGAGAGATATAATAAACAGTTGCAATATAAGAGACGTGATAAGTAGTTGGAACACGAGAGACATAAAAAAACAGTTGGATTATGAGAGACGTGATAAGTAGTAGGAACACGAGAGACATAAAATAAACAGTTGGAATATGAGAGACGTGATAAGTAGTTGGAACACGAGAGACATAAGAAACAGTCGGATTATGAGAGACGTGATAAGTAGTAGGAACACGAGAGACATAATAAACTGTTGGAATATGAGAGTCGTGATAAGTAGTAGGAACACGAGAGACATAATAAACAGTTGGAATATGAGAGACGTGGTAAGTAGTTAGATTATGAGAGACGTAATAGGTCCAGTTGGAATATTAGAGACGTAATTAGTACTGTTACGTCTACGTAGTAAATACGAGAAACGTGACAAATAGTTAAATCATGAGAAACAATGCAGCCGGGAACGCGGCACAGCGCTTCCCTCCCACCGGAATATGAGAGATGTGACAAATCTAGCTGGAATATGAGATACGTAATAGGTCCAGCTGGAATACGAAAAACGTAAGTCTAAGTAGCAAAATAGTTTTGAATACTCCCTTAAAATCAGTCATAAATTCAAATTACTGAATGAATGACATATAGAAAAAATAAAATATCACAAAAAATTTGGCACCTAAATTTTATTATTATTTGGGAAATCATGCTATTACATGAGTAGAGACTTAATTATCCTAAGACAACAGGGTGGGTCTCGATTCCATGAATTACATATCTGTTGTCTGTCTGGAACGATACAATATAATTGTATTGCGAAGCAAAATAAGCACGATACGAGGAATCCATCAATCTAACCTTATTATGTAAAATGCCCAGCGCCTGCGGCTTCTGCGGCGGTATCCACTGGTAGACGATGTTGGCGCGGTCGTTGTAGAACCACTTGACCACCAGGCCGGTCACGTTGGTGGTCACGTAGTCACAGTCCAGTGTGACCGCCTTCTTCGTGCCATACTGGATCACCTCTGGGACGCGGACGTTCACGATCCGCACCGACTGTACGTCTGGGGACAAAGTTATCTTCACTTGAAGTTCTAGAGTTGAATATTCTAGGATCTCATCTTTATATTTTTTGGGCTTTCATCAAGGTAGGTTAGTAAAGGCGTAAATAATAGGAAAAGCTATAAAAAATCTATTATTGAAGGGCATTTCGGATGATGTCTATGTAATGTACATTCAAGAGGTTAAATTCTAAGTCTAATGCCTAAAATATCTAGTAATGTAACTATAATTACAGATCGATTACGAATAATGCTTGTTAGAGCTAGGATAAAAGGCATAAGACCTGCCTTAGTGAGACAGACTATTTGAGGTTAGATAGAGAGAGACTTAACATAGTGAGATAGAGTATCCTAGGGTAGAGAGATCTTAGTGATATAGAATATCTGAAGATGTATAAAGAAGATATGGTAGAGTATGGAAGAGAATACAGGAAGATATGAAATCATGCCGAATAAGCAAGGCATAACTTTTAATGGATATTTATGTGCCCGACGTTTCGGATACTTTACAGCAACCATGATCACGGGAGGATTGAGGTGTCATACTTCCAAACGATACAAAGTTATTTGAAACAACCCTCAAGACATCAATAAAAAACCATCAGTAAGTCCTTATAAAATCAAATCCGTAAAAATATATTCTATTATAATGAGTAAAATTCGCATACGTAGGTGATGTATAGATAGGAAGTTGTTGTCACAAGAATTCAGAGCATTGTCACTTATTTTTTCACCAAGTCTTATAAAACGTATTTAAGTCACAACCCTTTCAAGCTCTTTTACAAAAAACATATTTATAATAACAAAGAAATAAGAAGGTAATTGAAGATTCGCCCGCCGGGTATTTGCTCGACAGACGACTGATTTTAATAAAAGCCGGATATTTCAATATTGTTTCCCTTAAAACCCTTAGATTACAATTTGCTCCTGGGAGTCAATTGGGAACAATATTCCAAATTAAAATCATCTGTTTGAAAATCTTGGGAATGTCCCAACGATTTTAAGACAAATAATATAATATATTTATTAACCTAGGACCATGTTTATGAGAACAAGAATAATAGTTATATGGAAGTTTCGAAAGTCTTTTTTTGTAAACAGTTTGTAAGGATTTTTTAATATTTTTATTAAAATCAACATGTGTCATAAAAATAAAAAATAAAAATAAAAAAGCCTTTTATTTCTTGCCTAATCATAGTACAATTTCAGTTTTAGTAATTATGTGCATGCAAATTTATTCACATTTTCAAATTGATTTGAAATCAATAATAAAAAATTAAATAAAAATATAAAAATTATGTGATTAAGTGGTGGTATACATTCTAGTTTTCTTTATAATTAATCTATTAAATCTAAATATGATTATAAAATGAAAATATTTATATATAATAATTGATTAATCAATTTTGTTAGCAGGAACCCCCTCAATGAAAGGTAAAGGCCTCCTCCAGAGATGACCAGTGCTCTCTATTCTCTGCCGCTCGCGACCATTTAGTACCTGCAACTTTTATTATGTCGTCTACCCAGCGTGCGTTTGGTCTTCCTCTTTTTCTCTGTCCTAGTGGACCTGCCCATAATGTTGTCTTTTTAGTCCAGCGATTATCCCTAAGTCTCGCTACGTGTCCAGCCCATCGCCATTTAAGCTTTTGTGAATGGCTAAGAGCATCAATGGCTTTAGTTTTCTGCCTTATATCAGTGTGGCGAATCTTTTTTATTTTCTTAATTTTCAAGATACTCCTCTCCATACTCCTTTGGCGGGATGTAATTTTATTTTTTATTTTTCTGGTAAATTTCCAAGTTTGGCAGGCATATGTTAATGAGGGGAGTAGGCAGGTGTTCATGACTTTAGTTTTCATTCGTATGGTCATATCGCTTTTGAATATTTCTTTGAGACTCCAGAACTTTTTCCATGTGGTGTTGATTCTTCTTTCTACTTCCAATTCGTTATTTTGGTGTTTGAATGAAACTTGTTTTCCTAGATAGATGTAGGTATCGACATATGTTAGAGGTGAATTTTCGAGATATATAGGTCTATTAATATGGTTCGTCATTATATTAGTTTTTGTTAGGTTGATTTTTAGTCCTACTTTTCTACTTTCTTCGTGTAGAGTGTTTAACATTACTTGAAGTTGATTTGTCCATTCTGATAGCAGGACTATGTCGTCCGCAAATCTCAAATGATTCAAGTAACATCCATTTATATTTATGCCAAATTTTTCCCATTTTAATTTGCTAATGATGGCCTCCAGCACCGCTATGAAGATAGTCGGTGAGAGTGGGTCTCCCTGCCGTACGCCTTTACTTATTTGTATGGGTGGACCTGTAGTTTCCAGCTTCACTCGGCTAGTATTGTTTTTGTAGATATTTTTTAGGACTTTGATATAGTCTAGAGGCACTTCTTGAGAAAGTAGAGTTTCCCATATTGATGAGTGGAGCAGAGAGTCAAAAGCTTTTTGGTAGTCGATAAAGACAATATAAAGTGGTCTCCTGAACTCTTGGTATTTTTCTATCAACATTTCAAGTGAGTGTATGTGGTCTACTGTTGAAAACCCTCTTCTAAAACCCGCTTGTTCAATAGGTTGGTATTTCTCTGTGCTTTCTCTTATTTTTTTCTCTATTATTGAGGAAAACAGTTTATATAATGATGGTAGTAGGCTTATCGGTCTATAATTATTTACGTCGTTTGGGTCTCCTTTTTTATAGAGCAAGATGATTACGGATTCCGACCATTGACTAGGGGTGTGCGAGGTGTTCAGTATTTGATTAAATAGAAGAGTTAGAGGTTTTGCTAGATACGCGCATCCAGTCTTTAAAACTTCATTGTTGATCATGTCGGGGCCTGGGCTTTTCTCCATTTTGAGTGATTTAATCCCATTTATTACTTCGGATTCGTGTATAACTGCTCTCGCCTCTACTCTGTTTATAGCCGGTAGTTCATATGCTAGTTGAATCGGTGCGCTGTATAGTTTTTTGTAGAATTCTGTCGCTATTTTCAGTATTTCTGTACTATTTTGGGTATTTCCCGTTTTGTCTTCAACTCTTCAATCCATAATTTATGTGTTCTCAGTTCCTTGTATGCTTTCTTGACACTATTTGTAGTATTAAGATGTTTTTCGATTGTTCTTGTACGGTGCGCTTTGTATTCTAGATGGATACGTCTACTTATGAGTTTATAGAGTGCTTTAAGTTCATTTTTCATGGCTCTTGATTTCGGTTTTATTTTTTGTAGTTCTTGTCTTCTATAGATTAACTCCTTTGTGCGTGCTGATAGTGTTTGGTTTTTCCCTCGATTTGTACAGGATGAAAGCTCTTGCGTTTTTTCCAGGCTGGTATCTATTGCGTTAGTTATATCGTCATAGCGCTTCTGAACGGTGTCGTCATCTCTCCAGGTCTCAAGTAAATTTATAAAGCAACTATTCAGCGTTCATTTGTATATTTGCGTTTCTTATTCGTTCTTCAATTGGGGTCTGGGGCATTGACCGAACTTTCTACGACTTTTTGCTTTGGGAAGAATGTTTAGTGCTGTCCTCACTGGTCTGTGATCCGATGGGTAGGTAATATTTAAAACCTGTACATTGTATATGTTTTTGTGTAAGTTTGTTAAAATGTAGTCTAATTCATTCTTTATTTTACCGTTAGGTGATCTCCAAGTCCACCTTTGTTTGTTTTTTTTTTTTTTGAAAAAGGTATTCATAATAACTAAGTTGTTCTCGTGCGCAAAATCGATGAGTCTACTTCCTCTACAGTTTCTAACTCCGTAGCCGTGTTTACCGGTGGCGGTTTCACTAGGATTGGTTTGTCCTACTTTGGCGTTAAAATCGCCCATGACTATGATATTGTTTTCTGAGAGTTGTATAGCTTTGTCAATAGTACTGTAGAAAGATTCCAATTCCTGGTCACTCGATGCCTCCGTTGGAGCGTAAACTTGAATAATGCTTAGTTCTAAGCCACTGATATTCTTCCTTAACAGCGCTACTCTTTCTGATAATCCTGTAAAACTTGTGATATAGCCTTTCAGATATTTTTTGACAATAAAACCTACGCCATACAATCCAGGCGTTTCTCCAATGTAGTAGAGAATAAACTCACCATGTTCCTCAATTGTGTTCCCAAGTTTTCTTATTTCCGAGAGACCAATAATATCGAAGTTTATATTTTTCAAGCACTCTGTCAATTCCAATAATCGTGAATATGTTGACAATGTTTTAACATTATATGTTGCTATATATAAGGTATTCTGGTGACTGTGTTTTGTGCAATTTGTTTTAATTTTCTATTGGTTTTGGTCATAATCCTCCACGGTGACCAGCCGGCTTGGAAGATGATTTATGTTTTTGTTTGTGTTTTAGTGTATTTTTCATTCGAGAGGGGGGCGGTAGTTGCTATGTTTTAATATTCTTGTCTAATTGTTCGTTTGATGAGTTTTCAGAGTTTTTGTTAGATAAAAAACCGAGTATTCCTGGTTTGCGAACTCCCTCTGATAAGCTTGACGATCTCTGTAGCCCTGTTTGAGTTTTGTTCTTTTTGTTGACTTGTGTTCTTTGTTTTGTTTGCGAACGATTGTGATCGTCCGGTGATGATGATAAAGTTCTTTTTTTATTATATTCCGACGTATTTGCGTTTTTGTGGCGTATTATCAATTTATCGTACCTGATGGTGGCATAGTTTCCTTTCTCTATTTCTATTTTAACTTGTTCTTGTAATTGTTTTATTTTTTCTAAAATGTGCTGTGGGAAGTCTTCTTTGATGCAGTAGGCGGTATCTTGCAGTACTTTCCTCTGCTTAATTTTTTTTTTATTTTTGTACCCAATGTAGTAAATGTTACAGTAATCGGCCGTGGCTTAACTCCTTTCCTCCCTATTCTCCTAGTTTCTTGTATATCCCTAGCCTCCAGCCCTAATGAAAAATAGTGGTTTAAGAAGTTTATTATATTTTTTTCTAAATTCTCATAAGATTTTTCTGTCTCCGGCAAGCCAAATATTACGATGTTTCTTTGTTTTGATTGTTTCTCTATGAAGTATAGTCTTTTCTCTTGATTATCCAACTTTTCTTTAAGGTTTTCATATTTTTCCTCGATCCCTTTGAATTTTTCTTCTAATGTGAGATTTATGTTTTGTGTGACTTGTTTAGTAACGTTTTCGGCTGATTGGACGATAGTCGCTTTTTGTTCGTCGAGTTCTTTTTGTATTTTTCGGAGCATATTCATAACTTCTTCCATGATTTGAATGGTATTTATTTACAATTTATAAAAAATATTTTAATTTATATTAAAAATATTATTTTATTTGGGTACTTATACTGCCCTCTATCAGTTTATTAAAGTAATACCGCGTGGATCAATGGCTTTATGTATGCCGAGCTAAGCGGTTTTCAGTGAATCCCTTAGATGGCGCTATTTCCTTAATCGATTTTGTAATTGAGGCACAGAGCAATTCTTTGTAATTGCTCCGTGAATTGAGGTCTATTGTCCACAATATAATATTATATTAAAGTCATCTATTTATGATTTCACTGCACTTAGATTTTATATTGAATAGCACTAGTTTATATCTTATAGTCCACGATTAGCACGAAGCTAATAAATATAGTCGTATTGGCGCCCTCTTTCAATTCACAGTTATACTACGAACGGCCGTTAATTTTCTCAATATTTAAATAGTTCTTTGCAGTTCTTATATTTAGTATTAAAACAACATTTTGAACATTTTTTAGCTTTTAAAAATAGTTGCTATACCACACTTTGAGTTAATTATTGTCACTTAACTTTCGCACATTTATTAAGTTATTAATTATTTTTATTTTTAAAACTATAATAATACCAAATATACATTAAAAAATTTTAAAAAACGTTCGAGCCGTTTCGAAGGAGTGCGACCAGTCATATTACAACTAATTTCAAATATTTCCAAATAATATCTACTGACTTTATTGTTTTTTTAATTTGAAAGTTATGTCTTATGTAGCAGATTTAGGCTACTCTTTTTCCTCGAAAAAATGAAAACCAAAGTCATATAGCTTTAGTATTTGAAAGGCATAACAATATATGAAATCAAACTCACAAATTTAATGTTATAAAGTCCTATCTGAATTCCTCCCTAATTTATTTATAATAAAATATAATTTTAAACGGCTTAGAAAATAAATTGAAAAATTAAGTGAGAAAACAATATCGAGGACTTGAAGGCCTCTTTAGGCCTCAGTCCACGCGGAAACATTATTATTGTAGTATTTCGTGACCTCAATCACTTTATTCATTTCTCTTTTTCGTTTATTATTCTACTTTCTTTTAATCGGACTTTCAAAGGCTTTAAAAAGTAGATGTGTTGGTGTCTTGTTAATGGAAGTGGTAAAAAAGCAGAATATATTATGCGCCTCCACATGAGCCCTACAATGCCTTGGAAATCTATCCATGCTACTTATTAGACGACGGCTTTCAGTGCCAGTAAAGAGCGATGCCATTATTTAAATTATAAGTAATGTTAGTACGTGGTCAACGTAGTTTATAAACATAAGGATATTCTCCTGGAAATAATCCTTATTTTGCAAAGCCTTATTTATTCGTTGCCTAATCTGAAATGTGCCCTCGTTTACGTGTTACACTCTCTGTCTATACAACAAAGACACTTCGCGAGGAATAGGGAAGTGGTAATACATACTTAGCTCAGCATGAAATGAATCCTCTGAAAAAAGGAACTATCAATATCACCATAATATAATCCATATTCCATATGTCTTCATCATGGTAGCGGGTGCGTCATGGGTGAATTATGGTGTACTTATTCAATGAACAAGTTGTCACAGTTATTGAACGTGGAAATAATAAGGAAATAATGCAGTCGTTATCTGTAGCCCAAAGATAAGAAGCAAAAAACCCTACTAACCAGATCTTTACCCTATTGTGTACTTAACATTATCATAAGATTGAAATACAAATTCAAACATAACATATTATCTATCCTATGTTATTTTTTTAGTAATATAAGGGATCGCGTGTATTTGTTGTTTTATTATCAGCTTCTTTCCAACCACTGCTGTTCATTTTCTTCATAGAAGTGAGGCAAACGGATAGTCAGTTCACCTGATGGTAAGTGAAAAGCAACATCCACAGACACCCGCTACACCATTTTCTTAAAGGTCCACGTATCGGTTCGGAAAGACTGTAGATGGCAGATTCCATATTATGGTAGTCGTGGAAGGCAGGAAATGCCGTAATTATCGATTATTTGTGAATTTGTGTTTTTGAAAAATATTGAATGCCGTTTTAAAACCCATATGAAATACGCGGTTTGCTTATTATAGAAAAAAAATCTTAGTCAACCGCGATAACCAGTAATAATTCCAATTTTATATTTGTTAACTAAAAATGTCTGTGTTGTTTTTCAATCTATTTTATTTTTGGTAACTTACTACACCTTTATCAGTTACTTTATTCTTTCTTTTAAGGGGAACCTCAATAAAATGCGCAGAATATTGCAAGGCTAAGTGCGAGTCATGTGACGTTACGGTATTTAAGTTGGATAATATGGTCCTGAGAGAGCGTCCACAGTCAGCACCACACGGTTAGTTCCGCCTGGTGTTTCCATATAGTACTTTATTGTTAGCAGTTTGTTAAACTAGATATTGAATTGATGCAACCCACCATGGTTCAGGCCTTGACGTGGCGGTGGGGTTCAGGAGTCTAAGGTGAGCCCAGCACCTTGGGAGAAGCTAATTAAGTCGAGGGGATTTGTACCCCTGACGATGATGACCATGGAAGGTTACAATTTTTTTTTTATAAGACTCTTTCTAATGAAAATTTGTTTTCCAATAATTCATTTTTAAAAATTTAAAGGCTTTTTTTGTATTATTTTTTTTATGATGTTTTATTTTAAAATTTTAGGGTCAACAAAAGCACTGGAAACAACTAGTTTATATCTATACGGATTTTAATAAAATGATTTTTTTTTCAAGCTCCGTTTCACAGACATGAATTCCTGTGCAGGTAAGCTAAGGCAGGTATCGCACGGACCCGCGCCGCTCCACTGCCCACCCCCGTCACGGACGGAACTGATAACCGATTCAATTTATATTCATATTTAAAGTATGGGATATGAATAAAGAAGATTTTGTTCCAGCTAGTGTTTAACGAAACAGGTCAGGCCAGGACTCAGTGGTTTCGAATCCTGGCAAATAATTTGTATATTATAGTAATAATAATAATAATAATAATAACTTTATTTGTGAAACATGCCGCGCTACACATAAATATTTCTATCATAATATTATATGATTTAAACATAGGTAAATAAGTCAAACAATACATTAAAAAACACATCTTACAAAAATACCTACTAATAATAACAACCCAAAAATAAAATCAGTTACAACTAGAAAAAAAACATTAAAAGAAAGAGCAAGTTTTGGGCAGCGGCGCGTTTCACAAAAAGGTAAATCCTCGGCTTGTTAGGGTTATAGTATGTACAAGTACATATTCTAACCCCAACACCGATTTTCAGGACCACCATTAACAATTCTTTATTCATTTATTTTATATAGATGTACATATCTTGTATCCAATGACTTGTGATGTTAGTGGTAGTAATTTGGCAGGTGAAGTATGACGGAGCGGTCGCAGGTTTGAATCACGGTCGATAATTTGCATGAAAAGGGTTTATGTATTACAAAAAATATTTTATTATTATAAGCTAAATACATGTCGTATGTTTTGATGTAACTGTCAACTGAATACATTTGCCGCAGGTGCAGCAGAAGTTGACATGCCTAAGTCCCTGTTGACATGAGCCGGTTGCCGGGTGGCCGGCGCCGAGTATCCACTATCCGGTAGCGAAGTGTATGGGCGAGTATGGCTTTCACACGTACCGGCGTTATTTGGCCGGCTAGCCCATACACTTCGCTACCGGATACCCGGCGCCGGCTACCCGGCAACCGGCTCGTGTGAATAGGGACTTATTGTTTAGTACCCGACTGTCTGTATGTCCTTAAATTATATTCGTTCCTTAGAATCTGAGTTACTTGACTTAACTCTTATTTGATACATGAACGATACCTTAGCCTAGCAAAATATGGACTAGTCCTGTTTTAGGGGTTCCGTACCCAAAAGGTAAAACGGGAACCCTATTGCTAAGACTCCGCTGTCCGTCTGTCTGTCTGTTTGTCCGTCAGTCACCAGGCTGTATCTCATGAACCGTGATAGTAAGACAGTTGAAATGTTCACAAATAATGTATTTCGGTTGTCGCTAAAACATCAAATAGCTAGGCCTCGCTCGATGTTAATAACGGCTACATGTAGACATTTGAAATATTCACAAAATATTTAGTAATATATCAACTTTAAATTACTAAATTAAAATAAAATAAACATTGAAGGGGATGGGACCCCCATACAAAAATCAAATTTATTGTATACCTAAGCTATATAATATATAATAGTATTAAATAAGAGTTCGTAAACGAGCTGATAATCAATAATATCTCAATCATCACCTCACTAGATGGCGCTTTTATTAAAATATTAATACGGAACCTTTCGTGCACAAGTCCAACTCGCACTTTGCTGGTTTTTTTTGTTAATTAGTCTCATTTTGACGTTGACTGCGACCTTACACATTTTGCCTCTCTCCTAGCTTTAAGTCATCCTGATCTCCAATTTTATAAGCAATATATTAAAATGCCATTATGATAATCACGACCAAGTTGGAAACTCATTAGCAGTCTATCGTCTAACTTTTCCCACTCATAATAGCCAGCTTATTGATTAGTTTCAGATTCACAACATCTGAGTTTCTAGATAGAAATGTTTTGTGTAACCGCTTCCGAACTTCAATAATATAAAATTTAAGACTATTCTAATATTCTGTTGAATGGCGAGTTGCGAATGTTGTTGTTGCTGGTAACGTAGGGTAAGCTTTCGAATCCAAGGACATATCATAAATGTAATTAATTCTATTGCGTATCGACGCAACTCAAGTTAAGCAGCTGAACCGATTTTGAGGAAATTTTTTGTGTATTCAAGAGGATTTGATAACGATTTAAATTCACAATTTGGTCCACTATAAAATGTTTTGTTCGTTTCATCATATTCTGTCGTGACCACTTTGCATAAATATAGATGTTTGTAATAATATTATTATATTATAATATAATTATATTATTACAAACATAGCTATATAGCTGTTATATAGCTGTTTTACAGCGGAACAAGCAGACAGACAGACAGACAAAAATGGCAAAACTGCTATTTTGGATTAAGGGCCGTGTATGTACACGGCACACATGTCAATAGGCATTTAACAAAAAGCGGTTATTTTAATATTACATACAGACACTCCAATTGTATTTATCTGTATGTATATATTGTATATGTTGTGGTAGTAGTTGATCGTATAGTGTGCTTAAAAATTGTATTTATTTATTGTATCGAATAATTAATATAAATTGTAAAAAGTACTTAATTGATCCGCATCAATCATCATACAATTATTTGCCCTCCTTCCTTTAACGCCGGGAAATGCTCTGAGGCATCCCGCGGGAGTGGGTCTCCCCAGGCGGGTATGTGGGACTCGCTGCGCCCGAAAGATGGTAAGTGGACGCAGCTCTACCCACTAAAACCCGGCGAGTGCCACCAGTGCCGCCCTTGGCGAGGTGCCCCGGATCTGTTAAGCTAACAGAGTCAGTCCTGCAAGGGACCGACGCCACCTCCACAGAGGGGTTGTCCCGCATCACAGAACTACCCCTCCCAACGTCGGGACAGTACAATGGGGTGAGGTTCCCATCCTCGCCCCTTGCCCCCTGCTATTTTGTCCCCTCTTCTTATAACAGGGGTACAAAGAGCCCCCTCGGCTCAATTAGCTTCGCCCAAGGTGCCCTAGGCTAATGAGCCCCACCGCCACGACAAGGCCTGAACCATGGTGGGGACAATTATTTGCCCTGATATAAAAGAGATAGTTTATTTTATTTGAACAATAAAGAACAATTAATTACATAAACATGAAGTAACGGCACGAGCTAAAACTATAAAGAAACAACCAAAAACAACACCTGCACAAAAAGAGACGCAGATATTATGTACCCTGGTACGAGTGAGAGGGACAAAAAATAAGACATGTGTGTGCTCAAGATGCGGAACAAGCGCGTGCGCAACGTTCCGCATAGCCGCCTAACCGTTGATAATGTGCGATATTTGACTTGAGACGCCATATTGTCCGAGTTGGCGCGCTTTTTAAGGGCGATGACTCGCGTACCACCATTTTTTAATTTTTTATTTCTGTTATATTTTTTTAACCACTGTATTGGTGAATCTAAATTTGTGTTTTAGTGCGTTCTATATTTTGCTTGTTTTTGGTTACTTCTTTGTTGTTCTCTGTTATGTATGAGTAGCACGAACATTATTGGCATTATTGGAACAAAATAATAATTAGATACTATATTATGTATTTATGTTTTTTGATTGTCAGCGGTAAAAGAAACGTCTAGTAAAAAATAGCACAATAGACAACTGAAGCCTACAGAAATGTAAATGATGCCTTGATGACGTATATGCTACAACCTAGTAGAGGATATGTATTTACTACATTGAGCAGAACCATACTTTTTTTTTCGTTATCGCAGGGAAATGCTTTTTACGCATGTAGCCAGGATCTCGGGTAGATCCTGACCCTATGTGGGACTCGCACTATGTGGGACGGAGTGCCCACCCTAACTAAAACCACTGCGAGCGCCTTCAGCCGCATTTTGAGGATTCTGGGACTAAAGTCAACAGGATTAACTAAGCGACACGCTGGCCCCTCGTAAGGGTCCCCCCTTACGAGGGGCCAACCTGGGCCCGACCGTTACTAAGCAGTCCCCGCGACGTCGTGTCATACTGGGCCCAGGTTCCCATCCTGAACCCGACACGAGCACAGGGGCGTTACTTGAGGCGCATTAAGTACCAACTCCTACGCACCCCCGTTCGTCGCCCACGAGGGGAGAACCAGGCAACTCGTCTATGCAATGTCTATCTATAGTAAGTCCCTATGCTAATAATAATCTATATACCTAAAATACAGCAAAACCTCTTCGAAGAAAGATGAAAAATAAGCATACCAGCGCGTGGTATAGCACATTCTTCCCGGTTATAATTTAATTAATCATGTAACAAGATGCTAAGACCTTTTTACTTATCACCAATTAACATAATATGCCCGTGTCCGGTGGACCTTAGAATTTTTTATTCTACAGATATATAAATTCCCCCAAGGAATATTAAAACTGCGTGTTAAGGAGAGCGGGCATCCTGTTCATTATACCTTTGTGTGGCACCCACCAGAGCACGACCATGTCTTGGTCGCGTGCTACACTCGTGAACAATACGTGTAAAAACAATGGCCTTTAAGAAAGGAAGATTCTAGATTCCGTGATTTTAAAATCTGTTTTTACGTTCTATATTTTTTTGTTGTGAGTTCTTGTATGTTCACTTGTGAGCGTTCAGTCGTTATTATTTGTTTGAGCCTTAAGGCTTCTTTTTCTACTTCCTTAAGGAAGTAGTATAATTGCTTTGAGTAACAAAAGTAGGTAATGTCAAATAATGTAATGGGGTTGCCTCACGAAGGTGATGTATTGCTGATTAAGAAATAAAGAATTTATTATTATTAATATCGGCACTCAACAATCCAAAGCTTTATTGCAGATGGACTGCCAAAACGACATGTTTGATTGTGGCCGTAAACTCAAAAAGTAGTCCGCAGAATGTGGTTTTTTATATGTAAGTTGAATAGG
The DNA here is from genome assembly GCA_963853865.1 of Helleia helle. Lineage (NCBI taxonomy): Eukaryota > Metazoa > Arthropoda > Insecta > Lepidoptera > Lycaenidae > Helleia > Helleia helle. The sequence goes on along the minus strand of OY971423.1, from coordinate 21,047,332 downwards.
CAAACTGGCAGAAATGCGACCTGATGGTGACACAGCAAGTTTCACGGGGAAACAAGAAAGATGATGGGAGCGCGCCACAGCGCATCCTCCTAATCGGTGATTATAATATAGGATGATAATACCTGACACTAAAATCGAAAGAAGTCCTTACTTTACAAGTAGGTAAATATCTCGCTTTCATTCATTAAAAACAGATGAGAAATTTCGGAAGTCGTACAAGACTTGTAAAACTATACGGCATTTAAATATTCTCTCACTAAAAACACCATCTCGTTAAATATTTGAGGACACTCCAGCCGCCGCTTAAAACGGGAGCATGACAAAAGAATAACGCTAAAACTCAGGCTAAGGCTTTCTCGCTGAAGACAGTTTTACGTGTTATGCAAATCACTAGAGGTAACTTTTAAAAAGTTTGTCACCCCTCACGCGTAGAATGTGATGCTTAGGGTGACAGCCTTTGAATAAAATATATTTGGTAATATATACGGCCATTCAAATGGGATTATGTAATAATATTTTAAGGGGTTAATATTATAATTATACTTTTGGGGAAGCGCAAATAGTACAATATATTATAACCTTCTTGTACAATTTTAATAGCTACGTTTGTTTTGTAAAAAAATGCAAAAATTGTTTTAAACTAAAACTTTGTATATTGTATAACATTAACTCCATTGTTTACTATTTTACTCTCAATAAAATATTATTTCTGATATTATATTGTAGTATTTTTATATTTCTTTCAACGCAAAAGTAAAATAGCAGGTTCCAATTGTAAATATTTTTTTGGGCACTTTGAATTTGTTGTAAACACCCAGTGCAAGAGGTACCACTGCTTTGCAGACGAATTGGGCTGGCAAGACCGGGGTGGTACCTCTCGCTCACATATCAGCAGCGTCAAGTGACAGCTATGCCGCGTTTCGGGCGGTTTGTGAGTTTCCGGTGGCTCATTAGGGGAAAGAGAAAAGGAGGGCAATGCATCTGCAATATTTTTAGTTGTGCGGATGTCTATGAGCGGCGGTAGTCACCATAAGGCTCTCACTGCTCGGTTGCCTCCTTATAACATAAATAAAATAAAACGATTTTTATAATTTGTATTGATATTTTGATGTTTTCCTAAGCAGTGACTTTAGCAGTCACCCTATTAGGGCGAAGTTTGAAGACGTAGTCTGTTAAAAAATTCATCACCAAAATGATTTATTAATAAGGAAAGTCACTTTTGCGATGTTCTTTATATTTGGGAGTTTACAGCTTCAAGGTAAATCCAAAATATTCTGGCATATTCTGTGTTTTAATTAATTATAGTTTTAATATTTGAAGAAACAATTTTTACGGATTTTATAGCGGTTTATTAAGATTTTCACAAACCTGATGACGGTCTTAAAAACCGCGATAAAATCCGTAAATATATATGTATATATATCATTTCATTAAAATGAGTGAAATTCGCATAAACATTAGAAAACAATATTTGATATTTTTACTAAAAATGAAATAGCCTAGATGTTATACGTCCACCTGTTAGACACAACTCTTAAAAATTTAAAGAAATGTGTGTAAGGCATAATTCAAAAAAGTTTGCAAATTTCCCAAAAATTACAAGATTTATAATCCTATCAAGAAATTAGCATAATCTACTCTTACATGGAATAAAGATCTACAATGATCTACAACAATCGCGTGGTTTCATCCATCGTAAAACTTTAAAAAAACACCCATCAGATAAACTGCATATAGCCTCCCTCAACGATTGGGTTAATATATGTTTTTTTTTACTTTTTTTGTGTTTTTCTTCAAATTCAAACAGTAGTTTCTAAGATCAGCGCCTTCATACAATAAAATCCTTAAGCTCTTTAATTTTGATGAAAAATAAACTCTATAATTATCACTCCTGATATAGTTTTCGTAGATCCCTCCCACTTTCTACCGCGTATGAAACACACTCAATTTTTTATTTTTTATTTCCCACAATTTTTACTTTTCCGCTATTATAAATTCCACATAGCTAAATCCTGACTCTCGACGTGCTCTAGACGTTCACGTAGCTGACATTCTAATATTAGTTTCACACTTTGAACATTTAAATTCAGTTTATTTAAAAGAACATGATAAAAGTTTTAATAAGAATATAACAGACTGTAAGAGTTTCGTTTTAGTAATCTTCTAAATATTTAAATACTTTGACTATTTAAAGAATTTTGTAATTATTATTTAGAAGTACCAATGTGAGTATTATAATATTATTATCAATATCACGAATTATAGTCAGTTCTATAATGCTTCTTATTTAAATAAACGATGGCAACGATTAAGTGTTTTTATATTTTTTTCTAATGTTTACGCGAACTTCACTCGTTATAGTGAAACAACTCTTACGGATCTTATCGCGGTTTATTAAGACTTACTTTACAACTATCGTGGTTACGGAAGCAGTGAAACGTGGAGAAAAAAAAAATAAACCTCGATGAAATCCTAAAAAAAATATGTCATCATAATATTTTTTTTTATTAACTGATCCGTCGCCTTCTCTTTATTAATTGTCAAGAGAAAAATCTTCTAAAATACTTTCTATGGAAGGACAATATTGGCACAAAATCTGACATCGATGGAGGTGACAATGATTTATCATTTACGGAGGAATTTGCATATACGACGCGCGACGCTGGAATACAGAGTTCAATTATTTTTGGGATTCTTTATCATGGAGGATGTATATTTTTCAATTACTCATTGAATATATTGTAATCTTGTGTCGCTCACTGGCGAATTGCTAGCAAAACTCCAATATTTCTCGATGAGGCGATATTAACTATACCCTGACCAGAAATATATAAATCTTGCATTGGTGTCGCCACTGTATCTTCTATACAGTAGCACCTAGTATAGTCCATTAAGAAATCAGTTCTGATATTTTCCGCAATATGGTGAGGGTCCTTATTTTTCTGGTCAGGCTATAGATAGAATTAGCACTAAGTAGACGAACTATGAGGGTGAAATCTTACGCCTTTATCGCCTGATTTTGTTGAAGGAACTTTTGGCAACACTGAAATGTTGTTTTACTTTGCTTCAATATGCTCATCAAGAGAAATGGCATTTGTCAAAAAGAACTCGTCTCTGTGGCATGATTGAGGAAAGGTCTTTATAAAGCAGATTTCTCTTATGACATCATCATCATCACCATCATCGTTATTAATCTTTTTCCACCAATTTATGGACATAGGTATTTTTGTATCCCATACTACCTACATAGTAGGTAGTATGGGATACAAAAATTATTTAAAACGGGATGAAGCCACCATGTTTTTCATTTTTATTTCGCAGAACTCGCTTCGACATTATCTACGAATGCCTTGTTCACGAAACTTAGTCTCGTATCGTGAAAAACATGGTAAATATTCAGTTTTAAATAATTTTAGGATAGAAAATGTGCGACGATATTCTAGTAGTTATGGACTCGGCCTCTTGAGAGGTCTGGGTTCGATCCTGAACCCTGCGGTGCGGAAAATGGATTTTTCTTAATTTCTACGTAAACCTGAACATGATCGCTTGTTGCCTGATGAGATTTTAAAGTCTTTGAAGGTGTGTGAAGTTTACCACCCCGCATCGGGCCAGCGCATCGGTGAACTATGGCCCAACACCCTACTCGCCTGATTCCGGGGAGGAGATCTGTGCCCAGTAGTGGGACAATTTTTACAGTAAGCTCGATGGCAAGATCTTAGTGCAGTGGCCGTCCTAGTTAGATGGGATCGAGTGTCTCGGCGTTGATCAAAAAAAGTCCTGTATTCTGCATGGGACGGTAAAGACGATAATGATGATGAATAGCGTAAGAGGCAGTGCCATGCTGCTTTGCAGCCGAATTGGGCCAGCACGATTGAGGTGGTACCTCTCGCTCACCTAACACCGGCGTCAAGTGACAACTATGCTGTCGCGTTTCGTGCGGTTTGTTAGTTTCCGGTGGCCCATTGGGGGGGAATAAGTAAAAAAAAGGGAGGACAACTCATCTGCATAATCTCTGGATGTGCGGGTGTGTATGTGCGTCGATAGTCGCCAAAAGAAGTGAGTGAGAAAGGGCTAACGTAGCATGAAGCACATAGCCATGGAGTGAGAGGAGCGAGCAAGCGAGTGAGAGAGATCGAGAGAGAGAGAGAGAGAGAGAGTGAGATAGAGCGAACGTCGCATCCCAAGTCTGGGAAATTTAAAGCTTTAGATTAGTATAAATATAAACGAGATTTAAAAATTAGTTTGCCAAATAAGTTTCACTTCTGACATGTGTACTTTGTACGCACATACTTTTTTATTTTTTTAATATGGTGTAATCTCTTAAAAGATAAAGTCTTCTTTATCTTTGGCACATATACGTCAAAAATATTTTTGTTGTGCAACATTCTGCCATTGTCAAGTATGTATATAATAAAAAAACGTTGAAAGGCTAGATTAATATAAATAATATTACTTTCGAATAGTGTTCTTCCGTAAACATAATATGTTGTCATAGATATATTATGCGATTAATTATGTGTATATATACATATATATATATATATATGCAACGTATAGGAGAAAGAAAAGATATATATATATATATATATATATATCTTTTCTTTCTCCTTTCTAATTTTTATTTTTTGTGCTGTGTAATCGTTTCGTGGCTTCACTGAATGGCCTTAACGGAAGACCAGTGCTGGAATGGTAATTCCAGCAAACACTGAGTTGCGGCCTTTTGTGTTACTACAAGTTTTGTTATTAATTAAAAATTAAATATTAATTGTGTGTCTTATAAGTATGTAGTTTCACAAATATTTTTTTCTTTCTTTCTTTCTTTCTTTAATATCATGGAATAGTAACGATCATGGAATAATATTTATTTATTTTATATCATTCATTACACTACCATTACAGCTTAACCAATTCGATAGTGTCGTAAAAATATAGTTAAACATATTATACAATACAAAAATTTAAAATATACATAAAATTATACTTATTACACATATAAACATTTAAATATGTCAAATAGTTAAAATAATAATAGTACAAGCAACTCTATCAATTTTTTTCTCTTTACGGTCAAAAAAAATATCTAAGGGAAATATATAAAAAAATAAGCCTTGGTAAAATGTTTACAGTTTTTAAAACTATAGGTATTTTTTTCATAGCGTACATAATATTATAGCCTCTAATTTAAAATTATTCACCTAAAACAATAATATGGTTATTATTGTTCGATATTATTATAAAATAATCTTAATAACACAAAGTATGTTTCTCCGTAACAATATATTAATACTGATTGCTCGGACGTTATCTGAATACGAAATTAATTAGAAAGGATTATGTTATCCGATGCCCAGTACGGGTGCTGTGGCTGCGGTGGGTGCTTCCGGAACATGTGCGATTACGATCACGTACTAAGATTTGCTTAGCAAGTAGCTTTATTTTGTTACATATACTTTTTTATGTCATAAGGAGGCAAACAAGCAGTCGGAGCTTTATGGTGACAACCAACGCCCATAGACATCCGCACAACCAAAAGTTATGCAGATGCGTTGCACTGCTAATCCCTATCTCCCCACGCCAGTTTTGTACTACTAGCTTTTATAGAAGGGGCAAACGAAACCAGGGACGAACGGAAAGTCAGGGACCACCAGTGTTAGTAACTCACGGACAATCATAGACAAAGTGTAGTCAAATATATTTTAGGCTCTTGTGTTATCAAATACGTTCTCTGTGAAATTCGAGTATTCTAAGTTTATTATTGTATAAGTTAATATCATAATTTTTTTTCTAAATTTATTTCAAAAATAGTTTTTCAATTCGAAGGGTATTTTTTGAATATGGATGTTTTTAATACCAAATAGAATAAATGAGATATGACCGTAGTACATATGGCTTTAGTCTAATAAATATAAATATACATAGTTCAATTTAATGATATTTTTCAAAACCGAATAGTATTTTTTTTAAATATTGATGGATGTTTTTTATTGTCATGATATACTAGTTGAGATGTATCCTCTTTATGGCTTCGAGAAGTCAGTATAGACTATGTGGGCTTTGATAGAAAGAGATTAGGATCATTCATGCTGGCACTCATCGCGAGGCATAAGCCTTCTCTTAGTCCAGTAGATTTACGCGGATTGATAAAGTGCCTAAAGGTCAGCTATCTTAGCGTTTATAGAAAAAGGTATATTTTCACTGGATTTATACGAACTAATAATATTGACGATCAAAATAGATTCAAAACTGTTTATAGGGCAAGTTTTTGTACAAACCATACGCACATCCAATTAATGAAGGCACCTGCATGCACATGTAACGTAAATCCGCGGCGCACAGGCGCGTAAATTTGGGCGGGATTATGGCTGAATAATTACATTTATTTGGTTTATGTCGTGGATCTAAATTAATTAGATATTTTGTCGCCCAAAAGTCAAGCGTTTAATTACATCTAGTCACGGGTATGGATTTTCATTATAGTTATGTGTATATTTGTTTCTATTTTTCTTTTAAATGAGTCGATATTTGACTTTTATTCGAAACTTTAAGTATCTATACATTTAGCTTTAAAATTGTATTCACTATTTGCAAAAATCCCTAGGCTCATAAAAAACAAAATAATCTATACAGATAAATAAAATTGTTTATAATATTAAAATAACCTGTTTTTACTAAATGCATATGGACGTATACGCGGTACATAATATACCAAAATAGCAATTTTTACAATTTTTGTCTGTCTGTCTGTCTGCCTGTTTATTCCGGCTAATCTCGGAAACGGCTGGGCCGATTTTTACGGGACTTTCATTGAAAGATAGCTGATGTTTCAAGGAGTAACTTAGGCTATAAAAATAATCAACATCAATCCGTATACGGCTGTAAATCTAAGTTAACGCGGGCGAAGCTGCGGGCAACAGCTAGTATGTCATATGTTTTTCATATGAGCGTCATAAATGATTTTAATATGAACGCCTTCTATTTAATTAAATTATTTTCAGCAGTCATCCTCCGTCTGAACTCACATCATCTTCATCAGATACCCTTATTAAGCCACCACGAATCCCCTCCTCGAAATCAGACGAGGAGGGTATTGGGACCTATGCGCAGGTCTAATTGAGGGTGATGAACTTCCCCATCATGGTACAAGCCTTGTCGTGGCGGTGGGGCTCAGTAGCCTAAGGTGAACTAGCCAGTACCTTGGTTCCTTTGCTTCGTCCAGCACCTTGGACGAAGCATATTGAACCGAGGGAGCTGCCCTTTGTGGGAAACAAGTTCTTATATGAAGAGGGGACAAAAGAGCAGGGGAACCAAACCCCATTGTACTGTACCGACGTTGGGAAGGGTTGTTCTGTGGTGCGGGACAACCCCTCTGTGCCCGGAGGTAACATTCTGGCAGCATTGGTGGCACTCGCCGGGTTTTACTGGGTAGAGCTGCGTCCACCTTACCACCTTTCGGGCGCAGCAAGTCCAAAGGCGGCATTGGTGGCACTCGCCGGGTTTTAGTGGGTAGAGCTGCGTCCAATTACCAGCTTTCAGGCGTAGCGAGTCCCACAAACTCGCCGGGGGAGACCCACTCCCCCGCGGGTTAAAGAACAAAAAGGACTCACATGAAACATTTGAATGTTTTGAACTAGTAATTACGCGTTCGTTGCCTCTATCATATTTTATTATCGAATGTGCCGTCACAAACAACCTACCTTTCATCATTTAGCTGTCACAACCCTGTGATAGTCGAACATTTCGCTGTCAAAGTGGCATTCGTTTTGACTTTCGCTTATAATGTGCGATATGGTTTATTTATTTCTTTTCTTTTTTTGCCTTTTTTTGTTGAACTAAAAATGATTTAATGATGAATTCTAATCGATGTTTGTAATTATATCTGATATAAATAAGTAAATAAAAAAAATTAAAAATCTTTAGAAATCACTTAAAGATTTTTTGAATCGCAAGCATTATAATATTATTGTGTTTCCTATATAAAGGCTATAGATATTTTTAGTTTCAAAATAATTCTATTGTAAACCTTCGTACAGCGACGTACGATGAACTCGAATTTATAAGAACCAATGGTCACGTATGAGTCAAAATTTGTTAAAATGCAATAGTTTAAAGGCGCAGTAGCTGGATTGGATCGTACGACTTGGATTTCAATGAAAGAGGCCTGTGCTTAGCAATGGATGGAAAACGGTTGATAATGTTGAAAGCGAGAAAAAACTATTTATGATTTTTTGGCTATAATATCATTTTGAACTGTAACACTAAAAACAAATAATATTTTTGGCAAACAAATAAAAAAAACGAATCAGTAATTATCTTATCTTAAAGTATAAATGGGTAGTAGCTACGAAAATTAGCATTTTATAAAACAAAGACGTTATTGGTATCATTAAGTATATCGTTAAGTGGAGCGATAAGAGCTTTGTATTTTGCTTAAGTATTTGTTTTCTAAGTCCGCAGCGTTATCATTACGTGTAAAAAACTAAAAACTATTTTAGCATACAATATATTTAATGTGTTTGCACATAGTTGGAACCTCTTGTTAATAGTACAATTTTTTTGGGGTTTTAATTACACTGATATCTAAAACTAGCAGCGGCTCTCGTATTTGACTCGTTTTCATTCGCTAAATTCTCGTTCCCCTGAGAATACTGGAATAGAATATAGCATATGTTACTCGGTAAATATGTAGCTTTCTAATGGTAAATGATTTTATAAAATCTTTGAATTAAATCGTAACAAACAAACAAACAAATAATCAAGCCTTTCTTATCTTCTTACTTTTTCTTATCATTTTATAATATTAGTTTACATTTATAGATAGTATTGTTAATGGGATTAAGGTTCATTTTGGTTTGTAGGGCTTAAAACACAAAGAGACGAGGTTATTGTTTGGTTATATTTGCGACTTTTTTAAAAAATTGCTAGAAAAAAGTAGCTAATGTACATCCAACAGATTTATATTCAAAGAGAAGGAAAATATATCAGTAAGTAATTTATACATTCAGTTCCAACACAAATTATTTACTATTTCGTAAATCTCATACAGGACTCATCTACTTCTTATTTATGGTCTCATTTTTGCTTTATGAAATAAGATCCGTTTTATGTTATAAGAGAATAAATAAGAAGCTAACATTCTAACTGATAAATGCAGTTCTGAGTTGTGTTACGCTTTCACGCCTAAACCATCTAACCGATTTTGAAAATTCTATCACTAATGGAAAACTACATTATCAACGAGTTATATGCTATATTTTAAACCCGTATTCACACGGGAACGGTAACTACGCGGGTGAAACCGTGGAGCGCTATATTACATAAACTGTTGCTCTATTTCATATAGAGCAACAGTTAAAAGGTAAGTTTAGACGAATTGGTAGCTTTGTAAATGTTACTCCGTTGTAATATTCGTTCAGTAAAGATCAAATGAACTAAGGATGACGAATATTGAAAATGTAAAGTTTTTTTTTTTCGGATGGATCTATGCTAACGGCCCGAAGGCCCTAATGCTACATCGGATTAGTGTGAGCCCATTTGGCTCACTTTTGGTTTATAAAAGTGGAGGGTTGCCCCTTGCCAAGCGTGCAGTCTACGACCACTCGGCCTCCTGTCGTCGGGTTGTACCGAATTTCAAGTTACATTACACGAATATACTCCTAAAGATGTTTGAATTTATGTAAATATAAACATTATCACATCCTTAACAAAAACAATAACATATTATAATTATTTCTAATACTCGACTTATTGCATAACGGGTTCTGACCATCGTTGGTGTAAAATATTCGTAACGTCGGGAATATAAAAATCCTTATTAACCACGATAAATACGCTAAAAGTTGATTTATTATTATTGATATAAATAATACTTAAATAATACAAATAAAATATGTGAATATCGTACGATATATCGTAGTGTATAAGTTGGACTAGTAATAGCTCACTTCGTTTCAGTTAGACGTTGTATTGAAACTTTTGTTTGTGCCGTAATAGTCGGTAATTCTCTCTTTATGTCATTCAAATACTAAATTGTACGTGCTATGTACATTTACCGGGAAATATGTAGACATATCTAACGAAAGAACGCGGATTTTTTCAGTGTTTTTTTGTGTTTGTACTTTTTACGTTTATTGTTATCTCACATCACTTATTTATATGAAAAAAATGAAACGTCAACAAAAAAGTATCGTTTGCCTTTTGATAATCAATCACGAAGTCAATTATAGATAATATATTATTTGTTAAACATGTACTTAATAAATACATCATAAATTTAAAATCCACTGAATTAAAATACCACAAAACAAAAAAAAAAAACAATACAACAAACAAAAAATAAAATAAACAAAAACAAACTTACAGTGTAAAAAAATAATCAACACTAAAAACCACATCATATCCAAGGCACTTGTACGCGGGTTGGGCTAACGTGGTGTAGTGGTTCGGACCCACTGGGGCGACTGACGCGACGTCCGGCAAACGAACCATGTCGGAAGTGCTAGTGCATTGTGGTTATAAAAAACGTGGGGTAAAAGAATCTATAACCGTGCAGCCATGTTGTATTTATTATCTGTATTTTCTTTAAATTGACAGTTAAAATTGTATATTTCTATATCTATTGTTTCTGAGTAATTATTATAAATGTAAAAAAAAACATGAAAATATAAATAAATAATTATTATATTATATCGTTGTCTTCTCCTTCTTCTTGAGGTGCCTCTCCAACTTGTGAAGGTTGGCAGTCAGCTCTGCATATCGTTGTCTAGTTCTCTATATTCAAATAAAATCACAATTACTAAATAAAATAGAAGAATTGTCATCGTAGGGGCCTGGGGAAATGTTAAAACGATAAAAGAAGGCTAAGGAATATATCGTATTTCTATAATAATTACTTAAGGGCGAATAAATGTTGTTGCGCGAGTTTTTTATGTAAGTAGTAAAACAAACTAGTAGACGAACAACCTAAAGAAAAGAGACCAGGGTCACCCATGGACCTAAACTAGTTCGTTGCCAGATATACCTGCGAGATATACCTATAGCATCAGAAAATAAAATCACCACAGGAGTTGGCAGACCTGCACATGACCATGAATGGTAAATCATAATAATGTATTTGCTACAATGGGAGTGGCGGGGTCGGCCGCCTTAGTGTTCATTAAAGGAGACCTACTTGTAGTTGAGAGGAGAGTGATAATGATATAAGTATTGTATATTTACATTTTTAGTCATGTCGTTGCCACCACTAATTTTCAATCTACATTTAGGAACCTTAAAGAAAGAGCGTATCCATTTTTAGGGTTCCGTAGCCAAATGGCAAAAAACGGAACCCTTATAGATTCGTCATGTCTGTCTGTCTGTCTGTCTGTCCGTCCGTATGTCACAGCCACTTTTTTCCGAAACTATAAGAACTATACTGTTGAAACTTGGTAAGTAGATGTATTCTGTAAACCGCATTAAGATTTTTACACATAAGTAGAGAAAAACAATAAATTTTGGGGGTCCCCATACCTACTTAGAACTAAAACTCAAAATTTTTTTTTCATCAAACCCATACGTGTGGGGTATTTATGAATAGGTCTTTAAAAATGATATTGAGGTTTCTAATATAATTTTTTTCTAAACTAGTTTGCGCGAGAGACACTTCCAAAGTGTTAAAATGTGTGTGTCCCCCCCCCTGTAACTTTTAAAATAAGAGAACGATAAAACTAAAAAAAATAATATGATGTACATTACCATTCAAACTTCCACCGAAAATTGGTTATATATATATCGTAAATCGTAAACCGCAATTTACCTTTCTTTCAATCAACTCAAATAAAAAATAAAAAAACATTTAATTTCATAAACATAAACCATATTTTTTGTTAAAGTTCTAATGTTTTGTATTATGTAATGGTACGGAACCCTTCGTGAGAGAGTCCGACTAGCACTTGGCCGGTTTTATTAAAGGCTGGTTATTTGCATAGATCACTTACCATCAGGTAAAACAATTTTTCATTTGCCCTCTACAAATATGTATGCAAATCCTAGCAGTCATAATATTATAATATGTCAACTTTATATACCAATTAATTACATACTTTAAAATTCATTTATACAAAACATTAAAAATACTTGAGCATAATATATCTTTGCAATAATTATTTTTATATATTTTATTCATAAAGCAAATCTTGAAAGTCAAGATTAAAGGATTTTTTCTTTAACGCCGGGAAATGCTCTGAGGTATCCCGCGGAGGAGTGGGTCTCCCCACGCGGGTATGTGGGACTCGCTGCGCCCGAAAGCTGGTAAGTGGATGTAGCTCTACCCACTACAACTCGGCGAGTGTCATCAATACCGACTTTGGTGAGGTGCCCCGGATATAATGAGCAAACAGGGCACCTTAACAGCTAGTCAGTCCCCCAAGGGACAGACGCCACCTCCGCGGAGGGGTGGACAACCACAGAACAATCCTCCCTAACGTCGGGACAGTACAATTGGGTCAGGTTCCCGTTCCCGCCCCTTGCCCCTGCTCTTTTGTCCTCTCTTCCTATAAGAGGGGTACTAAGAACCCATTCGACTCAATTAGCTTCGCCCAAGATGCTGGGCTCACCCTAGGCTACTGAGCCACTGCTGAACATAAGCCTCCCTAAGTGAACGTCAAGATACCCGATCCCTTGCCACTCGCATTCAATACTACATGGAGATAAATATAATCAGCTTTAGTCGCCAAGTCTAAGTTAAGATGAAGCTAAGTAAAATAATAGCTAATATGAAAATAGAACTCAAATGAAATCCCAACAATACTTAGATTGTGCGCCGGCTATGTACGACAAATAAAGCTTAATTAATATTTATTGTCCGTCCGTCCGTCCGGTGCTTTCACTCAATCGATTTGTTCCGATTGTTCCGATTGTTGATTGAAAATAGTATTAATAAATTGTTATCAACGAGGCGAACAGACCATGGCGAATCTTTTGTGTTAAATACGTATAAACGAACAAACATACATACATATAGACATGATATATACAATTTATAGATATAAAAAAGTCAAACGGATTTAAAATATCTTGAAATCGTGATTACACTTGCAGAGAGTCAAATCAAATCAAAATATTTAGAAATGATCCTTTTAATGGATCATTTCTAAATATTTTGATTTGATATATAATATTTCCTTTGCTCTTTTGACAATAAAAACCATTATTAAATTATCATTTTTTATGATTATCAAATTTACTGGTCACAGGTCACAGGTTTGAACCCCGCCAAGAATTTTTACATGACAAATATCAAATCCGTAAAAATTGTTTCATTATAATGACAAATATAGTTGTCCAGGCCATGGATGTGCCCCACCATGGTCCAGGCCTTGTCGTGGAGGTGGGGCTCAGTAACCTAGGGTGAGCGGTGCACCTTGGGTGAAGCTAATTGGACCGAGGGGGCTCTTTGTACCCCTCTTATAAGAAGAGGGGACATAAGAGCAGGGGGCAAGGGGTGAGGATGGGAACCTCACCCCATTGTACTGTCCCGACGTTGGGAGGGGTTGTTCTGTGGTGCGGGACAACCCCTCTGTGGAGGTGGCGTCGGTCCCTTGCGGGACTGGCTAGCCTTCGAGGTGCCCTGTTTGTTTTCTAGATCCGGGGCACCACACCAAAGGCGGCATTGGTGGCACCCGCCGGGTTTTAGTGGGTAGAGCTGCGTCCATTTACCAGCTGTCGGGCGCAGCGAGTCCCATATACCCGCGTGGGGAGACCCACTCCCCCGCGGGATGCCTCAGAGTATTTCCCGGCGTTAAAGAAAAAAAAAAAGGCCATGGATGTGTGCATCAATTTCTAGAATTTATTTCGATAACTACCTCGTAACACACACTTTCTCCTGAACTTACAACTAGACCAAGTTGACATGGTGTAGTATTTTTACGTGACAACGTCTTATAATTCGATGGAGCCGGCTGCAAGAACGAAAAAACATGACGCATGCGGCGTTACCTCGCTCTGAGGCGTTCCATTTTCTTATGACTATCGTCAGTAAACCGACTTTACAGACAACCGATTTTTTTAAAATTATTATTTACTAAAATGGCAATACTGTTAGGTTAGTATTTTTAGTTTGTGTTCTATTTCTACAGTTATTGAAAATAAATAAAGTACTGGTTTTGATATGTCTAGTTGTTTCAAGTTGGATTGGCGCCAAAAATATTTCATTGAATAACGAATTTTGAAATAAAATGTAAAGACTGACTATTAATAAAATTTTGTTTGTCTTGACCAAAAAAAAATATAATTCCATATTTAAATATTTTAAAGATATAAGATAAGATTCTAAATAAAAACCAATTTCATATTCAAAATTCTATCTTAAAATCTTATAAACGTTGCATAAAAAATATATATATACAGCCAGTATCAAGTACAATAATATGTTATATTTTGGACTGACAACATTAATTTGTATGCAAAAAAGGTTTTTTATATTAATTTAAATGCAAATTTTCAGGCACGTTACATCAGGAAATAGGAAAACATAGGACAAGATATATTAGCCGGCCAGAGACAGCCCAGCAAAGGGTTTTTGTTAAGACTTATTTAAATTATGGTCATCCATTTAATGGAGTTGGGTTTTTAGGAAGTTTGGTACTTAATGTGACAATATAAAAAAACTGTGTGTATTCTTAATATTTTGTGACAATAAAAAAAAAACTGTGTGTATTCTTAATATTTTAACGTCACGCAAATGTGCATTGTTTTTTCCAAGAAGAGGGAGAGAGTGATTGAGACCGATTGAGAGAGAGTGAGAAAGGGCCCCACCATGGTTCAGGCCTTGTCGTGGCGGTGGGGCTCAGTAACCTAGGGTGAGCCCAGCACTTTGGGTGAAGCGAATTGAGCCGAGGGGTCTCTTTGTACCCCTCTTATAAGAAGAGGGGACAAAAGTGGAGGGGGCAAGGGGCGAGGACGGAAACCTCACCGCATTGTACTGTCCCAATGTTGGGAGGGGTTGTTCTGTGGTGCGGGACAACCTCTCTGTGGAGGTGGCGTCGGTCCCTTGGGGGACTGACTAGCCGTCGAGGTGCCCTGTTTGTTTATTAGATCCGGGGCACCTCACCAAAGGCGGCATTGGCGACACTCGCCGGGTTTTAGTGGGTAGAGCTGCGTCCACTTACCAGCTTTCGGGAGCTGCGAGTCCCACATACCCGCGTGGGGAGACCCGCGGGTTGCCTCAGAGCATTTTCTAGCGTGTGAAAAAAAAAGAGTGAGAAAGGGCGAACGTAGCATGAATCACATAGTCATCACATCAATCACAAAGTGACAGCTATGTTGTCGAATATCGTTCGTTTTGTGAGCTTTTGGTAGCCAATTGTTAAGGACGGGAACGCATTTGCATAATCTCTGGTGGTATGGTTGTGTCGATAGTCGCCAAAAGGATTAGACTGCTCTTTGACCTACTATGCTATATAATGAAACTTTTTGTAGTATTAACTTAGTTTGGCCAAAATAAATTAGTTCTTTAGTTGCATAATATTTCTTCTCTAGTGTGCACATTAGTTTAATGAAATGTGATTCTGCTGACTTAAATGAGGTATCCCGCTAGGTGGGAGCAATATTTTCTCGTGCTATGTGACGATAATATTTTATTCTGCAATGCTATGACGTGTTGTCAGTAGCTTGCAAGAAATTTCTAGGATATATTTGTTGTAAAAGAACAAAAGCAGCAATAGATATATTAAGAATAATAATTATTAATTTACGTGATACAGTGTGTTTGGAATATAAGGCATGTAAAAAAATTGTCAAATTCATGAACTCGACTTAAAAAGAAGGAGAAGAACTGTCAATGTCAATTTTTATGCAAGGTATTAAATTGTATTGTTTATATTACAAAATTTTTAAACGAATATTCGAACCCGATTTTAGAATATAAAAATAAATTGGGAGGGGATGGCGACCCTTGCCGGTTGGCTGATCAGAGGGGTGTTGGTGAGGCGTGACGCGGCGGAAGCGGGCCGGACGTCCGCGAGTCCTGGGACTCCCATATGGAACATTCCTCTGGTTATAAACCGCTGATACAATTAACGGCGATTTCGAATTTAAGTTGTTTTGAAGTGAAAACTTCTTTAGTACGCGCTGAGCGCTTTTTGGGTGAACATAAATCATGGAACACGTGTCATCGTCACCGAATGTGATGTGACATTTTAATGTGACATCGTAACGTGGCATTTTTATACAAAAAAAATTAAAAAAATTAAAATTTCATACTGTCAATTATGTCAGTTCCTATGACTGCCTATTTTATGTACTGTATTTGCAGTATTTACAGTTTATTATCATAAGGATTTATATATAAAAAAGATTCCTACCTTTTTTCTTACTACTACGACTATCAGCTGTACAGTGGTACAACTAGACGCGGGTCAAATCCCTCTATGGAGAGACTATGTCAATGAACTTTATTTATTCTTGTCGACTTTATAAGTATTTGTTATCATTTGCGTGTAAAAACAATTATAATAAACTCATTTAATGTGTTCGCACATTTATAATTGTAAGGACCATCGGTTTAATAGTTCAGTTAATATTAGAACTGACGTTTGACAGCCGGTTGGTCGAGTCAGGTTATTGGAAACTTTTTTTTCTTTTACGCCGGGAAATGCTCTGAGGCATCCTGCGGGGGAGTGGATCTCCCCGGGCGGGTATGTGAGACATGCTGTGCCCGAAAGGTGGTAAGGTGGACGTAGCTCTATCCACTAAAACCCGGCGAGTGCCGCCAATGCCTCCTTTGGTGAGGTGCCCCGGATCTGTTAAGCTGACAGGGCACCTCGACGGCTACTCAGTTCCGCAAGGGACCGACGCCACCTCCTCAGAGGGCTTATCCCGCACCACAGAACAACTCCTCCCAACGTCGGGACAGTACAATGGGGTGAGGTTCCTATCCTCGGCCCTTGTCTCCCTGCTCTTTTGTCCCCTCTTCTTATAAGAGGGGTAAAAAGAGCAGCTCCCTCGGCTCAATTTTCTTCGCTCAAGCTGTTGGATTCACCTTAGGCTACTGAGCCCACCGCCACGTCAAGGCCTGAACCATGGCGGGGAATCATCGTCATCTGTGTCATTCCACAACAGACCTTCAACCACCACAGATCGCAGGTACAAATTTCTTATATTTTTTAGGGTGGATGGCAAATTCTTACTTTGTGATGTTGGAACTCTATAAAGATTCTCTTTTCGATCTCTCATGAATGTAACATAACAGTATAGAGTTTCAAAGGTGATAGTAAAAGTTATACCCTAATATCACTGCGTACACATTCGGCACTCACGATAAACCAGTTACTGCTTGGAGCAGAATTATCAGGCAGAATAATGGCTGGCTGAGCGGGCCCGAACAAAGCAGTGCGGTCTTTGTGCAGATTACTGCTAGATACACTAGGTCTGCATACATCCTAATTTAATGACAGGTTGTGGGTTCGAATGATGATACAAATAACCTTGAGAACTTCGTATTATGCAATAGAAATTGTATATTACTTTTGTGATTTTTCATTATGTCCTTTTCACACTACTATAAGAATTAGTAATAATCGAACGCTATAGATATTTTACTTTTTTTTAATGACGCAGGTCAATGCTTTCGCATAATATAGGTTTACCTCGGGTAAGGCTCCTGGACCTATCTGGGTACTCGCACTTCGGAATGTACTACCCCACTAAACCACCTGCGACCGCCTTCAGCCGCTTTTTGAGGGTCCCGGATCTGCAAGAAACAGTTTCACCTCAGTGACAGGCAGGTGCCAGTGAAGACCAGACTACTCCCCGTAAGGGGGGGGGACAGCCTGACCGTCCCCGGGCAGTCCCCGTGACGCTGTTCCTTAGTGGGCCCAGGTACTCATTCTGAACCCGGCATGAGCAGTGGGGCGTTACTGGAGGCGCATTAAATAGCGCATCCTACGCATCCCCGTTCGACGCCCGCGGGCGAGGCCTCGTCGACGGCCTCCTCTCTCACCCGCTCGACAGCCTCCGTCGCCGTCGACCATCGCCGTCCAGGACTCGTCGTCACCGAGCTTTGCGGTTATGACGCTCGGCCAAGACAAGTCCCCTCCGATAACTGCCGTCAGATCGGGACGCAGCGCCACCCATTTAGGACCCACTTGGAGGGTGTGCGACCAGCACGCAGCAAGTCCACCGTCGCACCACCATCGTGACATAAAGTCACCGGCTCCCTGTGGGCCGTCCGGCACAGATACTCACCAAAGCAACCATGCCCGGTGAGCACCCGTGTCAGACGGAAGCTTACGGCGCATCCACCGCTCGAAGGCCGAACGCCCGTCAGGCTTTTGCCATACGGCTGCCACGCCAGGTCCTCCCCAACCTCCGATAGATATGTTTTACTTAACATTAGTAAGGATGAAATCTTTAGTCATAATAGGTCAAAAGTGTAGAACAGATCACTACTGTACACTCTATGCTGACGACATTGCTGTCTTAATCCTTAATAAAACAAAACATAATAAACGTTTCCAAAAAGATATAAACGAAACAGTGCATCAAGTTATAAATTGGTTAACAATGAATAATTTAAAAGTCAATTTAAGTAAAACTAAATACGTGAGATTTTATAATAGGCATCTAAATAATGAACAGTTAAAAATTACACACGATGACCACATATTTAATGAAACAACTTCAGTAATATTTTTAGGAATAGCACTAGACAGTCAATGTACATGGAAGACACATATAGATATGGTCTGCAATAAAATAAATCGTTTTGCTTTTGCACTGTGGCGCTTATCCAAAATAACAAATGAAAGAACAGCCTTAATTGCATACCATGGCTACGTGTCTTCTATACTAAAATATGGTGTCGTTTTATGGGGTAACTCAGTGGATGCAAATCGTGCTTTTATAGCGCAAAAACAATGTCTTCGGGCTATCTGCAATGTACCGACAGTAAGAAGTTGTAAGCCATTGTTTAAAAGACTTAGCCTGCTAACATTTCCGTGTATTTATATATATGAAATAAGTAATTTTGTCCATGCTAATGAGAATTTATTTACCAAAAAACATAACTTACTAGATAATTATAGGGGAAGATTTCCCAATAGACTAGTGTTGCCTTTAGCAAAAAGTGTAAAATTTGAGAAAAATGCCTACTCTATGGCCGTAAGAAATTATAATAATTTACCTACAGAGTTCAAAGAAAAATCAATGATATCTTTCAAAAGGGCACTAAATAAGTGGTTGATCGATAAATGTTTTTATTCCATCACTGAATATTTTTCGAACAGCAATGCACGCCGGTGACATGTAATTGATTGAATATTTGTTTTTTCTTCCTGATGATTGAAATTGTAATGACATATCTGTTACCTAATGTATTATATTATTTCAATGACATGTATGGTATTGTTTGCTTTAAATTGTATTATTTTGAATTTTATTTATTGTACTAATTTTGACTATCGTAATATTGTATTTTGATTTTTGACTTTCAATATTTGCATGCTTTGTTTGTAGCTAAATGTGCGAACCCTGTAATTTATGCTCTTACACCTACTAATTTGCCACATTTAAAGCAAATAAATGAATTTGAATTTGAATTTGTACATTTTTAACTGTAAACTGAATTGTTAGTACAAAAACCGTCCACAAGGGCGCTGGTGTAGTGAAAGGATACGTATGAAATAGCAATTTTGGACGACTGGAATGTGTTTGTTATAAATGTGTGTGTATGCGCATTATCTTGGCGAATTAAAAGAAATACCCTCATGCTATTTCAGCCTCATCTTTATTTAACGCTTTTTGACGGACACTTTTTTGTACGCAGACAAGCCATCCTTACGTCTTTTTTGTACGCAGACAAGCCATCCTTACGTCTTTTTTGTACTTAGACAAGCCAACCTTACATCTTTTTTGTACGCAGACAAGCCATCCTTACGTCTTTTTTGTACGCAGACAAGCCAACCTTACATCTTTTTTGTACGCAGACAAGCCATCCTTACGTCTTTTTTGTACGCAGACAAGCCATCCTTACGTCTTTTTTGTACGCAGATAAGCCATCCTTACGTCTTTTTTGTACGCAGACAAGCCAACCTTACATCTTTTTTGTACGCAGACAAGCCATCCTTACGTCTTTTTTGTACGCAGACAAGCCAACCTTACATCTTTTTTGTACGCAGACAAGCCATCCTTACGTCTTTTTTGTACGCAGACAAGCCAACCTTACATCTTTTTTGTACGCAGACAAGCCATCCTTATGTCTTTTTTGTACGCAGACAAGCCATCCTTACGTCATTTTTGTACGCAGACAAGCCAACCTTACATCTTTTTTGTACGCAGACAAGCCATCCTTACTTCTACGCTCCATACACAAAATCTAGGACCTTTGAAATAGGAACCTTTAAAAAATATATTAATAGCTTGTGCAATACTACGTATAATTTTTAATGCCATTATGGGTTTCTGCACAAAACAACATCTCAAACTAAATAGGCAAAAGGAATTGTTTTAAGTAGACTACTCATATATTAGTACCTCAACTTTGTGTATTTTTCATTTATCAAAAAAGTTGGTTAGTTATAATATTCGCCATAAATTTGAGTTATATGGAAGAAACTTTTATAAGAATAGGAACAAATAACATGAATATTGATATATCCTGAAGTACTCCGACGAATATAATAATTTAACCCGAACATTATTGTAGTAAATTGACTTTCACAAACATTATGAATTATACCTACATTCCTCTTAAGACTAGTTGTCGTTCGCAGCTTCATGTTTACTTAAATTTACAGCCGCATCAGGACTGTCGATGATTCGGCCCTGGAACGGTTTCTCGACGTTCTGGGGCCACTGGTGGGGCAGCTAGTTCCCCTACAGGTGTTCGTGGCCGGGGATCTCAATGCCAAGTCCACGGCATGGAGCAACCCGGCCACGAATCCAAAAGGGAGGGAAGTGGAGGAGTGGGCGCTAGCTGCCGGCCTGTCCCTGCTCAACGTAGGGACAGTCCAGACGTGCGTGCGGGAGGTTCCGTGGTGGATGTCACATTCGCCACGCCAGCCATCGCACGCAGAGTGGAGGGGTGGAGGATGGAGACGGGGGTCGAGACTCTCTCGGACCATCGCTATATAAGGTTGGAGGTGTCTCCAGCTCCCGTCCGTCCGGCGTGTTCGTCGTCGTCGTCCAGGAGGAGAAATCAGTTTCCGCGTTGGGCACTCTCAAAGCTCGACCGGGAACTGGCAGAGGAGGCTGCTATAGTCGGCCGGTGGAGTCTCCCGCCGCTGGTAGAGCTAGGGGTGGATGTGGCGGCTGACCGGCTCTGCGACGCGTTCACCGCGGTCTGCAGAGCGGCCATGCCGCCCGAGAGACGTCCACCCCCGCGGCGGGCACTTTACTGATGGTCGGCTGAGATAGCCGGTCTCCGGGCCGCCTGCAATCGGGCCAGACGGCTTTATACCCGGAGCAGGCGGCGGCGCCGCCCGGACGTCGACACGGACGACAGGCTGCGCAGGGTCTAGGCAGAAAAGCTAAAGATCCTGCAGCAAGCCATTTGCCGAGCCAAGGAGGAGGCCTGGCTGGAGATGGTTGAGGGTCTCTACAGAGACCCCTGGGGTCGACCATACATATGGGCGCGGAACAAGCTCCGCGCCCAGTCGGCCCCAATCAACGAGACGCTCCAGCGGGGCCAACTGGGGAGGATCGTTGGGGAACTTTTCCCCGACACGCCCGTGGGCTATACGCCCCCCCGGATTGCTCGGCAGACGCCGCACGAGGAGGGTGTTCCGCCACCCGTCACGGAGGCTGAAATGGAGGCGGTTCTGTCCCGCCTCCAGAGTAATAAGAGGGCGTCGGGTCCAGACGGGGTGCATGGGAGGGTCCTCGCGATCTCTCTCGCGTACCTCGGTGATAGCCTTCAGGAGCTGTTTGATCGCTGCCTGCGGTCCGGACAGTTCCCGAGGGCCTGGAAGGAGGGTCGGCTCTGCCTGCTACCAAAGGCAGGGCGGACCCCGGACTCGGTTTCGGCGGTGCGACCGGTGGTGTTGCTGAGCGAAGCTGGGAAGGCCTCGGAGAAAATAGTGGCCTCCCGGCTCGTTCAGTACCTGGAGGAGGGCCCGGGACCGGGACTCTCAGAGTCCCAATTTGAGTTCCGGGCACGCCGGTCGACCGTCGACGCCCTCAAACGACTTCGGGCGGTGACGGTTGAGGCGGAACACAGAGGAGAGGTGGTGGTCGCGGTGTCCCTGGACATCGCGAACGCCTTCAACAGCCTCCCTCACAGTGTGATACGGGAGGCACTGAATTTCTTCGGAGTGCCCCCGTATCTAAGGAGGCTGTTGGAGGCGTACCTCTCCGAGAGGAGGGTAGCCTGCGAGAACCGGTGTGGGTCCGTAGAGTGGTAGCAAGTTGGGTGCGGTGTTCCACAGGGGTCGGTTCTTGGTCCAATCCTGTGGGACATCGGCTACGACTGGGTCCTGCGAGGCCGCCTCCTCCCCGGGATGGGTGTCATATGTTACGCGGATGACACCCTCGTGTATGCCCGGGGACGAGGCTATAAGGAGGCGGCGCGGCTGGCCGAGGTCGGGATCGACCTCGTCATCAGCCGCATAGAGAGGTAAGGGCTTCGGGTCAGACCTAAGAAGACCGAAGCCCTTCTCTTCCGCGGGACCGGGCGGAAAGGGTCCTTCCGCCCGGAAAGCTGCCTTCCAGGTCGGAGGGGTGAGGGTCAGGATGAACCCCCATATCAAATATCTGGGACTCATCCTTGACGGAGGGTGGACCTTAGGCCCACATTTCTCCATGTTGGGACCGAAGGTCGTGAAGGCGGCAAGTGCATTGGGCAGACTCCTCCCGAACCTCGGAGGACCCAGCGCCGCCTGCAGGCAGCTACACTCCGGAGTCTGCCGTAGTATGGTGACGTACGGTGCACCCATCTGGGCGGATCACCTTACCGGGAGGATTAAGGCCCGGCTGCGGTCGGCGCAGCGTGTCATCGCGGTAAGAGTGATCCGGGGGTACCGTACGGTTTCGTGGGCAGCAGCCACTGCCCTAGCTGGTGACCCCCCGTGGGAGCTCGTG
Source organism: Helleia helle (assembly GCA_963853865.1). NCBI lineage: Eukaryota > Metazoa > Arthropoda > Insecta > Lepidoptera > Lycaenidae > Helleia > Helleia helle. Next base: position 21,024,283 of record OY971423.1, on the reverse strand, counting down.
GCGGAGGTTCTTGCCGAGATGCACTCCTATGTCTCGGATAGGAGGTGTCTCGGTGAGAGCCTTACGCTGGACGGAATCCTGCGGGTTCGCCGACTAGGGCAAGAGGCGTTAATGCGGAGGTGGGGGGAGGACCTGGCGCAGCAACCGTATGGCAAAAAAATGACCTTGAGCGGTGGATGCACCGTAAGCGCAAACCCCTCACCTTCCGTCTGACACAGGTGCTCACAGGGCATGGTTGCTTTGGTGAGTACCTGTGCCGGACGGCCCGCAGGGAGCCGTTGACAGTGTGTCACGATTGTGGCGCGGCGGTGGACTCAGCCCAGCACACACTCGAGGTGTGCCCGAGATTGGCGGCGTTGCGTCACAGTCTGACATCGGTCATCGGAGGGGACTTGTCTCTGCCGAGCGTCACCTCCGCGATACTCGGTGACGACGTGTCCTGGACGGCGATGGTCTCCTTCTGCGAGGCAGTAATGTCCCAGAAGGAGGTCGATGAGCGGGTGAGAGAGGAGGCCGCCGACGAGGCCTCCTCCCGCGGGCGACGAACAGGGGTGCGTAGGAGGCGCTATTTAATGCGCCTCCAGTAACGCCCCTGTGTTCGTGTCGGGCTCAGGATGGGAACCTGGGTCTGTATAGCACGACGTCGTGGGGACTGCTTAGTAGCGGCCGGGCAGTCCCCCCCTACGAGGAGTAGTCTGGCCTTCGCCGGGGCCAGTCTGTCGCTGAGGTGATCCTGTCTGTTGCCTGCATATCCGGGACCCTCAAAAAGCGGCTGAAGGCGCTCGCAGTGGTTTTAGTTAGGGTGGGCACTCCCAGGTGCGAGTCCCACATTGGGTCAGGATCTACCCGAAGATCCTGGCTGCATTCATTAGGATTTCCCTGCGAAAAAAAAAAAAAAAAAAAAAAGGACTGTCGATGATTATATCTATAGCATAATATGTCGTTTAAATAAATATATAGCACTATCCCGCAGCTTAGATTTACAGCCGTATACGGATTGATGATTATTATTTTTGTAGCCTAAGTTACTCCTTATGACATCAGCTATCTATCAGTGAAAGTCCCGTCAAAAACAGCCCAGCCGTTTCAGAGATTAGCCGAAACAAACAGACAGACAGACAAAAATTGTAAAAAATGTTAAGTTGGAGTACCGTGTATACATCCATATGCATTCAATAAAAAGTGGTTATTTTAATATAAAAAAAAAAACATTTTTTTAAATGTCAACATTTGACAATTTTAAGATTACATCCAACATCCGACGATGGCCTAGTGGGTATGGGCACGGCCTCTTGAGTGAGAGCCGAGAGGTCCGGGTTCGATCCTGACCCCTGTGACGCTTAGAAACGGGTTTTTCTAAATTTCCACGTGCATCTGAACATGAGACCATCGCTTGCTCACCGGTGAAGGAAACATCGTGAGGAAACCTGTATGCCTGATAAAATTATGCCTTTGAAGGTGTGTAAAGTTCACCAACCCGCATTGGGCCAGCGTATCGGTGAACTATGGCCCAAAAGCCTCCCCGCCTGATTTCGAGGAGGAGACCCGTGCCCAGCAGTGGGACACATAAGGGTTGATATTATTATATTATATATCCAACATCCAAACTAGTAGGTATTATAAAATAAATACTCTTCTTTCTTATTTTTTTTAATGTCATAAGGATGTAACCGAGCAGTCGTAGCCTAATGGTGACTACCGACGCCCATAGACATCCGCACTACCAAAAGTTATGCAGATGCTTTGCCCGCTATTTCCCTATCCCTGATGGCCCACCGGAAATTTACAAACCACACGAAACGCGAGAGCCCACCCCAATCGTGCAGGCCCAATTCGGCTGCAAAGCAGCTTGGCACTACCTGTTACTACCAATTTGCTTTAAAGCTAAGACCCTCCATTACGTTACATAACTTGAAAAACTCTAAATAAGAATTGAAAGAGAATATTTAGTGTTACGAATATAGCTTTTTTTTGCAAAAAAAGATGAAACAAGGGGGTATCACGATATGCCAGCGTCGTTCCTTTTGCCGTCACTGCATTTAAATCGATTACTGCCAAGCCGCTTATAAATGTTTCCTATCAAAATATAGTTCTGGTCAAACCGAGAATTCTTTATAATGACCACCCCTTTACAATTCAAATAGACTTACAGAAGCATTTCTATTTGAATAAAACGCTATTTAATTTCCATTAAGAATAGTAGATGTTTTCTAAATGTGAGTCATTACTCTTTGCCTTAAAATCCTAAGCCACATACTATTTCTTATCTCCTCAAAAACTAGGTATTTGCCTTTGGTTTGAATGGTGGAATACGCTGTGTCCGTCTGCTATGTTGTGTTTCGGAAAGAAGGCAGCGTAATTATTAGTATTGAAATACCATCTTACATTTCAAAGGAAAACGCTTAAATGAGCTGTCTGGGCCGAAAATGAAATTATTTGTGTTCAAGGGCAACGTCGACCACTATTCAAGCACCTCATATGCCTTTGCCTATCCAATCAACATAAAAAACAACTTTTTTTTTTCTTTAACGCCGGGAAATGCTCTGAGGCATCCCGCGGAGGAGTGGGTCTCCCTACGCGGGTATGTGGGACTTGCTGCGCCCGACAGCTGGTAAACGGACGCAGCTCTTCCCACTAAAGCCCGGCGAGTGCCACCAATGCCGCCTTTGGCGCCCCGGATCTAGAAAACAAACAGGGCACCTCGACGGCTAGTCAGTCCCGCAAAGGACCGACACCTCCACCACAGAGGGGTTGTCCCGCACCACAGAACAATCCCTCCCAACGTCGGGACAGAACAATGGGGTGAGGTTCCCATCCTCACCCCTTGCCCCCTGCTCTTCTGTCCCCTCTTCTTATAAGAGGGGTACAATGAGCCCCCTCGGCCCAATTAGCTTCGCCCAAGGTGCACCGCTCACCATAGGTTACTGAGCCCCACCGCCACGACAAGCCCTGAACCATGGTGGGGACCAACATAAAAAAAAACAACCTAATCATAGCCGTCTATGCCCTTTCGATCAATGATTTAACTCTCTATTTCTTCAGAAACTTTAATGGCTAACAATAAATAATTCTCATAAGAGTGAGCCCGCATGATACCATTTATAACATTTGATTGTGTTAAGTAGTCTAAATCAATGTCAATGACGAAAACATACTAAAATGTCACGCGGTTATTGGGTTCAAATCCTTGTAAATATGAAGATAATAGATAATAGCTTTATGATCCAGGGTTGCCCTGGTGGATTTTATATGACGAAAATGATTATAAAATAAAAACTAAAAGAAACAAAAATGGTGTCCACACCACACTTTGACGTTCTGCACGTGATATATATTATTTTGCTACTGGTAAAAAAAATCTTATACAATATTATGTAATGGAAATTTTATTAAATATCCTCAAAATGACTTTAACTGACATAATACGTTGCCAATTGTGATGAATAGAAGAAATTAATCGGAAAAGGAATCTTGTTCAGTCTCGTGCATAAAGTTAATACCTATATTCCGCTAGGTATATTAACTTTATGGTCTCGTGAAATATCGAGATTGAACAAGACATTTGGTGATTTTTTTTTAAATTTATTTATAAAAGACAACCAGTTATAGTTACAATAAATACTAAAAATATAAAAATATTACTGAAAGTATGACATAATTGCACTACATATAGGAAGGGAACCTCACCCCATTGTACTGTCCCGACGTTGGGAGGGGTTTGCTCTGTGGAGTATCCCTGAGGGACTGACTAGCCGTCGAGGTGCCCTGTTTTCTCATTATATCCGGGGCACCTCACCAAAGGCGGCATTGGTGGCACTCGCCGGGTTTTAGTGGGTAGAGCTGCGTTCACTTACCAGCTTTCAGGCGCAGCGAGTCCCACATACCAGCCGGGAGAGACCCACTCCCCCACGGAATGCCTCAGAGAATTTCCCGGCGTTAAAGAAAAAAAAAAGCGTCAATAGATGTACGTCAAATTCCACAACTTACTCCAATATTATTATACTTACTCCAATATGTTGTATTGGCGTAAGTTGTGGGGCATCGTAGTGATATATGCAGTATGCTGTAATGGCGTCGTTACGCTTTCTTGAGCTGGTTCGCGGTCAACGTGATTCACGGTCCGAGAATAGGTCTTCTGTAATTACATCATTTAAACGTTAACATCTATTGTTGGAAACGAGTTTTAAAGCCCGTTATCTTGGCTTGAGGCCACAGTGCAGCTGAAATGATTTTTTGTATATTAATGCGATGCTAGCCTCTACAATCTTCTTATATAATAAGCTTTTGTAAGGATTTACCAATGTCAGAATGTATCTTTACATATTTTTCCAATAGGTACATACTTATGCAAAAAGAAATATCAAATACAAAATACGATATCATTTTTTATAACAGCAAACTGGCAGACGTGCCATCTGAAGGTAAGTGATCGACGTCGCCCATGAACATAAACTAGTTTACCCGTTGAAACATGTATGTGTTGCCTATCCTGAGAAATAAGATGTTAAGTCTTGGGGCCAGTAATTATACTGTCTGTCTTGCCCTTCTCCGAAACACAGCGAATCCTTTGACTATCTTGAGACAAATAGTCATTCGTCTTAATGCCAGTATACTTTTATCTTTTTTATCTAGTATACAAAAAAACAGCAAAACACTCAAGTTAGTTAAGCAAACTTAATGATGTTACAGAGAAATCGTTACGCATGTCAATAAACAAACATAAATTAATGATCGCATTACGCGCTAGGTCTGTCATTATTTATGACCACCTTTATCTTACGCTAAACTACTTCACAGTATATCGGCAGAAATGACAGCATTAGTGGGTAAGTTACTGCACAATATCAGAGTACAATTCATGGGAGGCATCTGGGATAAGCACGTCAAGTGAAATTTTATGTTCATCTGACATGAAACTTAATTCTTCTACCAGCTGCTATTCATGATCACAAACAAACAAATCTGTGACTGATATAATAACCTTCTGAAATATTCCACCACTGGACATCGCGTAAAAAATCCAAATTTCACACTCACCATCTCGATGTTCGGAAATCCACAACAACTCGATGTTTACGGCATTTCCTGCTTCACACGACGAATATAATATGGAATCAGCTGCCTCATGAACTGACCTTCATGAAAAGAGCATACTCATATTCGAAAGGCCGGCAACGCACGTGCTAACCCTCTAGTGTAGCAGGTGTCAGTGGATGTCGCTTTCACTTACCATCAGGTGAACCGACTGTCCGGTTGCCCCCTCTTCTATAAAAAATAGACATGTCAAGCCCCTAGTCTTTTAGTGAAAATAAAACAGTCTGTTAATAACACAGCATACACTATTTGTTCGAGCGATACGGGCCTTATCAAACAAAATGTACTACTCGTTGAACGTGTCGTGTACTTGCATATGTTACTGGAAATACGTCACAGGAGAAACCGGTTAAAACCAGTTTGTTCTGGATATTTCGAATTCTGAAACTAACATTTGAGATCGATTTAGTGAAATATCTCATTTTTATGTTAGTAGGATAGGTAAACTGGCAGACGTGCTGACGGTAAGTGGTCAGAGCGCCTTTGAACAAAAACCAATTGACTTCATTGCTTATCATCAGTTGCTCATCTTGACAGATAAGATAGGAAGATTTTTTTGCAATAATATCTATGGACGCTTTCACACCAAGTCAATCTTCCCCACCATGGTTCAGGCCTTGTCGTGGCGGTGGGGCCACCTAGGGTGAGCGGTGCACCTTGGGCGAAGCTAATTGGGCCGAGGGGGCTCTTTGTACCCCTCTTATAAGAAGAGGGGACAGAAGAGCAGGGGGCAAGGGGTGAGGATGGGAACCTCACCCCATTGTACTGTCCCAGTTGGGAGGGGTTGTTCTGTAGTGCGGGACAACCCCTCTGTGGAGGTGGCGTCGGTCCCTTGCGCGACTGACTAGCCGTCGAGGTGCCCTGTTTGTTTTCTAGATCCGGGGCACCTCACCAAAGGTGGCATTGGTGGTACTCGCCGGGTTTTAGTGGGTAGCGCTGCGTCCATTTACCAGCTGTCGGGCGCAGCGAGTCCCACATACCCGCGTGGGGAGACCCGCTCCCCCGCGGGATGCCTCACAGCATTTCCCGGCGTAAAAGAAAAAAAGTGACCCCCCCTCCCCCCCCCTTCTCCGCTTAAGGCACCCTGAACACATAGGATGCCTTATAGCTTGGACCTTGCGCGCGCACGGTGGATCCCCCGATCGGCCGCGCACAGGTCCCTCACGGCAGTGTGACCGCCTGTCGCCGCCGTGCTCTCCTGCGGGAAGAGGCGCCAGTGCGCTCCCTCTCCCGCTCCGCCTCCTCCTTCTGCGACATCACGTCCTCGCAAAAGGAGAGGACCGCCTGCCATGCGCTCTCACTGACAGTCATCGCTCGGATGACCGCAGGGAGCGACAGGTCCGCGCCAACCTCAGCGATGAGGGGCGCTCTTGCCTCCGCCCAAGCTGGGCAATCCGCCAGGGTGTGGTCTGCAGTGTCTTCACTACAGCCGCAGTGATGACACCCTGGCGAGTCCTCCGCCCCTGCCACCTTCCACAGATACCTTCCGAAACAGCCGTGTCCCGTCAGGATCTGCGCAAGGTGGAAGGTGATGATGCCGTGCCGCCGATCAATCCACTGCTCCAGGATTGGACCGACGGCCGACACGGTGCGGTGTCCCGCACTAGGCTCCTCCAGCCTATCCTTCCACTGACGGAGCACTCGCCTTCGCAGGCGGCTCCGCCAGGACTCTTCTTCTTCGGAGGTTTCCTCCTCCTCTTCCTCTCCTCGTCGTCTCCTCCATGCCTGCACCAGGCCCCTTGCGATCAGGTCCCACGGCGCTGAGCCCGCCAGTACGCACGCAGCCTCGTATGAGGTCGTACAGTACGCACGGACGGCCCTGACGGCCATGACTCTCTGCGGACGTCGCAACTGAGCCACATTCACCGTCTTTAGGGCGCTCGCCCATATCGGTGCGCCGTACAGCCCCATGGACTGCAAGACGCCCGCATATAGGCGGCGGCAACCAGCGCTCGGTCCACCCATGTTGGGAAGGAGACGACTCAGCGCACGTGCAGTTGCAGTAGGGTGTTGAAGGCGTTGGCGATGTCAATAGACACCGCCAAAAGCACCCCTCCCCCCTCAACTGCTTCATCGGCAAGGGCTCTCACCCTAGTCAGAGCGTCCAGGGTGGACCTGCCCCGCTGAAAGCCAAACTGGTAGGCACTGAGGTTCGTGCCTGTCTCCTCTAGGTGTTCGACGATCCGGGCAGCTGTAATTCGCTCCAGCAGCTTGCCCGCCTCGTCGAGCAGCACGATTGGTCGGTACGCCGATGGCGAGTCAACTGGTCGTCCCTCCTTCCGGATCAGGGTCAGCTTTCTCTTCTTCCACGCCGTGGGAAACTGACCCTGCGCTAGACAAGCGCTAAAAAGGCGCTTCGCCTGTGTACGGAGCGGGCCAAGGGCCAGAACCAAGGCCCGCCCGGGAACACCATCCAGACCTGGGGCGGTATTGTGCGCCCTCATGCGCGCTAACGCCGCATCCAGCTCTGTCTCCGACACCTCCGGAGCCTCGTCATCCGGTGGCTCACTGTCTGATGGAGCCATAGGCGGGGGCGCGTGCTCTCCCCGGCCGGGGAACAGAGCCGGAACTATCCGGGCCACGAGGTCAGGCTGGAGACTCTCCGTCAGGGGAGGGGCACAGGGGCGCATTTTGTTGCGAACCATCCTGTACGGCCTCCCCCACGGGTCTCGGTCCAGAGACTCCAGCATCTGCTCGTGGGCAGCCTCCTTGGCTCGGCCTATGGCCGTCCTCAGTTCACCGGCGGCGGCCCTATAGGTGTCATAGAGCCGCCCCTCTTCAGCCTCGTCACGGCGCCTTCGCCTGCGACTCCGGGTGTACTGGCGTCTCGCCACAACGCACCTCCTGCGCAGCTCGTCAAGCTCACCTGACCACCAGTACACTCTCTTGCTTCGCGGTGGCCGCCGACCGACCCTCGGCATGGCCACGTCGCAAACCTCCGACATTGCAGCGACCATGTGGTCGGTCTCTTCATCCACCTCGGTCGAGACCGGGCGACCATCCATGCCCCAGGCCTGGACTATGGCCGCCTCAAGGAGGGCTTCCCTATCTAATCTCCTTAGGGCCCAACGTGGGCCACACTCCGCATTCGAGTCAAGTCTTTGGGAGAGAGTGGCGCAGCCGTACCGGAACCGGATATACCGGTGGTCCGATAGCGTCTCACACTCCAACACCTCCCAGCCTTGCACGCGGCGAGCGAGAGCAGCATCGGAGAAAGTCACATCGACGATGCTGCCGCCCTGCCGCCGTATGCAGGTGTTCCTGGACCCCACGTTTAGGACCTCTAGTCCGGTCTCGACTGTCTTCCAGGACCGCACCTCGGACGTCAGTCGCGGGAGAACCCCACGCCACAGATTTGGCATTGAGGTCCCCGGCGACAAGCACGTGGTCAAGACGAGCCCGCCTCACCAGAGAGCCGACTCGAACTAGAAATTATTCCAAATCGGCGACGCTCCGGTTGGGCGAGAAGTATGCCCCGACCACGAGAACTCGTCCTATTTCAGCCGCGACATAACCGCGCCCCTTTTCTACTACACCGAACGGTGGCGAGCCATTTAGACTGGCGACTACCACAACGCCGTCCTCGTCTCCGACCCAACTTGGAGAGTTGGGGACGCGGTATGGTTCAGCAAATACTGCCACCTGCACTGACCACTCCGCCAGAGCCTGAAAGAGCAGATCCTGGGCTCTGGCGCAGTGGTTAAGGTTCCCCTGAAGTACTTGGGTGATTGGGAGTACCATCACTCCAAGGCCATGGGAACCTCCTCGCCCAGGACAGCGAAACTGTTGGCGGTCGGGATGATGGGCTGCGAGGGGGGACTAGGGCCCTCGCTAACCCTTTCGGCCTGTTTGCGCCCTGCTCGTCCACGGCGCGGGGCGACGCACGCTCCGCCACCCATTTTGTGGGCGGCAGGTAGCCTCTTTTCGAAGCAGAGCGCACACTTGGGGACGGCCGCATTGCAGTCCCGGGCCTTATGTCCCGCTTCTCCACAGCGAAAGCATAGGCCACTCCGGTCCACTTCGGAGGAACAGACCGCTGCCACGTGCCCCTGCTCCTGGCAGCGGAAGCACCTCAGTGGGCGGGCGTCGAGCAGGCGGAACTGCGCCGATACCCAGCCCACCAGCAGCCTGCCCTTCGTCAGGATTGCTTTCGCCGCCTCGCAAGGGCAGCGAATGATCACCGCACCAAGACCAGAGGGGCTGCAGCCAATCTCCCCGGATCGCACTTGTTCGGGGGGGGGCAACCGCCCGCCTCTGCGACCGCCTCGACGACATCATTTTTAGTTACTGAGTCGTCCAGACCCGAGATTCGAGCACTCACGCATCTAGTGGGTCTGGTTACCCTGACGATGTCGTCCCCGATCACCTCTCGGATTCTTTTGGCCAGGGAATCGGCCTTGTCACCGTTGGTGCCCCCAGACAATACTAAGAGGCGGGCACCTGTGGCCGCCTTTCGGCAGCGAGGCGGCTCTATGCCGAGGTCGGGGAGGCGTATCTCGGCTCTTGCCTTCCCCAGCACGTCAGCATAGGTTACCCCACGTTCGGCCGCCGGCTGCAACTGCAGCGCCACGACACAACTATTGGGTGTCCGCAGTTTAGGAGGGCCCTTCTTTTTTGGCGGCGGCGCCGCTTTTTGTCTCTTCTTCTTGGTGACGGTCGTCCATCCGTCACCATTGCCTTCCTGTGCCGCATCTTTCTGCGAAGCAGTTTTGGCCGTCGCCTTCTTCGTCTTTTTTGCCGCCTTCTTAGGGGCAGCTGAAGGTCCTGGATTCGCCGGCAGCATCAATGTTGTAGTTGCCGCGGGCGCGCTCTTCTTCGTCTTCTTGGCAGCGCCTAACGGCCCTGGAGTAAACACCAGTGTTGGCGCTGACACTGCCACCGTCGCTCTTCTATCCGCCGCCAGAGGCGGGCGTCGTTGCGGCTCGGGTAGAAGTCGTGACTCCAGGCCCTCGAGCCGGGCGTTTAAGCGGGCGCTTGAAACCGCCACCGCCTCTCGCATCGCCTTCCCCACTATCTCCTCTAGGTTTGCGGGGAGAGTATGCGCCTGTGACGCTTGCGTCACTGCTGGCAACTGGTGAGAGGAGGCGAGCTCGCTCCGGAGCGTCGCTAGTTCTAGGCGCAGCTCTGCCACCTCCGCAGACAGCCGTTTGTTGGCCGTCTCTAACGCCCTCTTTTCGGAAAAGGGCGTGCGGTTAACGAGCGTCGCTGTGGCCGCTTTGATGACTTCCTCCGCCTTCTTGAGGGAGCCCGCCATCTGGCCCTTCAGGTTCCGGCTCTTCTTGCGGACCCCCTCGATCGTCTCCAGGGCCTTCGAGATGCTCGACCCCAGAGCGCTCGCCGTCTCTAATTCCGTTATATTGGGGGCCGTCTCTGACCCCGACGACTCCGACAGGCAGGACGAGCGAACAAACATGCTTCGCGCAGTCATTATAACGCTGCTCTCTGTCTCTGCATCCATCGCCTCTCGCCTTGCCGCTGCTTGGGCTTTAGCCATGCCTGTGTTATGGCTGATTTTTGGTGGCCTTCCACGACTTCGTTTTGTGGGTGGCGTCTTCCTGTACGCCCCCGGTCCTCCTCCTTTCACAGTCCCCTCGGTCGCAGTCTCATCTTCCGATGACGAGCGCCGGGTCCGTTTTCCTCTCAGGATTAATGAGCGCGTCCATCTGACGCTCGATCTCACGCTTGAGTCGCTCTGGCTCATCTCATCAATCTCTGAGCATATTCTTACGGAACCTCTATTTTTTCCTTTCCTCTTTTCCTTCACCAGATCGCTTGCATTCAGGTCCATTGATCGCTCGCCGTGGTCCGAGTTTGTTTGCTCCGAATCGTGTACGTTATCAGTGTCAGTGTGCTCGCCTAGGTCGCGTCGGTCGGTTGCCGAACCGCCGAAGTTTTGTTTGGCCCCCTCCGCATTACATGGGGCCTGAGTCCGAAGACCCGCGGGATTCGCAGTACCCGCCCGGAGAGTGTCTTTCGTTACAGAACTAATTTTGAGACAAAACTTGTCCCTCTGGTGTCTCCACCGTCGGGGTTAGGGAGACGATACATCCTGGGCAGAGCCCTATGGACCAGGATGGCGTACATTTGTATCCCAACCGGGGGGTCCGCAGGTACCCCGTGTGGGTGCGCTAACGACTGGAGACCCTCCAGCCATTCGTCCTCTCGCCGCGCACCAAAACTTAGGATTAGGGTGATTTTTGATGAGGTTTTCTTCCTCTTCTTTCTTCAATCAAATTTAAACGATCTCCGCCGTTACCCATATGACTATGACCACTAGATATATGTATAATATATATAATAATATATAATATCTATTGGACGCTTTCACACCTCGTCAATCTGGTCCCGTGGTAAGTTCTTGAAGAACTTGTGTTACGGGAACCAGACAACGGAAATATATTTAATACTTTTATACTATACATATATTTAAGATTTTTATTATATAATACACAATATTATTTAATACACATCCATGACCCAGGAACACAGAAAATATTTTGTTCCCTGGCGGGATTCGAACCCGCAACCTCCGGCTTGAGCGTCAATGCGCTTACCACTGAGCCACAGAGGTCGTCAAACTAAACTAAACAAAAAAAACTAGGTGACTCTACCGACCACGCCTTTCCATACGTTTTAAAGTATACTCCCTAAGTCGCCATTTTTGACACTCCTAGCTGCCACTAAAAGAATGAAACATGTTTTCTTTGAATGAGAAAAGCTTTTTGTAACAAGTCAAAAGCTCTGGAACCCAAACAACGCCAAGTGCTAATTAACGTGCCTGTATCGGGATCTATTAGTGTTGTAAGCTCGTCATTAGCAGCTTTTGAAAAGAAAGCTGATCCGTGTAGATTATGTACTTGTTAAGTAGTTTCGCGCATAGGCGTATCTTAGGTAAAGGCAGGGATGAAAACTTGTATAAAAAGTCGTTTAAAAATACCCTGGTGGGTTAGCCAAGATGCCATTCTAGAATCGTACACGCTAGTAGATTTAAGACCACGTGATTTATCTATGTAAAATGTCATTTCCATACATATTTTATTGGTTACCTACTTGGCTAAGTAAAATATTCCAATTGATGATCATTTTGCATCTTGCATGCTTTTCATGAATAAATATAGTGTAAAACTATTTTAAACCAATGATATTATACATATGTATAAAAGAGGTAGATACGTCATCAGATCAGAAAATGAGGCGCAATAGAAAAGTCTGTCTTTTTTGGTCTTATGGTTTTAATAAAGATATGTCTTTTATATTATTATTTATCAATGTAGTGAAACCAAATTGGAAATGTGTGTGATGCAGATCCGTCGGAACAGTATTTTTTGTTGATTCATGAGCGCATAACATATCTATACTTAATATCATTGTTTAAAATCGTATGTTTCTCATCTTTTTTCATTTTATTTAGCGGAGCTAGATATTTCGCCATTGTCTACGAATGTCTTGTGCACGCGACACCGAGACGCGACAATACTTCATTTTGACATTCGACTCGTAGACAATTTTTGCACGGTAAATGACCCATTTTAAATTGTTTGAAATGGAAAATAATTATGTTAATTTAAAATATAATATTATATAGTTGCTATTTTATTGAAATCTCATCACCTGGTCAATAAGTGGTACCTTTTCTAATCATTTATAACTTGCATTGTATCAAAGTCTTTTAGAAAACCGGTGAAAGCAAACCTTATGAGACTTGCAGGACGCCATATAAGATTAAAAGTCTTTGACAGCATACTCGTTTACAGTGGACAGTTGGATGTAATGATGTCGGTTTGTAGATTTAATAGTTAGTCTATACTTTATTATATAATAAAGCTAATGTGTACGTTGTTTTGCACATGCTGATCTCCAGAACTGTGAGTCAGATTAGAAAAAAACATTTTCTATTTCATAGCTTAGACTTGTAAACAAGTGTAAACTATACTGTAAACATGAAAACAAGTATAAACTATACCGTAACTTGTAAACAAATGTAAACTATACTGTAACTTGTAAACAAGTTTAAACTATACTGTAACTTGTAAACAAGTGTAAACTATACTGTAACTTGTAAACAATGTAAACTATACTTGTGTAAGTTGTGAAAAAAGTTTAAGTTTGGATTCCCGATTTGTACTCACGTTTGCGCGTGTATATTTGAACGTGTGTGGTAGTGGTTAAGATCCAAGAGGATTATAGGCTTATGATTGGCTGTCTAAGAAAAATATAAGATTGTATCTATTTTAGGGCTAATAAAACCACTGGAAACAGTTAGCCTAAAATAAACTTTTGCATTGCCATCTGTATTTCACATGAGGCTAAAATACGAAGCCAAACAAGTACAGTGTATTAGAAGTAATCGGTGGGATCTACGAAATAAGTGGTTTGTGCACAACGTGGGCTACTTTATATGGAATATAGATATCTGGCACGCGATGTGTGTTTAGTGTTGTGCCTATAAAATGTTTTATCATCTACGACACGTTGATAATACTAAATAACGAGATTTTATTGTATACCAGATGTTGCCCGCAGCTTCCCCTGCGATAACTTAGACTTTTAGCCGTTTTCGGATTCATGATGATTATTTTTATAGTTACTCCATATATTATATAACATCAGCTATCTACCAGTGAAAGTTTCATCAAAATTGGCCAAGCCGTTTTAAATGCTAGCCGGAACAAAAAAACAGACCGACAAAAATTGTAAAAATGTTGTTTTGGTATATTTATCGTGTTACCATCAATATGCATTTAGTAAAAAGCTGTTATTTTAATATTACAAACAGACACTCCAATTTTATTTATCTGTATGGATGTATATATATATATATATATATACATCCATACATTATATATATATATATATATATATATATATATATATATATATATATATATATATATATATATATATATATATATGGATATTTTACCGGTGGGAAAGATGTGCTGTGTCGCTCTTTCGCCTGCCATTGGCTCCACCATGTTCCTTATTCGGAGTCACTATCTTAAATTTTAGTAAAATTAATATTTACTTAATGTATGCCTTCGCTATCTACTTATGAGTAGGTGGGATAGAGATATACCTTTTATAAAATCATTGCTTTTTTCCCGATACTTAATTAATTGTTTGGTGAAAAAAAAATGAAACTACTATATACTAATAATTTCTTGTACCATCACAAACCAACCACATTGACACAAATCTTTTTGGCAAACTTCACTACACCTTCAAGTGTAGTGTCGCTAATTCTAATAACCAGATTTTTATGGTAATTAATTGATCATTTTTGTATACTGAAATAGATACTGGGCTGCTAATAAGTAGGTCAATAGGGATTTAGGTTCACATCATGATAGTGAACCTTTTCCTGTCCACTGCTTTAGGCCTCTAAGAACGCTAAGGCAGGCGATCTCCACCGCATTCAACCAAAAGCAGTCAATGCAGCGTATCCACCAGGAAATTGCCGTCCCATCTACTTGAAGGTCAATAGAAAGGCTTCTGAACATGGTTCAATCTCAATAGAACGACGATCTCCGTGCACGATAGATGCAGTGATAGTAGTTGAATACTAGTAGAGCGGGGAATGATAGTGATGTTGATAATGTTGATGATGGTGATGATGATGATAATGATGATGGTGATGATGGTGATGATGATGATGATGATAATGACGATGATGATAATGATGATAATGATAACGGTGACGATGTACATTGCACAGTATTCCCCAGCTATTTGCCCATCGATCCGAGCGTGTGCGGTGGATTATTCCGGCCTCCATGTACTAAACTCTAACAATATTTGCCTAGTTAACATTGTATTAACAACCAAAAACTTGTTGCCGTTGTTGGTATTTCATTAAGTTTGATCTACTAATTGCGGTTTGTACTGTATTAACTAAACATGATATTTTCCATGTAAACATTGTTATAAGCAAGATTTGATGCATATAAAGAAAAGCTTAAAAGCGCATCTCAGATTTTAAAGGCCAACTAGCAATCTATATCCCTCTGGTGTAATAGTATGCTGTCGATGATAACTTACCGTCACACGAAGCGATGCACCTTTGTTTCATTTATTTAAAAATATTCTTTTGTATTTTTAAAATACTTAAAAAAGTTCTCAATTCTGTATGTTTTTTTGTAAGTATGTGACACAATTGCTCAGCTGATTTTGAATGAATTTCAATGATTCTTTTTTTCTTTAAACCAGCTTAAAAATAAAACAATCACAATTTGCGGAGTAATCGTATCACATACATACAAAAATGTTTCCAATTTGGTCCCATATTAATTTGATCAAGATCTGATAAGCCGTCTTTGAATTATTCTTAATAATACTTATTTGGTTGACTTAGTTTACCGCGAAACAGCTTTGCTTTGTTTGAGAAAGAAGGGCAAGACAGGCAGTGTAATTACTGGCACCGAGACTTTACATCTTATGTTAGGCAGTACATAAATAAATTATCTGGGCTAGTTCCAGGTAAACCAGATTGTGTTCATGGGCGCCGTTGACACTTACCATCACCATCAGGTGGCACGTCTGCCAGTTTGCATATCTAATTAACACAAAAAAAAAAACTATACCTATACTCCAATTTTAATATTTGACGCTTTCAAAAATATAAATATTATTACCAGTATTATTACTAAAAAAATATTTCAAATGAGAAATAAACCCAAAATTAAACTTTTCATTTCTTGCTGTTTTGCAAACATTCAATAAAATAAAATAAAAATAAAAAAATAAAATAGCCTTTTATTTCCTAAGTAGTAAATACAAAATACATTACATACAAGTAGTAAGTACAAAATATCTTTATTATGCTGAAAGAAAGTTTTTTTTTTTTTTTTTTCAACTGATTCCTTTCATCTTTTTTTTGTTCATGTTATTTCTAATTAGTAATTATTTCTAATTGGAAAAAGTTAACACATTAAACAATTGTTTAATGTGTTAACTTTTTTTTTTCTTAGAAACCCCTCTCAGGTGAAGGCCTCTTCCAAGGATTGCCATTTCTCACGGTCTTGGGCTATTTATTTCCATTGTGGTCCAGCTATTTCCGTGATATCGTCCTCCCAGCGCGCATAGGGTCTTCCTACGTGACGTTTGCCTGGTGGTCCCTGCCATGATGTCACCGTCTTTGTCCATCTATTGTCCTTGAGTCTCACTACATGTCCGGCCCATTTCCACTTTAGTTTTTGTGCTTGGCAAAGAGCATCTATTGTATTTGTCTTCACTCTTATAACTGTGTGCTTTATTATTTGCAGTATTTTAATATTCATCATGCTACGTTCCATGCCTCTTTGGCATGTGACTATTTTGTTTTTTATTTTATTTGTAAATTTCCATGTTTGACAGGCATATGTTAGACATGGGATAAGACATGAATTCATCACATTCTTTTTTAGTTTGATGGGCATATCATTTTTAAAGACTTCCTTGAGGCTCCAGTATTTTGACCAAGTGTTTTAATTCTTCCAAGACCAAGACTTTTAATTCTTCGTTCTACTTCCAATTCATTATTGTCTCTATTGAAACCAATTTGTTTTCCTAGATAAGTATAATGTTCAACATCTTCTAATGTTTTTCCTGCTATTTTTATATTGGTTTTTATATGATTGGACATAGTTTTTGTTTTAGTTAGATTTATTTCAAGGCCCATTATTTTATTGACTAGATTGAGAGTTTCAATCATATGTTGTAGTTGAGAGCTCATTTCAGATAGCAAAACCAAGTCGTCTGCAAATCTGAGGTGACTTAAATATTTTCCTTTGATGAGTAATCCTTTATTTCTCCAGTCTAGTTTTTGTATTATGGATTCTAGTATCGCAATAAAGATTCTAGGAGAAAGGGGATCCCCTTGTCGTACACCTCGCCTTACAGGAAAACTTGGCCCAGTTGTTTCTAGTTGACCTTTGCTTGTGCATCTACTATAAATGTTTCTTAGGATCCTAAAGTATCCTTCCTCTACATTTTGAGGTTTCAAAGTTTCCCATATGCTCTCATGTGATACCGTATCGAGGCTTTTTGGTAGTCAATAAAAGCTATATATAATGGCCTTTGATATTCTTGGTATTTTTCGATTATTAACTCTAGGGCATGTGTATGTGGTCTATCGTTGAGAAACCTTTCCTGAAACCAGCTTGTTCGATGGGTTGTTGTTGTTCTAAAGTAGTGCCTATTCTCTGGTTTATAATTGAAGCGAAAAGTTTGTATACCGTCGACAGGAGGCTTATAGGCCTGTAATTACCAATATCTTTAGGATCGCCTTTCTTGTAGATCAAAGTGATGCTGGATTGAGAGGGTGTTTCTAGTGTTTCTAAAATCATATTAAACAATTTTGCCAAAGGAGCCGTTAGAATGACTTGTGCAGTTTTTACGACATCGTTTGTAATATTATCTGATCCTGGGCTTCAGAAACATTCAATAAAGAACATTTTATTTAATATTAGCGCTTTCCGAACTCAAAACGAAAAGTTTTCATAAAAGTTTAGTTACGTACTCTGACAAATTACGCTTGCGATCACTGAAACTATTTACGCGAAATCAAACGTATCTCTCAATCACACTCGACTAACATCGGCTCGTGAAAACTGTGAAAAAAGTGAAAAAATATAAAAACTTTTCCAATCGGGGTCAGGTCAAATTTGAAATAAATAATGTGTAAGGCTTTTAGGTTTCACATTGAATATAGTAAATGTCATTAGTGTTTCTGAACATAAATTGGAAATGGCGGATGTAAAAGGCATATTTTGTGTACGTTCATTTGGACTATAAATGTAAAATATTAGGAGGCTTTGCACCTATTTATATTATTCAAATTTAAGAATTTGAATAATATAAAACCTATGTTTGTTGCACTGGCGTACAACAAACATAGGTTAGGAGCGTTATAGCATATCACAAATAGGATAGAATAGAATACAAAAATGTTTATTTCAAGCAGAAATGCCCATATAATAGAGTTAGTGTGCTAGTTGCAATATTAACTTTAAATTATGTTAGTAGTTTTAGTTTTTAACATTAAATATTTATTATATAATTCTATTGACTACCCTTACCTAATGATTTTGGATAGGGCAGACAAATCTATCCGCAATAACTTTCAGAATGCTGTTTCTGGGCATTTCGCAGGCGCTGCAGCATAGAAACAGTTTTTTGCTTTAAAACCGTCGGTTGCTCAAAATAGCAAACATCCCTGACGCGCTACAGCGCCACGGAAGCCCTAACACCACAGGCCACTCGAGTAAAATTATTGGCAGAATGCTTTAAAAAGCATAATCTTTATTTGTACTGTACATCGAGTGAACCTAGAGGCGAGCGTATTGCTTCTCACCGCCAACGCTCTGCGTTCTCTTTCCATGTCCTCATCATCCCTCAGGTTATCAGTCACAATATGACCAAGATACTTAAAATGTTCAACCTGCTTTAAGGGAACCCAATTCAGGTATACAGGAGGTACATTCTTGGGTCTATATTTGCCTGCGTTCCCTCAATCCACCTATCGAGGGACTCAGCAGCACCATGTTAAAGTTAAAGGATTAGTCTTGGCGTACATTGAAACAGGCCTTTGTTCAATTCCCATGGTTCAAGCCTTATCGTGACGGTGGAGCTCAGTAGCCTAGGGTGTGCCCAGCACCTTGGGCGAGGCTAATTAAGCCGAAGGGGCTCTTTTTACCCCTCTTATAAGCATACTCATTGTACTGTCCCGACGTTGGGAGGGTTTGTTCTGCGGTGCGGTACAACCCCTCTCCTCACCAAAGGCGGCATTGGTGGTACTCGCCGGGTTTTAGTGGGTAGGGCTGCGTCCACTTACCACCTTTCGGGCGTAGCGAGTCCCACATACCCGCCTGTGGAGACCCACTCCCCAGCGGGATGCCTCAGAGCATTTCCCGGCGTAAAAAAGGCCTTTGTTCAGTAGTGGATAGATAGAGGCTGATGATGATGATGATAAAAGCTATAATTTAAAAAAATGGAACTTGCTACTCACTTTCTTTCTTTTTTATCTGACTAAACCGAAAGGAAAGTTTATAATTACTTAAAAAGTAGTCCCAATATGTTTGTTTATACGTAATATGTTTCACCGTATTGCCTAAACCAATTTTTTTTAATGTCATATGGGGGTTTCACTCCCCCCCTCCTCGCCTGATATCGAGGAGGAGACCCGTGCCCAGCAGTATGACATAAAAGGTTTGATATTATTATTATATGTCCATGTTATAAGGGGGCCAATCAGAGGTTATGCAGATGCATTGCCCTGCTTTTCCCTATCCCACCGAATGGGTACCCGGAAACTCACAAATCGCACGAAACGCGACAGCATAGCTGTCACTTGACGCCGGTGTTATGTGAGCGAGAGGTACCACCCCGGTCGTGCCGGCCCAGTCCGATTTGATAAATGCGGTGTCGATTGGTATGATGTGAGTGACGGTAGTAAAATTTTACTGTTATTAAAAAATGGTTACTTTTTTTTATTATTCAACGCATTTTTTTACTTATTACCGGTTTTTTTTCTGTAATATCCTTTATAAAATGATTGCGTAATACTGCCCCACACTAAGCTTTTTATATCAATTCCTAAGCTTAAAATCATAAAAAAAAATTTTTTCTAAAACTACAGCATATCCCTTGTACCACATCAATATTAATCATTCGCTAATACACACATTATCCCACTTGATTGTGACTGACAGCTGTTAGGCTAATAAATCGCGTTACGTTAGCCCTGCGAAGCCAATTTGTTAGCACTTACTTTTGAAGGATCAGAGTACCTTTGGAAGAGTTCGGAGTTAATCTATTTAATTCAATTCATCTTATTTTATATAACAGGATTTTAAATTAACATGGTTATTTTCATTTCTAAAATTCTTTAAAACGGGATATTTACCATCTTATTTTATTTGCTCGATATTTTTCGGAGTTCGGTTGAGAAGTCATTTTTAAGGTGGGTTTACTTTATCATCCAGGATACATAAAAAATGTATAGTAAGTATAAGTAAGTATGTTATTAACATTTTAATATTATAATCGTGGGTGGGACGTGAATTATGCCACGCACCCAGGTCGGCGCAGCATGGACACCACAATCCTGTTTTTGCTTTCGTGAGGGATTTGCGGTATTTTGTATAGGTTTTTAGGACAGGCTGTGGTCTGGCCGGACGCAACTGCTAGCCCTGGGACTGTATTTTTTTTTTCTTTTTTCTTTAGAGCCGGGAAATGCTCTTAGGCATGTGGGACTTGCTGTACTTGCAGCCCTACCCACTAAAACCCGGCGAGTGCCATGCATTGCAATGCGGCCTTTGGTGAGGTGCCCCGGATCTGCTGAACAACAGGGCACCTCGATGGCTAGTCAGTCTCCCAAGGGACTGAAATCACCTCCACAGAGGGTTTGGTCGGGACAGTGCAATGGACTGAGGTTCCAATTCTCGCCCCCTTGTTCCTCCCTGCTGTATATTCTCCTCTTCTTATAAGAGGGGTTCAAAGAGCAGCTCCCTAGGTTCAATTGGCTTCGCCCAAGATGCTGGGTCCCATCCAACCATGGTTCAGGCCTGGTCGTGGCGGTGGGCTCAGTAGCCTAGGATGAGCAGCTGCACCTTGGGCGAAGTGAATTGAGCCGAGGGGGCTCTTTGTACCCCTCTTATAAGAAGAGGGGACAAAAGAGCAGGAACAAGGGGCGAGGATGGGAACCTCACCACATTGTCCTGTCCTGACCTTGGGAGGGGTTGTTCTGTAGTGCAGGAAAACCCCTTTGTGGAGGTGGCGTCGGTCCCCTGAGAGACTGACTAGCCGTCGAGGTGTCCTGTTTGCTCAACAGATCCGGGGCACCTCACCAAAGGCGGCATTGGTGGCACTCACAGGTTTTAGTGGGTAGAGCTGCGTCCATTTACCAGCTTTCGGGTGCAGCGAGTCCCACATACCCGCCTGGGGAGACCCACTCCCCCGCGGGATGCCTCAGAGCATTTCCGGGCGTTAAAGAAAAAAGAAACCTAGATGAAAAAGAAGTCGGCAATTAGTACATTAATTTATGTATCATATATGTATGTACGTCATACAAGATAAATAGTCAATACGCTTATTTGATTGCTTTAAAGTCCACTGGTGGTTTACCATCTACGTTAGGATACGCATCCTTTTTTTATCAGTCGCTGTATTTTGGAGCTTCTGCACTGACTAGAGTAGGCATATTAGGAACATGCAATGCGTAGACGAAGAATCTGTAAGTGGAAAAAACGGATCCCGATTGAAGTTTTTGATGCTCATTGGGCTTTTTTCTCTTTTACACCGAAAATACTCTGAGGCATCTCACGGGGGAGTGGGTCTCCCCAGGCGGGAATATGGGACTCGCTGCGCCCAAAAGTAGGTAAGGTGGACGCAGCTCTTCCCACTAAAACCCGGCGAGTGCCATCAATGCCGCCTATGGTGAGGTGCCCCGGATCTGTTGAGCAAAGAGTGCACCTTGACGGCTACTCAGTCCCTCAAGCGATCGATACTACCTCTATGGGATGCGGTTCCCATCCTCACCCCGTGTCTCCCCGCTCTTTTGTCGCCTCTTCTTATAAGAGGGGTACAAAGAAGAAGTACCCTCGGCTCAATTTGCTTCGCCTAAGATGCTGGGTTCACCTTAGCCTACTGAACCCTACCGCCACGACAGGGCTTGAACCATGGCGGGGTTGCTCATCGAGCTAGCGCATTGGTGGCCCAACTCCCTCCTCGCCTGATTTCGAGGAGATTCGTGCCCAACAGTTACGCCACAATCATATAAGAGTTGATATTCATTCTTATTCATAGACACAGTCACTAAGTCATTCGGAGACTTCCCTAAATTCATCAATAATTTCATGTATTAAGGTTAAACTAGTCGATGGCGTGAACTCTAACAAAATGATTGCTATCTCACCTGACATAGTGCGCGAACATGTGTGCTAGAATGAAATGCACAATGATTCATTCCAAAAATGTCCTTTTAGCAAAACAGTTATTATAGAAAAACTATTTATTGTATCTTTTTAAAATAAATTTAAATAAATATATCTGTACGGGCTTTATTTTTAAGCTTTCGCGCTCTGTATACTTTATTTATTTATTGTCGCCCAAAGTTGGGCTAAAATCAGTGTTGAAATACGAAAGTTTAGAAGCTTTTATTTTTTTAATGTATATTTTTTTTTACGATTTTGGGTACATACAGTCATAGATAACGACGAGATCAATTTATATTATACTCAGTTTTTCATGGTCAACGTCAAACACTGTAGTAATTACTGTTCTGCGTTTGTATGGAAAGATGAGCGACTTGTGTAACCTTAAGCCTATTTCACACTTGATGAGATCGTACCCCACAATTTAGTCTATATAAATTATCAGAATGATGATGATGGCACCGCGGCTCATTACGTATTACACTGAGGGAATATTTGGCAAGTAAACACGGTCGTTATAAATGTAAATAGGGTTTTATGATGCCCTTTGTACTAGATGCCGTGACGGGGACAAAGCGACAGCATCAAACATTTATCCCCCGGATCAATGGGAATGGAAACTAAGTGGACCTGTTTATCCAGCATATTATATCAATGGAGGGAAATTATTCCAGCAAACGTCTGGATTTGGAAAATGACATAGAATGTTCTTCACGTGTCGGATTCGCGGGGATTCCCGGAAGAATGTTTTACGAAGAACGCCATCTGTGTTCTGTGTTCGCTTATCTTTGTTCTAATTTTAACCGGATAATTAAAAATGCAAAATTTCAATATTCATATAAACGCCTGCTTTTTCCAAAGTTTCCAACTTGCGAACTATATAAAAATAATCACGCAAATTTATTATATTCTTAAGTGTTGGTCGGCCATTAACCAGGTGGGAAGACGATCTCCGTGCGGTGGCCGGTCCATGTTGGATGCGAGTAGCAAGGGATCGGCCGTCTTGGCGTTCATTGAGGGAGGCCTATGTTCAGCAGTGGACGGAAAGAGGCTGATGATGATGATGAAACATTTTAATCGGTTGTTTAGGAAAATCAACCAATGAAACCAATTAGCCAAGGAGTCCAAAACATCATAGATCATATCAATTTGTTCCTTTGTAAATAACAAAGGAAAAGGGGGAAAACAAAGACTTTTCCATTTACACTATCAGTGAGAATGTCGTGCCCTTATCAGTGATAACTGTAACTAAATGTCGCGCTATCTGTTGTCAGGTTGACAAGTTTATTTAAATGTGACAACAAGCGATTGGGGGTAGGTTATTTATTTATGTCAGAATAGGCAAACTGGTAGGCGAGGTAATGGTAAGTGGTCAACGGCGCCCATGACATGTCTACCCGGGACTATTTAGGAAATTCGTGCGTCTCCTACGCTTTGCTGTGTTTCGGACAGAAGGGAAGTACAGGCAATTGCTGGCACCGAGACTTAATATTTTAGGTTTAGTTTCGAGTTATGTTCATAGGCGACGCTGACCACTTACCGGGTTACCTATCCTACTAACATAAAAACCGACCCTTTTATTATTAGAGGAAATACCTAAAATATTTTTATAACAAAACCTTAGCCTGCGTATTGCACCTTATTTCAACAGTTAAGAGTGATTTAAGGCTATACTATAAAAAGTCAGTTTTTTATTATTTAAGGGACAGGCAAATGAGAATTGTCTGATTGTTCTATGATTGTCCACTCTTCTATAAAATATGCTAAGTCTGCTTATTTGTTGTACTTGTATTGTCGATGCAAATTAGTCTTACCAATATTAGTACCCGGAAGCTAGGTTTTTTTTTTTTTTTTTAATTAAATGACATTTTCTAAAAATGATTCCTAGCTAGATCGATTTATCGCCCCCGAAACCCTCTATATACTAAATAACATGAAAATCGTTGGAGCCGATTCCGAGATTCCAATTATATATATATATATATATATATATATATATATATATATATATATATATATATATATATATATATATATATATATATATACAAGAATTGCTCATTTAAAGATATAAGATTTAAAGATATAAGATAAAGGCGAAAGTTTGTAAGTTTGGATGTTTGCTGATCTTTCATGGCATAACGGCTAAACTGATTTAGCTGAAAGTTGTAATGGATACCTTGGATTAGGACATAAGCTATAAAAATAATAATCATCAAACCGGATACGGTTGTAAATCTAAGTTAACGCAGTATGCAATATAAAGTGCACTTGTATCCGATATTTGAAAATTATATTTGTGATAAATATTTGTATTTTTTTTATAAAAAAAAATAGAACGAAAGAAAATACAGACAAATAAACAAATAAAGTTATACGGTATACCCCAACTAATTATTCCACCACGTATTTCAAACAATTTTAGTATATAGATTAGAAATTCCGTTTGTAGTAAAACTGAGTTTTTGAAAGTTCAGTATAATAAAAGACAAATAAAACTATGAAGTTTTTATTCGCTGAAAATGAAGAGACGAGAAATAAATCTTCAAATTAGTAAACAAAACTTCGAAGGGAAGCTCGGAACGACTCAACTTTTTTACTGTCGAAGTTGCCTTTATTTGTGTTAAGTTTAGTTTTTAAACAAACTATTTTAGCGTATTATTTATGTTCATAGCGTGAAAGCAATGTGTCAGAAAACTAACTTCAGAAAAGCCCCTTTTATTTAAAAACACATATAGGATATATACAAGATTGATGAAAGCGAGGGGCATTAAATTAAACCACATATACTATGTACCATTTTCAGACTACACACCAAAAATTGGACCGATAGAATCAATAGTTTAGTCACAGGATATTTTTAAAGTTTTAAAGCCACTCCACTTTATTCAACCCGGTGAGACGCAACGTGCTGTGCGTCGCACTGCCTTGTAGGTTCGAAAGTCAGTGGAAATTTTACAAAGGATGTTTACGCTTTACTTTGGCTATTCTCGTTTTTAAGTTCTTTGAAAAAGTTTTTTTTATTTCTCTCATAAACTGTGTTAATAGTTTCGTATTAACCGTAAGCATGTGTAGTATATGTGGTTTAATTTAATGCCTCTCGCTTTTATCAACCTTGTATATTACAACATAATATATATACCTACATTAAAAGATCCTAATTAAACACGATCGTAACCAACAAAGTTTCTGCGTTTTTTATATATTTTTCTATATCTATTCGGGGGACATATCCATGATATGCCCTCCAAAATAATATCAAATTATTTTATCCTAGCACCTAATCCTAAGTCAAAATTGAAAAAGTTTGTAAGCCTACACGGCTTACTAACTTTTTAGGTGAGATACTCCTAGATAGTATTTTTCGAATGAAGCTGCATAAGGCCTTAAGGCCACAAGCAAAGGCCTATTTGAAGAAAAGGCCTTTGCTTGTGAACTAGAGACAATTGTTTTTTTTTTTATGTTACTTGGATAAGCAAACTGGCAAACGTGCCACCTGATGGTAAGTGGTCGACGTCGTCCATGAACATAAACTAGTTTACCTGGAACGAGCCCAGGCAACTCATCTATGTGTTGCCTATCCTGAGACATAAGATGTTAAGTCTCGGTGCCAGTAATCACACTACCTGTCTTGCCTTTCTCTCCGAAACACAGCAAAGCTGTTTCTCGGGAGAAAAAAGCAAGATGGTGGTACACATGCAGCCGGGAGCGCGGCACAGCGCTTCCCTCCCACCTAGGTAACACATAAATAAGTTGCCTGGACTCGTTCCAGGTATACTAGTTTATGTTCAAGGGCGACGTCGACCACTTACCATCAGGTGGTACGTTTGCCAGTTTGCCTATCCAACTAACATAAAAAAATATATAAAAAAACAAAAAATATACTACTAAGCGGTCAAGACAACTCGACTGGTCTACTTCCAGGTATATTCAAAATTGAAATTCAAAATTCTTTATTGTAAGCTAGTTTATGTTCATGGGCGACGTCGACCACATACCATCAGGTGGCACGTTTGCTAGTTTACTTAAATAACATTAAAAAAAAGTTGCTTCCTCTTTTGGTGTTTATTGATATAGGCCTTTGATCAGCAGTAGATGGATACAACTGACAATGACGGGAATTATTATGTACTTATACAAATCAAAAAATAATAATCACTAAGCCGAGTAAACCCTACGATTTAACAACGTAAAGCATCACCTAACGTTACAACGAAAGCGTACAAGGGCCTCAGCCCTCAACGCTAAATTAACCGCCATATTGGAAATAAAATATAATATTTCACGATTTTGAGCACATGTCGCGGAAATGACGATACCGTGACAGATTTCCGATATCAAGTTCTTATAATCGACGGCGATTACTTCGAAGCCGTACGTAAAATCCCTGTCGCGAGCAGATATTAAACATGCGCCATTTTAGGGCCCCCCGTGTTCCACGGTTTATGAATCTATTCAAATTCGAATGTTTTATTCACGTATTTTTGTGGAACTTTCGAGAAGCGATGAAATTCTTCGTATTACCTGAATAGTTAAGTTTTCACGTCTGGATTTGTTTTTGAAGATTTTAAAGAGATTAATGAATGAGATGGGTACTTAACAGTTATCATTAATAGTTATAAAATAAACGTATTATTTCAATTACCTTGTAAACGATCATTATGATGGGAATATACGTACGTGTGTGAAAATGGGAATCAAGAATTTACTAAAAATATATCTTTCTTATTTACCCAAATATTATATTTATTTGCTAAAATGATAAACTTTGACATGTTTTAAAAGTTTAAAAACTTACATACCTAATTAAGGAAATACCTAAAAATGATTAAATAATATCTTTTCGTTATATCATATTATAGGTTATATTCAGAGTATAATAGAGAGCTGAACTACGCCATCTTTCAAATTTAAATTTTACTTACTAGACATTTTAAAATATCCCCAAAAATGTTTTCAAACGATGTAATAGCGAGTTTTCAGTGCGCACTTGCTTAGAGAGCTTGTCACAGTACAAGTCTGGCGCGCTGTTAAATTGTGGACGCTGGCCTGAATGGCGCCTGTCGAAATTAAGTACGTTCAACTTCTAAACAAAGTCCACAACAGGAGTTTGCCCGATTTGATATTATGACGGTGTTTGCTATATTAATTAGTTTTCGTACTATTAGGAAAATTAATTTCGCGTATGTGCGGGGACACTTTTGGTAAATGGGTTTAGACACACACGTAAAGTGTTTGAATGACGCGTCTGAAAAGACAATATTGGTCAACTATTAACAAATTAGTGTGTGCTTGTGTCGCGTTCCATACTGTATGGGGTGGATTTCACGGAAGAAACGAGAAGGATGGTGGTAATCCTGCTTGTTTCTCCTGTGAAACAGCTTTGCTGTGTTTCGGAGAGATGGGCAGACACGCAGTGTAATTACTGGCACAGAGAATTAATATCTTATCTTTATTTTTGTTGACGCAGAGGAAATGTTTAGTGCATTCACTTGGGGCTGGGATTTTATCTTATCCTAGTTTAAGGAGTAACAACGCATGAATGAATTGTCTGAACGAATCCTAGATGAGTTAGTTTTCCCCACTATGGTTCAAGCCTTGTTGTGGCGGAAGGGGTTGATCTGTGGTACGAGACATCCTCTCTGTGGAGATGACGTCGGTACCTTCAGGGACTGGCTAGTGAATAGCCGTTGAGGTGCTCTGTTGCTAATCAGGTCCGGGGCACCTCACCAAAGGAGGTATTGGTGGCACTGGCCCGGTTTTAGTGGGTATAGCTGCGTCCACCCTAAAATCTTTCAGAGACAGCAAATACCACATACCCGCCTGGGGAGTCCACCCTCTCCCGCGGGATTAAGCTAGTCTATAAATAGTGGTAAAAATTTGGAAAAAGAGTAGGACGACGGGTCGACGACTTCGGTGTAGCGGCTCCTCTGAGCGGCGAGCGATCGGCCGTCTCAGCGTTTAACGAAAGGCTTATGACCAATAACAAACGGAAAATGGTCGATGATGATTAAGGCCGTGGGCCTTTTAAAAAAAGCAAAGAATAAGCTAATTCTTATATTCAGAAATGACACCTTAAGTTGTGTCGCCTGGGGCAGCTGTAATCAGGTTCACTAATGCCCACTTAGAGTTTGAAACGGCCATATTTCGTCTAAGTCGCCCAAGTGTTCTAACATTAAGCGCCAAGGTAAAGTATACGAAATGTCAGGAATGTAAACCTTTGTAAACCGCGATTAGAAAACTACATTTTGTTAATTCGAATCAGATCAGAAAAGACTACAAGACTTATAAGGTGCCACAAGAAGGGTACTGTTTTATTTAGGTATGCAATATTATATTCTTTTGACATGCTTGATGTAGCTTTCACAGCCTGATCGGTTTCAGCTTGGGTGGTGTAGTTAGATTCCAATGGAAGAATGGAATGGAATGGAAGAATAAAACTAGTATAAAAGATATAAAAAAACTTAAAATGGTGCAATTTTTAGGCCACATCATATACAATACGGGGTTTTTGTTTCATTCAATAATTATTATGGTTTGTCTTAGTAATTAGAACACTATACCATAATATTGCTATTATCAAATTAATACAATAAATCTTTAGCTAACAAACGGTGTCTGGTTACGCGAATCAAATTTAAAGTGACCTCTAGACGTAGACGTCGTGTCCTAAGGCTTACCGACAATTATTTGGAATTTCTATAGCTGTTGCTAGACAACACGCTTTTTGAAACTTACATGAAAATTGCATCATCATCATCAGCCTCTTTCCGTCCACTGCTGAACATAGGCCCCCTCAATGAACGCCATGAAAATTCACCACTTATATATTTTTATGTTATTTCAATAGGCAAACGGGTGGACAAGTTAACCTGAAACTAGCTCAGGCAACTTATTTATGTGTTGTCAATCCTGAGACACAAGATGTTAAATCTTTGTGCCAGTAATTACACTGCCTGTCTTGCCCGTCTCGCCGAAACACAGCAATGCTGTTTTGCGGGAGAAAAAAGCAAGATGGTGGTACCCATGCAGCTGGGTGCACAGCACATCCCTCCCTGTAAATGATATTGACATGTTAGTTTGAACGGCAAACGGGCAAGTCACATGATGGTAAGTGGTCAACACGTACCATTATGTGACTCGTCTGCTCGTTATCTATGTACATAAACGAGTTAACCTGGAACTAGCACAGCCCACTCAATTATATATCTCCCCACCATGGTTCAGGCCTTGTCGTGAGTGAGACTCAGTAGCCTAGGGTGAGCTGCTGCACCTTGGGCGAAGCTAATTGAGTCGAGGGGGCTCTCTGTACCCATCTTATAAGAAAAGGGGACAAAAGATCAAGGGGCAAGGGGCGAGGACGGGAACCTCACCCCATTATACTGTCCCGACGTTGGGAGGGGTTGTTCTGTGATGCGGGACAACCCCTCTGTGGAGGTGGCGTCGGTCACCCGAGGGACTGACTAGCCGTAGAGGTGCCCTGTTTGTTTACTACATCAAGGGCACCTCTCCAAAGGCGGCATTGGTGGCACTCGCCGGGTTTTAGTGAGTAGAGCTGCGTCCACCTTAACCTTTTTTGGGCGCAGTGAGTCCCACATACCCGCCGAGCATTTCCCGGCGTTAAAGGGGAAAAAGGCCACTAATTTATGTGTTGCCTATTACGAGACGTGAGGCAAGTTACAGTGCCAGGATCACCTTTCAGTCTTATTTACACAGCATCTGTTTATTGAAATAAATAAGTAGGGTAGTGGTATCAAGTAGTACAAACGTATTTCCCATAACTATAAACTAACGTAGACATTGTCAGGGCCGGACTTAAAGATAATGCCCCCCCTGGGCACCGATAAAAATGCCGCCCCAATACTGCGGTTTCACTTAAACTTATAGTTTATTACCTTATTTAAAAAAATAAAATAACTAATTTATTATACATTATTATAATATCTTATATTATATTGCCTATTGTATATTGCGAAAACATAAAAAAAAATTGGTCCCAATCTAAATGTTGTCAGTACGTCTGATTTGATGCATAGAATATCTACCAACCCGTCGCCAGAAGGCCGTGTGGTCGCAGACTTTACGGTTGGCGGGAACAACCCCCCATTTTTACAAACCAAAATTGAGCCTAATCCGATGTAGCATTAGGACCTTTGGGCCGTTAGCATAGATCATTCCGAAAAAAAATAGAATATCTAAGCTATTGAGCCTATTTGCACTCATTGTAGAACGTAAGAAGTTTTTAACTCTTTTCAAACATGAAAACGATCGTTCTGACGCTACAGTTTGTTGCAGCTCATATCATAAATCCACGTTTGGAAACTTAGTGTAAAGGGCCTTTATATTATGTAAAAATGAATTTCTTTAATTATCTATTTAATAAAAAAAATATTTATTAAAAGAATTAACTAATTATATTGAACAATCTTGATAAGACTGGAAAAAAATCAGTTTCTAAATTTTGCCGCCCTAGAAAACTTGCCGCCCTGGGCACTAGCCCCGACTGCCCCTATTGTAAATCCCCCACTGGACATTGTGTCGCAACCTCTGAACATAGCCTGTAAGCAAATTTTTCGACTATAAGACTAGCAATATATGAGGTAGTCGCAACACGTGTTCATGTCCCTCCTGTGTTCCCGTTCATATGTTGTGGTGCACCTGCCCTTGACACGTTTGGTATGCAATTATAAAGTTTCACCTATCGAACGCTAGATGGTGTTGGTTGAAACTTATTACAATAATAATATTATAACAATTTAATATAATAATAAAATGTTATATCAGCATATTATTATGTTGAGAAATGTAAAACCAATGTAAAACCAATAAAATATAAAACAAAACCTTTAATGGGCCTTGTAGAACTTCTATTTGCCGAGGTACAATGTGATACTAAAAAAATCCAGATCCCGCTAAGTGCAGTTTGTATGATGATCACGTGTCTGATCTGCGCCATGGGCGTGTAAATCTTTATTTATATTTTCTTAAATTTATATTGTCTGTCTTTACTGCCACCTTACCACGATACTAGGTTGGCCTAGTATTATCCATGCATATATAAATACATTATGTCGATGAGTACATCTACTTGGGCCAGTTAGTTTCTTTCGAAAACAGGCAGAGAGAGAAATCGATCGCCGCATCGATAATGCCTGGAAAAGCTACTGGTCCATGAAGATACTAATGAAGGGACACCTACCAATCTCCCTGAAGCGAAGGCTTTTCGACATGTGCATCCTCCCCATCCTAACCTACGGTGCTCAGACCTGGTCACTGACCGAGTCGCAGAAGTTCCGTCTCGGGGTTTGCCAAAGAGCTATGGAGCGCAGTATCTTGGGCATAAAAAGAACATACAGAGTGCGAAACACCAGACTGCGCTCATTAACGGGCATAACCGACGTGGGCATGAAAGCTGCTAAACTGAAGTGGGACTGGGCAGGTCACGTCAGCCGAATGCACTCCGACCGCTGGGCAAACATCACTAAAACATTACCCAAAACACACATTTTGGGTGCCAGAAGATGGACGACGTCGCCGAGGCCGGCCCCGAAAAAGATGGCGTGACATGTTAGATTCATACCAGGCTGACTGGCCGGCGGTGGCGAAAGATCGCGATGTATGGAAGAGCTTGGGGGAGGCCTTTGCCCAGCAGTGGGACAGCATAGGCTAGTTATAATAATATAAAATAATATCACTATCACCATCATCAGCCCATATCACTGTTACATAGGTGAACGCCAAGACGACCGATCATATCTATTCATCATAATTTATTGATTCAATTTTTTTATGTTACATATATCACATTCAACACTAGTAAAACTAGATATTATAATTATCCCCACCATGGTTCAGGCCTTGACGTGGTGGTGGGGCTCAGTAGCCTAGGGTGAGCCCAACACCTTGGGCGAAGCTAATTGAGCCAAGGGGGCTCTTTGTACCCCTCTTATAAGAAGAGGGGACAAAAGAGCAGGGGACAAGGGGCGAGGATGGGTACCTCACCCCATTGTACTGTCCCGACGATGGGAGGGGTTGTTCTGTGGTGCGGGACAACCCCTGACAACGAGGTGGCGTCGGTCCCTAGCAGGGCTGACTAGCTGTCGAGGTGCCCTGTTTGTTTACTAGATTCGGGGCACCTCACCAAAGGCGGCATTGGTGGCACTCGCCGGGTTTTAGTGGGTAGAGCTGCGTCCACTTACCAGCTGTCGGCGCAGCGAGTCCCACATACCCGCGTCGGGAGACCCACTCCCCCGCGGGATGCCTCAGAGCATTTCCCGGCGTTAAAGAAAAAAAAAAAAGATATTATAATTATAAGATTTTAAATTAACATGTTTATTTTCACAACTAAAACTATTTAAAACGGGAACAAGACATTCGCAGATAATGTCGAAATATCGAGCTTCGCGAAATAAACGTGAAAAATATAATATCCTAATTTAAATAGCTTTCTTAGATATAATAATTAGTTTTTACAAAGTCAAGATCAAGTTCATATCGTTTGAACTGTGTATTTACTATTTGGGGAAAGCTTGGATTGTGAACTTATTTACTGATATAATGCGGTTCACAAAACACAGAGTTCAACCATAAATACGTGTAATAGTGATATGAAATTTAGTTTGAATCATTATCAGATCATTAGCAATCTGAATTCTGCGTACACGATAAAAGTTTGTATAATTAGGGTTTAAAATGTTTTTGGCTAAGTTTCCCGCGAATAAAATCGATTAATATTTTTTTAAATATGGAATAAGCCTACTTCTTCTGTATGAGGCTTCCTCTGGACGTCTTCAGCTTCATTGAAATAGGACTATAGTTGCTACTGATTATGTTGATAGTAGTATTATTATGGTAGCATTGACTTTCTATTACGGAAGTAACTTTGTCAGTATGCTTGTAAACTTTGCTCGCTTAAGTCGATCGGATTACGACAACTTGGCGACGAGATATAATATATTTTATTAATGTTGAAAATCACCTAATCAGCCCGAATAAGTAAATAGAAGTCAGTAGACATCCAGCCAAACCGCAAAAAACGGCTTTTTTCATTTTTATGTGGTATTTAGGTGGTATTTAAATATTAGTGTTATTTTCCATTGAACGCCACGACGTCAGATGCCTCGCCAAATTGGACAAGCCCACTGAATAATATTCATTATTCATATCATATCAATACTTTTTATCTTTTCCGCCGGGAAAAGCTCTTAGGCATTCCGCGGGGAAGGGGGACTCCCCGGGCGGGTATATGGGTCTCGGTGCGCTCGAAAGATGGTAAGATGGGCGTAGCTTTACCCACTAAAATCGGGCGAGTGCAACAAGGTGCCCCGGATCTGTTGAGCAAACAGTACCTCGACGGCTAGTGAGTCCCACAAGGGACCGACGTCACCTCCACACCACAGAACAACCCCTCCCAACGTCAGAACAGAAAATGGTGTGAGGTTTCCCTCCCCTTCTCCATATAAGACGGGTTCAAAGATCAGCCCTCTCGGTTCACTTGGTTTCGCCCAAGGTGCTGGGTTCACCTTAGGCTACTGAACCCCACCGCCAAGACAAGGCTTGAACCGTGGTGGGATATATCATATCAATGCTGTTTAAACAATGATTCTTATTTAAAACCATTAAAATACAAATTATAAATATAGATTACACTTAATGGTAGATGTAATTGTAGTGTGGTATAATAACTATGAGTTAGCGTAACGGTTTAATTGGGTGCTTAAAATTGAAAATTTCTTCATTCGTGCGCATATTAAGGACTAAAATAGCAAGGGCACGCGAGGCACATACAAAGCACTGAGTGGTTTAAATTGTAAGCGGCAGCGTGGATGTGGCCAGTGATGAAATGAAATGTTCAGTGTGGCGGGAAGGAAGCTTTTAATTTTTAACTGCCGCCTGAATCACTTACTCTGACCGATGGACTGTGTTTTTACTGGCAACAATATGTACGATGTTGCGGCATAAGAAAGGCAGTGCATGACCATTTGCCTAAGCTCGGCACATGGCATAATGGCAACTTTGAACTTCTACATGTTCCTAAACTGCCCATCTTCACAAATATAAATAAATATTCCACTCTGACACTGGTAATTCCATTTGGTAGCTATAACCAAAGAAGAAGAAGAATAAATAAATGTCAATTAAAAGTCAATCCGTTTTTTCTAATATAAATAGTTCTCTGAGATTTGTGCGATTAATCATGACAAAATTCTTTATTATTATTTATAATCTAATGTAACCGATTTGTAGAGGACTGGCACTACATCTTTCCTTCAATTTTGTATACATTTTTGTAGGATTAAACTCTATTGACTTATTTTATCTCTGAAATCATATTCCTTTTTTTTTTATAGAAGAGGGGGCAAACGGATAGTCGGTTCACCTGATGGTAAGTGAAAAGCGACATCCACAGACACCCGCTACACCAGTGGATTAGCAGGTGCGTTGCCGGCGTTTCATATATGAGTATGCTCTTTTCTTGAAAGCCCCTAAGTCGTATCGGTTCGGAAACACCATAGGAGGCAGCTGATTCCATATAATAGTCGTGCGAGGCAGGAAATGCCGTAAAAATCGAGTGAAATGTTGTGGATTTCCGGACATCATTAATAATAATTATTAAAACATTAATAATACTCCGTCAATATTATGAACAAGCTTATACTATTATTAATATGCGCTTGGTTTTAAACTGATCCATAAAACAATGTAGATAGTAACCAGCAGATCTATTAATAATTATAGCAACCTGACTGGAGCCTAAAATTTGTCAGCGACGGATAGAAAATAGGCGCGTAGATATATATAAATAAATTCAAAATATTAAATTATTAGCACTATTAAAATGATTTTTCTGGGATTTTTTGTTGGAAAAAAATTACAAAAATAGAACGCTTTAATATTTGAAGAATACGTTTAATACTAAAATCAGTTATATATGTGAATGAGAGTTTGTTTGTTTATTTCGCTTTCACCCCTAAAACTTAACTGATTTAATAAATTGTTTCCCTGATAGAAAGCTCAATGATTGTCGTAGGCTATAATTTGTCTCCTTATCCCCACGGGAATGAGAACTACAGGGGCAAAAGCGCGGGGAACAATTACTAGCATGTCAAAATCTAACATGGTATACTTTTTTATCCTAATAATAGTTATACCTACACAATATTAATTTGACATAACTACTTAAGCATATTTTTTACGCATAATATTTAGAAAAAGTATGTTACTTATTATTATTATTTTTTATAGAAGAGGGGGCAAACGGATAGTCGGTTCACCGGATGGTAAGTGAAGAGCGACATCCACAGACACCAGCTACACCAGTGGATTAGCAAGTGCGTTGCCGGCCTTTCAGATATGAGTATGCTCTTTTCTTGAAGGTCCCTAAGTCGTATCGGTTCGGAAACACCGTAGGAGTATTTAGTGGAATAATTTTCGTATATAAAATAAACATGTATTTAACATTATCTACTGTAAACCTTATGCCTAAAAATGATCTTTACGCCTAATAAATATATGCCAATCAAAATTAGGACGAAAACTGTAGCCTAAACGATAGAACAGTTAATATGCCTACTGAAATAATATGCCAAAAAAAGATTATGTCAAAATATTCTATTATGAAAAAAAATTATGCCTTTGTCATGTCAAATTAAGTAAGATAACAAAAATAGTGGTAAGAAAAAAATAACCGGTTAAAATAATAAAAAACGTTATAAAATACTTAGAATAAAACAAAACTATAAATACGCTGACTTTTCTTTTTTTTTTTTTTTTTCGGATGGATCTATGCTAATGGCCCGAAGGCCCTAATGCTTCAACGGATTAGTGTGAGCCCATTCGGCTCACTTTTGATTGGGGGGGTTGCCCCCCGCCTACCGTGCAGTCTGTGACCACACGGCCTCCTGGCGTCGGTTGTGAATACGCTGACGCTCATAATTTAAAGTAAATGATTTATACGCTTAGTAATATCGCATTAAAATTGTCCCCAGCAGACTCAAGCCACGCCTCTGGAAAATTCCTTATATGCTTTTTATTCCAAGGTTGTTATTTATTGCTCTTTCGAATAATATAATATGCTTTCCGCTTCCTTTTTATTTGTTCATCATTTTATATAAAACTCAAAATTTACAACAAAAAACTTTTTTCAGATATTTTCAACGCATATGGTTTTGGATTCGTTCATTGATAGATAAAATGGATAGATTCAGACATTTATCATTATCATCGGCCTCTATCCATCCACTGCTAAACATAGACCTACCTCGTAAACGCCAAGACGATCGATTGGTTTCCACTCGCATCCAACGCGGATGATCCACAGATTTCTATGCAATGTTTTAATTTAGGCAATCAATGAGAGTCATAAACAAGATATTTTTTGTACAAAATGCTAAAATATCGAACTCCACGAAATAGGAATTAATGAATAAAAATAGTATTTAAAAATTTCAATATTATATCGGAAAGAATCAGGTTGGTGATTCCAGTATTTGAGAGTTAAATTTATTCATTATGGCCATTTTACTTTAATTAAATGGTGTCGCTACCATTGATCAGGCCTTGACGTGGCGGTGGGGCTACCCTAAGGTGTGCCCAGCACCTTGGGCGAAGCTATTTGAGCCAAGGGGGCTCTTTGTACCCCTCTTATAAGAAGAGGGGACAACAGAGCAGGAGGTAAGGGTTGAGAACGAGAACCTCACGCCATTTTACTGTCCCGACGTTGGCAGGGGTTATTCTGTGGTGCGGGACAACTCCTCTGTAGACGTGGCGTCGGTCCCCTGAGGGACTGAGTAGCCGTCGAGGTGCCCTGTTAGCTCAATAGATCCGGGGCACCTAACCAAAGGCGGCATTGGTGGCACTCGCCGGGAGTGCCACCCTGGGGAAACCCACTCCCCAGCGGGATGCCTCAGAGCATTTCCCGGCGTTAAAGAAAAAGAGTTAAATGGTGTAAAGGCATAATTCTACTAATAAGTAACACTTGAGACAGTGATACAAATACAGATGCAAACCAGTGCTATCTATACGTACAATTTGTTAGCTTAGATGATTGATATACAATTTGCTTTGTATAGACACCTTACGTTTAATATAAAGTACATTGATCAAGCATATACTGTCATTAAGCATTAGAGAATGACGGCTGTCGACCCTCCAACTCAATAAAGACTGCTGATAGTTGTGTATGCAGAAAATTTTAATCCTGATATTCATTGAAAATTTATCATGGTCTGATAATAAGGCGTCATCTAAGAACCAACCAGAATCGCTGCAGCAAAGCACCCCTGGAGCCCAACAAGCTCGTGCGGGCCGCCAAGCCGAACACGCCAGTGTATATCTCCTTCATTACACCACAAAAGCGGAGAGCATCCCGAATAAGTGCGTCGGAAGTTGCAGTATTGTCCGAGGGTGCAGCACCTGAAATTGAAATTGATTTCAAGGCGTTTGTCGTGAAAGTACCGACCAGGTAGGTCGGCAGGAAGTTTTACGAGAAGACTTCTGGCCTCAGGATGTGGTGTTCCGCCGCTTACGCGAAACAATTCCACCGGAAAGTACGAAGGCGTAACACTAGGAATTTTACTAACATAATTTTAAGGTTATATACTAACACTCATGTAATATAATATAATACGTATGTTAGTCTGTAAGGTATATATCTATGGGCCATAGTGCCTGAGAATAAATGATTTATTATTATTATATTATAATAATGGATCAAAGAAAATCAAACGAGAGCTAATAACTCACACTCTCACAGATAATCTGACAGAGTACTTTTAATCAGATCCAAATAAATTACTCCCATGGGAGGAATTCAAGTCCGCCACAGAAATCGCCAGTGGAGGGTAATTTTATATACTGAATTATGGGGATCGTTATCCTTATAGTAGAGTTGGATAATTATCCTTATAATGCTCAAGCTATAATTATTATGAAGATAAGGAATAAGTGTATAATATATAATATTCGGCACTGGTCTCATAATTTAGCCGCATGTAATGTGGTATTCCGGTTATATCACTAACAATATTCTCGGCGATTCATCAGATTTTTTTTATTAGTAAACGGAGTAGTCCTCGCCATTTCCGAGAGGTGCCTGAACTTTAGGTTTTCATCCTAGCCAGTTTCCACCCTGTGTAGAAGTTAAAAACGCGTATGTAATGCATTGTCCATATTCCCGTCTTGCAGGCTAGTTTTGCTACATGACTGTATCTCAAAAAGAGTCCAACTTTGTCAAGATTCTGTCACGCCCAAATAGGGAAAGCACGCTCGAGAATGAAAGGATGAACAACGAGGAACGTTGAAGAAACTAAAGGCTACTCCCATTCTGGACTTACAATACCAGCAGTAAAATATGATAAGAGTACTAGAAATTGCTCTCTCAGTTTCTTGCTGCTGCACCCCTAGTTATTGAGCGTATACGCCACGATTTTTTTTTCCTTAAATGAATATCTTTTTTTTCTTCTTCTTTTTTATTAGGAAGTGATGTGACAGTGGCCTATTTTACACACTCAGAAGAACGGATGGCCGATGGTCCAATAAGGTTCAAGAGTGGAGGCCACGTTTAGGTAGACGAAGTGTTGGTCGGCCATTAACTAGGTTAGACGATCTCTGTGCTGTGGCCGGTCCGTGTTGGACGCGAATGGTAAGGGTTCGGTCGTCTTGGTGTTTATTGAGGGAGGCCTATGTTCAGCAGTGGACGGATAGCTGATGATGATAAATCCTTTTGCTAGAGTCCTTGAATAGCATGTTTGATAGCACGCTAAGTTATGACATACTTTAAACCAGCTTGCATGAATAGAATTCATTAGTAGAATGTTTTCGTCTTGCACAGGATTTGACTTCTTGGAACTCGTTCTGTATGTAAATTACATTACCGGTGGGAGGGATGCGTTTTGCCGCGCTCCCGGCTGCACGGGTACCGCCATCTTGCTTGTTTCTCCTTGAGAAGAGTAAGACAGGCAGTGTAATTTCTCCCCACCATGGTTCAGGCCTTGTCGTGGCGGTGGGGCACAGTAACCTAGGGTGAGCGGTGCACCTTGGGCGAAGCTAATTGGGCCGAGGGGGCTCTTTGTACCCCTCTTATAAGAAGATGGGACAGAAGAGCAGGGGGCAAGGGGTGAGGATGTGAACCTCACCCCATTGTACTGTCCCGACGGTGGGAGGGGTTGTTCTGTGGTGCGGGACAACCCCTCTGTGGAGGTGGCGTCGGTCCCTTGCGGGACTGACTAGCCGTCGAGGTGCCCTGTTTGTTTTCTAGATCCGGGGCACCGCACCAAAGGCGGCATTGGTGGCATTCGCCGGGTTTTAGTGGTAGAACTGCGTCCATTTACCAGCTGTCGGGTGCAGCGAGTCCCACATACCCGCCTGGGGAGACCCACTCCCCCGCGGGAAGCCTCAGAGAGCATTTCCCGGCGTTAAAGGGAAAAAAAAGCCAGTGTAATTTCTGGCACCGAGACTTAACAAAGTCTGCCAGTTCGACTAACTAACATAAAAATCATTGCACTAAAATGTTTATTTCTTATCAAAATTCAGTTAAAACATTCCCATTTCAAATGTT
Source organism: Helleia helle (assembly GCA_963853865.1). Lineage (NCBI taxonomy): Eukaryota > Metazoa > Arthropoda > Insecta > Lepidoptera > Lycaenidae > Helleia > Helleia helle. Next base: position 20,984,722 of record OY971423.1, on the reverse strand, counting down.
TATTAACGCCTAATTCATTATTTTTTCCTTTAATTACACGTCGGAGACTTTAATATTCAGAGGTGGTTCGGTCGCGCAATTAAAATTAACTAAGTAACTTCATGAGGAAAAGTGAGTCAGCTAAGTATACATTTGTGTTTAGTGACCGTCAGCTGAAATTAGGTTGTTTTTAATTTGGTAAATGGTTTTTTAAAGGAAATTGGTTGTTTTTGCCATTACAACATTAAGTTTGGAAGTTCTCTTATAGTATAGCTTATGACATGTTTCGTATAGATGGTAGTTATAAGCATGACCAGAAAAATAAAAACCCTTGCCATATTGCGGAAAATTTCGGAACTAATTTCTGTATGGACTGTACCCTACTATGTTTTGACGTAAAAAAGACACAGTGGCGACACCAATGCAGGGTTTATATATGTCTGGTCAGGCTACAGTAAAGTTAATAAAGATGACAGAGGAGGATTCAGATTTTGTGGTTTAACAAATTAAAGCAACAACAATAAAGCAATTTAACGTTTTAAAGCAAAGCAAGGTAATTTGCTCTATAGCAATATTTTCTAAGCAAACCCAAGATTTATACCATGTAACTATTTTTTATTATAATTAAAACATTAATTAGCCTCAAAGCCCGTATATTCTTCAGCATAATCCGTTGCGCTGCGGGGGAGAAATATTAAAAATGTTATAAGTTGCACTATTAAAGGGGATCTTTTTCAGAGCGTTACACCGTAAATCTGAGCACCCCAGCGGGCCGGCAAATACCGCGGCTTCTAATACCGTCTTAAAGTTTTCTTTATGCGAGTCGGGGGAAGCCCGGAAATCATATTTCTCTTTGATAGTGATGTTTTATTCTCGTGGAATTAGCTGATTTTGAGTTTGCAAGAGCATGCAAATAGTTCTGAAATAAATCCATTGGGATTTTGATTCGTCTAAAAAACTTTGTGTAATAGTTATTTTAGCGCGTAAGCATATGTGCATGTACCATAAAAAGCCTGTGATCATGATCAGAAGGGAAGCTCTTGAGACTCTCAATGCTAAAGATATAGGGTTATTTAGTTAGACTTTAAAGTCCTTCATAATTCCTGACACTGCATGTACCATCCTTGACCATAATAATTCAAATACACAAAATCTAAAAAATAAATAAATTACGAAACTTAGTAACTATCAATTTTTGTTACCTACTGTTCAAAAGTATTTAAATGAAGACCTCGACTTCTAGGTTTTGATGTATGTAATTTTTCAAATCGATATAGTTTTCTTTCGTTGTTCTTTTCTTTTTCTCATAAAATTCTGCGGCAGCGAAAAATGGCCTCATTTATAAGTGCTTTTAATATACATTTAAATACTAGCATAATCGAATACATAACAAAAAAGTTTCAGCGTACCAGAGTTCGGAAACTAGTACAGAAGGTACGAATTTTGCTATCGTCTCATTTTTCCAACATTCTGAAACTAGGGTATATATTTAATACAAAACCGTCGTATGTGCTATATCTCAAGTTAACTGATGCTTTAAACGAGTGAATAGTTTATCATCCCTGCCGGCTCCATTAGAAAAATGTTGTGAAACTATGGCGTGGCGCATTATTCTAATGGACTGTACACTATAAAACATAGTAATGGAAGTATCCTGCATACTTCCATTACTTTGTTTTATATAAAATATCTTTTAGAGCGTCATATATAACAAATATGGCTGCTGTAGATGAGGGTCATTTATTTTTTGGTAGCTCGTCCGTCAATGTTAAGATGAAACATGCTAATACTTCTTTGTAACTTTTATTTTATAACGATGCAGTTCTTTTTGAGTCTCAACCACCATTAAAGTATCAGATCTGGCAGAGTTGATACAACTCCAAGCTTTTTTTATTATTGTGTTCATGGGCGACGCTGACCACTTACCATCATCAGCCCATTTGCTAATCAACTATTAGAAAAAAATAAGTATTTTTATTTGCTGAAAAAGCAAACTGGCAGAAAAGCAACCTAATGGAAAGAGGTAGTGCCATGCTAGTAGCAGCTTTGCAGCCGAATTGGGCCGCCACAACCGGGTTGGTAGGTACCTCTCGCTCACATAACACCGACGTCAAGTAACAGCTATGCTGTTGCGTTTCGTGCGGTTTGTGAGTTTCTGGTGGCCCATTGGGGGGGATAGGAAAAAGAAAGGCAACCCATCTGCATAATCTCTGGTTGTGCGGATGTGTATGGGTGTCGATAGTTGCTAAAGAACTTCGACTGATCGTTTGCCATCCAATGCCTTTAAAAAAAGCGGTCAAGGCCATTCAAGAGGAAAACGAGTTAATTACTCCTATAGTACTAGATCAAGGCGACTTATGCATATGTTTAGACGAAATGTAGATTTTTCGCCAGTCTTCACACTGTCTGGCTAGTTCTTCTTTTCAGAATAAAGCAATTAGACTGGAGTTGAGATAAAATAAAACGTAGCCCTTCCATTAAAGTAACTATATAATTTAAAAAAAAATGTACTTTAAGTGCACTAATACGGATTTTAGATAATGATGATGATTATAATGATGATGGTATGAATAGCATCCAGAATAGGCATTAGAGATTGAAGGCGAATGTAGATAATATTAGGTAAATGTTAACAGTTTGCTATTCCCTCCGGCTAAGTTCGATCGTACGCACACAGGAACCAAAATCATCTCACCAGTGGTTTCTGATAATTATTTACTGTTATCACAAGATTAGTAAACCGTTCCCCATACAGAGCGATTTTAACGCGCAATTTCTCATGCGATTAACGAGGTTATTTTGAAATACATAATTTTGTTTATGCTTATAAATTTTAGTTTATTTCTATAATTTTATTTATTCCACAGTGATGAACTCTATTAATAAATGTCAGGATGAAAAATAAATAGAATGAGACCGTTTAATTTTAGTTAGCCTTAGATAATTAAAAGGGTAAATTTTATTAACGGTGCTCAGAACTTGTAAAAAGCCCAAAACAATATTTCACTTTCAAATAAATTTTCTTACGGTACTTCAAAAATTTTAAGTGATTTACTTAATAATTTAGAACTATTTAAGTGTAAATGTACCAATAATCGCGCGTACAAAACACATCGTGTGTAAGCATTATTAAATGAAGCGTTGGTTCCAACACGATAGGCAACGGCAGTTGTGATTACATTTGCAACTCACAATAGGTAAAGCGTCCTCTAACCTCTAATTATACAGATACAACCCAATGCTCCGATATATTGGGTGTCAATCAAAGGGTGCCGTGGTATGCAAATCAAGTGCAGGCTTCTGGTAGAACAAACGGATACATCTTGATAGAGAATATGGAGATTATAGAGCAAGTGAATAGCAAGTTCGTCAATTTGTGTTAAGATTTGATCTAATATGGATAGCATTTAAGCTTACAGGAGATCTATTTCGATATTTCTATGTTTATATGCCTTTTTGAGGAGGCTACGTTCCTATTTTTGATGTTCGAAATTGAAGTTCATCAGTTGATATTAAAATATGGCACTAAAAATTAGTTTGTTGTTGTTGTAGATTTTAAGCATTTAGCAAGCAACGAAGTATTGTTTATGTTTTGTACAATTTCATACAAATGTTAGTATTTTCTATTAGAAAACCAGATGGATAACTATAAATTATACTTTGCATTACAAAGTCACTTGTAATGGCACGAAAAGGTGCAGTGGAATACAAAGAATTTCTTTCACCGGTTTAATTTCTCAATGTAAAGAAGAATTCTGTATATTTACATTTGCAATGGCATTTTACGGCCACTAATTGCTTTTACAGAATGTACTACATGCTACTATAGGAATAAAATCGTTGCAGTGCGATACATTAAATCCTCATACATGTACTTTTTGTTTAACGTTTCGCGAAGGTTCGTTTATATGCGCGGATTTTGTATTTACAACGCCATTTTACTTCGGTGTGTTTGATTCGAAAAATCTTTTGGATTATCGCCAGAATCGTCACTAGTTACAATAATTGAGCATTTAAACAGAATAGTGCGGTAATATTAACGCCAAATTTGTGCTGCGACGTTGTGTCGGATCTGCGCTCTTATTGGGTGGGCCATAATATTATATAATGGCCCCTGTCAGTGAAAAATCACTGACAATTTTCGGAATTTTATGGATCACATTACTACTCTATCCGGTTTTATGCTCGATAGTTACAATATAATGTTAATTATAATTAACAGCACTATCATCATCATTATTACTATCGATTTCATCTTCATCCTCCGAATCGTCATTACGTTTATTCGGTTTTGCTACCATCAGCCAAGAGTCAATCAAACTATTACTACTCCCTCCATTACGTCTTGTTTTTTTTTATTCAAAATATTTACTTTTTGCAGCAAAAAGTTGTAGAAAGTTACATAATATATTTAATAGAAAACATTTCGTGGCTCGTGAAGGTGAAAAAGTGAACTATTGAATAATGTAGATAGCGCCATAAAACGCACTGTCATTGTTTCTACGACGCCATGTGAAGTCAACACAAAAAATGCTGTAAAACCTATTCCTAATAATACCAACGTGATGTTTTAGGATACGATAACTTAAAAAAAAATAATGTAATAAGTATACTGAACAAATTCTGTTTAGTAACATTGAATAAATAACTGAAAAAGCAATATAATTTAATAAAAGAGCAGATAAAGTAAAAATTGGATGCAGCTGAACGGATTAAAATAAAATTATCTACGAGCCATCAACGAAAAAACTGTTTTCGAAAAAGTTTGTAAGTATTTAAATTCATTTACTTGTTCAAAAGCTACACTGTTATTATGTATAGTTTTGATATCCTTATTTTGAAGTCAAGGGTTACAAATATTAACAAACAATCATAGAAACATAATATTATATGAATAGTAATGTAGCAGCATATTTTTTTAATGGTTTAATAAATTATAACCTAGAGAAGAGTATATAATATTATAATTATCATTACATACAAAAACGATTAAAAATTATGGAAGCGAGGCTTCGATCAACCATAGTAATTGTTGATCAAAGAAGCGACGAGAACAAGCTCTTCTGCAGAAATTAAAATTCATTAAGGCTGGATTTCTTTAGCGCTGAAATTATTTGAAAATAGATTGAGAAAATAGATTCAAAAATAGATGCTATGGATGAAAAATCAACATCTAAATTAGACTTACTCGAGGGTTACTATTTTTTCAGGCTAGTATAAATGAAATGAAATTATTAAATATACTTTGAGAACAATAATTAAATTTCATAAATGCAAATATTTAGTATTCAAGATTTTTTCGTATTTTTGGGGATAACTTTTTTGACCATTAAATTTTATTTTAAGTGTTTCACATTTGATTCCTATTAATAAAGAAATTTTTAAGATATTATGTTACTTCAATAAATATAATTCAACTTGAAATCCACCGTGAATTGTGACAAAACTGGTATTGTGATTAATACACATATAAACTGGGCTTTAAACGTTACTTCGTCCCGTGCCAAAATGTGGCGAATAAATCCACAACAAATCAGTTAATTCCACGAAACATTCGTTGTAATTTACATACGGCATTTACGGCGAAAGAGTGCGTTTCGACGTTCGCAAATGTCCCATTAAATCCGAACAATTGCAAAATAGGATTTCGCAATAAAGTGGATTGCTTCTCTTTTGACAGTGTAATAACAATGGACGTATGTTTTTTCAGTGAACTTATAGCAGCCTTTATATGCTTGAATGATTATACTCATTTAAAAAGGCCTAAGTAAGGCTTTTACTGGCGGGAGGTATGCGCTTGTGTTGCGTTCCCATCTGCCTGTATACAGGCACTACCACTACTACTACTACTGCCACTGGTCTGCTTATTTCTTTCAATAACAGCACCTGTTTTGGAAGGAAGGGAAGCACAGGCAGTGTAATTACTGACTTCTAGACTTACTTTATGTGAATCAGTAACGGAATAACACGTTTTTTTATGTTATCAGGGGGCAACCGAGCAGTCGGAGCCTTACGGTGCCGACGCCCATACACATTTGCATAACCAAGACCACGCAGATGCAACGCTCACCTTTTCCCTATGCCCCCCAATGGTCCACCGAAAACAAACCGCACGAAACGCGACAGCATAGCTATCACTAATTGACATCGATGTTATGTGAGCGAGAGGTACTACCCCGGCCAGCATGGCGCTACCTCTTACTGTCCTGGGCTAGTCCCAAAACTTGTTCATGTTCATGTCTCTTTGCCGATGCATCATCATTATCAACCTTTATCCATCCACTGCTGAACATAAGTTGCCGATCCAACTAACACAAACATTTCTAGTAAAGACAAACCGTTATCCGCATTAAGTGTGACCAAGTTGTACAATAATAGATGGGTCATCCCACATAAATCCACATTTACTGTTCGGTCAGGTAATGGCCACTAAAACTTTTCTAATGACCGCACCGCAAACTGTCCCGGGAGCCTGTGAATTATTTATCACAGTTTTTGCTCTTTTTCATATTATAGATTTTGATTTTATTCAAATATATAATATCTATAAGTGTATATTTTTTTTGTTAGGAGAAGTTTAAAAAAAAATGATGTTGAGCGCTATTAATTGTTGTCATATTATAATGACTACATGTAGGTAAAGCTCGTGGGTGAATCCCGTAAGGCGTTCATTGAAGGAGGCCTATGTTCAGCAGTGGACAGATAGGGGCTTTTTTTTTTCTTTAACGCCGGGAAATGCTCTGAGGCATCCCGCGGGGGAGTGGGTCTCCCCACGCGGGTCCCATGTGGGACTCGCTGCGCCCGACAGCTGGTAAATGGACGCAGCTCTACCCACTAAAACCCGGCGAGTGCCACCAATGCCGCCTTTGGTGAGGGGCCTCGGATCTAGAAAACAAACAGGGCACCTCGACGGCTAGTCAGTCCTGCAAGGGACCAACGCCACCTCTACAGAGGGGTGTCCCGCACCACAGAAAAACCCCTCCCAACGCCGGGACAGTACAATGGGGTGAGGTTCCCATCCTCACCCCTGGCCCCCTGCTCTTCTGTCCCCTCTTCTTATAAGAGGGGTACAAAGAGCCCCCTCGGCCCAATTAGCTTCACCCAGCCGGCTGATGTTGATGATGACAGAAATAAAATATGACAGTCATGAATATTTTGTTTGTTCATGGTATTATAAATATCTATTAAATTCATTGTCATTAGTTATAGTATCCTAGTGTCCTTTTTGTATTATCTTTTAATGTTTAAGCTAAATTACACTCATTGTCATGAAATAAACTTTAACGGAATTTCTCGTAAATTCATGACTATACACTGGCTATAATGAATCCATTCAACAGACAATTTATTCTAATCTATCACATCACATGAGCTATGAAAAATTTACAGTTAATCCGAAATAAGTTAGTAATGATGAAATTGAATCATTACCTCCAACGAGTTTACCAATTACATAGGTAATTAGCTGCAAGGGAACAAAATAGCTCGCTAATTAGAAGGTGAAGCGAGTCGAATTTATCTAAATGCACTCAATTCGGAGTTGAGTGCAAAATGGTTCCTAGCGAAGGTAGGTTAATTGTAGATGTCGCTGTATGTTAAAAGAGTATGTATGAGAATGCTTTTTAGTAATTGTTTAAAATAATATAATAATTCTATAACTCTTTATTTCACTTTTGTCATCGCCAGGGATATTATATATAAAATAAAAGTGGAATAAGTGAAAAAAAAGAGTTATAGAATTATTATAAAACGTGAATTACTACCAAGAACCATTAGTACATTCAATCTTATTAAAAATAATAGTTGCTAGATTTTATTCAATAAACATATTTGTATCGGATTTATTTTGAATATGGATTGACCGGTGATAGGAATGTGATGTGCCACGCTTTGCTGTGTTATAGAGAGAAAGTCAAGACAGGCAGTAATTACTGACACCGAGACTTAACATCTTATGTCTAAGGGTAGCCAACACATGGATGAGAAGTAACGTTTATAATTCATCCCCATAAGCCATAATATGACTTTGAACCAAAGCATAATATTGAATTAGCTTACAATCGTTTTAAACTTCCCATCTATAATTAGAATTTAATTTATAATTGATTCAAATTGCAGATGTAAAATACAACAGTGAATTGAATAACTAATATATTAATATGAAGAAGCTATCTATTATTAAACTAGCTCAAACACCCCTCCAGCTTAGATTCCGATCTCAGCCAATTATATTCTGTCAATATTGACATTTATCTAATCCTACGTTTCATTATTTTATATTAGTTTTGCATAGGTAAGTCACTTGATTCAAATGTTCAATATGATCTGTTGTTTATATTGGATATGAGTGGCTAAGGATACTATAATCTTCTACTTCTAGTTCCGATTGGAAGAACGGATACTGCCCCAAAATTGGGTATAAATTTTGATGTTGTGAGTACTATAACATTGAGAATAGGATAGTAGATTAGGGACTGGCTCCTAGGCAAACATATGAGAAACGTGTTTTTTTTCTTTAACACCGAGAAATGCTCTGAGGTATCCCACGGGGGCAGTTCTACTCACTAAAACCCGGCGAGTGCCGCCAATGCCACCTTTGGTGAGGTGCCCGGATCTAATAAACAAACAGGGCACCTCGACGGCTAGTCAGTCCCGCAAGGGACGGACGCCACCTTCACAAAGGGGTTGTCCCGCACCACAGAAAAACCCCTCCCAACGTCGGGACAGTACAATAGGGTGAGGTTCCCGTCCTCGCCCCTTGCACCCTGCTCTTTTTTCCCCTCTTCATATAAGAGGGGTACAAAGAGCCCCCTCGGCTCACTAGCAGTGTTAAGTAGCGGTCGGACAGTCCCCCCTTACGAGGAGTAGTCTGGCCTTCGCCGGGGCCAGCCTGTCGCTTAGATGATCCTGTTGCCTGCAAATTCAGGATCCTGGCTGCATGCGTAAAAACATTTCCCTGGGAAAAAATAGTACAGGCAACTGCTACTTAAATAAGCTTTAATTAATAAAAAGAATATTGATTTAAGAAACTTTGATCTACTAAAGATTTAATTGTTTCATTGAATATATATTTGTATGATTGCATTTACGTAATGTATTTAGTGGTTTGTTAATAACGAATTGTAAACAAGTAGTAAACTACGGTCTATATTGTAAATACGCTATACTAAACCATGTTACGTACATACATATATATCTAATTATTAATAAACCGATGCCTAATTAGTGTGTGATGTCAAGAGAATTGGAATTAATGAAAAATTGAGTATTTTGGATATCAAATAATAAAGCAACGTCATTCAAGACACTATACAATTAAGTATCCGTGTACAGATGTAGATATTATGAATAGCATACATACACAGTAAAGAACATGTCAAGAAAATAGCAAACATCATTCAAGAGTTACGCGTGAATGGAAAAAATGATACAAATTTGAGTATTTTGAATAGCAAATAATAATAAAGCATTATTAATACAAAAAATGTATGTGTCTACTATTAATTTAATATCTACTTCTATAAACTAGGATACCTACATACATAATATATGGAAATAACAAAATCATTGTAGAGCCACGCCTAAACAGAAAGTTTGATGTAAAATCGAGTATCAAAATCAAATAATATAGCAAAATGATTTCAAGAACCGTATATGTATCTTTTTCCTTCTTTTTTTTCTTTAACGCCAGGAAATCCTCTGAGGCATCCTGCTGGGGAGTGTCTCCCCAGGCGGGTATGTGGGACTCGCTGCGCCCGAAAGCTGGTAAGGTGGACGCAGCTCTATCCAAAACCCGGCGAATGCCGCCAATGCCGCCTTTGGTGAGGTGCCCGGATCTAATGAGTAAACAGGCCACCTCGACAGCTAGTCAGTCCCTCAAGGGACCGACTCCACCTCCATAGAGGGGTTGTCCCGCACCACAGAACAAACGCTCCCAACGTTGGGACAGTAAAATGGTCTTCCTCTGCTCTTTTGTCCCCTCTTCTTATAAGAGGGGTAGAAATTGCAGATGCCTCGGCTCAATTTGCTTCGCCCAAGGTGCTGGGTTCACCTAAGACTACTGAGCCCCACCGCCACGACAAGGCTTGAACCATGGTGGGGACCTTTTGTGTATCTACTTTAACGCACTAAAAATACATATATGGAAATAGCAAACATTGTTTCAGAGTTACGCCTGTAATAAACGATTTGATACAATTTCAATAGTTTTGTATATAATATAGAAACAATAATTCAAGAAACGTATGTGTGTACCACCTGTTCTGTGGTGTGTACTATTCACATACTTCTTTCTATATACTAGGATACATAATATCTTGGAATGACAAAATCATTCAAGAGTTACATGTAAATATTATACATTTGGTATAAAAACAGGTATTTTGAATATCAAATAATATAGCAAAATTAATTCAAAGAATGTATATTTATCTATTTTAAAATACTAGAATACGTATTCAGAAATAGCAAACATTATTCCAGAGTCACGCCTGAACAGACAGTTTGATACAATACTAAGAATTCTGTGCAGCAAATAATATAGCAACAATAAAACAAGATACCTATGTATTACATATTATCTATACATCAACATACTAAAATACATATTTCGAAACAGGAAACACCAAAGTCACGCTTCAATAGTTCGACACTAAGTATTTTGAATGGCAAATAAGTAATTGTATTCCCATCACCACAAAGGATTGTCTCCGTCGTCACGAACGAACCCAATTTGACGGCATTCAAAGATACTATCGCACCTGAACCAATATCTGAATAGTGAATGCAACAGAACGCGCTTGAATGAAGCTTGTTATCTTCGGATGCACTGGATTGTTCTGAACGATAGTTTCCTTGAGTACTAATTTTGCAGACATTTAATTATAAATTCGAATAAATATAATAAGTAATGACATAATTGTTAAAAGAAAATAAGTAATAAGTCATCATCATCATCATCAGCCTCTATCCGTCCACTGCTGAACATAGGCCTCCCTCAATGAACGCCAAGATGGCCGATCCCTTGCCACTCGCATCCAACACGGACCGGCCACCGCACGGAGATCGTCTTCCCACCTGGTCAATGGCCGACCAACACTTCGTCTACCTAAACGTGGCCTCCACTCTAGAACCTTATTGCCCCATCGGCCATCCGTTCTTCTGAGTGTGTGACCAGCCCACTGCCTTACCTTAGTTCTCTGACCGATGTCTTCCTTCCGAATCCTATCTGTCAAAGAAATACCCAGCATAGCACGCTCCATAGCACGTTGAGCTACGGCAAACTTGCGGAACAGTCCTATATTTAGAGGCCACGCTTCAGCCCCGTAGGTCATCACGGGGAGAACGCATTGGTCGAAGACTTTCGTCTTCAAACTCTGCGGTATAGACGACGTGAGAATATGGCTAAGCTTCCTGAATGCTGCCCCTCCCAATTGAATCCTCCTATCGGCTTCTCTCTCGAAGTTGTGTAATAAGTATTAGAGATAAATTAAATATAAGCATAACGGTAAGTTTTTAAAACTACGTGGCTTTGATTTAATAGTCGCTCGTGTGGTCGCTGCGCTAAAAAAACGTTTCTAAATGTTGTTGAATGTTGAAAAATCAAAAGAGGATAATAATGTCATAGTATTTTTTACGCTGACCTAAATTATATTGAAAAAATTACATTAAAAATAACATGTCCAGCTACAAATAGATGAGTGGGGAGCGCTTATAATAATTATATCTCGGTATTAATTTATTTTTGTCTTTTGAGTGCCTATTTGAGGTTTTGAAGTCGGTTTGTTTTTTGTATAAATTTATTTCACCCTTTTTAGTGCAAAACAAGTTTTAATTTTAAGTAAAAGTTGTACTTAATTTTTTATTTCTCAATTTTTAGCGAACTGAATATTTTGGCATACAGAAACGTATGAAGTAAGTCCAACGCAAGGTAACTGCTGTAAATCGTTAAGGAATTCCGTTGAGTGTCTATGGTCTTCATTGACAGACCTGTAATGGCATTAATGTCTCATATGGGTGCAAAGTTCTCATCAATATACATAAATCAAGCCCAAACCCAAAAAGCTGAAAATTGTTGAGGAGTCCCCTCGACTGTCTTTCGACTCCCTCATTAGATCGACTCCAGATTTTCATGAAATTGTAGTGCTATAAAATACTTAATGAATTACAAAACGCACTAGTCACCCCTACAAATTTCGAAAGTTCCCCTCGATTTCTCTGGTTCATCAGATCCTGGTTTCCTTATCATGGGACCATCCTTGAAATATCTCCATTCGAACAAAAAAAGAAACATCAAAATCGATTCACATTTGCCAATAAATATCGATGAACATACACTAACAAAAGATACATAATATAGACGAACAGAGTAACCTCCTCCTTTTAGGATTTGGTAAAAACTAGTCAAACATGAAAATTTTGCACTTTTAAAATAAATAAACCGAACATTTAATTACAACTCAATACCAAAGCTTGCTATTAACACAAAATATTGACTTTGGTAAACGTTTCTCGGTATCTCCGGACTTGTGGCGGCTGCGGTTCACGCTTGACCGGTCTTTGACACTCCATCGAACACAAACGCAACTTATTGTTCGCTTGAAACAATCATATCTCCTATTTTCCATGTTTACGACGAAACTGGTAGATATGACTAGGGTGTAGGATGTACTACTAGGGTGGGTGACTAGTAGGGTGTAGCAGATCTAAAAATATGAATCGCAGTACGGATATGACTGGATATGCAGGCACAAACACGGACAACCAAGTGATATGATTATGGTTCGGTTTTGTCATTTTGATAAATTTAGTAAGAGGTAGTGCCATGCTGCATTGCAGCCGAACGGGTTCTACACGACCGGGGTGGTACCTCTCGCTCACATAACACTGGCGTCAAGTGACAGTTATGCTGTCGCGTTTCGTGCGGTTTGTGAGTTTCTGGTGGACCATTGGGGGGATAGGAAAAAGGAGGGCAATGCATCTGCATAACCTCTGGTTGTGCAGATGTGTATTTTCGTCGGCACCGTAAGACTCGGACTGCTCATTTGCCCCTTATGACATAAAAAAAGGAATGAAACTGACTTAGAATGCTTCTTATTTCATTTTACCCATGTCATGGTCTTCCCTCCATATCAGGCGAGGAGATGGTTGGCGAATTCCACTTGCATCATTTTTATCGCCTTATGTGAACAACTAACTTAGTTTATTTTTTTTGATAAGAATAAGAATTGCTCAGTTGACTTTTTCCTAAAAAGTCCTCTCGGCATATAAATTTCTGAACGTTGAATATCGGAGAAGTTAGTCTGAATTACGCGTGTTATGCAAATGTGGCTTGAGAGGGTTCAACGAAACTTGTTGAAAGCATCCGTGAGGTAAGTTTAAAAATTCAGTAGGCTAATGGTGATAGGCTATCATTGGGTAAGACGCGAATTTTGGATGCGCTCCGCGAATTTTATGATACACTCAACCTAAAGTGTGATAAGTAATTTATAAAAAAATTACGATCTGTTTACTGCATTAGCTACATACCATCGTCATCTAGTACATAATACCCTTAAATAAAAATATACTTTAATTCACTTGCTTTTTTTTTTGGACGCTTTCACACCACGTCAATCTGGCCCCGTGCTAAGTACTCGAAGAACTTGTGTTACGGGTACCAGACAACGGAAATATATTTAATAATTTTATACTATACATATATTTAAGATTTTTATTATATAATACACATATTTAATACACATCCATGACCCAGGAACACAGAAAATATTTTTGTTCCCTGGCGGGATTCGAACCAGCAACCTCCAGCTTGAGCGCCAACGCACTTACCACTGAGCTACATAGGTCGGTTTTATCATATTCATCTATCATACTATAATGTTTTATTTTGGTCTTGTAAATAGAACTTCATTTAGATCGATCTAGGTAGGAATAGATCTGGGTCGATGCATTTTTGTGTTACCTGCTTGGGTATTATCGTTTGATGAAGCTAAACTTAGCCAAGTCAAGTCTAAAGAAGGAGAAGTAATTAGTACGAGTATCGAAGTCATTTTCATATCAAGCTAGGATCTTGGTGCCACAAGACTTGTACTCCGCGTGAATATATTCAAATTTAACCACGAACCCATAAACGAGTGCGAATGTCTGTGGTGTATTTTTTATTTAAAATACATTTAACCTAGGTTTATAGTTCACAGTAATATAAAACATGTTAAATGGTGTGGTTATTCCTGTATTGTTCCACGTAACTAGAGGAGAAATTATCATAATATTTTCTTACCTATTTTTTTGTTGTCGCAGTGGAAATATGCAGGCATTAACCCAGGGATGGGTTGTCTCCGGGGATATGTGGCTGCTACCCAGGAAATTGTAAGGTAATCCCTGATCACTCTCATCGCTATGACCCGCTGCATACTCCGCAGCAGGGCCTAGTACCTAGTGGTGAGGGAGTCTAACCAAATTGGGGCTTTGTACGTGGCTATACTCCAACAGACTCCAAAGTATAGCCGCCTGCCGGCTTTGCTGGGCCCTTATGATAGCAGCACTTTCCTCCCAGGTTCACGGAAGATCAGGGCTTGGGTCATCTCAAAACGGACCCGAAGACCCAGTCGATCTATGCGGCTAGCAACGAGGGATACTCCCGCCTACTTGGATGGTTGTCTTACCTAATCTTATTAGGTAAGACAACTATATTTAAGACAAGAATTTATAGGTATCCATAGGTCCATTGATTCATCTTCATCAGTGGACGGATTCGATGATAATAAAAGTATCGTGTACATAATTGCATCACTATCGTAATTTTATTTCTTATTACTATTATTTATTTATTCTGTGACATTATACAATATTTTGTACACTTTATACCTTTTGTACCAGTTTTGTACAAACAATAGCATTTATATAAAACGTATAATCGACAGATGTTTAGACTGCAGTTTCTGACATCTGCAGTTCCGGCTAGAAAATTTTCATATCCATTTTTACTCGATTCAAGTTTCCACGGGTTCCGTACAAGTTGCCAAAACTTTTCACTCTGCGAGCGATTGGGGAGGAGTAGATAAACGAAAAATCCATGTTTAAATTCTTTGTTATCGTTATGAGCTGACTTGGAATGAGATGAATGTGATATCAGATCAATACTTAAGGCAATAAAGTTTTCTTTATCAAACTTTCGACAAAGTGAATAATTGAGTTTTGAAGAAAGTGGTGTGAGATTGATCTTGAGAAACGCAATATTGAAATTAAAGGTTTTTCATAACTTTGACAAGGTCTCAAATTAGTCAATGTCGCTTATTCTGTGGTGAAGATATACAAAAATTAACCACTTACGCACATAAGTTGAAAAAAAATGTCAGCATGGACTAAAATATTTATGTAGACTCAATAAGAGTCAGACATTTACTGGAAGAACTCCGATACCCGGCTCCGCGGCCGGACCATGTTGGATGCTAGTGGCAAGGGATTGGCCGTCCTAGCGTTCATTGAGGGAGGCCTATGTTCAGCAGTGGACGGATAGAGGCTGATAATGATGATTATGTTGCTTCCAGAAGGTAAAATTCGAAATAATCTCTTGTAATTAAATATGGTTACATTTAAAACTAAGTACCGTACTTTACAAATGCGTTTTAGTAATAAGGAAGTATGCAGAATATATTTAAAAATTAAAACTAGTAACTTTTGTTATTTTTATCAAAACTAAAAAGCATTTTAACTTTTATACAACTTGGTACCATAAAAATAACTTCTTTTTACAAAAATCCGGAAATTGCTTTGAATATTCAATGTAGATATCCTCTGTGTTGTTTCTACAAAATCTGTGATATTTTTTTCAAAAGCTCCTCATATTAAAGTTGTAAATAACGAAAAATATATCAAAGCTAATTGGAAGCACCAAACATCAAACAAGACAATCTATCTAAACTTTCCCCATAATATATAATTACAAAACACCGCGATTTGTTCTAAAAGTTTTCTCGTAAAAGATCGCAATTATTCTACGATACAGCAGCAAGGTAAGAGCACTTCTAGCGAGTTTTCAATCGTTTTTTTTTTTTGCTTTTCAACATAATAGAAGTCATTAAAACTTTTTGATGGCCGCCACTTATTTGTTACGGATATCGCCAGCCTTAGGATATAAAAAAAGCCGTTAAAATTAATATTTTTACTTTTGCTATATGAGAATAAAAGATATTTATTTGCACACATAAAATATGAAGAAGTATCAGCAATAAAAGTGTTTCGTGCACCAGTTTGTGTGAGTATCTTCATCCTCCTTGAGAAAAAAATATTTGTACTGGATCTTAGTGATATATTTTTTCTTTGTTTAGGTAAAGCAAAAACAACCTTAGTATGTTATATATAGGTCAACTCTTTAATTGTCTTAGGTGATGAAGACCACAAACAGGCTATCTGTTTTATTGCAAAATTTTCTTAAATTTTGCACATTAGTTGCATGGTATTAAAATTCTCATAAAACACTCTGATAATTATTAAAAATATCAAAATGTTCTTGTTTTTAGGCGTTCAATCCACAAAATAGTGCATGAAAGAATATTGTTTAAGAACTCAATAAGTTGTTATTTTCGCGGCACTTTGAAAACCAAATACACAAGTAGAATGAAACAATTACACTATTCTAGCATCTAGAGTCTAGACAATGGCATTATCTAGCGTATAATTGAATTTCGTGTAAGCTCAAGATTAGGACATATTCGGGATCAAGACGAATCTTACAAGAGATAATTTGTAGAAACTGGTTTACAGTTTCGGTTGCATGTGCAGTTTGATCTCATCCATTATTTATGTGACATATTTATTGTTCTGTATTATCTCCTAACTCTATTATATGCTCTTTGAGTGGTAAGGACTTTATATATAACTGTTTTAAAAAGTTATATACGTATATTATAATATATTTTAATTAAATTTTCGCTTAGAGCTGTATGTTTTTACGAATATTGCAATTATAGCAAGGGGGAGGGGCATTATTTTGCGGCAATAGAAAATCTTGGAGATAATTGAAGCAATTCTTGAATTCTTGGAAGATTTTACAAACAGTTCAAATCCTTACGCAAAATCGCCGCCAGGCGGTAGCATGGCGTGCCCTAAATGAATTTCATTCCATCTGATCTATATATCAGTTCTGTTTATTTATAGTATTATAATTATGCTTCTGGTTGGTTACCTTTTCAAAGACAATATAATTATATTTTTTATATTTTCACGAGTATAATTTACTTAAGCTATATTTGAATATTAGTTATTTCTGGAAAACCGTTTATTCTAGGTCTTCTTTGGTTAAGAATTCACCTGTAAAGCGACGAATATATATGAAATATGACGAACTATATGCTAAAGCCCTTGAATATTGATATATTATGTTGCTCTAATCAGGACCGAATTAAAATAACCTAATTAATTTATAAATACTGTTGATTAGTACTAACCAACACCAAAAAAGGTTTTATATATTTTAGTTTTGATGCAGACCAATAATGTTACGTTTTTTTCCTGAAAGTTATTCCACAATTGTGGCTAAATATGAACTAATTAAAATTTTGAATTGTTATTTGGACATTCTGATCCTGAAACTGAACTTTATTTTCGTACACTAGCGTTAGATACAGTCAGAACAAACATAACGTTTTATCACCGGCGTTTCAGTTTCGGCCTCATATCAGCCCGCTAATTTCAATGTCCCGCAAAACTAATTTACATAATTAATTCCCCACATACATCGCCACTGTGAAATATTAAAATTACGGCTTGGTCCCTTCATTTAAATTTCTAAATTGTCGGAAGGATTACACCAAAACCGCCCGACCAATTTTCATGCTTACGTATTTCGAATACATGTGGTTCATTGTTCAAATTATATTTATTGTTTATTATTTTATTGGGCACATATGGGTAAAGTGATTCCAACATGAATGGACAATTGTGGACAAAAGTGAATTTGAGTTTAATAAGGCTCGAAAGTATTTCACTGGAGGGAAATGGATTATTGATGAAAAAAGTTTTAGTATGTGACTTAATATTTCTCGTAGCTTCGGTCTTAAACTTAATTTTATTACTCCTAAATAGGAAAAAATTGTGTTATTTAAGAACCTTCAACTAACTCCGGATACGATTATCTCCCTGTAAAATTTTATTCGTAAAAAATAAGATACTGACTAGTCAATGGTCTTAGTGCGGTTTCCATTCCAAAACGTTTTTGCCCTATCACCTCCCGGTTCCACAAAGTATATTATCAACAACACACCGCCTTTCAATATTACTATTTGCAAAAAAAAAAATTATGTTAGTTGGATAGGCAAACTGGCAAACGTACCACCTGATGGTAAGTGGTCGACGTCGCCCATGAACATAAACTAGTATACCTGGAACGAGTCCAGGCAACTCATCTATGTGTTGTATATCCTGAGACATAAGATGTTAAGTCTCGGTGCCAGTAATTACACTGCCTGTCTTGCCCTCCTCTCCGAAACACAGCAAAGCTGTCTCACGGGAGAAACAAGCAAGATGGTGGTACCCATGCAGCTGGGAGCGCGGCACAGCGCTTCCCTCCCACCGGGTCTAATTCTATTATTTGACGAATTACTTTTTCATTAAGATACATTACATTAATTTTTCATTAAGTTTTTTATATCCTTGTTGGTAAGTGGTCAACGTCGCTTATCCGTTTCTTTAGAGGTGCCAATGTTATTATTACGCTGCTGATCTTCTATCCAGAAAATCTCAAAGCCGTATCAAAAAGAAACATACTTTGTGATGTTATATAAACAGTACGCGGTACAAAGTATCCCACTAATAACTTATGAATACTAACTGTTGCCCGCACTAACTTAGATTTACAGCCGTATCCGGATTGATGATGATTATTTTTATAGCCTAAGTTACTCCTTATAACATCAGATATGTCAGTGAAAGTCTCGTCAAAATGGGCCCAGCCGTTTTAGAGATTAGCCGGAACAAACAGACAGACAGACAGACGGACATACAAAAATTGTAAAAAACTTTATTTTGAAATATTTAATATGTACCGTGTTTACATCCATATGCATTTAGTAGAAAGTGTTTATTTTAATATTACAAACAGACACTCCAATTTTATTTATCTGTATAAATTAAAAAAAGCGAATTGCTAAATATTCTACCCACAAAGGATACAATAAAAACCCTAAAGCCAAACAGAAAAAGTCTTTGACCGAAAGTAGAAAAAAAATACAGCCAATTACCTTAAATGGTACACACAAAACACACCTTTGTGGACGACGACACGTAAGGAAATCCGCATAAAATCCTCTGCTCGTTCCGTCACTTCTAATGTACGGAGTATTTCGGTCCGTCAGCGGAGTTAAATAGAGCAAATTACAAGGTACGCTGCGACTGGATTAGCAGTAATTAAGAAACTATTAAATAAGCTGCAAGTGTGCATCTGCGAGTTGCAGAAAGATAGCCTTGATTATATTTTAGAGAATTGTAATGTTGGTAGCTCTGTTGCATTGTGTATATTTAAATGTGTCTTGATATGTAATAATATTGGCAGTTTACATGAACATGGATGTGTACTACTTACGTTTAGCGCGGGACTATATACTAGTCGTGATTATTAGTTCATATATATTTTTAGACATACATATTATATTATGCCAGAAATTTAATAATGTGTTTGAATGTATACTCCAGAGTTTCTAGTTTCGTCGAACTAATTAAAAGTACTTTTCGGGATTCAAACACGGGATTTCTGCATTATACATTTAACTGATGTCCAAATCGGCCAACGTATAATAAGTCGATCATCGATCGCTGTTTGTTTTAGGCTTTCACCCATTTAAAGATATATAATAATAATAATAATAATAAATGTCACACGCAACCAGAGACCATACAACACATAACAGGAGCTTGCACAACCCTTACACAAACAGACTACACTCATAGACACAACCAAGTAGCCAACATCATTCACCAAAAGCTGGCTCTTAAACATAAACTCATTCAAAACACAAATACACCATACTACAAATACACACCACAAACTATACTAGAAAATACATCACACAAACTATATTACGATCGCGCCATACTTACCGACAGAACCATACACTACAACAGACCAGACATAACTTTTATGGATAAAGCAAACAAAACCACTTATCTCATAGACATTGCAGTCCCCAATACACATAACTTACAGAAAACAATAGCTGAAAAAATAAATAAATACGCAGAACTAAAAGAAGAAATTACACAAATCTGGAAACAAGAAAAAGTATATGTCGTACCCATTGTCATTTCCTCCACCGGTGTCATTCCTAAACACCTAAAACACAGCCTTAAACTCTTAGACCTGAAAGAATCCAACTATATTGCCCTACAAAAAGCCATCATACTAAATACCTGCAGGATAGTGAGAATGTTTATGCAGATAGAAGCAAACGAAATAACACAACACAACACTCCCCTACTGTAACACACCACATGCTTCATTTACTTGGTTTAGGCCCGTAAATGTAGTTAAAACCAGCCATGAGCTGAGAACAAAAAACAGTTCCCCATAATAATAATAATAATAATAATAAGTGATACTTACAAATATTTGGGGTACCTACAAAGTACGTCAATAAACCACACAGATATAAAAACTACACTTAAATCAAAATACAAACATAGACTAAATAAAATATTGAATACCCAACAGTCCGCTAGAAATAAAACAAAAGCCGTCAACACCTATGCTATACCTATACTAACATACTCGTTTGGAGTTATCAAGTGGTCGGACACAGAACTAGAAGCTCTAAATACTCTCACAAGATCCTCATGCTACAAACATTAAATTCACCATATTCATTCGGCAGTTCAACGTTTCACCCTAAAAAGGAAATTTGGAGGTCGTGGTTTTATAGATATTAAAAACTTACATTATCTACAAATATACAATTTAAGGTCATATTTTTTCAACAAAGCTAACAGCAGTAATATACATAAAGCAATAGTTAATTTATCTATTTCTGGAACACCACTTCAATTGAATAATGAAGAGTTTGATCCGCAATAAAAAATCTTAAAAGAGGAACAAAAAATAGAAAACTGGAAGGGAAAAGCGATACATGGAAAGTACCCCTATCAACTACAGCAAGACCACGTAGACAAAAATGCATCCTGTACCTGGCTTATGAAAGGCAACATATTTGGTGAAACTGAAGGATTTCTTATAGCTATTCAGGACCAAGTCATAAAAACCCGCAACTACTCCCGACATATACTTAAAGAAATAATGCAAACTGATAAATGTAGATTATGTCACCAAAGCACCGAAACTATCGACCACATTACTGGAGGCTGCAGTGTACTGGCTAACAAGGAATATACTCATCGCCACGATAACGTCGCCAAACACATTCACCAGCAACTCGCCCTAAAATATAAGCTCCTGGACGCCTACACACCTTACTACAAATATAAACCGAAGAACGTTCTAGAAAATAACACCACAAAATTATACTGGGACCGCGACATCGTAACAGATCGAACCATCCTAAGTAACAGACCTGACATTACACTAACACTTAAACACTCTAAAGTCCCATACCTCGTAGACATCGCCGTACCTAACACACACAACCTAACACACACAACCTAAAACAGAAACACACAGAAAAAATACAGAAATACATACCTCTAGCCGACGAAATTAAGATGTGGCACCAGGATACCGTCACCATAGTCCCCATCATTATATCTTCTACTGGCATAGTACCTAAAACTTTAAATACTGCTTTAAAAACATTACAGTTACCTGCTGCCACATACATTCCTCTACAGAAATCAATAGTCCTTGACACATGCTCAATAGTCCGTCGTTTCCTAGATCCAACTATGCTTGCATTTAATGATAACAGAGACACCACAAACATTTCAACACATGGAACACTAAACACACACCACTAGTCACTATCTACATCAACAAAAAGAAACAAGGATACTTGGCGTAAGCCCGTACCGAGTTTTGTAAAATAACCGACATAGAGTCGAGCATAAGAAATACCTTTTTAAATAATAATAATAATAATAATATCTATGGACGCTTCTGACCACGTCAATCTGGTCCCGTGGTAAGTTCTCGAAGAACTTGTGTTACGGGTACCAGACTACGGGGACTCTCTTCAGACATGCCATTTTAAACTTTTCAGGTTTTCATAATTTCCTTGTTGAGCAACGTCAAGACTGATGGTAAGTGGACTGATAGAGTTCTGAAGTAGAAACCACATTTGGGAAGATAATGAGGTCCGGCGACCTTCAACTAAATGGGAGGGGTCATCGCGCTACCCGGTTTTAGTAGAATGCGAGTGGCGGGGATCGACCATCTTGGCGGTTCTTGATAGAGGCCAGCATCGAATGGATAAAGGTATTCTGAAAGCAACATTTACATTGTCAAGTGCATATGAAAATTCCAGTCATTTGTTACATTGTGCATGATATTATACCATTTTGTTTCCTATTGAAACTACTTAAAACTGTAAGGTTATATTTAACAGCGTCGAGTTTTCTTAGTCACGCAAAATTACTTCATTAACGGCAAGTGGAGAAATGCTGCAATTTTTAAAGTTACGTAATAGCCTCTTATTAACTTAGCAATGCACGATTCTAGGAAATGCTAACAAGGTTTTGGAGAAAATTTGTAACGTGCGTCTTTCATTAGAATTTGTTTTATTTATTTATTTAATAGGTACACCAACAGCACCATATATCACAACATTCGTATATAGAATACTAGTGGCACCGACAGACGTTGTACAAAATATGTTTTTTTGTGAATCTAAACCATCCTCGAATCCCCTTGAACTCACACAAAAAAAATCATCAAAATCAGTCCAGCCGTCTAGGAGGAGTTCAGTGACATACACACGCACACAAAAAAAAAATATAAAGATTAATAAGGTACAATATTTGATATGTATGCTACTAAAAGGTATACACAGCATTCACCACAAGCATAGCATAGTTCATAAAATAGAAACAAAAACTTAAAAAATTATAAGAAAATAATTTGGAATAATTAAATTTGCATAAATATAGAAATATACACATATCTTATTTATTAAAAATAAATATTGTTTGTGTGCTTAGAATTACATCATGTTAACTAAGCCAGTGGTAAGATTGAATGAACATTAACACTCGTTGGAAACATCTAAATCTATACTAATAGTATAAAGCTGAAGAGTTTGTTTGTTTGAACGCGCTAATCTCAGGAAGTACTGGTCGGATTTGAAAAAATATTTCAGTGTTAGATAGCCCATTTATCGAGGAAGGCTATAGGCTATATATATAATTCAATACATATAAACTCATTAGATCCGGGGCACCTCACCAAAGGTGGCAATGGTGGCACTCGCTGGGTTTTCGTGGGTAGAGCTGCGTCCACTTACCAGGTTTCGGGCACAGCGAGTCCCACATAGCCGCCTGGGGAGACCCACTCCCCTGCGGGATCCCTCAGAGCATTTCCCGGTGTTATAGAAAAAAAACTCGTAGACCATAGAAAATTGTATTAGTATCATTACGATTATCATCCTCTTTATCTAGCGCTATCATCATCATTATCATCATTCTCAGTCCTAACAGTATATATAATTCTTCTGGTATAAGCATTATGGGATCAGTCGTCTTTGCGTACATTGTAGGAGGCCTATGCTCGGCAGTGGACGGATAAAGGCTGACGATTGTGATGATGATGATTTGTCTAAAATATTAAAAATAGTGTATTGTATAATCATATTCCGTTATTTAGGATAAATAAAAAATAGTAAAACAAAACGCAGCCAAATTGTTTCAATAACAATATATAAAATTTTGTTTCAACTTACCCGTATGTAATATAGTAATAATAATAATATCTATAGACGCTTTTCACACCACGTCAATCTTGTCTCGTGGTAAGTTCTCGAAGAACTTGTGTTACAGGTACCAGACAACAGAAATATCCATGACCGAGGAACACAGAAAACTTTTTGTTGCCTGGCGAGATTCGAAACCGCTACCTCCGGCATGAGCGCCAACGCGCTAACTACTGAGCCACAGAGGTGGTCATAGTGTTTGATATTTTGAATATAAAAAAATATAGAAAAAATATACAATACATTTTTAATTAGAAAATCTGTATAAAAAATATTTGTAAAAATACCTAACCAGTCATAGGGACTGCCGATAGCAGTGAGAACTTATAACTTAGAATTTGGCGAGTTCCATGATTTTTGTTCACCCAAAACGTGCTCAACGCGCAGAAGTTTTCACTTCAATAAAACTGTACATTTATATTAATGCAAAGAAAATTAATGGTATGTTAAAAATAATGTTATTTTCTCATCATGTTCCATTTATACAGTTTGATTCAATTTCTTTCATCGTTCTGAACTTCTACAGTTTTATTGACAAATCTAGTTACAGATTTCATCTACAAGTAGATCGTATTTTCCGTCCAGCCATAATTTAAAATTATTTCAAGTGATTTTGTATGTTTGTGGGATAGGCAAACGGATGGACAAGTGACCGTCGTCATTGAACATACACAAATGAGTTTACTTAGAACTAGCCCAAGCAACTCATTTATGCCTAAGGTGTAAGTAAGTAAGTAAGGTGGTAAATCTCGTTACCTGTAATGTAACATGTAACAATAAATGTAGGTAACTGCTAAATACACTGCCTGTTCTGCTCTTTTCTCCGAAAAGCTTCTTCGTTCGAAGCCGTCCTTGTTGTGACATAGCAAAGCTGTTTCACAGAAAAAATAAGCAAGATGGTGAAATGCAGCAGACGCGCGGCAGCCAGCACAGATAACATAATATCACGCATGATTTCACAGATTTAAAATTTAGACTGATTTGTTGAAGATTTATAAAAAAAGGAAGCAAAAAAGTGTGATTTATTATTATTTTTTAATTGATATTTGCAAAAAGTCACTATTACTAATACTAAATATTATAGACTTTAATTCTGTGCTTGTGGGTCAAAAATAATATCATCTTTTTAGGTGATCGTAATATTTATTAACCATCCATAGATGATTTCAATGAAACCTACTTTTTGGAGATGAGGTAAATCAAAAGTAATTAAAGTATAGGTATTTAAGAATATTAAAGCTTTCATAATAATATGTAACCTTGACTCAAACCAAATCATAAGTTTGATGTTGATATCGTAAAGAAAGAAGTATAAACAAAAAATGTAAAATCCAGGTATATTGCGTACAGACCTCTACGGCGGGGCCAATAAAATTCAGACTCCAATTTTTGCGACAAGCTGATACGCTCGTATATTACACTGGTATCTATAATGTTCTCCCGCGGGATCTGGGTATGGATACTGGATGACGCTTCTTGTAAATAATTCACATTTTTTACATACGCTTTCTTGGAAATTGAAATTCTTTGTGAAATAAGGCATCGGTTTTACCTTAGAAGCCGGCTTAGTTTATTAGTATGGATCAAAGTCTGGGTTCAACCTTGATCTAAAAATAGATCCTGTATCGGTTTCTAATGTTTACTCGAATTTCACTCGGATACAAGTCCTCCCGTGACCATGGTTTTTTTATAGCATAGGACGGCAAACGAGCAGTCGAAACCGTTGGCGACTATCGACGCCCGTACACATCTGCACAACCAAATATTATGCAGATGCATTGCCCTCCTTTGCACTATCCCCCCAGTGGGCCACCAGAAACACAAACCACACGAAATGCAACAGCATAGCTGTTACTTGACTCCGGTGTTATGTGAGCGAGAGGTACCACCTCGGTCATGCCGGCCCAATTCGGCTACAAAGCAGCATGATACTACCTCTTACTAATCATAATGATATATGTTGCTGTAAAGTTATAATGAATAATTTTGCTGTAAGGTATCCGAAACGTCTGTTTCATTTTTGTTTCGTTTTAAAATAGATTCTAAACATTATTTTTTTTGCAACAGACCGCCGTCAACAGCCCTGGGTGGGGTCTGATGGTGTGTGGGACTCGCGGCAAATATCTGTGTCAAGTACTATAACCCCGCGAGTGCCACCATTGCCGCCTTTGGTGAGATGCCCCGGATCTGTTAAGCATCATGGCACTTCGACGGCTAGTCAGCCCCCCAATGGAACGATGCCATTTCCACAAAGGCATTGTCACGCGCTACAGAAAAACTCCTTCTAACGTCGGAATAGTGCAATGGGGTGAGGTTCTCTTCGCCGTTGTCCCCCTACTCTTTTGTCCCCTCTTCTTATAAGAGGGACAAAAAGCATCCCCCTTAGTTTAATTGGCTTCGCCCAAGGTGCTGGGTTCACCTTAGGCTACTGAGCCCCATCGCCATGACAAAGCTTGAACCATTGTGGGGAAATTGGCAACGTCTAGGTGAATGACCTAACGAAACTTGAGAAATAGTTTTGTATTTACAGCATGTGTTAAAATTGTATAAGTGAAAGTAATTCACTGTTGCCATACTGTTCAATGTTATTTGATGAAAGTTGGCATACGAACTACTATCACGATACCCAATATGTGGTTTAAATTAATGTCGTTATGTACTCACTCAGTACAAAAGTCCACGACTTGGTGCAGACATCATCATCATAGAAATTATCTACACTGAGATTCGAACCCACGACCGCTGCGTAAAGTGTCCAGTAATTCTGACCACACGACCAGCCGGCCGTTAAAAATAATCATTGACGTATCTATGGGTGCGTTTCCGGCCTTTAAACGAAAAGGTCGATCTAGTATAACACTATCAACGTGTGAAATATGAAATATAAATAAAATCGAAACCCTACCCGGTATCGAATTAAGCTAATGCGCCAGACGTTAACTGTTCGTCATTAATATGCGTGGAAAAATATTGAAATGATACCCGCGGAATTACGCTACCAATT
Organism: Helleia helle; assembly: GCA_963853865.1. Classification (NCBI taxonomy): domain Eukaryota; kingdom Metazoa; phylum Arthropoda; class Insecta; order Lepidoptera; family Lycaenidae; genus Helleia; species Helleia helle. Next base: position 20,957,836 of record OY971423.1, on the reverse strand, counting down.
TATATAATTAATGTATTCAAACATTTGTGATGTTTTTCACCCCAAGTCTTTAACTTCAGGTTTAAAATCTTTTAGTTCTAAATACGGATCTATATAATAATGTAGATTTTAGAGAAGGGACGATTAAGGGTTGTCATTTCGCAAAAATTACAAATGTTTATTTACGAATCCCATCACCACCATTAACAACCTTCTTTCCACCGCCGAACATGATCCTCTTTTAATGTAAGCTAAGACAGTTGATCCCGCGACACTCAAATCCAACTAGAACCGATACCACCGCGGAGATCGTCACCCAGTATATTTAAAAAATTAAGAACAATAACTTTGTTACCTATTTTGTCCTCTTATTTGTTTTTCCTAGTTACTGATATATCCTAGAGTTTATTTCTTCGATTTGACTTCAAATAGTAAAAAAGTTATACGCTTGGATCGTAACCAAAGTTTAAAGAACTTTACAGCAGTTTTGGAATATAAATTTGATCAATATTCGATTTAAGGACTTGCTTGTCATTTTAAGAGTATATTCTTTAAGAGCATAAAGCAAAATTTGAATACCAAGCTATTCAGGCATGCCTTAATAATTGTAAACAAAGTGAGAAACAAATGCTCCTTGCATTTGAATATTACTCCTTCGAACGTAATGAAAGACGTAAAAATGTTAGCCATGCAGCAGTTATAAAGTGTGAGAATAAGCAGTAATAAAACATAATTATCATATCATAAGAGTGGCAAGGGGTCGGCCGTCATGGCGTTCATTGAGGGAGGCCTATGTTCAGTAGTGGACGGATAGAGGCTTATAATGATGATTATGTTGGTGATGATATCATAAGAGTACAGAAAAAAGAGACATTATCCATGAGGCCTAGTAGGTGGCGGTCACCATCTGCGAAACCATCATTTCGCAGAAGAAGGCCGTGGAGCGGGACGGATAGGGCGACGCCACATACGTCCCGCTCCATCGACGTAGGACGGGAGTGTGGAGGAGGCGCTATGCGCTCCTCCTGCCTCTCAACTAACGGGATTAGGGGTGAGGTTGGTACCTACCCCAGTAGAAAAGATAAGCCGTCAGTGGGAGCAGTGCTTCAGGTTGTCAGAGTTCCCCTATAAAAGGAGAAAGCCCGGTCCACCCTTTTGAGGGAACCCTCTGGAAAGGTCTGGGACACTCCTCTTCAAGCGGCTGAAGTTATCCCCGGGTGAATGCGCAAAGAATATCTGAAAAAAAAATTGAATTATTTTGCTTCGAATTTCATACTTGAGTAGTTTCAATCCTAGATAGACAAGTAAGAGTCAACAACCATATAATCTATTGACTCTGCTATTGCAGAGATAGGTCTTATATAAATATGTTTTTGACATACAATCTGGTTTTGGCATCTTCTTCTAAAAATAGTCCACAATGTTACTGACGTTTATTACTTCATTCAGTAAAAGCTACATCGTCTAGACTCTAGACTTTAGACAATCATACGATTCATGCATTTGAATAATTTATATAGTGGCTAGAGAACGTTTTAAGTCAACTTAAAATAGAGAAATTGCACTAAGAATTTTACGTAATTGGTTTAAGAATGCTGACGTTTTGCGGCTGAGTAGCACAAGCAATGCATCTAACCGCAAAGCTCTCGTCATCTGCAAAGTTAGGGATGGCGCACACTGGGAGACTTGGTTTCTGTAATTGGAAGAATATTATTTTATTATCGTCCATTTTTACGCGTTCAGGTAGATGAATTGTTGGTGAACATTAACCAGGTTGGAAGACGATCGCCGTACAGTGGCCGGTCCGTATTGCATGCGAGTGGCGAGGGATCGGTTCAGCAGTAGACGGGTAGGGGATGATGATGATGATGATGATTGTCAATTATTATATGACGCATTCGTAGTCATTATGATAAAAATCATTATAATTATCATAATCATCATCAATGATCATCAAAAAGAATGATCTTCATTTCATGAATTTGTAATTTCATATTGAAGTCAGAACAGAAAAAAACATAAAGTATGTTTATTTTGGTTTTTTTTTTTCAATATAATTCACTAAATTACTTAAGAAGCGTCATACTTAGATTGAACTAATTGTTGAAACGGTTGAATTGTAAAATTTGCATCTAAACAAGCTTTGGTCATACAAATTTTTTTCTTCAACGGGATTCGAGTCCATTACTATTACCGCACTGCCAATCACTGCGCTAGAGAAGACCTACAAACATTCAATAATCTAGTTCTATAATCTGGCAAACCGTAATTGACTTTTTGAGGAAAGTTTTACGCTATAGAAAATTCAGCTGGACTTCATTAAGGTCAAAAATTTTACCAAAAATTTTGCGTATAAGCTTTCAATGCAAAACTTTCATGCAGGTTTTTCGTCATCATTCGATTCCCTATCGATCCTTCTTTTTATTTACAAATAAATATTGAGAAAAAAGCAGTGCGTGTTTTTTCATCATTCGTTACATACATTTTTTAAATTTTATAATTACCTAGATACACATCCATGACCTGGTTGCCTGCATATGTATCATACTAACTTCTTATCTGCACTTGGCTGGGTTGTACCCAACCTCTAGCGTGTAGATAGTCAACTGATTTAGCAGTATTTTAATATATTGAAAGCAATTAAAACACATTGCACAGATTAAAGAGAAAAAAAAAGCACGAAAAATAACTGTTTTAAAGGCACACTGGTAGATACGGCTCGCTTGACGAGAAAAAGTGATGACATGAATGACAAGTGAACAACGTTATAATATAATCCTCAATTTAACTCAAGATTAGCCCTTAAATTGAAAGGTACTGTCTTTTTTCTAAAACACCGCATAGTGATTTATCGGGAGAAATAAAACCCATGCTAACGCAACATAAAGGGCCTCCCACCAATAAGCGCAGTACGCATATTAATAAAAGAATTTGAAACAGCAATTATATTATTCATGCTATAATTTATTGCTGCGGAATCTCTAAAGTAGGCTATGCGTTTTGTTAAATTTAAATAGCACATAGTTTCATAATGCGATTTGTTAAATTTAAATTACCTGTAACCTATTTGAATAAGCAAATGCAGGGCTGTTTAACGACCAACTGGTGTAAGTTAATCATGCGGATAGTTTCGGTTCGAATCCCAGCAAGGGTGTATTTTATAAACATAATATTTTAATGATCAATATCTTTTACGAGAAGAGAGCATATTTTGTACGATTTCTGGTACTGCTAACTGGTTCTGACACTATTAATAAATATTTAGACAATCAAATCGGCAAAAGTTGGTGTTTAGAGAGAAAAAAAAAGGAATATTTTAGATAAGAGATAAAATCGTGAGAAAATTCAATTTATACATATTTAAAATTCTAAAGAAGAAGTTGTAGAAAATTTTATATACCTATCTGGCATACCTACAGGTAAAAGCACAAATACATTTTGAATTTTGTTATTACTTATAATTAATTAAAAATAATTCGGTACTTTATAATTTCTTTCTGTCTGTATATGCGAGATTCCATAGTAATAAACCGTAGAGTGGAGGTTAAACGTACCAGGTCAGTAGTCCATAGATTTATACGATTAATTAACATCTGTTATCGACGTTTTTCTTCACTTACCCCTAATAGAGTCGTGTTCCGGGAGGCTGGTTCCACCGTTAAATTGAATTTGCTTGCCCGTTTCCCTCGTTACTGGCTAAGCTATTTTAATTTCGGCGTACTAGTTTCAACGGAAAAAATATTTCAAAACCAATATTGGTGTAAATATTTTTCTTAGTAGTTTTAGTTAATTAATACATAATTGTGTTAGGTTTTAGGTTTAGGTATATATTATTTGAAGCGAGTGGTATGGGAATGGGTTAAATAAAAGAGTCTTATAGCATCAGAAGCAGTGGACGAAAAAGGGTTGATGGGTAGATTTTTACTGTCGCATACTTGCTATACTTGGATTTCAAATAGTCGAATTTAATACGAAGTTCTATAGACGCTATATTACTATAACTAGCAGACAACAGTCTTGTCAAAAGTCACCTTTGAAATACAAGCGAGAGTCATCAAAGAAAATTGCACTGCAATATTACTTTTCTCATCGCATGTCATAATATGTTTACTCAAATGCTAAACTTCTCAATTATATTATTAAACATTATTATGTTTAGAATTCGACGCCGTTCATTATTGCACTTGGATTTTTTTATTAACATGTGAGGGAAATAAGCTACATTTATCTACCCTTTCTCACCTGGCTGCAGGTAAGTATAGCAATCATAGAGATGGGTGCCTACTACAGTGAGATATACAATATAAAATATTGACTGTTTTAGCTTACTACATGTAATTAACATGAAAAGGTAAAAATAATGAATAAATTAGTTGTTAATTAATTAATATTAATTGCAGCAGATAATGAAATCAGCCTATAAAAATTGTTTCATCTAATTAACAGTTGAGGGTTTATTTTTCTAATCCCGGATCTTATTCTATTATGTAATTCTCTACAAATGAACTTTATTTGTCCCATGTCTATTCTACTGAGTTATAGCATAATAGGATATTTAACATTTTTTTACTTTTATTTTGCAGAGCTCGATATTTCGACATGTTAACTTTCATGTTAACATAAAAGCATATATAGCTAAATGATTATAGCATTATATCGCTGGGCAAGGGTCTCCTTTTTAAACCAGATAAGAGTACTTGTTTGCTGGAAAAATGCAGGTCGGCGAGACTAGATAGTCTTGTCAGATGGCACACAAGTTTCATATCAGTGGAAAAAGAACTTAAACTGAACTGAAAATTATTTGGAGTTGCTAAGAAGTTTAAATTAAATTATCACATCAAGGTAGTCTCAAATTGAAAAATAATGACTGCGTTGATGAAATCCCTTTAGCTAAAAAGAAGCACTTTATAATTGAACGTGATAATTCGGTACGCCTTGAATATTCCATGAAAGCAGAGTCTAAACGGAGAATGCCTTTACCGTCGCCACAACTCAGCAGCCGTACAATTAGCCGTTTGCTTTGCATAAAACAGCCGTCTCAGGGTGGCGTAAGTTATACACCATTTCCATGTTAATCAGACTTTTTTTAATGCAATAATTAAATGCATCGACTGCTTCCAGGTTTCCATAACTTTCTAAAGGTTTTTTTTTCATTTCTATTTAATAATATTGCTACAAAAGAATTCAGGCTTTAGTGGTTACAAGTAAATATTTAGAGAGGTTATAAGTCCAAACTTCGCCATGGATAGGATAATAAGTTCATAATGATCGTTATATAGTCCCGTGTCATACTATATAACCTAACCTAATATATACCCATATATTACTTCTAGAAAATATATAAAAATCAACACGCCTTAATAAAACTTCTAATAGAAATGATGCTTACAAACCATATTTGCTCCTAATTTCCGATTTGGTCCTATTCATTTAATTGATTTACATACATATATTGAAAAATCTCATGACTTAGGCCATACATTCACGTGCGCTGATTCCAGCTGATTGCACGGCCATCATCGTCAAGCAAAGGTATATTGAGTTGGATTAGGTTGAAATATAGGAGGAACCTTTAACGTAGACATTCACAAACTAATTGGATACGATTTTATTTAACATTATTTTGATTTTACTAAAAAATCTGATGCTTCTGATCTCTCATATTATGATATAATATGACACTATAATCATTTGAATCAGACAACATTTGTCGAAATATATATATTTAAAGAATTCTTAATATATCTTCAATTTTACTTCATCACTCGAAGATGCATACTTATCTTCGAAACAATATCATTGCATTGTCATCATTCAAGGGCCTATTTCAATTATTAATGAATATCATACTTAAAACTCTTAATTATCGTATCGTTATAATATGTAGTAAGAAAATGAGTTCTTTATAAAACGATAAAATGTTCATTACTTTTTATAACTATTTCCATGATTTTTGTAGCAGTTTCCACTGATTTAGCGTACCCGTATAAAATACTTTTTTATGTAGAAGGTCTCGTCCTAACAATTCTCACTAGGTTGTAACAGATGCTATTATACGCAGCGGCGGGTCAGAAGCGCTTAATCGTTTGGAACACTTTACGAGACGCAGTTTTATTCAACCCCGCTTTCCACATTTAGGGTTGGATACAGAATTTGCAAATATCTGCTTAGATATAGCATAATCGCGCTGTTTCTTTACTTCATCCTTGCTATCATCAAGATGGCGAACATAGATATTAAGTATCTTTCTAACTTAATTTTGATTTTTGATCTAATTTGATAACCCCAAAAGTGAGTTGTGAACTAGGTCATGTAATTAATTTCCTTGGACCAAATTCATTGGGAAACGTTAAAAACGATATCTCCGATGAAATAATTAAAAAGAATCCGGACCCAAGAACGCACCCTAAGGAACTCCAGACAGCCGCAAAATGTATAACTGTTTATGTACTGGCTACGCGTAAATTACTTTTCTCGCCATCTAAATTGAGTTAGAAAGGTTTGTATTGCAAAATTATAAAATGTGTAAATATTGATGAAGCGAATAAACGTGCTGAATTATATTTGGCGACTTTTGAAGAGCTTCGAGGCTATTCTTCAGGGGTCGATTGGATTTGAAGTAATCGATGAATTTAATTTTAGAGTTTGATTATGGAGAGAGAGCCCTTCCTTGTAAATTTCCGGTGTGAGCCATATCCAACCTTAGTTTAGCAACGACTTACTAACTACTAAATACTAACGAAATAGCAGAACTTAAATAAAATAGCATGAAACTAGCAGTGTACACGTACCCTATTGTTCAGTAGGACCCGCATGTAGCATTTAGAAACTACAAGGATTGCTCAAGGATCATGTTTTATTTGGCCATTGGCTTATTTTACGAGCCATAAAGTTTCGATGCCATTGATGAGTGGGTAATCGTTTTAGTGTTATCGTAGCGTGATGTCACTATTATTTGCAAGACATTGGTTTCATTTAGTGGAATTTACTGGTAGTAGTTAATGTCTTCTGTGGTGAAGTATGTTCTTGATTAATTGTTGATATTAAAATAATTCTGCCATGTTTATTTTAAATGTTTATTAATTTTATATCATGTTCAAATACTTATTAAATTTGATATTTTATTGAATAACAACAATGTTCTAGTACTTACATTCTCAGATCCCGGAATAATAGTGGTTAGAATGACACCAAAATTTGGGTTAGAATCCCTTCCATAAAATATGTTCATGAAATAGTGTATATGTGGCATCTGTATAGTATTAATAATTAGAAGATTTTCAATGTCTATTTATGGCCAATTTGAACTGCAATTGCATTTGATTTAGTATTCTGTATCTAGTTTATAGTAATCATATTTATTTATTTAAGAAATAAAATCAAAACTTTGACCAGAAATGCTTTCACATTATTTTCTAATCAACCATAAAAATATTACCAGAAAACTTTTACCAAAACCATTTCCACCCTTTCAGGCACACCATAATCATGAAACTAATAATTTTCTAAAAAGCATCGTAACAACTAGATACACATTTTAAGCTATAATAGCTACTATTTTCAACTTTTACAGAATTGATTCAGATTTTACAATAAACTTATTTGAGTGGTAAGTTTATATCGTACTGCTGAAGTTAAAAGCTTTTTGAACTACATAAGACATTACGATGGTACTTGCAATAAGGTATAAAATTTGTTTTTAACAATTATTGACTTCATGGTTTTGTACCACAAGCGGCTTTGTGAGTTTTGAATGTCATGACTAGCGGTAATAGAGGTCTTATGTAAAAAGTGGCATGTCAGATAGGACGTGTTGAATATTAATAACATTATTAATTAGAATGACTTTCTTATATAGAAATCAGTGTCGTAGCTTGCTCAAGTCGGGCCCAGTATGAAAATTTTCCACGAGGCCCATTCTTCCTGAGGATGTCTAAACTGAGGAATTTTTGTCTTTAGCCAAGCATATTTCGGAGCCCCTCGGAAGAGTTTAGTCCATTTCCCCTACATAGATATTTTGCATTTTAATCGAGAACTTATATATCTATGTTCATATTTACAGAAATGAGAAAATTCCACATAAACTTCACCGCCTATTTCACCCCCTTAGGGGTTGAATTTCTGAAAATCTTTATGCTCACTTACGTCATAAAAAACCCCTGTACCTTTCAAGTTTAGGTACAGTAGTTTCAGCTGTCAGTTGATATATTATAATATAAGTCGACTGACTTTAGTCAGGTTTACCTTTTGTATAATATAAAGATGAAAAAATCGTACAGTTGATATTGATACATAAAAATAAACAGTCCAATATCGAATACCAGTTCACTCCTATAATCGATAGGAACCTTTTTATATCAAAATCAACAAAATGTAAAGTACAAAGTAATAACGAAGATCCCGTTTCTGTTTCTTAGCCTAAGGGTGATGAATATTTTTGAAATTTTAAACGAAAAACTTGATCGTCGAGTATCAAAATTTATAAAACAATCTTTCGTTACACAAAATTCACTTTAACAATATTGATTCTTTTCGTCTATTCTTAAATTTTTAACATAGTCGTATAAATTTGATATTGTTTTTATTAATTACATTTTGCGGAACAGATCTTCTTTGGTATTGTAATGGAGTCTTCTCTTAAAGTAATTATTCATTACTGGTAAAGGGAACTCTGTTCTATAGAGGGACTTATTAGAAAAGCAGTTTCCTAACTAAATGGAGTTTGACCTTTGAAGTCTAACGCATCTCGCGTTCGTGTCGATGTGTCGGTGCCACCATGTTCTTTATTTTTTTCGTGAAACTCTGCTGTGTTTTGGAAAAAAGTCTCGTCTCAGGATACCAATATACTATACATTACCACTTACCATATTGTTACCACCATGGGTATTGGTTATATTATTTGCTTATACTCTTATCTGTTAAAAACATTTTATTTTCTGTTTTTCATTTTAATTCCATATATTTTGTGAACAAGATAAGACAATGCTGAAATATTGAGCTTCGCGAAATGAAAGTGAAAAACATTGCAAGTGTCGCGTTAATTTAAAAACTTAAAAAAAAACTAGCTAAAAGTAGTCCTTTCCATTTTAATCGCAAAATATATAATTAAATAGTTACAATAAACAATGTCGTTACATCAACTTAGATCGAGATAGTAAATTAGTGTTATGAATACAAAGAAGTTTACAACAAGAATACATTTATTCATGAAAATTGTAGTCAAAGAGAATTGTTACGAATTCCACTTGGAATGTTCGGAAAGTTGGCAATTGTTAAATTTCCAGAAAACCCTCCAATGGGTTTTGCACGCGATTGTAATTGCTTTATAATTGCTTAAAATTCCTTATTAGTTCCAGCTTTAAGGAAATTCTGAAATCTTTTGATAATGAAGTTATCATTACACATACCATGTCTGTGTGTATCTAATTCATTATTTAGTCAGTTAAATGACGATAATATGTGTAATCCGTACTTAAACTTGTAATCATTAATAAAGTTCTCTTATATGGATTCTTTATTCTTACAGATGTAAAATGGAGAAAAAAAGGTTGATACAGATGATGATGATAATGATGATGGTTGTAATAATTATGATGGTGACGATAACGATGAAGATGGCGGTGATGATAATAATGATGAAGATGATATTATGCTACTCTAAATCGGGGCATGTAAGCCATAACCCTTTTTTTTTTGTTATCGCAGGGAAATGTGTTTTGCGCATGTAGCCAGGATCTCGGGTAGATCCTGACCCTATGTGGAACTTGCACCTGGGAGTGCCCTACCCGTAAACTAAAACCACTGCGAGCGCCTTCAGCCGCGTTAATTTGAGGGTCCCGGATAGGCATTCAACAGGATCACCTCAGTGACAGGCTGGCCCCGGCGAAGGCCAGACTACTCCTCTTAAGGGGGGCTGCCCGGCTGCTTGGGCAGTCCCCGCGACGTCGTGTCATACTAAGCCCAGGTTCCCATCCTGAACCCGACACGAGCACAGGGGTTTTACTGGAGGCGCATTAAGTAGCGCCTTTGCGCAGCCCCGTTCGTCGCCCACGGGGGTAGGCCTCGTCGGCGGCCTCCTCTCTCACCCGCTCGTCGGCCTCCTTCCGGCGAGTGCCACCAAAGCCGCCTTGGTGAGGTGCCCCGGATCTTTTAAGCTAACATGGCACCTCGACGGCTAGTCTGTCCCGCAAGGGACCGACGCCACCTCCACAGAGGGGTTGCCCCGCACCACATAACAACCCCTCCCAACGTCGGGACAGTACAATGGGGTGAGGTTCCCATCCTCACCCCTTTCCCCCTGCTCTTTTGTCAAGTACAAAGAGCCCCCTCGGCTCAATTAGCTTCGCCCAAGGTGCTGGGCTCACCCTAGGCTACTGAGCCCCACCGCCACGACAAGGCCTGAACCGTGGTGGGTATGTAAGCCATAATGTATAATAATAATAACCCTATGAAATGTGTTTGGATTTCAAACTTCGCATGTTTACTTTGCAGTTCGTGTACAGGTCATAATATTGATCTTCCCAAGTCACGTGGTTCATTATCTAAGTGAGATCACTCGGAAACGGGAGTCAGATATAGATACGGGAATATAATGATTATTGTTGAAGAAGTCGCTTCTATATCTTAAACAATAAATATACTCACAATCGAATCATGTTACCCTAGCCTCGTGGTTAGTTTGTATTTGGTTTAAGTCAGGAATAATGAGTTTGAATAACTAAAAATTGGGTGACAGAAGAAAAAAAGTTGACTTTCTTCTTAAAACAAGAAAGTTGTTTATACAGTAAACTGAATAAGTGGATGTGGGTCGGTCATATCGATGAAAATTGGCCAATTTAAAAAAAACGGCCCGCTAAGAACAGCGATCACAAAATACAGGCAGTAGATGGATGCAAGATGATGATGGTTTCAAATAACCACTTCATATAATTTAAAAATAGATAAATATTAAGTGACAGTAATTACAACATGATAACTTCGTCTCCCCACCATGGTTCAGGCCTTGTCGTGGCGGTGGGGCTCAGTAGCCTAGGGTGAGTCGGCACCTTGGGCGAAGCTGATTGAGCAGAGGGGGCTCTTTGTACCCCTCTTATAAGAGGGGACAAAAGAGCAGGGGGCAATGGGCGAGGATGGGAACCCCACCCCATTTTACTGTCCCGACGTTGGGTGGGGTTGTTCTGTGGTGCGGGCCAACCCTTCTGTGGAGGTGGCGTCAGTCCCTTGTGGGACTGATTAGCCGTCGAGTGCCCTGTTAGCTTAACAAATCCGGGGCACCTCACCAAGGCGGCACTGGTGGCACTCGCCGGGTTTTAGTGGGTAGAGCTGCGTCCACTTACCATATTTCGGGCGCAGCGAGTCCCACATACCCACCTGGGAAGACCCACTCCCCAGGCGGGATGCCCATGCCATGGACGCTGCTCTACCCACTTAAGCCCGGTGAGTGCTACCATTGCCACCTAATGGTGAGGTGCCCCAGATCTGTTGAGCAAACGGCACCTCGACAGCTAGTCAGTCCCTCAGGTCACTGACGTCACCTCCACAGAGGGGTTGTCCCGCACCACAGAACAACCCCTCCCAAAGTCGGGAGAGTACAAGCTCGCAAGATTCTGTGTTCTAGATACTAGGAACGGAAATATAATATTTAGTAAAATAACACAAGAAAATGTGGTTATGTATTACGATAACGTTGCTTGCGTTTAGCGATAGAAAATAACTTACAAGTACAGTAACGAGCTTGAATAATGAACTTACATGCCACGGAAAAAATGGATTTCTTCGTTTGTTTGTATTTGAACAATTCCTTTCAAAGTTTTTCTTTGTATTAAGATATAATTTGCTAATATGTGTAATATTGCTTACGAGCAAGAAAAAAGTGATATTAGATATCACTGCAGATTTTGAAAAACAGGAAATTAAAAAAACGAACGGTAATCCTGAATTCGACTTGAAATAATTTTATTTCCAGAAATGTAATATTGTTGTTAAGTTGTCATGATTTCACTATTAAATCTATTAGAAGTGGGACTTTTACGGTTTCCACATTTATTTGACACTGAAAAAACGGTCCTAGCGTGCGGTTGCCGAAAATTATCCGAAACGTGGGGAATATAAAAATTCAACAAACCACGGAAAAAAACCTGTAAAAATTTCTTTCATTACAATCAGTGGAACTCGCGCAAAAAATAGGAAACAACATCCATAAATTGTTATAAAACGAACCATAGGCACCAACGTGTTTTTACTGCCAGTTGACATTCAGATATACGATTCCACATCCTGGTGATTAAGATTTAACAGACTGGCCGGCGAGTAAATCATTTATTATGTTCCATCCAAGTGCTGACCATCAATCTTTAGTAAATAGAGCCGGGCCGTGCATGCACGATGCAAATCATGAAAGTATACGCTAAGGGTTACAGGCTATTGAAATGCATGTTTTGTTAGGTTGAAATTCGACCTTCATGTTGATTGTACCTTTTTGTTGTTTGTCAATGCAATTAAATTACTTTTTATGGATTTTGCCATGTTATTAGGGAATTTCCTTTTCTATTACATTTCTTTTTTTTATGTCACAAGGAGGCAACCGAGCAGTCGGAGCCTTATGGTGACTAACGACGCCCATAGACATCCGCACAACCAAAAGTTATGCAGATGTGTTGCCCTCCTTTTTTCTACACCCCCTAACGGGCCACCGGAAACTCATCAACCTCACGAAACGCGACAGCATAGCTATCATTTGACGCCGGTGTTATGTGAGCAAGAGGTACCACCCCGGTCGTACCGGCCCAATTCAGCTGCAAAGCGGCATGGCACTCTTACTTCTGTGTTATGTTAGTCATTGCAAAAAATGATTCTACTACGAACTACTTTTTATGGTTATTATCAAGTTTTATAAAGTTTATTTATTCTACTACATTTTCTTTGAGAGAACATTAAGTACCTGTTTAATAATAATTGTTCATGTTTTATTTCACTTTGTTATGTTTGTAATAATAAGCTGAGCATTTTTATATTATTAGGATTACTTTGTAATATTGATGGATGTATTTCGGCTTATTTGACAAAAAAAAGTTATCATTTAAATTTCCATTATACGTATTTATAAAACGTATAGGCACATGAATCATATTATTATGAGAAAATATTAAAAAAATAATGTATAGAATGTTATAGGTACTGTACTGCGGTGCCATGTATGTTTATCTGAATAAAGTTGTTTCTATTCTATTCTATTATAGGTACTCCGACTAGGTTATACTGATTCCTATTTTTTAATCCTTCCTCATCATCGTCGCCATTATCAGCTCGTCCATCCTTTGCTTGATAAAGACTTATTTCAATGCATTTTTAAGTTTAGGACTAGGTTTGAACTAGCTTTTTTTTTTAACGCCGGGAAATGCTCTGAGGCATCCCGCGGGGGAGTTGGTCTCCCCACGCCGGTATGTGGGACTCACTGCGCCCGAAAGCTGGTAAGTAGGCGATGCTCTACCCACTAAAACCCGGTGAGTGCCACCAGTGCCGCCTTTGGTGAGGTGCCCCGGATCTAATAAATAAACAGGGCACCTCGACGGCTAGTCAGTCCCAAGGCACCGATGCCACCTCTGAGGGGTTTTCTCGCACCATAGAATAACCCCTCCCAACGTCGGGATAGTACAATGGGGTGAGGTTCAATTAGGTTCGCCCAAGGTGCAGCGGCTCACCTGAGACTCACAGCAACGACATGGCCTGAACCATGGTGGGGTTAGGAACTTGGCTAATTAAAATTATTAAAAGCCACATCCAATAATCACAATCTCTGTTCTAATGACCGACATAACTCTCATTCCCTTGAATGCATTTCTATAGTATATTCGCTACATTTGGTGCATTACTCACAATATCTGTACGTTCTCATCAGTGCCATTAATTTGTGTTACGTTCAAAGAATGAATGAATCATTGATACAAATTGTAAAAGGTTATAGTTTCTTTAAAATAGTAAGTATTGTGTATTGTTTTTTATTTGTTCATAATGTTTTGAGCGCCCCACCTCGAAAATAACATTTAAATAAGTAATTGTAGAAAAACATAAACATTTCTTTGCTAAAAAAGCTGTAGATTTTGAGTTCCAAATACATCAAAGCAGTATTGAAGTATTGTATAGTTTACTTGAATGTCCTACACATTCAAGAAAACTACAACGCGGAAGTTCATCACTAAAGCTGGAAAAAAAAATAGTACCTATCAGAGGAGGCTGGAGAGAAGCATGCTCAATATAAAGAAGACAGATAAAGTATGAATCACAAAAATAGGGAAATCCCACGAAGCGATTGACACCTTAATTCACGCACGAAAATGAAATCGGAAATGGGCTTGCCATGTCGTACGATCTACAGACGAGAGGTGGACCGCGCAAGTAATATCATAGAGCAGCCCGCTGAGTAGGAGAAACCGGGGGAGGCCATAGACTCGCTGGGAAGATGACCTCAGGAGAACAACCGGCCCCGACTTGCGGGCATCTTTAAAGTAGGCCTTAACCCATACTGGAGTACTTGCCGACTAAACAACGTTCATATAAGAATATTATTTTTTATTATACTAATTAAACTTAATTATAAATACAAACTAAATTTATAACAAACATAATTTTAATCAAAATAAACTACTCACCAATCACAGTAAACATTTATTTGATACTTCATTATTTACTAAAACTTTGTAGAAGCAACAAATAAAATGCTTATTATTATAATAGCTGTAACTATAACCTTCATCACGCCTTATGTTTTGTTGTATTTACTAATGGGCTCTATTTAAAAAATCACTTCAATACATCACTTATAAAACCAAATTATGTTTCTAAAACATATTGAAAATAACGTCAATGGCAAGTTCCGGCAGTGACAACGATTGTGTTCAGATCCAGCGCCGTTTGACGGGGATCAAGTGGCTCCAAAGCCTGTCTGGTCGCGGGACAGCCTGTCAATGAATCCTTATGTAAAAGTAAAATCCTCGGGGAGCCACTATAAAATGTGTGAGCACATTTTGACAGGCACCCTAAGGAAAAATATATTCTCTTGTGATTTTTTCTTTTATTTTGGCAGAGTTAAGGTACATGTGTACAAATTTTAAAGTTGTCACTACAATTTGCAGTGACATTTAGATTAATAATAATTATATTTTGTGTCGAAGCGTTGGTCGACCTTTAACCAGGTGAATACGATCACCGTGCAGGGGCCGGTCCGTGTTGGATGCGAGTGGCGAGGGATCGGTCTACTTGGCGTTCATTGAAGGAGGCCTATGTTCAGCAGTGGGTGGAAAAAGGCTAGTGATGATGATGATGATATTTTGTGAAGCTTTGTTGATGGTTATTCAATTTGTTAATTTTATACAATAAATGTAAATTTTACCTTATGTTTCCATGTAATTTACCATGTATGTAAATATTATCTTGAATAAATTATTATTCATTTGACCTTTTTAAATTCCTACCTTTTTTATGATTCAACTATAAAATTGGTTCTACGTGATCTGAGGCTTAATAATATAATATTAACAATATCGAGGGGGCACGGATGTCCCCCTCGAAATCTGGTTTTAGGGCCATAGTTCACCGATGCGCTGGCCCAATGCGGGTTGGTGAACTTCACACAGCTTCAAAGACTTTTAATCTCATCAGGTATGCAGGTTCCCTCACGATGTTTCCTTCACCGGTAAGCAAGCGATGGCCTTATGTTCAGGTGCACGTAGAAATTTAGAAAAACCCATTTCTAGGCGTCACAGGGAGGGTCAGGATCGAACCCGGACCCCTCGGCTCTCACTCAAGAGGCCGAGCCCATACTCACTAGGCCATCGCCGCTCTGAGACTCTGAGGCTTACAATGACATAATTTTAGGGCTTAAGATCGGCGTTAGTGCTGAATAAATGAGTAATGAATAATTGAAGGTACAAGTACAAAGCGATTAAAGAGCATAATTAATAATTATTATAAAGAAATTACTTTTTACAAATATTGCGCTTAAGATTAATACATACCTAAAGCTTAGGATACTTTACGGGGACAATAATCACGGTATTCGCGTAAAACCTCATGAGAAAGGTAAAATCAATCAATCGATAAATTATTTAGTAGTAGTAATGATAAAGTAACAATACTAACCTATATCATTAATGTACAGTAATATCCTTAATACAATAGATGCCAGGTACTAGCAATTTCCTAGCAATTCAATGTGATTGGCCGTTTACATAAACAAGTATCATTAATATCGTTTCAATTATCGGTCAATTTCCTATCAAATGACTAGTTAATTATCAGAAGCCAACCGCTATTACTATTGAAAGACATTTTAATGGAGTCATTTCTCGGCTTTCCATTTGAGAGTTATTTTTCGATGTCGCCCACTTCCATTAAGTTAGGGTTGCCATAAAATAAATATGAACATTAGCTTATTGGTGATTTGGATTATGCCCTTCATGAGTTATATAGCCATACTAGCTATTGCCCGCAGCTTCGCCCACGTTAACTTAGACAGCCGTACACGGATTGATGATGATTATTTTCATAGCCTAAGTTACTCCCTATAACATTAGCTATCTGTCAGTGAAAGTTTCGTCAAAATCGGCCAAGTCGTTTCGGAGATTATCCGGAACAAACAGACAGACAAACAAAAATTGTAAAAAATGCGATTTTGGTATATGTACCGTGTATAGATCCATATGCATTTAGTAAAAAGCGGTTATTTTAATATTACAAACACTCCAATTTTATTTATCTGTATAGATGTATATATAACTTGGTACTTTGAAAACACCGACTATGTGCATTAGGGATTATATATTTAACATACCATATTCGAAAAGTACTTAAATTTCTCATATTAGTTATACATAAGCAAATCGGCAGATATGTCACTCATGAACATAAATGAGTTTACCTGGAACTAGAATAGCCCAGGCAACTCATTCTCGTGTTGCCTATTTTGAGACATAAGATGTTAAGTCTCTGTACCTTTTTATATAGAAGAGGGGGCAAAAGGACAGTCGTTTCACCCGATGGTAAGTGATAACGACATCCAAAGACACCCGTAATTATACTGTTAATCCTGCACTTTTTCCAAAAAACACCAAATTTTTCGACGGAAGATATAAGCTGGATATGACGAGTTGAGGAATACCGATGCTATCTAGCACGTGGCCCAATTGCATCCTTATCACGGGTAAAAATGGCCAATGTAACAGATAGACAGACGAAGAAACGATATATAGGTACATATCATCGTCATCGTCTCCCTCAATGAACGTCAAGACCGGCCACGGCACGGAGATCGTCCTCTCACCTGGGTAATGACCGACCAACACTTCGTCTACCTTAACGTAGCCTCCATTCTTGAACCTTAATGGCCCATCGGCCATCTGTTCTCCTGAATATGTGACCAGCCCACTGCCACTTTAACGAACTTATTCTTCGCGTGATATCGGTAACCTAAGTTCTGAGTACTTTTATATGTATATAATTTTGTAACTAAGGTTAAATAATCACAGCCTTAACACCTTTTGTTTTAATTAAGATGCAATAAATTAATTTTATAGTTAGGTTGTACGCGCTTTGTACAATACACCTGTTTCTTGAAAGATTTAAGGAAGCTAAGGGAAGTATTAATAACTTAGGACTGGCCAAGATTTATCTACGCCTTCCATTAAGAGCAATTCAAGAATTAGTAAACTATAAAACTTCCAAAAGTTATTACAAAATATTTTATACTAGCTGTTACCCGCAGCTTCGCCCGCGTTAACTTAGATATACAGCCGTACCCGGATTGATGATCATTATTTTTATAGCCTAAGTTACTCCTTATAACATCAGCTATCTGCCAGTGAAAGTCCCACTAAAATCAGCCCAGCCAAGATTAGCCGGAACAAAACAGACAGACAAACAGACAGACGGACAAAAATGGTAAAAAAGGCTACTTTGGTATATGTACCATGTATACATCCATATGCATTCATTAAAGAGCGGTTTTTAATATTACAAACAGACACTACAATTTTATTTATCTGTATAGATAGATGTATGGATACCTAATCCTTAATTTTATGAAGAAAATGTGTACGTTCGTAAATAACAAAGTAAATAGGAAAATGAAGTTAATATAAATTGTTGTTTGGGATTTAAATTATACATTAAGAAAATCTAATTGAGATTTCTTTTAAGGAATTTGGAGAAAGGAGAAATTTGAAGGAGAAATTTTCATTCCTATGTATATCACAAGGGAATGAAAACTGAAATTACAATCGTCATTCAAATCACTATCAGCCCCTCCATAGGTATCTTTTAATAAACGCCAAAACGGCTAAATTAGAGCTCGCATCCAACTAGATCCAGCCCCTGCACGGTCATCCCATGTAGAGAGATTAAAGATATTTTATGTTATACTAGGTGGTGCCCGCAGCTTCGCTCGTGTTAACTTAGATTAATTACAGCCGTATTCCAGTTGATACTTGATGTTGATTATTTTTATTGCCTTTGTCACTCACTATTACCGCAGTATTCAAATAGTAAAAGATTTTTTTTAATCGGTCGAATATTTTTTGAGGTAAATAGTAAACAAACAAACAAAATTCAAATATTTCCTCTACAAATTTATTAGTAGGTACAGATATAGATAGGCAAATAAACACGTAACTCAATAGGTTGAATTTACCGGTGGGATGGAAGCGCTGTGCTGCGCTCCCGGCTGCATGGGTACCACCATTTTGCTTGTTTCTCCTGTGAAACAGCTTTGCTGTGTTTCGGAGAGAAGGGCAAAACAGGCAGTGTAATTACTGGCACCGAGACTTAACATCTTATGTCTCAGGATAGGCAACACATAGATGAGTTAACTGGGCTCGTTCCAGGTAAACTAGTTTATGTTCATGGGCGACGTCGACCACTTACCATCAGGTGGCACGTTTGCTAGTTTGCCTATCCAACTAACATTAAAAAAAACATAAAAAAGAATAAGTCCATTAAAAATATTTTTTTTTATTATTTCCTGGAATATACAGGCAGCCCTGGATGAGGTCTAAGGAATAAAGGAGTGCCGATTATTGCGGCTAATGACGAAAGCGTTTCCTCACATAATAGCCGTAAGGTACTGAAGTGGGTTAATCAGCTTTTACTTTTTCATCTTTGCATTTTTAAATTGGAAACTTGGATCAACTTGTACCGGTTTTTTAGGCCCACTCGTATCCACCGCTATTACTTTGTACCCAGAATCAAGAGCGGTAACCAAATGGTCCTTTGAAAGCATCATTCATACGAGGGATAAATAATAATAATAATATATATGGACGCTTTCACACCACGTCAATCTGGTCCCGTGGTAAGTTCTCGAATAAATTGTGTTACAGGTACCAGACAACGGATTTTTTTAAAATACTTTTTATACTATACATATTTAAGATTTTTATTCTATAATACACATATTTAATACACATCCATGACCCACACACAGAAAATATTTTTGTTCCCTGGCGGGATTCGAACCCGCCGCGCAATGATATGCTGAAAACCAGCGGCATTCATTGCTATGCGGATGACAGCACTGGAGATGCTTTATACACTGGCTGCCCTAATATTTCTCGGGAACAAGTCGATGAGTGTCGGAACAAACTTGAGTCTGAAATCGAGTCTCTGCTGGCCTGAGTCTCGACATGGAGGCGACTTAACCTATTCCAATTTAAAACGCGTTTACCGCTAAAAAATCACCCTTCGTCGTTCCTCTACAATTCGAAGGCACTTCCCTAACCGCCTCAGCCAGCATTGGGATACTTGGCGTCGATATATCGAGAGATGTGCAGTTTCGTGGTCATTTGGAAGGAAAGGCTAAACTAGCCTCGAAGAAACTCGGCGTGCTCAATAGGGCAAAGCAGTATTTCATGCCTTCACACCGCCTTCAATTATACAAGGCGCAGATCCGGCCTCACATGGAATACTGCTCTCACCTCTGGGCTGGAGCGCCCCAATATCAGCTCCTTCCATTTGACCGCATTCAACGCCGGGCGGCTCGAATCGTCGACGACAATGTTATCTCCAATCGGCTTGATTCTTTGGCGCTGCGTAGAGATGTCAGATCGCTCTGCATCTTCTACCGCATCTACCACGGGGAGTGCTCTGAGGAATTGTTCGGACTAATGCCTGCAGCAGAATTCCACCACCGGACATCGCGGAAAAACTCCAAATTTCACCCACACCATCTTGATGTCCGGAAATCTACAACAAATCGATTTTTACGGCATTTCCTGCCTCGCACGACTAATATATGGGATCAGCTGCCTCCTACGGTGTTTCCGAACCGATACGACTTCCTTCAAGAAAAGAGCATACTCATATCTGAAAGGCCGGCAACGCACCTGCTAATCCACTGGTGTAGCGGGTGTCTGTGGATGTCGCTCTTCACTTACCATCAGGTGAACCGACTATCCGTTTGCCCCCTCTTCTATAAAAAAAAAACCTCCGGCTTGAGCGCCTACGCGCTTAACACTGAGCCACAGAGGTCGTCAAAAATTAAATAGGTATGCCTTGGGATGAATTTAATCAGATGAATGAGAATGAATTAATTTTGATCAATGGTCAGTTAGGCTATGTTAACATTATGTATTTATATAAATTTATTATTTTTTTTTCCATTCTCAGCACCTATAACACAAGTTCTTACGAATTTGCCACGGGGTCATGGTGTTGGGTAATATTTATTTATTTATTTTAATTAAATCAGGTTGAGTAGGAAATATTTGGATTTGTACAGTCGTAATGAATGACACAAAACATACGTTTTGGCTAGTCAGATGGTGGATATGGTATGGTATGGATATGGAATGGTCACTTTTCACATTTAGAAATAATACTTCAGATTACTGGCACTATCATTTGTCTTAAAATAAAAAGGCGTGGCAAATAAAAAGGTATAAACATTTCGGGCTTCATAATCATCATCAGCCTTTATCCGTCCACTGCTGAACACAGGCCTCCTTCAATGAACGCCATAACGACCGATCCCGGGATTACCTGTTAAAAATTGTTTATCGGTCATGAGATTTATACCTATTATTGAGAGCGAACTGTGCAAATATTTAAGTAGCGAATAAATTGCACCAACAAAACAGGTATAGAAGCCCTGAGATATATTACCTAAATAACTTATTTTATCACCTAAGCTCACCTAAGTGTTTACTTAGCCTCCCGCTGATTTGAAAGCATCGGCCGGCTCCGTGGCGTTTATTTCTATTTATTACGCCATAAATTTTAGACTCAACATTAAAGCAAGTCATTTCATTAACTCCAGCTCTTCTAATATTAAGACGACCAGCATGTGCAAGGATTGCGATCACGTTCTAACCGAAGGCGAGCCATTACCTACATTGTTTTAATAACTGAGCTTCAAAGTGCTTGTTTGTGAGATAGTAGTAGATATAAGTGAGATAGTAGTAGATATAAGTGAGATATTTATTTGTAAATCTTCGTGATCTTCGTGCAGTGGCCGGTAGGATGTCTTTATACGTCTCAGCTGACTTCGCTTACCAATTTGATCACCAAAAAGAACATAACACTGTGATAGCATTTTATAGCATTAAAAATAAATTATTATCGTTTAACCCGTTCGCAGCCGCAAGGGATACTAAAATTATACTGCAATAATGATTAAATTATCATCACCTAAAAGTATTATCGCTATAAGTATAGTACTGGAATTTATTAAATTCCGTCTTAGCTACGTGACTGCCCGTAGGCCACGAGGTTTCAACCCCATTAACCTTGTCTCGTCATGATTTAGGGTCGAAACGGTCCCCTTTTTACTTTTTTCGAACAGATTTTTCAGTATATTTAAAACACTGGAACTCGTAATAGAGGCTTTGTTCGATGTTTATCTTGATGAGAGGTTTAATTTAATTTGGGCTTTTTTATGTCCCTGCCTTTTGAGGTCATGTTGCTTTAAATGTTTTGTAGTTACAAGGAAAACGTTGTTTTAGTTTTTTTAATGTTAGTTGTATAGGCAAGCTGGCAAACGTGCCACCTGATGGTAAGTGGTCAACGTTGCCTATGAACATAAACTAGTTTACCTGGAACTAGCCCAGGCACCTCATCTAAGTGTTGCCTATCCTGAGACATAAGATGTTAAGTCTCGGTGCCAGTAATTACACTGCCTGTCTTGCCCTTCTCTCCGAAACACAGCATGATGATTGCAATGAGTGATGGCGTATGCGTACCACCATTTTGATCGTTTGCAAGTTCTTTTTTGCTACAGATAGAAAGGGCGGGACTGGCATTACAAATACAATAAATATTGGTACAACTGTACCAATACTTTTTTTTCTTTAACGCCGGGAAATGCTCTGAGGCATCTCGCGGGGGAGTGGGTCTCCCCAGGCCAGGGGTATGTGGGACTCGCTGCGCCTGAAAGCTGGTAAGTGGATGCAGCTCCAACCAACCACTAAAACCCGGCGTGTGCCACCAATGCCGCTTTTGTTACGCGGTGGATCTGTTAACCATACAGGGCACCTCGACGGCTAGTCAGTTCCTCAGGGGACCGACTCCACCTCCACAGAGGATCAACCCAACGTCGGGACAGTACAAGGGGGTGAGGTTCCCGTAGCCTTCTTGTAGGTGTACAAAGAGCCCCTTCTGCCCAATTTGCTTCGCCCAAGGTGTTGGGCTTACCCTAGGCTTCAACCATGGTGGGGAGTTGTACCAATACTGTGATCATCAAGATTTGTTTTATTGTTAAAGATTGTTATTGATGTTTGTTTAATTATAAATATTATTTGGGTTGACAATAAAATAAGAGTAAGTCATTAGCTTTGAACAAATCAAGAAAGATTGTATTTTATTCAATAGGTATCTCTCAATCTTCTAAGTCGGAAAAGCATTAAAATTTTTATACTTTTTACTTATTATTCTTCTTATTGTAATTAACTTTTTATAACCCAATAACATGTAAACCTAAAAGCTCTCATTTCACAAACTGTCCTTTTATCTTAAAACATTAAGTTTGTACCACACAAGAGTGAAATTACATCCCCTAAATGATAAACTAACGCTAATTACACAGCCCACGCTCAAAGAGGTCAAGGCGTTCCAGGAGATAAAACTTAATGTTCCAACTTCCCCAAAAATATTCCCTTGGAACATATTCCCGTGTTGAAATGTTCCAACTCAGCATCTCTTCCCTTTTATGCTTTATAGTATATGTTATGAAAGCTATTGAACAAATAGCAAAGGATGCAGTTTTTGCTGGCTATCGTTTTGCTGATTTTTCTGTCATATGGGTATCTTTGTGCGACAATATTATTATGCTCTCATTTCTTCATTTGGTAAGATTAACTCCGAATTTGCTAAGCAACATAGTACTGATATAAAAAATACTCTGCCACGATTAATTGAGTTCGTTAATTACTCTATTAAAAGTCACTTTTTTTTAAACCATTTTACATATCATTATTATCTGTAGATTTATTCATTATAATGAAACACTTTTTACGGATTTTATCGCGGTTTATTAAGATTTTTACAAGCGTGTTGTGTGTTTTACATGAGTGAAATTCGCGTAAACATTAGAAAACAATAATATGTAGATTTATTGTTTTGATGTTATATTTTTCTTATATTACAATATACTATTTGCCGTGTTTACTGTAACTGTATTAAATTCGCACAACAGGATTTTAGGAAGTACCTATTGTGTATTAAGATCCAAAAAAACATTTTTGAAAACAAACTTTTATTTTAGTATAAAGCAAAAAAAAAAAAAACTTGGTATGTCCACCGTATTGTATTTAGAATGACGTCACAGAGTTCGACACAGAGCTGATCAAAATTTCATCAACCAATTAATGGTATCTGTTTCTAATTTCATTTGCAACATTTGACCCGAACATACAAACAAAAGTTGAAACTTAAATAAAGTCTCATTAAGAAGTTATTCTTCTTAATCAAACATCATTTAAGTTAGAAATAATATAATAATTCGAAAATTAGAGGGAATAAAGAAGAATAAAAGTTTGAAATAAAATACATTAAATACACAATTTTCGGAAAAGCATTTCAATCCAAAGCGAAATTTCTGGAACATTCGTAGGCTGAGCAGAGTGAGATATCTCACGTACCAACTACCAGTTATGATTCTAACTTCAACTTCATCCAGACAGTGCCTGTAACATGCACTTCTCAACACTATATATTCAAATTTCAAATACGTCTATCATGGAGAGTATGCATTTTATAGTGAATGCGAATGTACAGCTTTTTAAATGAGTATATAATACTCATTTAAAAAGCTGTATAGTTTGATTGTTTGAGGGCGCTAAGCTCAAGAACTAATCTCATTAAAAACCGTTTTCTATAAAAAAAACAATATAAGGAATAGGCTATTTTTATTTTCGATGAAAAATTTCTTTTCAATATTATAACGGGTAAAATAGAAGGGAACTAAGTAGTTGAATATTTGTAACTTAGTAACATATAAGTCACGAAACGATGGTCTTTAATTTGGTGTGGGTTCGATTCTGATCTACGTGTAAGATTGGGTGTAATATATAACTTGCGCCTTCTAAACATCGCCTGTAAATGTTATTTGCGTTTTTTATATCTTGTTTTTTAATGTTATCTTAAATCTATATTATATCTGAGTTTCTATAGACTTTTTTTTATATCGTAAAAATCATATTTCGATAGTGATTAACCTTAGAATGATCGTAAGAACCATTTAAAAATTACCCATATACCAACAAAAAATAGAAGCTGTCAAGGTTCGCCTATAATTTAAAGGGTCATATTTTTATATTTTCCATATAACATGACATCTGAAGACATATTGGTATAATTATATTAATTGCTGTATTATGAATTATGATTAAGAACTTCACTAGGCACCGAGGGCCTGTCAAAGGCAGCTTGATGTTAATTGGAATGCACTAATATGGAGAGCGACAGCCTTCAGCCTACTTAGTAAGGTAATCACCATCAGTCGGATTGAGGAGATGGTCCAGGTGAATTAAAGGATCGATGACAGAGGTGTGAGTGAGATAGATGCAATGTTCGGTATAAAATAGCGCAATCGTGCTCCTCGTACTGTAAATATTACTTATCTCATCACAAAATGCGCTACGAACTAACTCGCACGGATTACCAATTTTGTATAAAAACTATGTATTAGTCGTGAATTGGGCATGCATAGTAAAATGTTTTTGGGCTCAGCTGACGACAACTTTGGATAATAATAATAATAATCAGAGTTATAGAATGGATAGAGAGAGACAAGCAAGGTTTCTTTCTTGTTTGACATAATTTCATAGTCTTTCTGACTTATGACATTGTCTCAAACTGCAAAAGGTTTACTTAAATGGTATTTATTATAGCAAGCCGATTCATGAAAAAAAAGGATGGAAAGAGGTGCACCAAACACTTCTCTCCCACTGTAATACTAAAACCGTCCGACCGTCACGCGACATGCAACACACAGACGAAAAAAAATTGAGACGATGTAATAAAAGTTTCACTTTAAAAATACCATTATCTGGTCATTTATGAATACGACATTTACGCAAGTGAATCCACGGGCAATAGCTAGTGATGCTGTACTTTGTATGTCTCATCAGCATGCAGACATTAAACTTACATTAATTTTGGATGCACAAACATCTCGCAAACTTTTGACGCTCTCTGAGTAAACTTACAAATTGTTTACATTTGTACATTAAGAATTAAGTCTTACATGGGTTCCAGAAGAGAAGGTATTTACCCACCATTTACCATAATGTTTTACAAAATGTATTAATTTTAAAAATATTTAAAAATATTGTTTTCTAATGTTTACGCGAATTTTACTCATTATAATGAAGCATTTTTTAAGGAATTAATCGCGGTTTATTAAGATTTTTACAAGCCTGACGTTTCGGATACTTTACAGCAACCGGTAAAATATTCATTATAATGAGTGAAATTCGCGTAAACATTAGAAAACAATATATTTAAAAATAGTTTCTCTGAGTTTGTTTTCCCCGTTCTTCTCAGTGAACCAGAATTGGAATCGGTAGGAAAGTTATTTTTGACGTTCAATATTGAATAACAATTTTTTATAATAATAATTATAACTACATAATAAAGGATATGTCTCAATGCTGGGTACGTGTCTCCTCCTCGAAATCAGGCGAGGAGGGTTTTGGGCCATAGTTCACCGATGCGCTGGCCCAATGCAGGTTGGTGATCTTCACCCACCTTCGAAGACTTTTAATCTCATCAGGCATGCAGGTCTCCTCATGATGTTTCCTTCACCGGTGAGCAAGCGATGGTCTAATGTTCAGGTGCACGGAGTTCAGAAAAAATCATTTTAAGGCACTACAGGGGTCAAGATTGAACCCGGACCTCTCACTCAATAGATAATTTTTACTTTTACTTTTTTTGCTGCCCCTTTTCGTTTATTGCAAAATATAGATCTTTATCAATGAACACCAAGACGGCTATTAGCCGCTTGTATACAACTAGAACCAGCCGATGTACGGATTGGCTGATACAACGTTTTATGTCATAAGGAGGCAACCGAGCAGTCGGAGCCTTATGGTGACTACCGACGCCCATAGACATCCGCACAACCAAAAGTTATGCAGATGCCGTCCTTCCGTGCCGCAGAAATTTCAAATAAAGCCTCGGGCTACGGGCTCCTAGAAGCAATTTGTTGAATGACCACTGAGTAAGCGGAGTGAAGTTCTTCATCTAGTGGACGATTGAAGTAATATTGCTGATTATAGTTGGTGCTATTAGCTGCAATACAAGCATTGCTTCCACGAGTCCCTCTAGAGAAATCTCAAATAAAGCCTCGGGCTAAGGGCTCCTAGAAGCAATTTGTTGAATGACCACTGAGTAAGCGGAGTGAAGTTCTTCATCTAGTGGACGATTGAAGTAATATTGCTGATTATAGTTGGTGCTATTAGCTGCAATACAAGCATTGCTTCCACGAGTCCCTCTAGAGAAATCTCAAATAAAGCCTCGGGCTAAGGGCTCCTAGAAGCAATTTGTTGAATGACCACTGAGTAAGCGGAGTGAAGTTCTTCATCTAGTGGACGATTGAAGTAATATTGCTGATTATAGTTGGTGCTATTAGCTGCAATACAAGCATTGCTTCCACGAGTCCCTCTAGAGAAATCTCAAATAAAGCCTCGGGCTACGGGCTCCTAGAAGCAATTTGTTGAATGACCACTGAGTAAGCGGAGTGAAGTTCTTCATCTAGTGGACGATTGAAGTAATATTGCTGATTATAGTTGGTGCTATTAGCTGCAATACAAGCATTGCTTCCACGAGTCCCTCTAGAGAAATCTCAAATAAAGCCTCGGGCTACGGGCTCCTAGAAGCAATTTGTTGAATGACCACTGAGTAAGCGGAGTGAAGTTCTTCATCTAGTGGACAATTGAAGTCAGATGCAAGTGATCGATAGGTGTTAATTGGGGTGTTTACTGTTTAATACTGGGTATGGAATATAATAAATTAATTTGTAAAAACATTATATTTTATTTTAAAAAGCGAGGAACTTATTTAGCAATTTTTTTTCAGGGAAAAAAATATAGTATTCAAGAGTAGTCGAGATTTAAACTACTTGAAACATCGTAATCTGATAAACGGTGATAAAATCAGAAAAAAAATTGTTGCAGTCGTCGTCGTCTACAAATAAGTGTTTGTTTTACATAGGTATGTATACAAAATACACACTAAAAATCCTAAACATTTTGTGTATAAGCAATAAATTATTTTTACTTTTATTTGATTTAAGCATCATTCGAAAAAAAATCATCAATATTTAATCTACCTCACTCATCATTTATTTATGACAGAGTTTTACATACAATAAATCTCTTACTAAAATTGTTTTAAACTGGATATTTACCATTTTTTTCACTTTTATTTCGCGGATGTCTTAAATAATTTTAGTAATGAAAATAACCCAATTAACTTAAAATCAAATAAATCTCTTGTTTACTCTTACATAATTTATTACAGGAAAATAAGTGATTGGAACTATTATTTGATGAAATATTCGTGGAATCAACGTTTAAGTTAATTATAAATTTACTATATTTGTACGAGATCATCTTAGGATGGATAGAGGCAATGCATTATTTTTAGACCCATCATAAAAAGAGCCAGTCCCGAAAAAAAAAATGTAAAATATGTAAAATGTACTTGTAATTAATACTGAATTTGAGAAAGTATTATATTGTACTCAGTGGTAAGCGCATTGGCGCTCAAGCCTTACGGGTTCGAATCCCGCCAGGGAACAAACATACTTTCTGTGTTCCTGGGTCACGGATGTGTATTATATGTGTATTATATAATAAAAATCTTAAATTTATTTATACTATAAAAGTATTACTTAAATAAATTTCCGTTGTCTGGTACCCGTAACACAAGTTCTTCGGGAACTTACCACGGGACCAGATTGACGTGGTGTGAAAGCGTGTATATTATTATTTGATGCTGGTGAATCCGTCCTAAATCATGAGATCCTCTCAAGATATTCAGGATAACAAAATGTAAACCTCACTGTAGAATGTTGAAACGATTAGGCTGGTGATAAAAATGAAAAGAAATAAGCTAACTCTGTAGACTATTAATCATATAATCTATATAATCAGAATAAAAAACTTAAAAACACCCAACCAGTCACAGGGACTGCCAATAGAAGTGAAAACAAAACAATTAAATTCAAATACCTATAACCTAAAGAATACCTTTACCTTTACCGGTGGGAGGGAAGCGCTGTGCCGCGCTCCCGGCTTCATGGGTACCACCATCTTGCTTATTTCTCCCGCGAAACAGCTTTGCTGTGTTTCGGAGAGAAGGGCAAGACAGGCAGTGTAATTACTGGCACCGAGACTTAACATCTTATGTCTCAGGATAGGCAACACATAAATGAGTTGCCTGGGCTTGTTCCAGGTATACTAGTTTATGTTCATGGGCGACGTCGACCACTTAACATCAGGTGGTACGTTTACCAGTTTGCCTATCCGACTAACATAAAAAAAAAAAAATACCTATAAGTTCTTTCGAATAATTTAGAAGCAACACAATCTGCAAAACAAAATATTTTGCATAATCTTATATAAATAAATCAAACGTCATATAAACGTCAAATCGCGTCTGGTAACGGTGTCGCGAGTCCAGAGATTTTATCTCATCTAAAATATGCGTATCGCGCTAAAAGAAGTTTCCACTTCTTAAATATAGAATTTGTTGTAGAATCTGAAACTCAGTAGTACTAACATTTTAAATGTTAGTAACCACTGAGGTAATTTTGCCGGCTTTTCTCAGTGATTGAGTAAAGAATCGTATTTGGTATTTTTGTATAAAACCTAAAACACAATACATCAAGTAAGCTCAAAAGAATTGTACTCGCGGGATTAGCACACTTCCAACGTACAAGGCTGAAATTATTGTAATTTTTTCGAGATAGCACGGATCTAAACTTTTCGACCCAACGCTTTCGGCAAAAACAATTTATTTTATGGTTCCGTGCCAACCTTATTATTAAGGTAACATCCTGTCCATCTGTCTGTCACTAGTTGTATATTTGGAACCGTTATAAACTATGATAAATAAAATGAAGTCAAAAAAGTAAAGTGTTGGTTCCAAAAATGTAGAAGCTATGGAACAGATCCCCCTTCCTTTCTCCAGTCTTCCTCTGTTCTTTAAGCTCCTTTTGTGGTCATTAACACAGGAGGAGCTATTTACACCAACCATGGTTGCTGTAAATTATTCGAAATATCGAGAAAATTATTCACCCTTTTTCTCAAAATTTACCATCTTGCTTGACCATAAAAATCTTGGCTGTATTTTGGAGCGAAAGGTAAGACATACAGTGTAAGTCTCTGAGACTTAATATATTATTTCTCAGGATAGGCAACACATAAATGAGTTTCCTTTTTTTCTTTTACGCCGGGCATCCCCCGGGGAAGTGGATCTCCCCAGGCGGGTATGTGGGCTCCGCCCGAAAGGTGGTAAGGTGGACGCAGCTCTACCCACTAAAACCCGGCGAGTGCCACCAATGCCGCTTTGGTGAGCTGCCCCGGATCTAATGAGCAAACAAGGCACCTCGACGGCTAGTCCGTCCCTCAAGGGACCGACGCCAACTCCACAGACGGGTTGTAACGCACCACAGAACAACCCCTCCCAACGTCGGGACAGTACAATGGGGTGAGGTTCCCATCCTCGCCCCTTGTCCCTTTGCTCTTTTGTCCCCTCTGCTTATAAAAAAGCAGCTTCCTCGGCTCAATTTGCTTCGCTCAAGGTGCTGGCACCCCTTAGGCTACTGAGCCCTACCTCCACGACAAGGCTTTAACCATGGTGGGGAAATGAGTTGCCGGGGCTAGTTCTAGGCAAACTAGTTTATGTTCATTATTCAGCACGTCTGCCAGTTGCCTATCCAACTAACGTAAAAAGTGTAATTCGCAAACCTTAGAACACAATGTACCTATACATATAAAATATTAAATAGATACATCTACTGAGCTTTATTATAATTATATTGCCTTCTTAATGATTCCATCTTTGTTGATGGGATCTTCAAGTTTTCTCCTCAGAACATCAACTAATAAAAACGAACGAGAAAAAACGCCTGTTACATAAAAACACTGTTAGCGACAAAGGAAGCGTAAATTATATTAAAATAAATAAAGAAAACTAAGAGATAAAATACATAAACTCACATTTAATGGCCACGACATCGGTAAATTATATTCTTTGTATGTGGCCACTACATCACCAACATATAAAAATACTTTATGTCTAAGTTGGTTTTTTGTACGTTTGTAAAAACACATATAGTGCGAGTCTGTCTCGCACGCTAAGGGTTCCGAAAAACGTGTTCTTTTTTTAAATATAATACATATACCAGTTTTCAGATTTTGTCTTTCAACTATGTTTTGCAGAACGAGATTCTTTTCAAATGTTTCATGTCTTTTCATGATTCTATGTCATTGGCAAATAATCTATAGACTTTGGTTTGACAGACTGTCAGACAGACTGACAGACAGACAGACATGCACACGGACATCAGACAGACAAACAGACTGACAGACAGACAGACAGACTGACAGACAGACAGACAGACTGATAGACAGACAGACTGACAGACTGACAGACACACTGACAGACTAACTGACTGACAGATAGACTGAGAGACAGACAGACAGACAGACAGACGGGCAACAGAGAGATCTTATAAGGATTCCATTTTGTCATTTTAAAGAACGGAAGCCTAAAAAGGTCGAGCCCGTTCATGGTGAAGGCGATTTTACCAAGTACAAATTTATTTTAAAAGTGAAGTGACGTTCTTGTATATAATATATTGCATTAAGCTGGAATTTTTCAGTGAACCTCATTCGTATGCAACTAGCGTCGGCCAACGAAGACCACAAAAAATACATATGTATTTAGAGATCAACTCAATTTCGAACGACTTAAAGATCGTAGGTGCAAAACAACTCAATTATTAAAACTGTTTAAAGCGAGATATTATTTACCCTGTATTCCACTTTTATCGCATAGCTCGATATTTCAGCACTGTCTACGACTGCCTCGTTCGCGACACTAAATTCGCAAGTTTAAAAAGGCATGGTGAACATCCCGTGCAAAATGGAGATCTTTGTAAAAATAATTATGTGAATTTAAAATCGTATCGTAAATGATTTAAAAAAGAAACGTATTACGTTTTTATGTGAATTTAATCTATTTTTTTTCCTTTAACGCCGGGAAAAGCTCTGAGGCATCCCGCGGAGGAGTGGGTCTCCCCACGCGGGTATGTGGGACTCGCTGCATCCGAAATCTGGTATGTGGACGCAGCTCTACCCACTAAACCCCAGCGAGTGCCACCAATGCCGCCTTTGGTGAGGAGCTCCGGATCTAATGAGCAAACAGGGCACCTCAATGGCTAGTCAGCCCCCCGAAGGACCGACACCACCTCCACAGAGGGGTTCTCCCGCACCGCAGAACAACCCCTACTAACGTCGGGATAGTACAATGAGATGTGGTTCCCGTCCTCGCCACTTGCCCCCTGCTCTTTAGTCCCCTCTTATATGAATTTAATCTCAAACCAATGTACCTTTGTCGAATCTTTTATACTTTATTAAACAGAATATAATATCATGTAATCAACAATGACAATAAAAAGGGTTTTATATTAAAACATTTCACATTTCGTGGCCCAAGTCGTGGCAGAGAAAATACAAAGGCACAAACAAACAGTAACATTTGGCGTCAAAAACAACTCTTGTTAAATAAATTGTTATTCTATTTCATGGAGTCGTTATGGTGTCCAGTATACATTAGAGATAAAAGTAACGTTATATTATTACTGTATATTTATTTAGAAGACATATGTTGTGTACGTCTACATATAGTATTATATAGTTACTCTCTTTCTAATTTTCATTTCATGTTATTTAGATGGACTGGCAGACCAGATGGTGAGTAGCGTCGCCCACGAACATTTTTTATAGCATAGGAGGGCAAACGAAGCTTTATACTACCGACGCCAGTCAACCAATATGCGTCTGTTGCCCTCCTTTTCCCTATCCCCCCAATGTGCCACCGGAAACTCACATACCGCACGAAACGCGACAGCATAGTTGTCACTTGACGCCAGTGCTATGTGAGCGAGAGGTACCACCCCGGTCGTGCAGGCTTAGTAGCATGGCACTACCTATTACTATGGACATGGTAAGTTCATCCGAGAGCCCAGGTAACTCTTTCATGCGTTATCTATCCAGAAGTGTGAGGCGGTTTACCGCCTCACACTTCTTAGATCGGACAAGCTTGGTCCCAGTACCTGCCTCTTCATCGACAACACTGAAAGGCTATTACAAAAGAAATAAGCCAAAAATTCTTACTTGGAGTTTAGAAAACATGATTGCTAAGATTTATCGTATTCTGTCCAGCAATAGTATATCCCTCTCTCTCTATTTAAGGTTTGCTCTTGTCGGTAGAGCAGTCGCCAATTTGCATTTCATAGTCCATAATTAGGGCGCTTAAAATGATGGTTGCCCCACTGGCCGTTACGCAGTACAATGACTAATTTCTTGCTCGTTGATATCTAGTCCAGAGCCCTACCGGAATCCATTTCCTCGGCCTCTGATACTGATACTGCTGCTGCCCGGTATTAGGGGGGAGAAGTGCTTTGTGGTAGCCGAGTTTGCATGTCATAGGACCTATGTAGCATTTTATAGGTTAGCCCATCCCACTGGACTGCCTACTACATCCTGGTAATGTTGTCGGTAGGTAGGGGACTGCTTATTCGTATATTCGCAGCTAACCATCATGTCTGATGGCCGTTCCACTATCCGCCATATGTGGACTTCGTAGATAGCCTGCAGCTCAGCCTCTACTAGTTATCTAGACTTACAAAAAGCAATGGAAAAATGTGCTTTACTCCAGGCGCCTACATGGGTACAATCTTTTTGATTATAGCTCTTTAGCATTATATTATCATAGCTTACGACGCGCGACGTTTGCCTATATGAAAAAAAAAACTAAATCATGACACTTACGAGATTATAATGAATTGGTGATGATGTCCAATATGTTAAGTATTAATTTTAAACATATAATTATTATCTTCATCATCATTATCAGCCTTCTCCCACCCCACCATGGTTCAGGCCTTGTCGTGGCGGTGGGGCTCAGTAACCTAGGGTGAGCCGCTGCACCTTGGGCGAAGCGAATTGGGCCGAGAGGGCTCTTTGTACCTCTCTTATAAGAAGAGGGGACAAAAGAGCAGGGGGCAAGGGGT
Source organism: Helleia helle (assembly GCA_963853865.1). NCBI lineage: Eukaryota > Metazoa > Arthropoda > Insecta > Lepidoptera > Lycaenidae > Helleia > Helleia helle. Next base: position 20,924,067 of record OY971423.1, on the reverse strand, counting down.
GAGGATGTGAACCTCACCCATTGTACTGTCCCGACGTCGGGAGGGGTTGTTCTGTGGTGCGGGACAACCCCTCTGTGGAGGTGGTGTCGGTCCCTTGCGGGACTAACTGGCCGTCGAGGTGCCCAGTTTGTTTACTAGATCCGGGGCACCTCACCAAAGGCGGCATTGGTGGCACTCGCCGGGTTTTAGTGGGTAGAGATGCGTCCACTTACCAGCTGTCGGGCGCAGCGAGTCCCACATACCCGCGTGGGGAGACCCACTCCCCAGGCGGGATGCCTCAGAGCATTTCCCGGAGTTAAAGAAAAAAAAAAGCCTTCTCCCATCCCCAGTCACTGCTGGAGTGCTTCTTCTGTTTGTGGGATCTTAAGAACTTATAAATGTTAATATATATATTATCCCAGACTTTGAAATACGTTTCAAACCGGCGACGCCTCAATAGCATCACCACCAGAACTTATTATTATAACGGTGAAACATGTTTGACTCTAACACGATTATAACTTTCCGAAATCGAGAAACTTCCCACACATTAATATGACACGGTAAATTGGTTAATGAATACTTGCATCAAAGTTTTACAGATACACGGAAATATGGAATTTAACAATTTGAACTATCCCTCGTTTATAACTTTCATACATGAACCTCTAGAGTCTAGAGTGCAGTTCTAACGTACGTTTTATCTACTTGTCCATATAATTGGTTGATTTTATTTATTAACATTCATTTGTTAATAAAGTTTCCAAACATGTCTATTTTTGCAGTAGCCAGAATTGTCTTTAGCTCTTCGAACGGAGAACGATTGGCGTGCATTTGTTTTTAATTCAGGGATTTTGATTCTTAGTAGAATTTGCAAAAATAGTTAAGGTATAGTGGCTCTTAGCCATTCTAGTCTCATATAGAGAAATATTCTCTGCCTTGAACAACTGTTACAGGTCAGTATCGTCATATGAGCTCAGTTTACATAACAAGTATCTTCTTCTCACTTTGCGAGTAGGACTTATTTTACTCTTTTTATTATGTTATCAGGGAGCAAATAAGCAGTCGGAACCTCATGGCGCCGACGTCCACAACAGATCTGCACAACCAAAGCCATGCAGATGCACCGCCCTCCTTTTCCCTATCCCCAAAGGGCCACCGGGAACTCAAAAACTGCACGAAAAGCAACAGCATAGTTTTCACTTGACGCCGGTGTTATGTGAGCCAGAGGTACCATATCAGTCGTGCCGGCCCAGTTCGGCTGCAATGCAGTATGGCACTTCCTCTTACTATTACATTATAACTAACATAATATAGCAAAACAAGACTAAAAAACAAACATAAAAGTACAAGAGCCCATAACAACTGATAAGTACTATAAGAATTAATACACATAGATAACATTGAAATTATTAAATGTCTAACCCCCGTGAGAACGTAGTTCCGATATTTGAGCCTTACCCCACCGGGATAGGGCACGTGGAAACGAAAAGGGCGCCGTAACTTCCGCTTCTCACGCGAAATGCGAAATGAAGCCTTTTGTGGGTTTTATAACATTTGTGAACATGTCAACGTTTTAGCCTAATTACCTTTAGTTTGATACAACCAACTGTTCATTTTTATGATCGTTGGATAGGCTAGCGGATAGATGAGCCACATGATGGTAAGTGGTCAACGTCGCCCATAAAAATAAACAAGTAAAAGCGAGATTAGCCCTGACAACTCATTTGTGTGGGCCAGCAATTACACTGCCTTTCCTGCCCTTCTCTTCGAAACACAGAAAAGCGAAAGAAACAAGCACGGTGGTGCTCATGCAGATGGGAGCGCGGCATGCGCTACTTTCCCACCGGTAAAACCTTCCTACTGGTATTTAAAAGAAAGGCGTTTTTTGCGTACATAATCATATAAGATATTTAATTATTTGTATGTGGTGCAGTGCAAGTGTACGTATATGGGGTGTGGGAAAGGAGGAAGCTGCTGCAATATGCATGCATATGCGTGCACATATTTGCTGAAAAGGCCGCGTGGTTCGCGGAATTATAGCTTATTAATATATAATTTAGTATCTCATTAATAATTTCTCATTTAGTGTGTCCGAAATTTCTTTATCATTATCACTAGCCAACGTTCACTGTCAAATTTAGTTATCTGTAAATACACTAAATTTCGCCTACAAAATCATAATAAACATATTCATATAACTCTTTCCGGGGCAGTCCACCTGTCGACTTGACTGTCATAATAGAGTGTTGAGACAGCACACCTGTCGACGTTTAACTTTGGTTCGCTCTAACTGACGAACCACCCGTAGCCAGTCCTTGTTAATATTTAATAGTGCTACTACGAATCACATGATCTAGAGTCATATCACGCTCATCAATTTTGAGTAGTCGCATCAAACACTACAAAAAACATTCACTGGTAAAAACTTTTGTACAAATAAAAGTGGCATTGCGATGTGTCAGACCGTCGAGAGCCGTTGCCACCGCAAACGAACGGTGCCGTCTGTGGGCGATCAGTCACACCGCGAAATTTTCCATAGCAATGGTATTATGGTAGACTGCCTACAGAAGATGCTCGAAATTGTACGAGATAAAGACGTGTCGTGTCGCATTTTCTGCAAGAAGCCAAAAGCCCCGGAAAGTGCTAATAATACTAAGATAACACAAAATATTAGCATTAATTGGGAAAGACCTGGAAAGACGGCTGGCAAATAACATTCCATAATTAAATTTCGGGGATATTTTTCTAAATCCTTTAATCATATTATAATGTATAAGAACGCAAAAGTCTTTTTTTAATTCTCGAAGAAGCCCCAGTATACAAATTAGCAACTAAGTCTCATAATTATAAAATAAAAACATACGTAACACAACATCATCATCATATTTGACGTATTCTGTGGCTCAGTGGTAAGCGCATTGGCGCTCAAGCCGGAGGTTGCGGGTTCGAATCCCGCTAGGGAACAAAAATATTTTCTGTGTTCCTGGGTCATGGATGTGTATTAAATTTGTGTATTATATAATAAAAATCTTAAATATATGTACAGTATAAAAGTATTAAATATATTTCCGTTGTCTGGTACCCGTAACAAAAGTTTTTCGAGAAATTACTACGGGACGTGGTGTGAAAGCGTCCATAGATATTATTATTATCTTCACATCGAGCCTTATATTATGTCCAACTGCTGGACACGTTGCTTCTCCATGAAATCAGGCGAGTGTTAGGTCAAAGTCACGTAAGCCCTGGCGCAATGAGGGTGGTAAAGTTGACACACCTTCAAAGACTTTCGTCGGTTACAAAATGGAAGAAAGTCACCTGCGCTGGTACCAACACGTTTTATGGAAACCACTAAACTACTTAGGGAACAAGTCTGGCAATGCCGTCTCCTAATTTCATAAATATACAAAAAGTATTTTGTGCTGTTTTACACACGTACACTTCTGCAAGTCATTTCGAAACTGAAAATCATGTCACGATTGTGATTAAGGAAAGTTTATATTTTATGAGTGTTCATGAAATATTTGTCTCATTTTCAAAATTATCCGCTGCGTGCGTGAATTCATACGCGTTGAAAATATGTATATTTAGAGTATCTGAATATTAAATTTATCACCCCATAGGTGAACTCTGGCCCTACACCCTCCTCGCCTAATTATTCCGAGGAGGAGACCCGTGTCCAACAGTCAGATATAATTTGAGGGTCGATGATGATGTTAATGATGATTGTAATATTTATTTTATACTTAAAACATCTTGTAGGGGAAATATATAAACATTTATAATATCTAAATATCTAAAAACCTTAAAGTTCCTGAAATGCATAAAATCAACATTTATTTGGTGTAATCTTGATGTGCATACTTATAAAAAAACCCATTCAAACAAATAAGAGGTGAAAAATCCTTATTTGATAATACCCATACACCTTTGATAATAAAAATAAATCATATAAATTTCTAAAAAAAAAACTATTCTTTTTTCATCCAAAAAAAATTTACGTTCGCATATATATCAAATTTTCGTTCCAAGTTCAAAGTTTTACCGCGATAAAAAAAACGTAAAAGTTACTTCATTAACCGCTAAATTCGCGTCTACATTAAAAACTATATATAGGGCTAGTAAATTGTAAAGTTTTTGAAACCTTGACTTTGGCTTATGTCACGTCTTATTTTATCGCTTCACGACAACCTCGAGGAATTTTGAAACTCACTTTGAAACCCTCTTAGAAGAAGAAGGGACAAAAGAGCGGGGGGCAAGGGGGCGAGTACGCGAACCTCACCCATTGTACTGTCCCGACGTTGGGAGGAGTTTTTCTGTGCGGGACGACCACTCGGAGGTGGCGTCGGTCCTCGTCGGGCTTGAGGGACTGAGTAGCCGTCGAGGTGCCCTGTTTGCTCATTAGATCCGGGACACCTTACCATAGGCGGCATTGGTGGCACTCGCCGGTTTTTAGTTGGTAGAGCTCGGATCTTTAATTTTAGTGCCAACAAATTGTATTTCTCGTATTTGTTACTGTTGCTATCATGTTGCTATCTAACTTAGATAACCTCGGCTTCAAAAGTAACAATAATGACGTGGTAAACGCTAAGATTGTACATTAGTAGAAATTAAAGAATCGCGATTATTTTATTACTATTTAGTTTTTTACTTATGTTCAATCTAATATACAATTTTTTTATTGTTTAATATTATTGAACCATTTTTTAAATATCCCTTTTATATGCTTATTAAACAAACAATTTGTTATTAAAAATGATTTTTGGCGCAAATTTGTTTTTACTCACAAAAAAATACTTAAAACAACCATAAGTACTTTTTTTGGGGTAATTTTTATATTTTACAGAGGATTCTATGAGAATAATGGATATTCGTGACGACCCGAATTCTTGACGTGATACATCGTGTATGGTACCAATTTTAAAGGCGTTTCACGTCAAAACCTCACGTTATTGACATAACTTTAATAAGCCGCGATAAAATCAATAGTACAATATAATACAAAGGTATTTATCGAGACAAACCTAACACAAGACGAAAGCAATTTTCCGCGCCGAACTAATATCTCTAAAACGAGACAGCCGCTTCTAAAACTGAACGCCTGACAGCCCGGAGCGTGGCACGTCCCTTCCACTGAAATGCAATCGTCTGAAAGCTTAAATTTAACCTTAAGGATGACCCATCTGGATCGATAGGTTACAGTTATAACAATGAACAAGTTTAGTTAAATTCGAATGAGAATTCTGCTTTTGATAACTAATTATTGGTTCATATTTGAATTGTTGTAAATTTATAAAGTTCGAATCGAGTTTTGTTAATAGCGACACACTGGGAGCAATCTAAATGTATCCGATTGTTATAACTACATACAGCTTGGCAAAAAAGAGTATGGAAAAAATGAGGGCGCCACTTTCACTTAGGTCTCATCATAACATGGAAAATCAGTAAGATAATTTAATCAAATCGTTAAAAATAAATGTGAAACACTAAGCTTTACTCAAAATCTAGTATTTGTCGGCCAGGTATTGTCAACATCATAGGTTTCCATTTAGTAAAATATTTAGTTCCACCTGTCACCACGTCATACTCTTTTTTGCCAAGCTGTATATACTGTTTCAATGTTTTATTTTTTTTTCTTTTTTTATGTCATCGGGGGGCAAACGAGCAGACGGAGCCTCAGGGCGCCGACGTCCATAACACATCTGCACAACCAAAGGCATGCAGATGCGCCACCCTCCTTTTTCCCTATCCCCCCAATGGGTCACCGCAAACTTACAAACCCCACGTAACGCGACAGCATAGCTGTTGCTTGACGCCGATGTTATGTGAGCGAGGGGTACCATCCCGGTCGTGCCGGCCAAATTCGGCTGCAATGCAGCATGGCACTACCTCTTACAAATCGTGACAAAGATATGTAGTTTTTGTCACGATGTTCCGAAAGAAAGAATTGACATGATTTGGTTCACAGGATATGTTTTAGCAATTTTTTTAGCATCGATCAGATTAAACGCAGACCTCAAAGAAAAAGAACTAATCTACTCTCACATCAAGAACATCATATAAATATTATACCGTCAGAAACAGGCATCAAAAGAGTAAATGTATTTCCTAAGTGATGCAAATTGTTAAAAATATGAAAAAATCTGATAAAGTGTCTCGACCTTCATGGGTTTCGGCCCAAGATATTTTTTTCGGTTGAGTCTATAGATCTCTAACGGTCTGCATAAACGCACTTATAGCCTCGGTGCAAAATAAGATTCGTAAAATATTTAAAAGATACGTGTCACTTCTTAGTGGCTTCGTTTTAGACTCGGTAATAGATTCAATTTGATGTTCAATAAGCTAGTCTGTTAGTACATGAAATACAAAAATGTTGTTGAAAATGATGCTTTAATGATATTGATAATAAATTAGACATTCAAAAATGTTCAAATATTATAATATTAACGCGTACCGTTGAAGCAGTTTCTCATCCAGAAATGAGCAACTTGTTTCGTTGCGAGGGTCCTGGCGTCGTCCGTTTGACGTGGGTTCTGTGGTTCATTTATTGTTCAAACGATATCAACTTTATAAATGTTACTCTGTAGTTAGATTTGAAATGTTGAAGCTTGAGATACAAAGCAAAAGGTTATACATGTGGCACAGTACATTATTTATGTATGTATTTATTCTGAGGATTAAAATAATAGAGAGACATTTTAAACAAGATAATATTAAAGAACTTCTTGTATGTTATTATAAAATTTCGTGCTATGGCGTCACAGTGAAACAGCCGTGAGACGGCTCGGGTCCACTCGCTTCTTTTCGGCTCAACCCAGCGAGCCCACGTGTTGACTTATCTGATTAAAGCTCATTGCGACTATTAGATACGCGCGATTATTAGTAGTTGTAATTAAGCCTAGACTATGTTCCTACATATTTTTTCATAGAAGTTTCACTTCTCTTCGTGTGTCCTAAAGATAAATTTATTTAAGAAAGTGAGTTTTATCAAGGTGGAATTTTTATCACCCCTCATCAAAAGTGCTTGATATTTCAGCAAGTATAAGGACATATTTTATACAAAATCTTTGACATATAGTTAATAAAGTCAGGCGTTACTTTGCGGAAATCCATTTAATGAGATATTGAATTATGTTATATTTTGTAATACACAAATCTAAAAACTACAATCCATCAAATGTGTGAGTGCACGCACATGCATGCATATAGCATCTCCCTCTCTTCTCACCCTGCATAAGGGTACACTTGCATGTAACACAGGAGGTGTTGCATGCAAAAACTACAATGAAATAATCTACGCACGTTTCGCCCTGACACCGAGGCATCCTCAGGATGTAGACTCTACGACTAGCAATCTTCTTATACTACCCCACTACCTCCACCAAATGACAGGTAATTCGTTAAATTGGTTGGGTCATTTAAAAGTGCAACCGTTTTATTATTTTTGACGTAACAACGTCGATGGAGCCGGCTGCAAGAACGAAAAAACATGACGTATGCGACGTTACCTCGCTCTGAGGCGTTCCGTTTTCTTATGTCATGATGATATCAACTATCGTCAGTAAACCGACTTTACAGACAACCGATTTTTTTGTTTTATTATTTCCTATATAAGTGCCAGCTAATATATAATTTAATATCTCAACTTTCTCATCATACTGTATCATGTTTCAGCTTTGTAATACATAAATTTTTACAAAAGTGATAATTTATTTCATATACAAATATAACATGATAAATGTTGTTATCTAATTGTCAATTTTTCACTATGCACATAACAAAAAAATCCAATTTTTACTTGTCAATTTATTGTTATGACTTTCGTTGACAATACATTCGCGTTTGAACAACAAAACTATTCAGGTCATCGAAATCCCCTTTTATCAATACACGAACATTATTAATATTTAAATAACAATATAAAGACTAATTAAAAACACTCGTGTTTTTGGTCATAATAAATTACTCAAATTATATCCTGTTAAAAATTCAGTAAACACTAAATTCGTGCACGCGAAAATAAAATAAAAGGGAGCTTGTTAGAACTTGTTAAATATAGGGTAATATGGGTACGAAGTTTCAGGTGAAACAATCGAAGTTCACGATAATGGGCCCTTATCAGCCGATCTGGGCTTTTTTCCAAATTCTCTTTTTGTTGGCACACAATTAGATTCTGATAGCTTTTCCACCGCGTCATGCTTGCTACGTACCCGTTTAGGTTATTGCATTCCATACTATTTGAATTAATAATCACACCATATGACATGATAATAATAATAATATCTATGGACGCTTTCACGCCACGTCAATCTGGTCCCGGTCCCTGGTCCCGACAACGGAAGTATATGTAATTCTAAACTATACATAATATATTTAAGATTTTCTTACTATATAATACACATCAAATCTGCAACAACTCGATGTTCACGGTATATCCTGCCTCGCATGACGAATATAATATTATTATGGAATCAGCTGCCACTTAGGCTGTTTCCAAACCGATACGACTTAGGAACCTTTAAGAAAAGAGCATACTCATGTTTGAAAGGCCGGCAACGCACCTGATAATCCTCTGGTGTAGCGGGTGCCAGTGGATGTCGCTTTCACTTACCATCAGGTGAACCGACTGTCCGTTCGCCCCCTCTTCTATAAAAAATAATAATAATACACATCCATGACCCACGAAGACCGAAATCTTTTTTGTTCCCGGGCGGATTTTTTTGTTTTCGAACCCACTACCTCCAGCTTGAGCGCCAACGTGCTTACCACTGAGCCACAGAGGTCGTCTATAAATAATTAAAGTGCAAAATGCATACCTACGCAGTTGAGCTTCCTCAAAAATCATAAACCCTTCTTGAAGTGGACTCCGTCGTTGTTATTGCAATCAATGCTGCGTTACTTTAACACTTTGGTAATATGATTTAGTATTTAATCAATAGAGCTGTACCTAGATATGGGTCTTATTTTGGGAACTAGTAACCAGTAGCCTATATTAAGCTTAAAACATACCACAAGCATGTTTTTAACTTACTATATGTACCCACTAGAGGGTAAAAGATTTTGACGTGACAACGTCTTATAATTCGATGGAGCCGGCTGCAAGAACGAAAAAACATGACGCATGCGGCGTTACCTCGCTGTGAGGCGTTCCATTTTCTTACGACGCTGTCACTTTCAACTATCGTCAGTAAACCGACTTTACAGACAACCGATTTTTTAAAAGTTCATCGTTAGTTTCCACTGAAGACCCGCGACATACGAAAATGCTTTTTACCAGCAAAAAAGGAAAGTTATAATAATTAATTTACTATATATTAATAAATTATATTAAAATTTTCAATCTTAAAGTCAACAGTAATTCAGAGCTACGTCTTCAAGAACGCGGATACATTTAAAAATATTTTATACTGTTGTTAGTTATATAACCAAACAAACAAAATAAATTATTTAGCGCCAAAGTCAATGTCTACAATGGGAGAAAAGTAGAAAGTGAGTTCTTACTAATTAGGTTAAGGCCTTGCACTTTAAGTTCATGATTCATGTTTAATGCACATGTCAAATCAAGCAATGTATAATATATTATTATTGTTGTGAGGATGCAAGTCCAGGCCAGAAAAATACTTCTTGTATTAGTTATAGTATAGTTGGTATAAAAGTTGGATAGCAAACGGCAAAATAATGGTAAGTGGCCAGAGTCGTCAACGAACAAGTAAACCTCAAACTAGCCCATGAAACACATTCACGACGTGTTGCTGTAAGACGTAAGATGTTAAGTCTCGGTGCCAGTAGTTACACTGCCTGTCTTGCCCTTTCCCCGAAACACAGCGAAGCTGTTTCACAAGAGAAACAAGCAGGATGGTGGTACCACGCAGAGGAGAAGGCGATACTAGGGCATCTCTTCCACCGGTAAATATGAGTGTAGGTATATTAAATCTATGTTTTATTGGAACTTGCTGTTATTCAAGTAATTGTCACTTTTTCAACAAGAATTTTACGTTGTCATTGACTGGCATAGGTTGTAAAAATAATGCCTCTTCCCCGGGATGGGTGTCATCTGCTACGCGGATGACTACGCAGACACTGCCCTGTCCGGCGACCCCCTGTGGAAGCTCGTGGCGGAGGTTCTTGTCAAGACGCACTCCGATGTCTCGGGTAGGAGGTCTCTCGGTGAGAGCCTTACGCGCAAACCCCTCACTTTCCGTCTGACACAGGTGTATAACACACAGCAAATATATATATATATATATATATATATATATATATATATATATATTTACTTAAATTGTAAAAAAATATAATTAAATCTTGTCTATGGTTTTTAAAATACGCGCGAACTCGCGCTACCGCGCAAAAAGATAGTGCGGGTTCTGTTCGTGAGGCACAAAAAATCAATGTACAATGTGCAGTGTGTGATTTAAGGTGCAGCTCCACCACGGTGCACGCAAACGCTACGCACGTTTTTTAAAATATCAATTGCAAGAAAATGTTAATAAGTATTTAACTTAAACATGATCTTATCAGATTTTAAATTAAAATCGAATGCCAGGGGCAACGACTTTGTGACTTATTCAAGTTGTACGAGACATTCGATTATTTTATTCAATATTTTTATATCGTATGTTAGTATATTATAATAAATAAACATACTTATGATACAAGATAACATAAAATATATATTGCTCTGATACTTAAACAAGAGTATATTGTTATGAATAAAACATTTATCGTATCTATGAAATTACAAGCTTATAAGTTGTTATTTCAACTTGGAATTGTATAGTCTAGAATTCGTGTATGATTGTTTCACATTTCACATCTAGTGGTCTAGGGATGGGATGACAAACAAGAAGGGGTTGGCAAACATTTCCGCAGGAGAGCGCGGCATCGACAGGCGTTCCGTCCGCCGCGGTGCCGTGAGGACCTCGGCACGGCCGATCAGGGGATCCGCCGCGCGCCCGGACATAAGGGTGTCTTATAATCCTGACCTTACGGGCTCTAAGGCACGCTTATGTGTTCAGATGCCTTAAGCGGATTAGGAGGAGGGGACGTCATCCTCCTGACTCTTGGCATATCGTCGCTGGTGCGGACGACCATAGTTCCCGCACCGGGCGATCACAACGAGGAGAACACCGCCGGGTTTTAGTGGGTAGAGCTGCCTCCACCTTTCGGGCGCAACGAGTACCACAAACCCACCAGGGGAATCCCCCCTCGCCCACGGGATGCCTAAGAGCATTTACCGGCGAATGCAAAAAAGTTAACAGCCATCCTGCTCATTTCTTTCGACGACCGTCACACAGTCATGGTGTTTTCCGGGAAGAAAGGCAGGCTATGTAATTACTGGCACCAAGACTTATGCTTCAGAATCTTACTTTTCAGGATAGACAACGCATGCCTGGGCTGGTTCCAACTCACTTTATACGTCTCTTTTTTAATGGACGACATTTACTACCAACCACCAGGTGGTCTGCAAGTTTGCGTGTCCAAATAACATAAAAAGTTCCATCGGTCTGTCTACTGCTGAACCCTCCCAAAACATATTACTAAGATCGATCTTCGTCTCTTTGCCAGTCGACTAAATATGTAGGTGAAAATGAACGTCAAAATTGAAAATTAAAACTGCTAAGTTCCTGGCGAGATGCCAGATGTCGATCGTTTGCTATTGAAATAGGTCCAGGTCGCTTTTTAGGGACCCGTAGCCAAAAAAAATAGAAAAGAAAATGTATACATTGTATTATTCCAATTATTTTATAAAGAACTAGTGGCACCGACAGACGTTGTCCTGTACAAAATATTTTTTTTTGTAAATCTAAACCATCCTCGAATCCCCTTGAACTCACACAAAAAATTTCATCAAAATCGGTCCAGCCTTCTAGGAGGAGTTCAGTGACATACACACGCACACAAGAAATATATATATATATATATAAAGATAACAACCAATATATTGACATAATAATGATATGTCATTTTGTAAGAGGTAGTGCTATGCTGCTTTGCAGTCGAATTGGGCCAGCACGACCGGAGTGGTACCTCTCGCTCACATAACACCGGCGTCAAGTGATAGCTAATCTGTCGCGTTTCGTACGGTTTGTGAGTCTCTGGTGGCCCATTGGGGGGAATAGGGTAAGAAAGGCAACGTATCTGCATAATCTCTGGCTGTGTGGATGTGTATGAGCGTTAATAGTCGCCAAAAGGTTTCGATTGCTCGTTTGCATTCATATGCTATAAAAAAAGAAATTTTTGGATTGCTTGTTTGCAGTAATAAAAAATCGCTTTTATTTTTAATGTGTAGGTACATACAAACAAGCTCTAGGTATAGCTTGAATTTCTCTATAAAAGCTACGACATATATTTTATTCAGGGTTTTTTCCTTTATCTTTAATCACACAATAACATTAAAATTATAAAACTCAGTTTTTGCGTTTTTGTTTGAAACTGTGATTGAACAAAGTTTTCAACAACATCTATCACGTAGAAACCGCGGAACCTCACGCATATTCTGATATACCCTTATCCAGATGTATCTTATACGATTTATGAAGGTACAAAATATAGTTATAATAAGTAGGCTACAAAATATAGAATAAACGGCTAAAGAAGCTATGAACTGTGTATACACGCACTACACACATAACCCTATGAAAGGGGCTTACCCTTTTAACATTTTTTACACTCTGCGTCTAAGATAATTTAATATAACAATTCTAGAAGTTTTATTTCATGTGGTCTATAATGATGATGATCGTGATTATCTATCCGTCTACTTCTGAACATAGGCCTTCCTCAATGAACGCCAAGAATGTGGTCTATATTTTATAGTAGTGCGTGTTCGCGTAAGCATTAAATAATTAATTTATTTTTACAATTTAATATTTGTTGCACTTACAGTTTAAAATCAACGCGTACAACAAAACAAACACAAATAATATTATAATAAATACACATCAAATACACGAACACATAATTACAATACAAAATACGCCAAACAATTTAACCTAATAATAATAGACACATCAACACAACAGCACATTACTTAACACGATTCTAAATACTTGCGACATAGTTTAACAAATTGAGAATGATTCAGAGCAAAAATATCAATATTACAGCCGACAGCCTCCGAAGGCTAACACAGTATTTAATAAGTGAAGCGCTGGCTGCGTTGGCGCGCTCCAGGCCACCTGCGTCCGCATTATAAAATTACTAACAATACAAAAATGCATACTATATTTAATTTCAATTATAGATGTATCGAAAGACAAGCAATTCCATAAAGGAGTCAACCGTGCAATGGCGGCGTGAATCTGCTTCCTACCGATTTGTCTCCGAATCTCGGCTGGGCGCTTGCCAAATGTGCTACTTTACTAATACCATACCTTCCAGAACCTTCGATCCACACAATAAAGTCTGTACTTGCATACCTCACCTCGCTCTGGACTCGATGACTCTTGTCCTCCTTATGAAAATAATATTTTATTATGGCCATAAGACCGTTATTAGGTGCTTTCTTTTTATTCGTCTACTGAACTCGTGAACTGTCCTAATATTGGCATTTTGTTAACACTTTATGCTTTCTTTTTTTTCCGCAGGTAAATCCTTATGGATGTAGCCAGGATCTTCGGGTAGATCCTGACCCAATGTGGGACTCGCACCTGGGAGTGCCCACCCTAACTAAAACCACTGCGAGCGCCTTCAGCCGGTTTTTGAGGGTCCCGGATATTTAGGCAACAGACAGGATCACCTCAGCGACAGGCTGGCCCCGGCGAAGGCCAGACTACTCCTCGTAGAGTGGGACTGCCCGGCCGCTAATAAGCAGTCCCCACGACGTTGTGCCATACAGACCCAGGTTCCCATCCTAGGCCCGACACGAACACAGGGGCGTTACTGGAGGCGTATTAAATAGCGCCTCCAACGCACCCCCGCCTCATCGGCGTCCTCCTCTCTCATCCGCTCGTCAACCTCCTTCTGGGACATTATTGCCTCGCAGAAGGAGGCCATCGCCGTCCAGGGCTCGTCGTCACCGAGAATCGCGGTGATGACACTCGGCAGAGATAAGTCCCCTCTGATGACTGATGTCAGAACGTGACGCAGCGCCGCCCATCTCGGGCACACTTCGAGTGTGTGCTAGGCTGAGTCCACCGCCGCCCCACATTCGTGACACACTGTCAACGGCTCCCTGCGGGCCGCCCGGCACAGGTACTCACCAAAGCAACCATGCCCGGTGAGCACCTGTGTCAGACGAAAAGTGAGGGGTTTGCGCTTACGGCGCATCCACCGCTCAAGGACCGGACGCAGAGCAACCGTCAGGTTTTTGCCATACGGCTGCTGTGCCAGGTCCTGCCCCCACCTCCGCATTAACGCCTCTTGCCCTAGTCGGCGAACCCGCAGGATCCTGTCCAGCGTAAGGCTCTCACCCAGACACCTCCTATCCGAGACATAGGAGTGTCCGCCACGAGCTCCCACGGGGGGTCACCAGCTAGGGCAGTGGCTGCTGCCCACGAAACCGTACGGTACCCCCGGAAAAAACTTTATGCTACTTGTAATATAAAAGGGTTACAATGTTTTAAATTTTTGTATTTCTTCCATAAATCCGTAAAATCTTATAACTTTGGTCACGTCACGTTACTTTCTAACGAATAATTATTAAATTTCGATTGCTCATCAAATCTATTCTTTCATTGAAGCTATTGCGACGCCATCTGTATTTCCATTTCCAATTGTAATTGAAGAATATCCAGCGATCTCGTTTAATATAAACGCAAAATTTCATCAAAATCGATGCTTTCGTAAATATGAAATTGAAACAATATGTTGTTAGAAACGCTAGACAAGTAATGTTTGCAATGTTCGTTTGCCTTTTGTCTGATGAGGTTCTTGACCTGAAAATATAAGTTCGTCTGAAAATATAAGTTCGTATGAAAATATAAAGTTTTGTATTCTCAGTTGTTACAACTTTTGGCATTTTTTAAATTTAATTTGGCAGAACATAATATTTGTGTAATATTTCAATGAAAGAGTTAGATTATTTAATAATATTCATTCAAGTGAAATGGAATTGCTTTTATAAAAAATTATAAAAATAATAATATTTATAAAAACTTATATAATCTTGCTTATTGCTAGGATTAGTAGAGAACCCCACCATGGTTCAAGCCTTGTTGTGGCGGTGGGGCTCAGTAGCCTAAGGTGAACCCAGCACCATGGATGAAGCAAATTGAGTCGAGGGAGCTGCTCAAAAGAGCAGGAGGGACAAGGGGCGACCATGGGAACCTCACTCCTTTGTATTATACCAACGTTGGGAGGGGCTGTTCTGTGGTGCGGGACAACCCTTGTGTGGATGAACCGTCGGTCTCTTGGGGACTGACTGGCCGTCGAGGTGCCATGTTGCTCAAAAGATACGGGGGTACCTACCAAAGGCGACATTGGTGGCACTCACCGGGTTTTGGTGGGTAGAGCTGCGTCCACCTTTCGGGCGCAGCGAGTCGCACATGCCTGCCTGGAGAGTCGTAAAAAAAAGATTAGTAGAGAATATAGTTTTTTTATTATACTTACTACTTAAATTATTAGATTTTTTTACGGTTTTAATGATTACCGATAAAATCTTTACTTTTAGCATTTAGTTTTGACTTTATAATTTTGTTTAAAGTTTAAAAAAAATAAGTGCAACCTCAAAATGGAAATTTTGTTTAAAAATATTATTTCAAGTAAGTAGGTAACAAGTAGTATTTATAAGTTATTTTTATTTATAATATAGCGTGCTCATAAACGTTACACGTTTAATATATAATTAAGATGATTATCAAACATTAACGATAATTAGCTTTTCTCCTTTACGGGAAAAATATTTTTTTAATAAGCTTGTTTGTTTTGGTCATAAATTGTGAAATAAGTTTTTTTGACGTGACAACGTCTTATAATTCGATGGAGCCGGCTGCAAGAACGAAAAAACATGAAGCATGCGGCGTTACCTCGCTGTGACGTTGTCACATTCAACAATCGTCAGTAAACTGACTTTACAGACAACCGATTTTTTATGCTAGTTGGATAGGCAAACTGGCAAACTTGCCACCTGATAAGTGGTCGACGTCGCCTATGAACATAAACTAGTATACCTGGAACGAGCCCAGGCAACTCATTTATGTATTGCCTATCCTGAGTCATAAGATGTTAAGTCTCGGTGCCAGTAATTACACTGCCTGTCTTGCCCTTCTCTCCGAAACATAGCAAAGCTGTTTCGTGGGAGAAACAAGCGAGATGGTGGTACCTACCCATGCAGCCGGGAGCGCGGTACAGCGCTTGCCTCCCACCGGTAAGACATGTACATTTACATAAATTGGAGGTATATATAATATGTGACTGATGATGATGACACTGGCCATACCAGTATATACTAACTTATGTACATCAGAAGGTTGAGCGAAATATTGACACAACGTATCCACAAAACAGTTTATTAGTGACTGACTCCAGTGATACATGAAAATGAAATTGCGGATAAGCAAACACACACATCGACATTTCCGTAACTACATACAGGGTTCATTGTGTCCCTACACTATGTGATCAATATACAAATAAAACTTAAATATTAATGTAAATTATCAATTACAACTCCATCGCAAGCTCGTGAAAAACTGATTAACCGATAGTAATAGAAAGGAAAATTTTAAGAAATACCTACTGTTGCCCGCAGCTTCGCCCGCGTTAACTTAGATTTACAGCCGTACCCGGAGTGATGATGATTATTTTGTAGCCTAAGTTACTCCCTATAACATCTGCTATCTGCCAGTGAAAGTCCCGTCAAAATCGGCCCAGCCGATTTCAAGATTAGCCGGAACAAACAGGCAGACAAAAATTGTAAAAAAAATATTTTGATATAATATTAGCGGTAATTTTAATATTACAAACAGACACTCCAATTTTATTTATCTATATAGAGGGACAAATAAATACAGTACGAACATAATATATTAATATGCATTTATAGGTAGATTCTTAAGTCCACGACCGATGGGTGTAGTCTCCAGAATAGCAGACTCAAGGTCAAGCATATAATCTGAGGACGCAGAGCAATAAAGATGAAAATGAATAGAATCTACCAGCAACAAGGTGTTTAGATCTGAAAAGCCCATTGGGAGCCAGTCTGGAAACCACCACGACCGGGGTCAATAAGGTATTCCCTTGGGTCAGTTCTAATAAAGGTACCCAACATTTGATCCCCAGGCACAGGATATCTTTTGAAGTCCTCTTCAGCACTAATACGAAAAATCTAAGATGCTTTGTGTAGATATTGTTTTTTTATAATAATATCTATGGACACTTTTACACCACGTCAATCTGGTCCCGTGGTAAGTTCTCGAAGAAACTGTGTTACGGGTACCAGACAACGGAAATATATTTAACACTTTTATACTACACAATATAACATATTTAAGATTTTTACATATTTAACACATCGATGACCCAGGAACACAGACAACTTTTTGTTCCCTGGTGGGAATCCAACCCCCTATCTCCAGCTTGAGTGCCAACCCGCTAACCATTGAGCCACAGAGGTCGTCAGTGATATTATTTGACTAAACTTAAAAAAGCGTACTTTAAAAAATCTTCAACGCAATAAAAAAGACCTATTGACCTGTAGTTTAGCTGAAACGATTTTTAAACCATTATTAAGAAAATCGTAACATATCAAATAAAAAAAACCCAACAAGTCACAGGACTGCCGATAAAAGTGAAAACAAAACAATTAAATTCAAATACCTATAAAGGTATTTGAATTTAATTGTTTTGTTTTCAACAACGTATTTTTACAGGATGTAACAGATTATGACAACCTATACAATTTAAACGGCGCACAAAATGGCCGCATGGCACAATTTGCTTATTTCTCCCGTGAAACAGCGTTGCTGTGTTTCGGAGAGAAGGGCTAGACAGGCAGTGTAATTATTGGTACCGAGACTTAACATCTTATGTCTCAGGATAGGCAACACATAAATGAGTTGCCTGGGCTCGTTCCAGGTATACTAGTTTATGTTCATGGGCGACGTCGACCACTTAACATCAGGTGGTACGTTTGCTAGTTTGCCTATCCAACTAACATAAAAAAAAAAAATTTAGAAGCGACACAATTTGCAAAACAAATATTGCATAATCTTATATAAATAAATCAAACGTCAAACTATGTCTCCAGCGTTTCGCGTGCGGTGTCGCGAGTCCACTCATATAAACGTCAAACTGTGTCTCCAGAGTTCCTTTGCTTAAAAGCCTGTGTAGATACACAGAGAAACACATACTTTATTTTTTTATCCTAAAGTTGAACGTGAAGTAGCGGGGTTAGGGCTCTTCTGAATTTGATTATTAGCAAACTAAAAAAGCCATTGTTTCTATTATTATATTACGATATATTTTTATTATTTAATAATATTGCTAATTATTAGTTTTCGAGTGTGCATAGGAGTAAGTCTAATTTTGCACTACACAAAGTATAAAGAATTCAAAAGTCATACTCGAGCTGGACTATAATAGCTTACTTAGCTCTCGTAATTACGTCAGTTCTTTTAGGGATTATATTTCGCTTAAAGTGCGACAAATCCTTTAAAACGAACCTTCATAAATACTAAAATGTAAAGATGATAATTTGATTAAATATAGTTGTTGCTGTTTATCAACCTTGTTAAATTTTCGGTTGCTTAAAAGTGATTTGACATTTATTTGAACGATGTTTTATGAAACTTTGTGCATTGGGCGAGCCTCATTCAATCATAAAAATCATTTTTAATGATGTCCATCAAAAGATTGCGAATGCTGATGATGACGTATCATGATTTTTGATAAATTAGATATTGTAATAATTTTGTGGATTTATCATTAATTGTAATTAATAATTTAATAATGTAATTAAATATAAATTAATTTAATTAAAGTCGATGATATATTTTGCCCTGGTTATAAATTTATTTCAATATAATTCATTAATTGGGAATATTTTCGCTATCATTCCAAGTGTAAAAATACGATAATATTACGATACAATTTCAAATCTCAAGTCGCGGACAGTAGTCCAATCGATCAATCAATCGACCTTTGTATGTTCCCACGACTGGGCTCGGATCTCCTCCTCCTCGAATTCAGACGAGGAGGGTGTTTTGGCCGTAGTTCATCGATGCGCTGGCCCAATGCATTTAGTGAACTTCACGAACCTTCAAACACTTAATCTCATTATGCATGCTCCTTCACCGGGAAGCAACGTGGGAGGGAAGCGCTGTGCCGCGCTCCCGGCTGCATGGGTACCACCATCTTTCTTGTTTCTCCCGTGAAACAGCTTTGCTGTGTTTCGGAGAGAAGGGCAAGACATGCAGTGTAATTACTGGCACCGAGACTTAACATCTTATGTCTCAGGATAGGCAAAACATAAATGAGTTGCCTGGGCTCGTTCCAGGTATACTAGTTTATGTTCATGGGCGACGTCGACCACTTACCATCAGGTGCTACGCTTGCCTGTTTGCCTATCCAACTAAAATTATAAAAAGCAAGCGATAGTCATGTTTAGGTGCACGTAGAAATTTAGAAAAACTCATTTCATGGCACCGATCAGGATTAGTGGTGGTTAATATAACGCATAGCGCCATAACGTAGCGTGCTATTCATACTCAACGTATAGCGTACGCTATATAAATTCCTATTCGGCGCTATAACGTAGCGCCTCGCTAAATACCTAACGGCTAGCGTAGGCCGTAGTTATAACTTCATAACATCCGAACTACGCCAACGTGCTAGATCGTTGACGCTAGACGTTATAATTTATAGTTTATACGTCTGTCCAGTCAGTCAGCGTAGAGCGCGCGCTAGCGCTAGATGTGTTGTGCGCTATCCCGGCCGGCTCACGCGAGTTACGTAATTCTAGTCTTGCGACTACACGTTATAATATAGTCTATAAAATAGCGTGCTAGAAAAATATAGTTTATAGTCCATAGCACGTTATCATAAAATAGTTTATTTGCACACCACTAATCAGGATTGAACCCAGACCTCTCACTTAAGAGGCCGAGTCCGTACGGACAACAGTTAGTATTTTTAAACAAAAATATTCACATATTGTATATTACCATAATTATCATTTCTGTATTTATAAATAATAAAATATAGGATTTATTTAATGACTCCGATTTATCGAGTACCGGTGGAAGGGATGTGCTGGTTCCGTGCTCCCGGCTGCTTGGGTACCACCATCTTGCTTAGTTCTCCCGTGAAACAGATTTGTTGTGTGCAGAGAAGGGGAGGCAGGCAGTGTAATTACTGTGGGCGCCGAGACTTAACATCTTATGTCTCAGGAAAGGCAACACATAAATGAGTTGCCCTTTTTTTGGAAATGCTCTGAGGCATCCCGTGGGTCTCCCCACGCGGGTATGTGGGACTCGCTGCGCCCGACAGCTCGTAAGTGGATGCAGCTCTACCCACTAAAACCTGGCGAGTGCCACCAATGCCGCCTTTGGTGAGGTGCCCCGGGTCAAGAAAGCAAACAGGGCACCTCGACGGCTAGACAGTCCCGCAAGGGACCGACGCCACCTCCACAGAGGGGTGAAACCGCACCACAGAACAACCCCTCTCAATGTCGGGACAGTACAATGGGGCGAGACTCCCATCCTCACCCCTTGCCCCCTGCTCTTTTGTCCCCTCTTCTTATAAGAGGGGTACAAAGAGCCCCCTCGGCCCAATTCGCTTCGCCCAAGGTGCAGCGGCTCACCCTAGGTTACTGAGCCCCACCGCCACGACAAGGCCTGAACCATGGTGGGGATAAATGAGTTGCCTGGGCTAGTGCCAGGTAAACTAGTGTATGTTCATGGGTGACGTTGACCACTTACCATCAGGTAGTACGTCTGCCAGTTTGCCTATCCAAGTAACACAAAAAAGAGTTTTTTTACTTACTTCAAATGTTACATTAGTGATTTTACGATTCCCAAGAAAATACTTTAGAAGTTAATATAAGAGTGACAATTCCCAGCTTGTAGTTTTCGTCGGAGTTATTTTAAAACTGCGCGTTGGAATTCCAACATGCACTTCAGCCATCCCTGTGACCGTCCAGCTTCAGAGATTTTAGCTCTGAGTTATTTTTGTAGATGTAATTAAATATCCATTTGAAAATCATAATCATGAGCTCAATTTCTGAGCTCATGATAGAAATTCTATCCTTTTTTTTATTAAGAAAACCAACAGCGTTACAGTTAATACATACATTAAGTGTATTATACAAAAAAATATAGGGCCAATAATAGGTTTCCCTTCGTAATGCATATGAATATAATATTATAATTACCTTGTTGCATTCGGACCAATGGGATGGCGTGCTTATAATGGTTATAGACCATTTAATTATTATTTAATAAAGTTATGAGTATTATATGGGAAATACAGCGTGTTTATCCATGTTTCCGTTTATATATTATGATATAAAATATACATACATAATAATGTTTTATTTATATATCGTAAAATAAAAGGTTTAAATAAAATTCTATGGTTAATTGAATAGGTATTAGGTAGATGTTAGATTATCATATTGAATAGGTATTAGGTAGATGTTAGATTATCATATTGAATAGGTATTAGGTAGATGTTAGATTATCATATTGAATAGGTATTAGGTAGATGTTAGATTATCATATTGAATAGGTATTAGGTAGATGTTAGATTATCATATTGAATAGGTATTAGGTAGATGTTAGATTATCATATTGAATAGGTATTAGGTAGATGTTAGATTATCATATTGTGTGTTGTCGCACAGTGTTGTGTGCATTAGGAGTCAGCGCCATCTTTGTAGCTCATGATTGAAATTATATCCGTTATATGAACATACTTACTAGAATATAGGTAATCCATGTTTAAAATTATGCCTATATTAATATCATAAGGAGGTATTTATGAAATTGAATGTAGTATGTAATTTTTAAAACTATACTTTACTACCTGTTTTTATAGCAGCGAAATCCTTTATGGATACACATAATACCGGTGTCGAGTTTTGTGCGGTGTGTGATTTTCCGGTGGCCCACTGCGGGGATAGGTAAAAGGAGGGCAACGCATTTGCATAGCTTCTGGTTGTGCGGATGTCTATGGGCGTCGGTAGTCACCTAAGGCTCCGACTGCTCGGTTGCCTCCTTATGACATAAAAATATGTAGCCAGGATCTTCGGATAGATCGTGACCCTTTGCCATTGCGAGGGCCTTTAGCCACTTTTTAAGGGTTCTTGATCTGCATGCAACAGGATCAGTGCTGTACTACCTTATTTATCACTGGGAGACAAAGGCTATAAAAATCATAATCATTGGGGTACGGCTAGATCTAACACTGCCTAAATGCCAGTTCTACACAAATTGCTGTATAATAACCAAAGTTATCTGTAACAAGTACACCCAAGCCTGGCGACGGTCAAAATTTTCACCAAAATTAATTCAGAGTGAAATATCATGAAAATCATTTTTCAAAGGGCCCGTATTATAAGTAACCTAACCAACTATTATATCCTTTTGAAAAAATACTGCCCTCTAAAATATTATAGTCAAACTACTCAAGCAAACAAGGCAAATAATATCATTCCAGATGGATCCTTCATTAGAAATATTTTAGAGATTTTATTTGTATGACTTATACTTTTTCAGTCTAACATTATTTCAAACTGACATAAACTAGGAAAACAAACTTCGAATGTAACGATTCGAAAATTTCTCTTTATTTTTTGATAAAACTTGTCAAATGAAATACTGCACTAGCGTTTACCAAGAAAGTACGAGATTTCTGAATATTTTAAGACGTAACGTGTAAAAATGAAGTCATTTTAAAACGCCAACGTTCCACGGCATTTTTGCACGAACGTTCAAAGCCCCGAACACAAGATCTCAAAAATAAAGTTGAGAATTTGACTATACGTTGTTAATATCTGAAAGGGGAGGGCATTTTAGTCGAAATGCAGCTTAATTAAAGTTTAGCTGTGCTGTTGAGAGAATGGCCCGCCCTCATAATTTATTCCTGCGGGATATAATTCCACCGGATTTAGTAACAAATGGCCTTCTGGGATACCCTCACATTTATAAATAAATTCATTTTCAATAATAATAATAACTCATTCATTACTCAACATCAACATCAGCTTTATTCACGTCTTCTGTTAAAGAAAACTTTATATGAATTGTAGTTGACCAAGACCGCGCAACTTTTTTCAACATAAAGTAGCATCAGAATTTAAGCAGGTAATTAAAGAGACGTATACATTTTATTCATTCAAAGGACATCGCAATTCCTTATACTGAGCCACACCAACCTGACGCCGCTTTTAATTCAACGTGAGTTGTATTGAGTATAATTTTCTTGCTTTTGTAGAGTATTTCACCTTACGAACAAATACAGAATTGCACTTGGTTAAAACAAGAAAATGCAGCAATGTAAAATTCTGTGCTACGGTGCTATATCTCAGCTTATAATAGTGCGTAGCAGATACACCACAGCTATAAACTTGTGCTCTTGGTGTAGCACTGCTTATAAAATTTGCGTAGCATTGCTTGTAAAAGAGGTGTAATACGTACGGCTTATAATTATAATTCGTGAAGAACTTATACTATAAAAGTTTTAAAAGTAGCGCAAAGTGGCGTAGCACGTGGTAGCACTTCTTCTAACAATGACGTAGCACCGCTTATCAATTTGCTAAGCTACAATTTTTACTTTTTCGTGCCGAGTTAGTAGTGATATAAATATTCTCAGGTACAATCGATTTAATTGAAAACCAAAGTCTATATTTCAATTTGTTATGCCGAGGACGGATCTGTGAAATCTTTATTTTTCCAGCGGATTCACATTTTTCACAATTACTTGGACGTTTTCGCGTTAATCCATCTTCTTTGCTTTAGTTGGATTTCATTTGTGGAACAAATTACGACATCGAATTCTCTTTGTTTGAACTGTAATCGAATTAGGGACGCTGATGCGATGATCGGAATAATGAAAGGGTTTAACGATTGCTTAAAACAGCCCACAAGTTTGAAATTTTATTGAAATTTAACAAAACTTTTCTGTGATTTACAATTTAAGTTTGTTTTTGTAAACTTAATTACTTAGTAACAATTAATAATCAATTTTAATAAGTTACATATACATGTAAAATTCGAGATGACAATATGTTTGTGGAAGTAAAATTATAGATATTTTGAAATACATATATGCGCTGAATCTTTTTTACCCGCGACGGAACGGAGACTGTATATGCGTTTGGGGTGAGAGGCAGTTTGTGTGTGCCAACCTATTTTTCCGCTTATCTCCAAGACTACTCGTCCGATTTTGATGCGGTTTTCAGAGATGGGTTCAGATTAGATCGGTGCATATTATTAGATATGTATTACGTTGATAAATCACTAGAGGGCACAGCAGTAAACGTTTTTTGTACAATCCAATGTTGCCATTTTTGCCCAAAACTACTATTTTAATTTTGATACGAATTTCAATGATGGGTTTGGGTTTGATTGGTGCATGTTCTTAGATAGGTGTTACGATTACAATCCACCAAGGGGCGCTGCAGTAAACATTTGTTTTGAGGCGGTTTTTCAATTATCATTTAACCGTCGTGGGTTTTTTTCAAAATTTTTAATTTTCCTTTTTATTAATAAATTACATCGAAGACTAATTATTAAATAATTCTTTGGACTATTTTTTTTGTTTATATTTAAACCCATTAAAATATATTTTTCACACACAATTTTGCAGCATCAGATTTCACTTAGCTGATTCCAACTTAGAGCGCTTTATCCAATTCAAAAGATACTCTAGATTTCAGCGCAATATCAAAAATAACAGCGAATATAGAACAAAGACATTTTAGTGAGAGGTGTCGCACGTTCCCTTGTCAGCACTTAATGGCCAGCAACTAATGTTACTCAGCGGCAAGGTAGCTAAAATAGCTTGGACGTTATTATGCTGTTACTATGAAATAATGGCGTTTAGCTTGTTATAGTTGATTAATTAAATAGATTTGGGGCTTAATGGCGAAAGGTTTAATGCCTTTGATTGTCCTATAGTGTGTTTAGCTAAAGAATTAGATAAAAGTTAGTTATGGGTTAATGGTAGATTGTCAAGATTATTTTAACCCAACTGCGTCAGGAGAGTTATATTTTTCGAGTGTGTTTATGCTCTATTGCAGTGAACGCTGGCGCTATTGCATAACTGGTGTCATGGATTTACATGACATGTGCCTTTAGATAAGTCATAATTGTGAAAATAGCATTAGGTATTTGAAAATTACAAAAAAAATATTTGGCACATATTTAGGACATTTTGTGTCGTCGGAGTTGTTCCAAAAATTTGCTTGACAAGAATGTTATTATTCTTTCTGGTAACATTAAGATAACTTTAATATCATTGTTGTTATATTTTAAGCTAGCCGATACCCATAGTAATTTATTTGTTCATTCATTTATGTCACAAAATTTGTTAATAATAATCACATGTGCAAGTTGAAAAGAATCGGAATTATATTTACGAAAATGGTATACAATTTAATTATATTTTAACTGACGATATCAGAAGTAAGTTATTAATTTTACAAAATTTTTGTCGTCCAACAAGAAAGTTATTTATATTATTGCATGACGACCTCTGTCGTGGCTCAATGGTTAGCGCGTTTGGCGATCAAGCCGGAGATAGCGAGTTTGGATCCCGCCAGGGAACAAAATGTATTCTGTGTTCCTGGGTTATGCATGTGTATTATATAATACAAATTTTAAATGAATATACGTAAATTATAAAAGTATTAAATATATTTCCGTTGTCTGTTGCCCGTAACACAAGTTCTTCGAGAACTTACCACGGGACCAGATTGACGTGGTTATTATTGTTGATTATTTTATTGCTATTAAATAATTTTAGGTTATGATATTAAGTGTATAGTTTTCTAATGTTTACTCGAATTTCAATTATTATAAAGAAGCTTTTTTTTTATCGCAGGGAAATCCTTATGGATGCAGCCAGGATCTTCGGGTAGATCCTGACCCAATGTGGGACTCGCACCTGGGAGTGCCCACCCTAACTAAAACCACTGCGAGCGCCTTCAGCCGCTTTTTGAGGGTCCCGGATATGCAGGCAACGGACAGGATCACCTCAGCGACAGGCTGGCCCCGGCGAAGGCCCAGACTACTCGTAAGGGGGGACTGCCCGACCGCTACAGCTAAGCAGTCCCCGCGACGTCGTGCCATACTGGCCCAGGTTCCCATCCTGAAGCCTGGCACGAGCACAGGGGCGTTACTCTAAGCGCATTAAGTAGCGCCTCCTACGCACCCCCGTTCGTCGCCTGCGGGGGGATGCCTCGTCGGCGGCCTCCTCTCTCACCCGCTCGTCGGCCTCCTACTGGGACATTACTGCCTCGCAGAAGGAGACCATCGCCGTCCAGGACTCGTCGTCACCGAGCATCGCGGTGATGACGCTCGGCAGAGACAAGTCCCCTCCGATGACTGATGTCAGAATTATAAAGAAGCTACTTTTACGGTTTTTATTGAAATTTATTAAAATTTTATATTCCCGACGTTTTAGATACTTCAGAGAAACCATGATCACGGTTGCTAGAAAGTGTCTAAAACGTCAAGAATTTAATAATTTAATTTGAAATAATAATAACGTTGAAAAGATGAAACGTAAAAATGTAAGTATGCCCAATAAATAATTCAACAATACATCTCTACGTATTTTCGGACGACTCTAAAACCTTTATATTTTAGCGCTCACGGAAGTAGCGACTGGAGCCATTTTATAAATATTTAGGGTAAGCCGTAATCCAGCTTCGCTACAAATAAACGGGATTTCACAAAAATTTGGACCACTAAAATGTAACAAAATTAAATTAACCACATGCTGTATATCATATTACGCGACCGCCTCTTAATTTCACTGTTTATATTCATGAAGCGACGTTGTGGGGTGTGTTTATCAGTGGGACGAATTTCGGGTGAAAAAGTTTCATGGCATTTTAGTTTTTGATAACAGAGTTTAAGCTGCAGCATTTTTGGTGCCCTAAGTTAGAAACAGATGTTTTCATTTCCTAGTTTCTTATGATCTCTAATTTTCCGCTTTGAAAGGTATTAAAATTGTTTGTCGCTTTATTTTTTAACTTAGCTACTATTTTCTTTTTGTTTACGGTAAAATATTGAGACACTAGTTACGATTGTTGCAGCCGCAGATGCCAAAAAAAAGGCAATTTACTTAACACTTTTTATTAATTAAAATATTACAATTTAAATTATATTAATTAAAATTATACAAACTAAAAAGAGTGATTCCCTACTGATGTTGAGTAAAAGAATGGTTTCCACGGTCGGGGCCAGAGCTGAGGTGGTCGAATTCTGCTAACTCCAATATTTCACCCGAAATGATGTCGAAATGTTGCACCGTGTACGATACAGCGAAATAAGGCTGTGGGCACACCTGGGTTTCTAATATTAAAATATTATAGGGACTTTATTGTCGATGTATGAAGTAAAGTTGAGGGCACACCGGTGACGTGGGCTAGGCTAGTGTAACACCTCCACCCGTAGAACAGCGACTGTTGAAGACTGATGTCGTAAACTGAGCTGGAGGATGATCAGGATCCACGGCTTGCATTTCAAACTTATCTTCATTTTCTTTAATAGTCTTTACTAGTGGGCTGGTACGGCGCTTCCAATAGTACAAGCTTAGAAGGGCGCATGCACTTAATAGTATTGTTACATACATAGGTATCGTAGTGTGATAGATACCATAGTGTTCTTCAGTTTTTAACTTTATAGGTTGCTGCATGGAGATTCTAGTATTAATTTCTTGAAGGTTTTTCAGGCTTACTGAGTTAAGGGTAAGTGTAGGCTGTAAGCTTTTATCGACTATAGTATAGTTAGGCATATTCAATAATTTAAGCGCCTGTCCTTTTATCCGATCCTTGGAATTGGAAATAGTGAACTGTGGTGTCTCCATATAACACTGTCTAGGAATTATGACAAGATAGCTGCCGTGAAGAGTTTCATAGGAGTGTCGTTCGCAGAACAAGTGAACCTTTGTCGATTTAGGAAAACTGACTGTGTAATGCTTTTCATCCAATTCTTCATATGCTGCATGGTTCAAAGTTACAGTCATAGGTTTACATAAGGGGCTGCGCTCCTGCGTTGTTATAAGTTGCTGTATGCAGTCCTCTGGTTGAATTAGAGGGTTCGGCTTTTCTATACATAAATGCCACTTGCTGGCCTTCGGGCATTCAGCCTCTATATACCTGAATTCTTTCTCATGGATAGCTAGGAATGGAAAGGTGGGAGATAGGACCTCATGGTATTTATTGGGAACTATAGATAACTTATATAAATTATAAATGTAAGATACAACTATTGGGAATTTAAAAACTAAAACTATCTCATTACCCATATAAAATGATCCTACTTTAATTATGTTATAATATTCTCTTATGTCTAAATTAAGTATACGCTCGCTGCCGTATAGTGATGACAGCTTACTTATAATAGAGCGTACGGTGGCTTGATCTATAGCCGAATGATGTAAAGTGGAGGATTTAATAAAAGCTAAATTATTCTGTAACTTAATTATTTCCTGCGAAATATAATCAACATTATCGCTCAATATTAATAGTATTTGGGCAAGATGAGCGTATTTCATCAAATCCGAATCATGTTCCGCATCGCTTTGACTAATTTTATTCATTATAGTCGTCATTTTATCCTGATTTCTTATGATAGTATCTATGATTTTAGAATATTGAATAGTCCAATTTTTAGATAAGCTTATGTGACTATTTAATTCCATAACTAAATTATTTTCATTTTCCTGTAGATTTTTAATTACTTCGTTATAATGAATAGCGTCGGTGTAATCTAAATTTCCAGTGACACTTTTGATCACTGAACCAAGACCATTTATAAGACCTCTTTTAGCACGGTTCGATACAAATGTCTCTAATTGATCTAAAACACCAGTAAGCTTATTTCTAAGGTATGTAATATGCGGTTCGAGGAGAGATCTCGTTTTATTGTTTAATTCTGGGCTAATGGTATCTAACTGAATATCGATAGACTTAATTTGATCTTCCAAATCATTAAGGCTAATTTTATGTAAAAAGGTATGGTAATGGGATATTATTCTAGTGGGTCCTAGTTTGAAAGGCAAAATTCCAGGTCCGTCATTTAGACTTTCAAGTATTATGTCTTGTGGTTGGGCGACGCTCAGGAGAAGAAAGAGGATCAGCAGTATCCTGTAACAATTGCGCTGATTTAGGGACTCTCTTGAGTCTATTTTTGGCAATAGGGTTTCGTTTTTTCTTTGTGTATATATGTATAGGTAAATCAGTCATAACTACGTCATGAGAGTATCGAGGGGCTAGTTTTTGTCGGGATGCACACGGATTTTGGATAAAAACTGTCTGTTCAGGTAAGTAATTAATTTCTGGTTTTCTTTCTCTATTTCGGTTTCTAATTATATTTTCACGTGACTCGTCAGATAAATCTTGTATAGTTTTATATGCTAAAGTCATTTTTTCTTTATGATTGACCATATATTGCTGTAGTAATTGGGTGGAAATATCTATGTCAAAAGAGTCTCGAGGGTCAAAATGTCCAGTTATTACTTCAATAGGCTTACACTTAGTTAAACTATGAATACTACTATTATAGGCTAAAATTGCATACATCATTAAATTAACTATTGATTCCGATTTCTGACTTAACTTAAGAATTCGAAGATGCTCGAGTATAGTGGAGTGAAAACGTTCGACTATCCCGTTCTCGTTAGGTGCGTGAGGCGCTACTCTATGGTGTTCTATTTTATGTAATTTTAGGAATTCTGCAAGTAGCTGGTTTGTGAATTCGGTACCATTATCACTGACTATTTTCATCGGTATACCATGGTGAGTACAAAAGCTAAGCAATCCTTGTAAAACGCTGATAGCGGTTGAATCGCGCAGATGGTACGCTTGAGCATATTTAGAGAATGCATCTATAATGGTAAGAAATTTTTCATTCTGAATTGTTAGTAAGTCGACATGTACTAATTCTAACGGTTTGGAGGCGGAAGGGACTAATCTAAACTGCTGTCTTATAGGATTACGGTCATATTTAGCTTGTCCGCATACGATACATAAATTTATAACTTTTGCAATACTTTCTTTCATTTTTGGCCAAAAGTATCTATTTGATAATGCCAAATAGGTTTCGTTAATACCTCGGTGGTTCGTTTTACCCTCGTGGTATTTATTAATTATATCCTGCTGCTTAAGATATTCACGTACATTTTCAACTTCACGTTTAGTAAATGTTAAGAACATGGATGAATTTTTAAAAGTTCTCTGTATTATAGGAATAATTTTGTACATTGCATCACATGGATATACTAACAAGCCGGTTTTAATTTTTGGGTTCACGTACTCTTTTACAGAATTAATAACGTCTTCCTCTATATTAGATTCTGATAATTGTATCGATGTTCGCGTATGGTTTTCAAATGGTTTTGTGATGACGGGGCGGCCTTTAATATCACCGACAACGGTAAAAACGATCTGCCTAGTAAATTTATTTAATGGATCTTCTGAGATAGGGATACTTAATATAGGTTCTTCATCGCTCGTATGTGCAGTAGCAGTCCTTGAAGAGGATTCGCTTGCCGTTATTGTTCTAGAGTCATCTAATGTATTGTGAGAACTTTCTGATACGTTTACAGCTATGGAATTAGTTTCATCATTATGGAGTTCGATTCTAGAAAGAGCATCGGCATTAGTATTACTTTTTCCTTGTTTATAGATAACGGTGAAATCGTATTCAGAAAGCTTAAGACGCCATCTCGTAAGACGCGAGCTGGGTTCTTTTAGGTTCATAACCCACTGTAAGGGCTTATGATCTGTGATAATCTTAAATTTTCTACCAAAGAGATATGGTCGGAAGTATTTTGTGGCCCAAACTATTGCAAGCAACTCTTTTTCTATCGTACTATAATTACATTCACTTGAATTAAGGGTTCTTGAGGCATAGGCTATTGGTTTATCGGAACCTATTGTTCCTTGAGACAAAATTGCGCCTATGGCAACATTGGACGCGTCTGTTGTGAGTATAAATTCTTTTGAAAAATCTGGATACTGCAAAATCGGATCGTTCGTCAAAAGAGTTTTACAATGTACAAAGCAATCCGTATATTTTTTATCTAAATTAATTTTTGAACCTTTTTTCAGACATTGAGTTAGCGGTTTTGTAATACGTGCAAAATCGGGGATGAATTTTCTGTAATACCCGAGTAATCCAAGGAATCGCTTAATTTGAGTTGTAGTTTTTGGCAACGGGTAATTTTGAATAGCGTGAATTTTATTAGGGTTAGGTTTAACACCCTCGTTACTTATTACATGACCTAAAAATTCGGTTTCAAGTTTTAGAAATTCTGATTTATCCATTTGGATTTTGAAATTCGATTCACGTAATTTTTTGAAAACTTTTTCTAAATTTACTATATGCTCCTGAAGGGAGGTGCTAAAAACTATAATGTCGTCCAAATATACGAGGCAAACTTGGTTCTGTAGGTCTCTTAGAACATTGTCCATGACACGCTGAAAAGTTGAAGGTGAGTTCTTTAAGCCCATAGGCATACGCAAAAATTCGTAATGCCCGTTCTCTACATTAAAAGCAGTTTTATGAATATCCTGGGGGTCCATTTCCACTTGATAAAAGCCACTAGCTAAATCGAGAGTTGTGAAGTATTGACATTTCCCAAGTTTGTCTAGTACGTCAGTTATATTTGGTATGGGGTATTTATCATCTATGGTTTTCTCATTAACTTTCCTGAAATCTACGACCAAACGCCACTTAACTTTACCTGAGGCATCCGCCTTCTTAGGTACTACCCAGATTGGCGAGCTCCAAGCTGAATCAGAAGGCCTAATTATATTTTGTTCGAGCATTTTCTGAATTTGTTCTCTTACCTCTTGCCGATGGACATAGGGATATCTATAAGTTTTTGTGTGTACCGGAATTTCATCTGTAGTTCTAATTTTGTGTTTTATCTTGTTGGTGAATGTTAATGGTTCACCTTCGAGGTAGAATATGTCAGCATAATTAGCACATAAATTAATTAAGTTAGCACGTTCTTCCGGATTTAAATGCTGGGTTCTTAAACGAGAAATTACTTCTTTCGTGCGCTCAGATAAATTTTCAAAATGGTCGCTTTCAATATTAAATAGTTCTGCTTGTACTGGTCTATCCATGGAGAATATAATATCGTTACACGTGGGATTGGATATTTCGACCCATCCACGATTATTAATTACTTTAGTAAAACATTCAGAAATATGACAATTACAAATAACCTGATTTTCAATTAAAACATCGCCATTTAAAGCATTAATTGGAAGTCTAACTAATTTTGATGAGTTAGCCGGAATAATTTCTTCATATAAATTCGCGTTACGTGAGTCATACATATGAATAGGTATTTTAGCATTGCGAGTAATTAAATTTTTATTTCTAAGGTCAATATTCGATCCGTAAGTGTCTAATAAGTCAAATCCTAATAATCCGTCAAAGTAGTTGTGAAATTTGTAAATGAATAAAGTCATGTCACCTTTTTCACATAATTCCGGAAAGCAGGGTAAGGTAATAGAGAAGTCGTTTTTGCTAGTAGCATGTACGTTTGTAACCTCAAAAGGGTCGTAGTTTAATGGCATATGGCTAAAATATTTTTGTACAGCCTCGGGGCTAATGAAAGACTGATTAGCGCCCGTATCTATCAGAAATTTAAGGGGTGGATTGGATATTTGGATATAACCTAACTGTCTTTGAATATGAAAGTTGACTTCTATCTTGGCTTTTGTGATTTCGGGTCTTTCTGAAAATTTACGTCATCAGTTTGCGGATCAATTTCCTCTAAGGATACTGATTCTGTACAGGGTTCACAATTGTCATAAGGTGAGTAGTCGGCTTGTTCGTACATGAAACAGTTTTGCTCATAATTTAAATAGTCGTTATAATCAAAGTCGTATAACTCGTTACTGTCATAGTCAAGTTCATTGTAATTCATCTCTCGTGCTTTTAAATAATTTGTCGGTGGTGGGTTACCTGATTTACGCCAGTCATGCCCACTAAGGGTTGGTGGTAATACTTTTGGCATGAAATGGCTAACGCCGCTCATTGGACGTGGCTGGTTATTAAAATTATTAGAATGCTGGTAAGGCCTATTTAATTTAAACATGTTATTTTGTGGGCTATAGTTCGGAGGCATGGCGCGCATAATTTGTTGGGTGCGCGTGGGACCACGTTGTTGCTGCATATGGGGTGGTACATTTGGTTTCCAACCTTGCGAACTATAGTTATTAAATGGTCGTGATGGACCGGGCATGTTTAAATTATATGGTTTAATCGGAAAATTGAATGGCTTAGGTACAAAATTGTTAAGTGGTAGATGATGATGATTATTCTGATTAGAAATTTCCTTTTTACTTAAATGTCCACTATCATTTCTTTGTTGCATGTATAAAGTATTTAACTCCTCCTGTACATACTCTAGAGCCTTTTCCATTGACTCCGGTCGCATGCATCTAATTCTATAACCTAGGGGGTCTTTTAGGCCTCGCAAATAAGCTTGTAGTGTTAGCTTTTGATATAGCGTTCGCTTAGCTATAACAGTTGTAAGGACAGTTTCATGTAACGATATGTATGTCATAATCGTGCTAAAAAGATTCTGACACCTCTCATAAAATTCTTGTGGTGTGCTGGAACCTTGGGTCTGCATCGAAAGGTCACTATAAAGTGCTGTCTCATCCCGGTGATCAGCGAAGTTATTTATGAGTGCATTTTTTATGCCCTGCCAATTTTCTGGTATGCCACTGGCATTTATTAACCTAGCAGCGGGACCCGTAATTTTATTCAAAATGCCGTTAATTAACGCTAAATTCCCTAATTGGTGTCCCGGATCAGTACCTATGTGTGTTAAAACTATCTGATCACAAAGATTTATAAATCGAGTCAAAACGTGAGGGTTCCCATCAAATTCGGGTAACATCCTCAATGACTTATAAATTGCATCTAATTCGTATTGCGCCATATTTTCAGAAAAATCCCTGTTTTCGTCAAATAAATTATTTCTATTTGAATTTAATCTAATATTACCTAACCTAGTATTCCTAATTTCTCGCGGATGAAAAATTTTGAAATCTATTAATTAACATACAATTTAATTATATAAAATTACACAGCTAAAATTCACACATAAAATTATGCAATATAATTTTTATGGAGTAAGTACTTAAATATAATAAGAAAATTATAGGATAAGTTTGGGTAAGGAACTTGAAAGATTTAAGGTACTTACAATCGCATTTTTCTTAGCCGGATCTATTTCTTGATTCCCTCTTTGGCTGCAACTTCTGTAGATTCTTAGTCTAGTACTCGATCGTAGTTCGAAAACCACACGGGTGGCACGCGGCGTGATGATTGTTAATCCCGAATCTCGCGAACCGGCCCGCGAGTACTATCCTACCGACTGCGCCAGTTACGATTGTTGCAGCCGCAGATGCCAAAAAAAAGGCAATTTACTTAACACTTTTTATTAATTAAAATATTACAATTTAAATTATATTAATTAAAATTATACAAACTAAAAAGAGTGATTCCCTACTGATGTTGAGTAAAAGAATGGTTTCCACGGTCGGGGCCAGAGCTGAGGTGGTCGAATTCTGCTAACTCCAATATTTCACCCGAAATGATGTCGAAATGTTGCACCGTGTACGATACAGCGAAATAAGGCTGTGGGCACACCTGGGTTTCTAATATTAAAATATTATAGGGACTTTATTGTCGATGTATGAAGTAAAGTTGAGGGCACACCGGTGACGTGGGCTAGGCTAGTGTAACACACTGGTAAATGTTTAACCACGTGTTTATTACTACATAATATACGTTACGATATTGACCCTTATTTCAAGCTTTACAAAGGATATTTGATAACTAGCTGCTGTCCGCAGCTTCGCCCGCGATTACTTAGATTTATAGCCGTATCTGGATTGATAATGATTATTTTTATAGCCTTAGTTATTCCCTATAACATCAGCTATCTGTCAGTGAAAGTCCCGTCAAAATAGGCCCAGCCGTTTTAGAGATTAGCCGGAACAAACAGACAGACAGACAGACGGACAGACAGACAAGAATTGTAAAAAAACGTTATTTTGGTATATGTACCGTGTATGGATGTCATAATGAATTTAGTAAAAAGTTATTTTAATATTACAAACGGACACTCCAATTTTATTTATCTGTATATGTGTATAGATTATTGTACCTAGGTTTTTAACGTCAAACGCCATGACTGCAAATAAATGTCAACCGTTTCTAACGATAAAGAAGGTTATTGTTTTATTAAACAGCTCTGAAATTGATTATTTAACTTTATTGTTACATGTACAAAGTCCTTAAGACCGTCATCATAATATGCGCCGAAACTCCGACGGCCAACTTTAGTAACATTTTAAATGAATCAACTTTCAACGGCGAAAGTATAAATCATTTAATTAAATTTGTTCGGCCACAACGATTTGTGATTTCACAAACTTCATTAGGAATAAAACTAATTAAAATCTGACACAATGTTAGAATGCTGGAAACGTACCGTTTCGTCAACATGCTAACAGACGCGAGGATTTTAGCTTTCTTCGGAATGAATCCCTTCGTTTTGCAGAATTGCTGCTTGTCTACAGAACTGTTAATTGTGTGCTTCGAAGAATTTTATTAGATTATTAGCAGACCCGGCCACGCGTTTCAGTGCATAAGGTATATAAATATTTCTGTTTAAATGAGTTTTGGATTTGAAGTATAAACAAATAATTTGCAATAACAAAATATTGAGATCAATAATTGAGATAAAAACTACCACCACCACAAGTTGGACCAAATTACAAATGCTTACAAAATTTGATAAAAATTGGTTCAGTAGTTTCGGAGTTTATCGCGAACATACATCGTGACACGAAATTTTTATATCTTTATATATATATTTCTTGTGTGCGTGTGTATGTCACTGAACTCCTCCTAGACGGCTGGACCGATTTTGATGAAATTTTTTGTGTGAGTTCAAGGGGATTCGAGGATGGTTTAGATTCACAAAAAAATAATTGTACAGAACAACGTCTGTCGGTGCCACTAGTAATATATAAGATAGTAGAGGCCTCACCCAGGCAGCAAGGACTTAAATTAATTTGAGGAAATTCTACAAGTCTAGAATTTGTGGTAATTTTATTGTGATAATCTTAAAAGTTTTAGATTTGTATGTGCAGATCAGTGATAACAGAGTATACTGGCTTTATCTTCAGAATAATATATAAATCTGCATTAATTTTATGGATGGTCCAAACTGCGAGGATTTTTTAGTTCCTGGCATCCATTACTCTCTTGCAACGGCAAGTCCGGATTAGGTAGGACCATAACTCTACGTTTATCGATGTTCTTATGACCCCATTGCAAAATTAACATAATTTGGTTTAAAATTTAGTGTGAAGTTGAATGAAGTGCAATTATAATCTACTTACTACGTAACACGTACAATGTAATAATGCAACGTTTTAATGGTCCACACTCAGAGCTAGGATGCCCTTTGTTTTTTTTATAGATGAGGGGGCAAACAGACAGTCGTGTGGTAAGAATCCTGTACTGTACCATTACTAATGATCGTAATAGGTGGGAGGAGCACTGCGGTTGGCGAGCGTGACTATCTATTGTCTCTTTCATTTTATTATCGTAAGTACAAAAACTGAAGACGTGCGGCTGCTGAATGCCACGAAAATATTGGAAATATGTCGATAATATGCATCTTATCTGTAGCCAATTACTATATGCAATTAGCGCTGAGAATTACTTAAATATGCAAATGCATATGCAAATCCGCAAATGCATTTAATTCGGTCTTTAATCATTAGAGTAATTGAATGATATATAATATGATAAAATCTCCATTTCTCCAATCTTCTTCAGAAACGAAGCATAGAGAATATTGGATTGGAACTTTACATGACGTCGACTACTTTATTTATGTTTTTATCTTTTTTTTTCTTTAACGCCGGGAAATGCTCTGAGGCGTCCCGCGGGGGAGTGAGTCTCCCCACGCGGGTATGTGGGACTCGCTGCGCCCGAAAGCTGGTAAGTGAACGCAGCTCTACCCACTAAAACCCGGCGAGTGCCACTAATGCCCGCTTTGGTGATCTGCCCGGATCTAATGAGCAAACAGGGCACCTCGTTGGCTAGTCAGCCCCTCAGGAGACCGACGCCTCCTCCACAGAGGGGATGTACCGCACCACAGAACAACCCCTCTCAACATCGGGACAGTACAATGGGGCGAGGTTCCTGTCCTCGCCTCGACTTGCCCCCTGCTCCTTTGTCCCCTCTTCTTATAAGAGGGCTAAAAGAGCCCCCTCGGCTCAATTAGCTTCGCCGAAGGTGCTGGGTACACCTTAGGTTACTGAGCCCCACCACCACATTAAGGCCTGAACCATGGTGGGGTACTTTTATCTAATATTCACGTTTCCTCACAGTGTTTTTAAGTAAAGCCATTTAAAATATATTGTGATTAATAAAACTAAAAAAATATGTAAATTATGACAAGCATGAAGTCAGGTTCACTAACATTTGTTGAACATTCCTAATTCACTTCAAAAAAGTTGTTTAACATTCGTGTTTAGATTACGAAATGTTCAAACTAGACTTTTTAGATATTACGCTAAAATGCGTTAAAACGTGTACATAAAGAGCTGACAAGTTACGTTTAAAGAAGCAATTATGTTTTCAGTAACACAAAAAACCTTTTAATATAATATTTTGTAGGTCGCACGGCAGGCGCGCGTGTATTCGGATCATTTGTCTGACACCCTGTGTATAGATTATTAAAAATTGCTTGTTTTGTAAGCGAAAAGTACAGTCGGAAGCAACAGTATAATGAATATTGGGTTTTGTGATTGTGTATATTGTAAGTTGTAACGCTTATATTGTTTTGTAATGAACATTTGGATTAGATGTTATGAGACCATCTGCATGGGTACCATCATCTTGCTTGTTTCTCCCGTGAAACAGATTTGCTGTGTTTCGGAGAGAAGGGCAAGACAGGCAGTGTAATTACTGGCACCGAGACTTAACATCTTATGTCTCAGGATAGGCAACACATAACTGAGTTGCCTGGGCTCGTTCCAGGTAAACTGAATTATGTTCATTGGCGACGTCGACCACTTACCATCAGGTGGCACGTTTGCCAGTTTGCTTATCCAACTAACATAAAAAAAAGATGAGCTTACAACATACTTTTCTACAATATTAGAAATATGTCTATACATCTTTTTCTCATATGAGCGATGATGGTCTAGTGGGTATGGCCTCGGTCTCTTGAGCGAGAGGTCCGGGTTCGATCTTGACCCTCTGTGATGCCTTGAAATTAGTTTTTCTTAATTAATATGAGACCATCGTTTGCTTACCGGTTAAGGAAACATCGTGAAGAAATCTGCATGCTTGATGAGATTAAGAAAAAAGTATTTAAAGGTTGAAGTTAACCAACACGCACACTGCCAGCGTATCGGTGAATTATTGCTCAACACCCATCTCGCCTGATTTCGAGGAGGAGACCCGCAGTGGGACATAATAAGGGTTGATATTATTATTTATTATTATTATTTATTATTATATCATGATACATTGCCGAAATATCACAAACTAAAAAACAATACAATCATGGTAAAATCCACTTACAATATTAATGTAAATATTATTAGTAATATTCTACTCTTCTCTTTAGTAAAATTAATATGAAAGGGCCTTTGATCTGGACCTTAGTGGCCTTTAAATATCATAGTAATACTATACCGTATACAAGCATCAAACTGCTGTGGTTGTAGTAGGAAGTATAATATAACAAAACGATTAATAAGATCCTCTCCCCGGTAATGTATGCGCTGTACAGCTTTTACTGTGTCCTGCGTTCTTTACTTTTACCTTTTTCCTTTACTTTGAAACACATTCATTTTAATTAGGTGATTGTTCTGTAATTTTGTTATACTTCGCCAAAAATACTTTCAAATAGAACATACGTATGGGATTCAAAGTTTAATTGTACGTGTAGCTGACATAAAAAAAATATTTGTGTGATAAATTTAAAAAGACATTCCAATAAGCCTTTCAGTGTGTCTGACTGATGATGATGATGATGTTGATGATGATACAGTTGTTTGTGGTAATGACGTCTGATTTGAATGACCCTGCTCGTTTGTTCCGTGAAATAATATCTTGGTAGTGTTCCGGAAAGAAGGACAAGACAGGCAGTGTAATCTCTGGCTCCGAGACTTACTTAAAAAGTTGCCGGAGCTAGTCCTAGTTACAGATTTATTTTATTTTATTGAAGTGAAAACTTCTTTTAGCGCAGTACGCATATTTTTAGATGAGTTAAAGTCTTTGGACTCGCGACACCGTTACGAGACGCGGTTGGACGTTTATATGACGTTTGATTTATTTATATTAGATGCAATATTTGTTTTGCAAATTGTGTTGCTTCCAAATTATAAAAGAAAAAAAAAATGCATCAGTAAAAAGTATAAACGTATAATAGTTACTAATAAATAAACTCAGCATGCAATATTCATCAGATACTTGAAATAAGTTCTTAATATTTCTATTGTCCTAGCTGGAATGGAGTACATACGACCATGTGTTATGTCTAATTTATATACAATAATATAATCACTTCAATAAGATTTTACTAGTATACAACAGCCTTGTTAAAAATGATTATTATTGTTAAATATTTGTATGAAGAATATAACTAACTTTACAAAAGACATAAAACGAATTGTGTTATAAATCAAGCACTTGCGTGCGAGATAAGTTGGCGGGCCTAATCATGTGGAAAGCGGATACGATTTGTCCCCAGATCATAAATGGATCATATATCAGGATGAACTCCATAAAAATACTTTGTGAATAAAATATTTTTACATTTTAAAGAATGACACGCTTGTAACGGTTCACTTAAACGCTTTTTAATTACGGAAAGAAATAGTAGATACCCACACAGTCTAAATATCTTATCATCTTTTTGTCCACAGCTAGTTATCGATAATAATCTGTTTAGTAAGAGGTAGTGCCATGCTGCTTTGCAGCCGAATTGGGCTGGCACGACCGGGTGGTACCTCTCGCTCACATAAAACCAGCGTCAACTCATAGTTATGCTGTCGCGTTTCGTGTGGTTTGTGAGTGTCCGGTGGCCCATTGGGGGATAGGAAAAAGGATGGCTATGAATCTGCATAACTGTTGGTTGTGCGGATGTCTATGGGTGTCGGTAGTCACCATAAAGGTCCGACTGCTCGGATGCCTCCTTATCACATAAAAAAATGACACTGTCGATATTTGACTATAATAAGGTATAGGGTGAAGTGGGCGACGGCTGTCCAGTAGGTATTTGTAGGATCGAAATTTTTGAGTTCTGGGTTCGAGCCCTACCGATTTACACCTGACCATGTCAACGTCACTTGGTCAGTAGTGAAGTGAAACATCGTGACTGCCTGATGATATTGAAAGTCTCAGGTGAAGAGAGACCTCTGAGGCTCAATGGTTTGCGCGTTGGCGCTCAAGCCGCAGGTATCGGGTTTGAATCCCGCTAGGGAACAAAAAGTTTTCTGTTTGGATGTGTATAAATATAAAATGTATCATCATTATCATCATCATCAGTCTCTATCCGTCCACTGCTGAACATAGGCCAGCCTCAATGAACGTTAAGACGGCCAATCTCTTGCCACTCGCAAAGAATAAGCTCGTTGAAGTGGCAGTGGGCTGGTCACACACTCAGGAGAACGGTTGGCCGATGGGGCAATAAAGTTCAAGAGTGGAGGCCGCGTTTAGGTAGACGAAGTGTTGGTCGGACATTGACCAGGTGGGAAGACGATCTCCGTGCGGTGGCCGGTCTGTGATGGATGCGAGTAATATGTATAGTTTTTTTTTTAATAGCCTATTGGATCCCACTGCTGGGCAAAGGCCTCCCCTGCTTTGCTCAGTATAGTATAGAACTATTAAATATATTTCTGTTGTCTGGTATCCGTAACACAATATGTCCTTCAAGAACTTAACACGTTAACAAATTGACGTAGTGTAAAAGGCGTCTATATATAAAAAAGAGAGGTGACCTTCACACTGCCTTAAATGAACCTGAATCGGGTTGGCATAAAGGTTAACTATAGTCCCTGCTCGCCTCATTTCGAGGAAGAGGCCCGTGCTCAGGAATGAATCATTATCACCTTCAAGCCGATCACTAAAAAACTAATTGCATCCTATTAGGTACTTCGTTAAAATTACGTAAATACCTTGCAAATTTGAATTTGAGTGACATTCGCACAACAAAGGAAGGCAAATAAAAGCTTTTTGGGAGTACGTTACTTACATTTCAGTTACATTTCGTCAATTACTGTTAACAACTGTTCCAATGGAGTTAATGTATTTGGGTATATGTGCGCTTCAATATAACAGATGTACTGAATCGTTTATATAATTAAATTTAGGATATATTACCCGATACATTGTGTTTAAAGGTTTATCGATGAAAAATATGTGTTCGCCTTTTCTTTCTTTTTTTTAACGCCGTGAAATGCTCTGAGGCATCCTGCGGGGGAGTGGGTCTCCCCAGGGTATGTGGGACTCGCTGCGCCCGAAAGTTGGTAAGTGGACGCAGTTCTACCCATTAAAACCGGGCGAATGCAATCAAAGCAGCCTTTTATGAGGTGCCAGCTGGATCTAATGAGCAAACAGGGCACCTCGAAGGCTAGTCAGTCCCCCAAGTGGCCAACGCCACCTCCACAGTGGGGTTTTTCCCGCACCACAGAACAACCTCTCCCAACTTCGGGATAGTACAATGGGGTGAGGTTCCCGTCCTTACCCCTTTCGCCCTGCACTTTTGTCCCCTCTTCTTATGAAAAGGGTACGAAAAGCAGTGCTCCGGATCTGTTGAGCAAACAGGGCACCTCGCCGGGGAAGATGCAGTAGTTCACCCTAGGCTACTGAGCCCCACCGTCACGACAAGGCCTGAACCATGGTGGGGAAGATATGTGTCCACCTGCGATCTCCCTCATACTATCAGCTCCCCCCACATCTATTTCGATTAAAAAATACTAGAAGTATAATATTAAAACGATCTTTTGCTGATGATTATGATTATCAAATTCAATTTAATTATTGACAGACACCAAAAAGCACCGGTGGGAGGGAAGCGCTGTGCCGCGCTCCCGGCTGCATGGGTACCACCATCTTGCTTGTTTCTCCCGTGAAACAGCTTTGCTGTGTTTCGGAGAGAAGGGCAAGACAGGCAGTGTAATTACTGGCACCGAGACTTAACATCTTGTCTCAGGATAGGCAACACATAAATGAGTTGCCTGGGCTCGTTCCAGGTAAACTAATTTATGTTCATGGGCGACTTCGACCACTTACCATCAGGTGGCACGTTTGCCAGTTTGCCTATCCAACTAACATAAAAAAGCACATTTTTACGTTTGTAATTGCTTCAAATTGTTTTATATCGAATATTAAACAAAGCCACTTTCATGTTAACAGCCGCAAACAAAATACTACAACAAAACAAAGTTGACCCTTTGATCCTAACAGAATGTGTCGGACAATAATCGGTAAAACTTATTTTCTATTGTACCGCAACATGAAACCAGATTCCACCGTCCGAAACCGGTTTTAGCCGGTACAAACTATTTCGTAAACTACCCTTTGATCTGGCTCTCGTTAGCCACAATCCGTGATTCATTTAAAGTGAGAAGTTAATTTTATATTATGTATATTATTTTGAAGTTCCAACATTTCTAAACTCATTATGGACATCGAGGGAAATATATATTTTTATTAGATTTTTAAAAATATGTTTAATTTAACTTTTAAATTATTTACGTAACGTATTTAGATACCTTTGTCTTTTTTTTCTTCAACGCCGGGAAATGCTCTGAGGCATCCCACGGGGGAGTGGGTCTCCGCACGCGGGTATGTGGGACTCGCTGCGCCCGAAAGCTGCTGAGATGATGATCTAGTAGGTATAGTTAAGAGTGAGAGGTCTGGATTCAAGCCCGACCGATGGTCCTTTCTTTTTCTAAATACTCTTTTTTATATTAGTTGGCTAGGCAAGCGACAAGACGAGCTACGTCATGATGGTATGTGGTTGATGTCGCCCATGAATATAGACAAGTGTACCTTTTTGTTTT
The DNA here is from genome assembly GCA_963853865.1 of Helleia helle. Lineage (NCBI taxonomy): Eukaryota > Metazoa > Arthropoda > Insecta > Lepidoptera > Lycaenidae > Helleia > Helleia helle. Next base: position 20,880,839 of record OY971423.1, on the reverse strand, counting down.
TTTTTAACGCCGGGAAATGCTCTAAGGCATCCCGCAGGGGAGTGGGTCTCCCCACGCGGGTATGTGGGACTCACTGCACCCGAAAGCTGGTAAGTGGACGCAGCACTACCCACTAAAACCCGGCGAGTGCCACCAATGCCGCCTTTGGTGAGGTGCCCCGGATCTAATAAACAAACAGGGCACCTCGACGGCTAGTCAGCCCCCAAGGGACCGGCACTAACTCCACAGAGGGGTTGCCCCGTACGTTGTCGTGGCGGTGGGGCTCAGTAGCCTACGGTGAACCCAGAACCTTGGGCGAAACAAATTGAGCCGAGGGAGCTGCTCTTTATACTCCTCTTATAAGAAGAGGGGACAAAAGAGCAAGGGGACAAGGGGCGAGTATGGGAACCTTACCCCATTTACGTTGTGACGGGTTGTTCTGTGGTGCGGGACAACTCCTATGTGGAGGTGGCGTTGGTCCCTTGCAAGACTGAATAGCCGTCGAGGTGCCCTGTTAGCTCAACAGATCCGGGGCACCTCACCAAAGGCGGCATTGATGGCACTCGATGGGTTTTAGTAGGTAGAGCTGCGTCCACTTACCAGCTTTCGGGTGCAGTGAGTCCCACATACCCGCGTGGGGAGACCCACTCCCCTGCGGGATGCCTTAGAGCATTTCCCGGCGTTAAAAAAAAACAAAAAGGTACACTTGTCTATATTCATGGGCGACATCAACCACATACCATCATGACGTAGCTCGTCTTGTCGCTTGCCTAGCCAACTAATATAAAAAAGAGTATTTAGAAAAAGAAAGGACCATCGGTCGGGCTTGAATCCAGACCTCTCACTCTTAACTATACCTACTAGATCATCATCTCACACTTATTTTAGGCCAATGCAATTGTAAAACAATAATTCTAATACCGGACACGCACCAGAGGGGACGGAGCGTCCTGAGTGGGCAATGCTGACCCTACGCGTGCGAACTTATAACTAAAGGACGTAAACGACAAAATGGTTTTTGTTATCTTATTGTGTTAAAAGCGATATTTAGAGAAATTTCTTCTAATACTTTAAAGAACATGTATATACTCATCTACAAAAAAAGTTAAGGGGCTTAAACCGGTCTCGTTTGCCCATAAGATGTGAATCTCTTTTTAAAAAGAGATTTGTTTATGATTATGTTTGATATTTTTTACTCTATTACAAAAGTTACTTAATCATGTCTTAAAAACTAACAAAATAAGGTTTTTATCATGAACTTATTAATAATAATATTAAATAAAATAATTATTATTAATAATATATCATGAACTAAAATTACTGAAATAAATTGAAATTATTGACGTCAAAATTCCCAATGCGTCTTCTTAATTACTAAAATTTTCAGACAATGACATTAATCGTCTCCAAAATGGTAATCAGTCAGAATGAAACCATCAAGACGGTGAACTCATAAGGCCGATAATTGGCTAAGTGGCCTGGGATACGGCCTGTGGTCACGCGAGCTTGGAATAATTCCACTGTACTTGTTATCATGAAATATTTAACAATGTGTTTTCAATTTTGCTTGGTATTTTTTATTAAAAATGGGGTAAATGGTTTATATAAAGAGTGTTCATACCACAGAATTATGTCTATATCTGTAGTTTATACCCATGAACCATACATTTTTTTATATCATAGGAGGGCAAACGAGCAGTAGAAACTTACGCCCATACACATCTGCACAACCAGAGATTATGCATGTGTTGCCCTTCTTTTCTCTATCACCCCAATGGGCCACCGGAAACTCACAAGCTACACGAAACACGTACACCCATAGCTGTCACTTGACGCCGGTGTTATGTGCGTGAGAGGTACCACCCCGGTCGTGCCGGCCCAATTCGGCTGCAAAGCAGCATGGCACTACTTCTTACAAAATGTAATTTTAAATGTTATACAAAATATATTTATTGATCATTTTCAGCATTTTCTTTGTTATTCCATAAATTTGCTGTTTTTCGAAAAGAAAGGGTAGGACTGGCATCTTGCCTCTCAGGATAGGCAACGCTTGAAAGAGTAGCTTTTTTTCTCTTTTGCGGCGGGAAATGACCGAAAGATGGCAATGTGGACCCAGCTCTACCCATTAAAACCCAGCGAGTGCCACCAATGCCGCCTTTAGTGAGGTGCTCGGATCTCTTGGGCACCTCGACGGCTAGTCCCAATCACAAGGGACCGACGCTACCTCCGCAGAGGGGTTATCCCGAACAACAGAACAACCCCTCCCTATGTCGGGACAGTGACAGCCGTCGAGGTGTCATGTTTGCTCATTAGATCTGGGTCACCTCACCAAAGGCAGCATAATCGGCACGCACCGGGTTTTAGTGGGTAGAGCTGCGTCTTCTTACTAGCTTTTGGGCGCAGCGAGTCCCACATACTACATACACTCCCGCCTGGGGAGACCCACTCTCCCGCGGGTTGCCTCAGACCATTTCCCGGCGTAAAATAAAAAAGAAATTGTACACGTTTATCTCAAAATTTCAATTCCAGTTTCAGTTCCAGAGATAGGGAAAATAATTATATAAGGAGTTTGTAATGTACACTTATAATTGCAGGAGACTGTACAATGTTTATAATTGCGTTTCATTTTTAAATTTTTCAAAATTAAAATAATATTTGTTTTATAAATTACTTAACATTCAAGAGTATGAACAGGAAAAATTGTGGTCATAAGTTACTTTCAAATGACTCGTGTTGTGAAAAACTCACGTGCTACAAAATAATTGTTGTAAAAACCCCCATGTAGTTTTTCAGCTGAGTTCACTCTGAGAATAAATTAACGTGGTGGAAAGGTAATATTTATTTACTAGCTGTTGCCCGCTTTATTTGCGTATACGTACTATACGAGCCAACAAAGAATAGGTTCGCGCTTGCTGCCAACTTCACACGATAGCCATCAAATTAGTACTGTCAGCAAAAGAAACTGCGAAAAAGAAATGTTATATTTTTAATTCCTTTTTATAACATATTTTTACAACGCTGAGTTGAGCGGTATAGAGGAATTAATACTAGCTGCCGTCCGCAGCGGCACACGCATAAAAAAGTATCTTATCTGTGTATTCCAAACTATAATCTACCTCTGTGCCAAATTTCATCAAAATCTGTTCGGTACTTTTTACTTAAAAGGGTAACAAATATTGACAAACTTTGGCATTTATAATATTAGAAGGATTCAAAATGAAATAAAAAAATATACTTATATGCTTTGGAGTCAAATTAGTTAGTAATACCAAAAAAGCAAACATTAATAATTAAACTAAGTATAATTTTTCTCTATTGATTTTTTGCACATCGTACGCTTTGGTAATGAAGTTCTCAGGTATTGCTAAACAAAATGGTGTCTTGGCAATCATTATTATCAACCTTTTTATCTACTGGAATTAGGCATCTTTCCTTTAATGAACTCCGAGATGACCCTCTGCCACTTGCATAGGGTCGGCACCACGGAGATCGTCGTCCCATTTAGTTGTTGGTCAACGTGACCTCCATCATTCCGAAAGTGGCCTCATCTTTAGAATTCACCAGAATATCTTTTGCGTATATGACAAGACCAATTGAACTCTCTTGAAAAAATTCTCAAATGCGAATTCAATGCAACAAAGAAAAGGTCAATGCTTTAGGTGGTGAGCTTTTGAGATGTTTAGCTTATATTATGTTTAGCTCGTATCATAATATGAAAAGTACAATATCCCACTGAATATCCTATAGGATTAAATAATTGGGATAGAAACTATCCTATCTCCGAGTCATAGTTATTTCTGAAGTCACCATATTTTATGAAATTGTATCATTGTATTGAATTCCATTAATAAAATGGTGACATTATCTTCATACTACTTATAATGCAGTTTAGAATAATAAATACGTTCAAATATGGAACCGTTATATTTTAGTCTAATTTATGGGCGATAAATTTTCTCGTACACGCTATTATATTTACATTATAAATTGCATGATAATGAACTGTTTTGGGAATAATTTTTCGAAAATAATATATTTTGTTGGTTGTTAAACGAATTAATAGTGTTGTAATCTCTCTGATAATTTTTATTGGATTTCACCATTTAGAATAACTATTCTACGATTAAAATGATTCTTGTAAAATTTTGTGCTTATTATAATAGTAGAATCTAGGATAAGTGGAAGAAATAAAATATCGGTTATATTTATAACTACCAAAAAATGGAATGTCAGACGGTCGCGGATAATTATTTATTGATTGGTGCGATTAGTCAGTTTTACCTGATACCTACAATCAGTCAAGAAATATACAAAATATCGTCTGACTAGTGATCAGATCACAGAACAATATTACTCATAAAGAGGATCAGATGGTATTGGCGTATCAGCTATAAGAAAACTCATAATCGTTCAATGAGTTACTTGATGGTGACAGAAATATATGTAAAGTTCACATGTCACGATTTTAAAACGTCGAGTAAAAGAAATATGCAATAAATTCTGAGTAGTGTCAGAAATGTTATCAATAAAATGTTCTTACTAATAAAGTTAGTCACTTTAACATTTTGTCATAATAAGTCCAAATTGCTCAATCAATATTAATTGCACGATAATAATTAGAATATAATATGGAATATACATGATTAGAATACTTACAAAAGGTGCACTGTTTACGTGTCAAAAATTATACGCAATGGAATCTGACACTACACCAGCCGTCAAATTATCACCATAGTAAAGCTGAAATGACGTAGTATTAAGTAATGATCGCTCAGTCCATTAATTGATAGTAATAATTAAAATATATGCAAAGGACACAATTCTACTCGTCAAAAATATATGCATTAGATTCTGACATAACACGAACCGTCAAATCATCACCATAATAAAGTTGGCATGTCATAATAAGTCATAATCGCTCAATCAATTAGGTGCTGGAGATTCATTAGTGGGTGTAAAGGTAACGACACACGTTCGGCATTGTACTCAACAATGGTAATTACAGATATGTAAATGTATTAAGCATAATTTATTATTAAATAATTGTTGAGCCTGAAAAAGCGTGTTATTGCGTGCTGACCCGTTTGACGCAAGCCATGGCCTATAGCGTATTGTTATTTTAATTTTCATAGAGGCTTTTTACTTATTTTTGTATATAAATCTTTAGGCAGCATCTTGTATCACGCGATTGTCTCCATGAGTATCATTAACCTACTTATTACTTTAAAATTTTGCATGTTATTGTAGAGAAGAGCAGGACAGAAAATGTAAGCACTTGCTAATCATTTGATTTCTATGTAGAAATACCATCTTGCGCCTCAAGATAGGCAACGTGTGAATCAATTGCCTAAACTTGGCACAGTAAGGAGTAGTCCTTAGTTAATTCCTTCAAATTCATCGTTAACTTATTAAAAATGCATTTATACAAGCCACTCCAGTGTATTTTACTTAAAACGTATACGTTTATTTTCCCCCAACTCAACATCTATGATTTAGGGAAATTAAATTACTTTATTAGAAATTAAATATAATACTTTAATCAGGCAACAAAGGAATGCTGGTGGGTTAGCCAAGATGCCATTCTACAATCGTAAACGCTATTAGAAAATTGACACGGCTAGAGACAATATGACATTTTACATCGATAAATCACATCGTGAATTATTGATGTAAAATGTCATTTCCATACATTTCATTAGTTTTCTATTAGCGTTTACGATTGTAGAATGGCATCTGGATAACCCACCAGGTTTGAATTTTAATTCAGTTTGAAAATAATAAAAAAAAAACAATTTAAATTCAAAGAAATAATAAAATCGCTTCAACTCTCAACTCGAGCTAAGTCCCGTTAACTTCCGTTACGGACTTCAGCACTCGTAAGTCTCGTGACTAAATAACGTCGGACTCTACTTTTTCATAAATAACAATAACTATATTGTATTTATACTGGATTTACTTGTTGTCTTGTGATATTTATACCTGTTTGTTTTTTATTTAGATAGACAAACACCTAGTACGATACAAACACCTACAGCTACATGGTCAATATCGTCTATGAATTTAAACTGGTTTACCTGGAACCAGAGCAGTCTACTTATGGGACACTACGCCACTCCTTGGGAATAGGGCGTTCCTCCTAGGTATTTCAGGATGACAACATATATATTTTTTTATAAAATACTTGAAAAAATTAGTTCCACTGATTTTTCGGTTCTTCTCAGTGGGCTTGCCTTGGAACCGGTGGCAGATTCAATTGACGTTCAAAAATATACTCTGTTGGTACTATTTTATTTTTTTTATTAATAAATTTAATATATATTTTTTTGATTTTGATTTTATTTATTCTGTTTGAACAGGTGCTTACAAGGAACAGTTGCTTTGGTGAGTACCTGTGCCGGACGGCCCACAGAGAGCCGGTGACAGTAATATGTGGTGACAGTATACCGGTGGGAGGGAAGCGCTGTGCCGCGCTCCCGGCTGCATGGGTACCACCATCTTGCTTGTTTCTCCCGTGAAACAGCTTTGCTCTGTGTTTCGGAGAGAAGGGCAAGACAGGCAGTGCAATTACTGGCACCGAGACTTAACATCTTATGTCTCAGCATAGGCAACACATAAATGAGTTGCCTGGGCTCGTTCCAGGTAATTTAGTATATGTTCATGCGCGACGTCGACCACTTACCATCAGGTGGCACGTTTGCCAGTTTGCCTATCACACTAACATAAAATAAATGTCACGATTGTGGCACGGCGGTGGAGTTAGCCCAGCGAGGGTCTCCTAGAGGTATGCCCGAGATGGGTGGCGCTGCGTCGCGATCTGACCTCGTTTATTGCAGGGGATTGGTTCCCCCACTGAGGTTTAAAGTTTAAACCTTGTTGTGGCGGTGGGCTCAGTAGCTTAAGGTGAACCCAGCACCTTGGGCGAAGCAAATTGAACCGAGGGAGCTGCTCTTTGTACCCCTCTTATAAGAAGAGGGGACAAAAGAGCAGGGGGGGTTAGGGGCGACGATGAGAATCTCACCCCATTGCACTGTCCCGGCGTTCGGAATGGTTATTCTATGATGTGGTATGACTCCTCCGTGGAGGAGGTGATTAGCCGTCGAGGTGCCCTGTTTGCTCAATAGATCCTCACCAAAGGCGGCATTGGTGGCACTCGCCAAGATTTAGAGCGTAGAGCTGCGTCCACCTTACCATCTTTCGGGCGCAGCGAGTCGCACATACATGCCTGGGGAGCCCCCCCCCCCCCCTCCTGAGCGGGATGCCTCAGAGCATTTCCTGGCGTAAAACAGGGGGGAGTTGTCACTGCCGAGCGTCATTACCGCGATGATCCATAAAGACGAGTCCTGGACGGCGCTGGTTCCCTTTTGCGAGGTAGTAATGTCCAAGAAGGAGGCCGCAACAAAACAAATAGAAATATTGATATCATTGTGCTTTGATTTTTTTCTGATCTTTTGATTGAATTTTGATTAGTTCGGTACACCTTTTTATGCAAAGCTCGCTAATTTATAATTAAATGTAATGTGGAAAACACATCAATATTTTGATAATAAAATTTATTGTGTTATATAAAATATCTGAAATCTTTACTACTTTGCACTTTGAGGTAGTGTGATTTAAATTCTTGTTTATTACACACAAATATTGTAATATTTCGCTGTTAAGTTGTTTATATAGCTAGCGTATAAGGGAATGAAATACAAAGCGCGCGTAGTTCTAATGTCATCGAAATGTTTATTGTTTAATGTTTAGTTAATGCAATGTAAGTCGAGTTACCAATAGTTACAATACAGCCATTATTGTTCTTTGATTCTAAATAGACGGTACGTTGTTCATAAGAATAGTATAATATTTTTTGTTGTCAATTTGTGTGCCACGAACATTACTTATGCTGTAAAATGAATCAACAAAAGAAAAAAGGGATGATGATTGGACTTCTCAAGAAAAGGTTAGGTTAGTAGTATTTATTTAATCCAAACATACATGAAAAATATCAGAGTTAATTAGAATTATTACATATGATATAAAATAGATATGTATATCAATGACAAAATACAATACAACAAAATTACAGAAATAGAATGTTAAATTATATAAGGATGTCCATGAATGTTAGTCCAATTCAACAATGTTGTCTACATCGAGTTCATTTAATTACCTTTCAATACAATTAAAACGAAAAACGCAAATTCAACGCATAAGACATCTGATAATTTGAAGTTTTGAGGTTAGTACCGAAGTTAAACTAGGAGTCACGGTGGTCTAACTTTAGTACCATAGATAGTCCTGGTACTAGCGTTAAACTAGTTCTTGTAATAACATTTATATTAGTCCATGGTTTAAAGCTGGTATTAAACTCTGTACTATATTAAGTCTTCGTTTTGGAATAAGGCGGAAGAGCTTTATATATTAACTAGTATAGATTATATTATTTTAAAGCGCTTTATTCAGTTTGGCAGTTCTCTTCAGGACAAACAAGAACAACGCATCCTACTTGTTTGTGAAACTCAATTGTTAATTCAAATTTTAAAATCAAATTATTTCATCATCATCATCATCATCATCCCCTATCCGTGCACTGCTGAACATAGGCCTCTCTCAAAGAACGCCAAGATGACCGAAAAATATTTATTTGCGTTATACGGTACATTTTTTTATAGACGTTTGCCCCCTGCAAACGGACAGTCGGTTCACCTGATGGTAAGTGAATAGCGACATCCACAGACACCCGCTATACCAGGATCAGCAGGTGCGTTGCTGGCCTTTTAGATGTGAGTATGTTCTTTTCTTGAAGGTCACTAAGTCGTATCGGTTCGGAAACACCGTAGGTGGCAGCTGATTCCATATATTTGTGGTGCGAGGCAGGAAATGCCGTAAAAATCTAGATGTTGTGGATTTCCGGACATCAAGATGGTGTGGGTGAAATTTGGAATTCTTACGCGATGTCCGGTGGTGGAATTCTGCCGCAGGTATTAATCCGAACAATTCCTCAGAACACTCCCCGTGGTAGATGTGGTAGAAGATGCAGAGCGATCCGACATCTCTACGCAGCGCCAAGGAATCAAGCCGATTGGAGATAACATTGTCATCGACGATTCGAGCCGCCCGGCGTTGGACGCGGTCAAATGGAAGGTATAGAAGGTATATACATAAAAAGTATATTAGCAGGGTGTTCGCGTATTCTGCTCAGCATGCAAATTGGTACATAATATAAAACATTAGAAACTTCATTCAAGAATTATTATGAATTTGTTGTTCTCTTGTTTTATTCATGTCCATATTGAATGGAACATGTATGGGCAGACATTCTTATTGATTATGCTAATGTGCGCTGCATCTTATCCAAGAAGGTTATTCTTAATGGAAAACACTAACACCAAGTTTACCGCACTTTAAATATGTACTATCATTATCAGCCAGCGTTTATCCAGTATTTTATAATGTTAGTTGTATAGGCAAATAGCAGACGTGTTCCTATTGATATGTGGTCGACGACACCTATGAACATAACCTAGATTACCCAAGAACTATCACAGACAACTCATTTATGTGCTGTCTATCCTGTCTATAGACGTTAAGTATCTGTGTCAATAATTACACTGCCTGTCTTGCCCTTCTCTCCGAAACACAGCAAAGCTGTTTCACGGGAGAAACAAGCAAGATGGTGGTACCCATGCAGCCGGGAGCGCGGCACAGCGCTTCCCTCCCATCGAAAAACAATGGGAAATGTTTCAACAATGAGAGGAACTATATTTTAAGTATTTCCATCTTAGTAACCGGAATTTCTACGATTTTTCATCTGCAAGGATTTTTTAGCTTTATGAAAAGCTTTATTTTTAAATTGCAATGTATGAATGTTTGTCCTAGTGGAATCTTGCTACTCAATTTTGAACCAGATAATCTTTAATTGATTGAGCTGAAATCATAAAGTTAATATACCTAGCAGGTATATTAACTTTATGGCTGAAATTTTGTACACACGTTTAGTTTGGATGACAATGCATGACGTCATTCTAAATCCAACATGGCGAAACACTCAAGATGGCGAACCAATTATTTTTAATGGACTCCTACAATATAGATATCAAATAAAACGGCTTGCAAGAATAGCTCGAAAAACAAAGTGACGTTACTTTCAATCCAATATGGCGGATTTCTAAAGATAGGTAAAGGAATAATTAATATTTTAAATACACTTATACAATATGGATATGAAATGAAAGATATTGCTAAGAATAACTCGAGAAATAATGTGACGTCACTCTAAATCCAATATGGCGGACTTCTAAAGATGGCGAACTAAGTATTTTATGCCTTCGTACAATATAAGTATCAAATAAAAGAGCTTGCTGAGGAGAAAACGAAAACTAACAAACACTAACACACATAACATTCAATCTCAAATATGGCGGGACCTCCATGATGGCGGACAAGTTCTATTGTGCATTACTACGATATGAGTATGAAATTAAAGGGGCACAGAAGAAAACAAATAAGACTGAGAAGAATACTAAAATAATAAAACGTTACAAAATGTATTAGTCCGGAGACATTTGTAATATCCAAGCTCTTTTTTTTCTTTTACGCCGGGAAAAGCTCTGGGGCATCCCGCTGGGGATTGGTTCTTCCCAGGCGGGTATGTGGGGCTCGCTGCGGGCAATAAAACAACACAAAACAAACAAACAGGCACCTCGATGGATAGGCAGTCCCTCAAGGGACCGACGCCACCCACAGAGGGGCTGTCCCACACCATAGATCAACCTCCCCCCAATTTCGGGACAGTACAATGAGGTGAGGCTCCCACCTTCATCCCTTGTCCCCCTGCTCTTTTGTTCCCTCTTCTTATAAGAGGGGTACAAAGAGCAGCTCCCTTGACTCAATTTGCATCGCCCAAGGTGCTGAGATCACCTTAGGCTACTGAGCCCCACCGCCACGACAAGGCTTGAACCATGGTAGGGTTCCTTACAACCTACCGAGACGGCTTGATAAAACTATGCGTGGTCCTCCCTCCAGGACAAATTTGTTATATTATTAGACTCAAAGCTCTTCGCTGCAGGTCAAGCGTACGTGGCCTGTAGGACCAATTAATAAGGTCTAATAATTAAAGAATTAGACTGTACTAAATTAATTTAGTACAAACGACCATGTAATAACAACGCATTAAATGACATGAAACAACGCACAGACTAAGATAATATCCCAAACAAAGCTAAAATAAAAAAATAAAATTATACTAAAAACACTCATTAAAACAAGGTTTTATTTAATTGCCCTAAAAAAACTATAAATTAAATCAAACCATTCAATTTAGAACATGTTTTTTTATAATTTGTTTAATGGTAATATAAAAGCTTGTCGCGAGATTTTTATATTTTATTAGAAGCATGTTCTTTAATAGAATTACTTATAACAAATATGTCAAGCAAGACTGTACTTACTAGATACAGTGACAGGTAAATCTCATAGGCGCTACTGACTACTTACCAGTGGTAGCATGCCAGTTTGCCCATTCAACTAACATAAAAGATAATAATAATAAATAATAATAATAATAATTTTATTTGCCAGATTGTGGGTACATAACAAGCTAACAATTTTTGAAGATATTTACAAACTGATAATGATTTTTAGGTCAGTGAGTGCTGTAGATTTCGAAAAAACAGTCCTCACGTTTAAAAAGAGGGGGGAAGTGGGGGTTTTGCGGTGGGAAATTATTTCCCATTATTCGGAACCTCAAAGCAAAACATATTTAAATGGGAAATTATTTCCCATTATCCGGCACAGTTCTGAACTTTTGGTACATTTATAGTACAAATTCTATACATGTTAGTTGCTCGTACTTTGCTTATTTTTATATCTTGTATGACAAAAAATAAATAAAAATGACAAGTAAGATGTATTAATAAAGTCATAAAATGAAACAATATTGTGAAGAATAATGTTTTAATATATATTAAAGAAAATAATATTATTGAGGTGGCACAATGTGAAAGGTCTTAAAGCAGTTCTTAGCGCACAAAGCTACTTTACAGGCGGAACATTGTATTTTTGTTCTCTGTTCTTTCTGTTTCGTACTGCAATATCGATCTTTTGTAATCAATCTCTTCTGGCAAGTGCATGCCCACATTTAGTCTGGTACGCTAAACCTGCCCCCTCTTTTATTTTTTTTAAAAAGTACGCCTGTTTGTGCTTGACCTTTCCGAGTTGTGTGATTGTCTATTAGGGCACGTGCTAAGCGTAACCTAAATTCTCGGTGTCCGTGCAGCGTCGGAACGTGTGTGTAGTTGTAGGTAATGTAAGAATTTATAATTGATGCATCTGAGTCGTCTTCAGAATCTGAGCCTGATAAATCAGACAAGTCGTCTAAATTTTGTACAGCCTCTTCTAATATTTTCTTGCTAAGCACTATATTTTTCTTCATATTTAAATAACTGAAATAAAATAACAAGAAGTCGGTAAATACGTAGTCTAAGAAGAATAATTTGTTACAAAAGTTCCTAAAAAATGTAAACATATTAGGTAGGTACGTAGGCTAAAAGACTAGTGAGTAATCACAACTACCGTGAAGCTCCTTAGCAGACTTACTGGCTGACAACGCTGTGTTAGATAAGTAAGACTACAAGTACTTATTCATATTTAGGTACTAATACTATAGTGCAACAGACAAATTATTTACTGTATATTTATTATATAGAAATTGTTGTTTTTTCAATGCGAGGAACAAACAATGGGAAATTATTTCCCACTTACTTAAACCTGAGAAAATCCAACAAATATTAATGCTATAACTGCATAATTAGTAAAAAGCATTCAGAAAACAAGTCTAGTTTACAAGTATATTGTGTTTAAGCACTTACCAGATTTTTTTCTCCCAAAACTTTTTAAAACTCTCGCTAGAACCGGTTTTTTCACAAAATATTTCAAACGGTGACTTTGACGTTGACATATGTTGGCAGTTCGCGGCTTCGTACAAAATGTTGCCATTTATAAGATTTAAAATATCTATAAATTTATTTTGCTTCTAATGTCAGTTCTGATTAGAGTTACCAGTCAAGAATTAAAACAGAATTTCTATGGAAGTGTCTAGTGGGAAATAATTTCCCAATATTTGATTAAGAGGTTAAAGACCTAAATATCTAATTAACGCATTATTAAACATTTCAATTGCAAAATAAATTTAAAATTATAATTAAATTGAAGAAATTAAATTACAAGATTAGAAAATTGTAAATTGAAATTAAATTACATCATGAAGTCAAATTACGCAATATTATGGTTTATAATATGAAGTTACAGTAAAATTAAAAATAAAGCGCTTAAATTAATTAGTTGCTTAATACGTCATTGTCATTAAGATATTCTTTTACACTATAATAATTTTTTTGGTTAAGAAATTCAAAAATTTCTCGCTTGAATTTTATTAGCGGCAGATTTTTTTTACAGTCTGGAAGTTTATTATAGTAATAGCCATGCATGATGAATTGTATGAAAAGAGCCAACCTTTGTGGTGATGCCCACAGCTTGAATTGTGGATATGGCCTGCCCCTCTGGTTGGGATACTTTTCATTTAATGTAGGAAATAAATAAAAAAATAGCAATGCTTCGTAAATATAAAGGCATGGTAACGGTAGTATTTTGTTTTCCCTAAATAATGGTTTGCAACTGTCTAAAGTTTCAGTTTGACATACTGATCGGACACAAGCTTTTTGTTTAATAAATGCCTTGGAAGCGTCTGTTGAATTTCCCCATAGTAAAATTCCGTATCGCAAAATTGATGATACATACCCATGGTAGGGTAGGAAGGCAGTTCGTTTGTTACTAATTTGCGATAGCTTTTTCAAGACATACGCGAATCTTTCAATTTTATTACATAGTTTTTCAATATGAGCTTTCCAATTGAAAAACTTATCTAAAGTTAGTCCGAGAAATAAGGATGTATCAGTTTTATCAATTTTACATGAATCATATAATACGGTTATATCTGTCGGATGCGAGTTAAATGTTTGAAATTGTATATAATGGGTTTTCTTCATATTAATACTTAGATTGTTTTGATTTAACCATTGTACAATCAATTTGAGTGCTCCATTTGTTTGATTTTCAAGAATTTGTTTGTTTTTTGTTTTAACTACAATCGTTGTATCGTCTGCATATAGAAAACATTTATGTGGGATTATATTGGGGAGGTCATTTATATATAAGAGGAACAATAATGGGCCAAGTATGCTTCCCTGAGGCACTCCATACGGATTCTGGGTTTGAATCGATGAGCGGTATGAGTTTGTCACTCTCCCAGTAGTTTTAGAAACTTCTACACATTGTTCACGCTCGAAAAGGTAGCTAGTTATCCATTTTAGTGCTTGACCTCGTATCCCGTAGTTTTGTAATTTACTAAATAGTATTTTGTGACTTATTAGGTCAAAAGCCTCGGTCATGTCAAGGAAAATTGACACAACGTTATGACCAGTGTTTAGACTTTCCAAAACATACCTCGTTAAGGCGAAGCAAGCAAGACTGGTACTACTTTGTTTTCTAAAACCATATTGTTCCTCCTGTAAAATGTTATTTGCTGTTAAAATTTATAGATCTTATCATACATATTTTTTTCAAACACTTTTGACAAAATTGGAATAAGCGTGATTGGACGGTAGTTATTTAAGTCATCCTTATTATTCTTTTTGTGTAAGGGCTTAGCTATGGACTTTTTTAAATTGTTGGGAAATACGCCTATTGTAAAGGATAAATTGATAATATGGCATAGAGGAAACGCTAGAAATTGAGCGCAAGTTTTTTCAATTATCTTAGTATTAAGACCATCATAACCCGTTGCGTTAGTATCGTTTAGCTGGTTTATAGCTTTATATACATCCTGCGGGATGACCGGAGTGAGGAATAAAGAATGACAGATGTTTTGCAATTTGTTCATCGAAGGTCTTATTACACTTTGAGTATCTAAACCACGGTTGCTTATGTTAATAAAATATTTGTTAAACTCTTCAGCTATATCTAAAGGACTTGTCAGAGTTACACTTCCATTATTTTTAATTCTTTTATTTCATTACTTATATTTTTGGCGTGTAAGTTGGAATTTATAACATCCCAAGATGCTTTGCATTTGTTTTTTGATTTTTGTCTGTAGCTAGTGTTAGAAATGCTCTGAGATTTGGCGATACATGTTTTCAAAATTTTTGAGTATGTATAATATTTTATTTTATTTAAGCGTTTATTAGCTCCCGAATGTCTATAGTTCAAGTATAATTCCCTTTTAACTATACTTGATCTTTTTAATCCTTTGGAGATCCATTTATTTTTAATTTGTTTATTTATTAATTTTACAACTATGATCGGAAAACATAAATTGTAAAACTACTTCATTATGAAGTTTCTCAAAAGCTGTATTTGTGCAAGTCTCCATTAGTACGTCACTGAATGATAATGCAGACATACATTGCATAAATTTTATTTTATTGTTAGCTGAAAAATCTCTTCGCTTTATAAACAGTTTGTCATTTTTGGGTTTTATGACGCTAGTTCCAATTGGGAATGTGATCGTTTGTGCAGTTTCATGGTCAGATAAAGCTAGGTAATGTAACTCAGATTTTTGATCATTGATGTTACTAACTATGAGATCGATACAAAATGACTTTCTGGTAGGTTTGGTGATATGATTTATTAAATTATAGCTGATAAGAAGCGATAACAATGGATCATATAATTTATTTTTAGCTAGGATGTTTACATTCCAATCTCCACATAGAACCACTTTCTTTTTACTTTTAATTATCTTTAGTTTGCATATTGCAATAGCATTTCCAACTTCTCAAAAAAGATACTTATATTCGATGTTGGTGTGCGATAGATATATAAAACGATAATGTTTAATGATTCTATTCATAATGATATTAATGACTCTAAAATATTAATGACTCTATTCATATATCACACCGCAATATTCGAAATGGTGTTCAATTGGTTCAACTTTTTTGTATAGATCTATAGGGGGGATACATTCTAGGCCTTTTTTTAAGATGATACATTAAGTGCCTCCACGTTTCTGATTCACTCGGGTGAACTGAGCAGCAACATTATAATTATTAATTATCAGGTTAAGCTCAGATCCCCTTTTAATAAAGGTCTCTGTCGGGCAAATAATGTCAATATTGTGTATTTGAGTATTGTTTTTAAAGTTTTGTAATGTAAGTTCGAACAGGTCATTTTATTTAATATGCCTGCTATGTTCTGGTGAAAGATTGTTAAATTACTGTATGTATTAACGAAAAAACAAGGGTTTAGAATTCTGTGTTTTGGGTGATCCTGTAATAGGTGTTTTTGTAATTTTTTGTTTAAAATAATAGGGAATGGTACCTTTTTTCTCTTTACCCTCACTCTTTGTATTAATTTCGGTATAAACCTTTTGTAATATATTTTTCTGTTTCTGAGCCTCAAAGTAGTAAGGAATAGTTCCCTTCTTGCACGTATTTTTGAGATTGTTGTTTTTATTTATATGTTTTTTAATATTATTTATGTATTTTTCTTTATATTTTATATAGTCTATTTCAATATTTAATTTTTGACAGAGATACTATACCCAAATTTGCTGCGGACAATTTGTAAAGTGGCAGTTATATACTTCCTGCAGTAGAAGTCAAACTTTTTTTTTTTAAGAACATAATAACTAAAAATATAAATTTGAAAGTGATTCTTAGCCTTTTTTCATGAACTAAGATAGTTGGAGGGCCGAAGTACTTTTGTATTGAAAAATCTCATTTCCGCTAGAAAATACAACATCAAGTATTATTTAACGTTGATGACTTTGAAAATATATTTGTCTCTAGTTTTTCTAGAATATAGGGCAAAGCCATGGGTTTGTGTGTGGTGGCACTAGTTAAATATAAACCATTTTTTAAATAATAAATTGAATCAAATAATATGAAATTTTAAAAACTTAGGAACCTAATTGAGTCGTAACAGACTCAAATTGGAATTTATATTCATAATATAACCTTTTTTCTCTCAAATTATACATATTTTTAATTCTGAAATACCTATTTACAATTAATGGAGACATATTTTATTTTGTCCCTTATCCATTTAAATGATTAAATAAGGGTTGTTAATGTTGTAATAACTCTCGAATTTTGTATTCAACGTTCTCACAAAATATTTTCCAATGTCGTAGACGAACCACTTACGCCATTTCGTGTTCTGTAAAATATGGAGTCGTGATCTTGAAGCGTTGAGTCGGCGGCGCTATGATTAACTACGGTATACCTTTCCTAATTCCTTGACGGTAAGGTTTATAATCACTTTCTTTCTGGAATATTATAATACATCATCAATATCATCAACGGTCGATAGAAATTTTCCTGGAAGATATACAATATCATCATCACCAAAAAAGATTTTTTAAGGAGAAATGATGTGTTGTTGATGTATCTGAACTTCCATTTTTAAGATCATATTTGTTTTTTCTTTCTTTTAGTTGTAGCTTTTTTTTACTTTGGAATTATTTAATATTGATCAGTTCGATGGTGATGAATGGGTGTTTCTACTAAATCTAAAGTCATGTTTCTTTAATATTCAAGATAATATTATTATATTCACTACTATAAAAACTAAAATCCCTTTCAATTAAAAAGCAAGATTCCGATATTCGGTCGGAGTGCTTCAACTAATTGGAATCTTGTTAAAAAGTCAAAAAGTGGTACACGTACGTTAATAACGGTCCGGTCATTTCGGCGGGAAAATTGACAGCGCTCCCCTTTGTCCAAATACTCATTTTTATTATTACCCCGACAACGTTTAATTTACCCAATGTTTTTGTCCTGTTTCGACTCGTTTTTTTTACCTGGCAATATCGATTCTAATTAAGCGCAGTTTGAAATTGGAATGTGTATTGCGATATATAAGGTTTACTCAGTAACCTTGTTTTATTGACGTTATATCCTTACGTAAATATAATTATCATTATTATCTATCTTTTTGGTCAACGGTTTGAGATAGGCCACTTTCAATGACATCCAGAATGGCCTGTCCCACACCACATACATATACATTTTTTTTATGTAATCAGGGGGCAAACGAGCAGTCGGAGCCTCACGGCACCGACGCCCATACACATCCGCACAACCAAGGCCACGTAGATGCGCCGCCCTCCTTTTCCCTTTCCCCCACCGGAAACTCGCAAACCGCACGAAACACTTGACGCCGGTGTTATGTGAGCGAGAGGTAACACCCCGGTCGTGCCGGCCCAGTTCGGCTGCAATGCAGCATGGCACTACCTCTTCACAATACATACATTTAAATTATATTTAGTACCATATTGTGTACAAAATATTTGAACAAAGCACACTATATATAAGTAGCATTCGTCCATAATTAAAACAGCATCATATCTACCGCTAAATAATGTAAGAAACCTGTTCCTACCACCGCTAATTCTTCAACGATCTTATTCGTATCTTATTTCACAGATAACTCCGTTATATATTTTTTTTGTTATCGCAGGGAAATGCTTTTTACGAATTTAGCCAGGATCTTGGGTAGATCCCCACCATGGTTCAGGCCTTGACGTGGCGGTGGGGCTCAGTAGCCTAGGGTGAGCCCAGCACCTTGGGCGAAGCTAATTGAGCCGAGGGGGCTCTTTGTACCCCTCTTATAAGAAGAGGGGACAGAAGAGCGGGGGGCAAGGGTTGAGAATGGGAACTCACCCTATTGTACTGTCCCGACGTTGGGAGGGGTTGTTCTGTGGTGCGGGACAACCCCTCTGTGGAGGTGGCGTCGGTCCCTTGCGGGACTGACTAGCCGTCGAGGTGCCCTGTTTGTTTTCTAGATCCGGGGCACCTCACCGAAGGCGGCATTGGTGGCACTCGCCGGGTTTTAGTGGGTAGAGCTGCGTCTATTTACCAGCTGTCGGGCGCAGCGAGTCCCACATACCCGCGTGGGGAGACCCACTCCCCCGCGGGATGCCTCAGAGCATTTCCCGGCGATAAAGAAAAAAAAAAAAGGATCTTGGGTAGATCCTGACCCTATGGGGGACTCGCACCTGGGAGAGTACCACTGCGAGCGCCTTCAGCCGCATTTTGAGGGTCCCGGATCTGTGTTCTACGGATTACCTCAGTGACAGGCTGGCCCCGGCGAAGGCCAGACCAAGATAACTCCGTTATCAATATTATCAACAAATATGCTGAGATAATATTTTCAAGGAATCTGTTCGAAATTAATATTATTTTTATTACTAGCTGTTGCCCGCAGCTTCGCCCGCGTTAACTAGATTTACAGCCGTACCCGGATTGATGATGATTATTTTTATAGCCTAAGTTACTCCTTATAACATCATCTGCCAGTGAAAGTCCCATCAAAATGACTTTAGCCGTTTCAAATAGTAACCGGAACAAATAGACAGACAGAAAAAAATGTAAAAAATGCTATTCTGTGTCTACATCCATATGCTTTAATTAAAAATAGTTTATTTAAATATTACAAACGAAAAATAAAGAAAGAAAAGATATACGAAATTCGAACCCGCTTCCTATTTGACCAAATTTATTTAATAAACTAAAATAATCTTAATTACTGATTGTCGAAACTCGATAGCGAAGCCCTGGGATAAGCCGGTGGGCCTGACACCCACCGCTCGGCTTAGGAACACCGTATAACGCCGAATTACAGCTTTGACACCATGACATAATTAAAACCTATTAATAGACATTAATTATGATATTGATTACTATAATAACCAGCGTCACCAGCTAGGCTTAAAATATTCAGTCTTAGGGTGCGGCTCCACCGTCGCGCTCGGGAAGCTACCCACGTTTTCAAGTTTCGCTTTTCAAGAAATTGTATGTGATTGTCCACTCCACTGCAACCCATGGACACGCTACTCATTAATTGACATTTTCTTGCAATTGACATTTTAACACACGTGTGTAGCTTCTGCGTGCGCCGCGGTGGAGCCGCGCCTTTACTCCCAACCATGCATTATACTATCGTAGCTAGTATGTACGTAGCTCTTATCCCTGATAAATTTTCGGGATCAACACATAATTCAACATTCTCGTATAGAATATTTTCGTAAGAAAATTATTCAAAAGCTGAATTTTTGTATTTAAATATCTTAAACAAGACTGAAATAGATAATATACTCAAATCCTAATTTAACCCCATCATTTTATCCCTGTTCTAAATTAAATTCATTCAGTCATTAAAGATGGTATTTGAGACAAATTTATACAGACAACTATTTAAAAAAAAACATTAGAGTGAATTTATAAAAACTTATAAAAACCGGCCGAATAAGAGTCGCGTTTGTTTAAAGTAAAGTTATTATATATAACTATGAATAGTTACTTTACATTAATTAAACAATAAGTTTGTTTAAGATTTAAAAATAAGTTTGTTTAATTAAAGTAAAGTTATTATATATATAACTATGAATAGTTACTTTACATTAATTAAACAATAAGTTTGTTTAAGATTTAAAAATAAGTTTGTTTAATTAAAGTAAAGTTATTATATATAACTATGAATAGTTACTTTACATTAATTAAACAATAAGTTTGTTTAAGATTTAAAAATAAGTTTGTTTAATTAAAGTAAAGTTATTATATATAACTATGAATAGTTACTTTACATTAATTAAACAATAAGTTTGTTTAAGATTTAAAAATAAGTTTGTTCAATTAAAGTAAAGTTATTATATATAACTATGAATAGTTACTTTACATTAATTAAACAATAAGTTTGTTTAAGATTAAAAATAAGTTTGTTTAATCAAAGTAAAGTTATTATATATAACTATGAATAGTTACTTTACATTAATTAAACAATAAGTTTGTTTAAGATTTAAAAATAAGTTTGTTTAATTAAAGTAAAGTTATTATATATAACTATGAATAGTTACTTTACATTAATTAAACAATAAGTTTGTTTAAGATTTAAAAATAAGTTTGTTTAATTAAAGTAAAGTTATTATATATAACTATGAATAGTTACTTTACATTAATTAAACAATAAGTTTGTTTAAGATTTAAAAATAAGTTTGTTTAATTAAAGTAAAGTTATTATATATAACTATGAATAGTTACTTTACATTAATTAAACAATAAGTTTGTTTCAGATTTAAAAATAAGTTTGTTTAATTAAAGTAAAGTAAGTATGAATAGTTACTTAAATTTACTTTAATTAAACAAACGCGATTCTTTTTTTAGTTCACTAAAATTATGATTTATTTGATGTAAAATAGGTGTCGCTTATACCATACATGATTTTTGTGTGACAGCCCCCTTAAATATTGATTTTTTTTTCTATTTTTAGTATTCCTTGTTATAGTGGCAACAGAAATACATCATCTGTGAAATTTTCAACTGTCTAACTATCGCGGTTCATGAGATACAGTCTGGTGACAGACGGACGGACAAACAGCGGAATCTTAGTAAGAGGGTTCCTATCAACAAGAGTCGTAAAGTATAACGATTATTATTAGTACTTAGTCGTTTTCTAGCATTTCATTCGATTAGCCCTAATAACTCGGAGACTCGTAAATATTTACAGATATTTTCACACCACGTTAACCTAGTTCCGTAGTTCGGAAGGCGCTTTTACCGGTGGAAGGTTCTATGTATCTCCGTACACAATTCAATATCTTGCTTATATCCGATAGCTGTCCTGTTTCCAATAGGGCACACCCGACAACGTTACATGGTTACTGAGATTTAATCATAATACTATGTTTCGTGTCATAATGGCATATGTTTAATCTGTATGCTTGCCAAAACATGATGCATAAAGATAAGCGTTCACATGTCCACATCATGCGCACCGTACGCATCGCAACTAACAGATCGTAGTATTCTTTCCGGACATGTGGACGCACCTTTAGTATAATACGTACCTATTTTAACTATAATTCAGCTATATTAAAACTGAATTATAGTTAAAAAAGAGTGACCGACGCCACCTCCACAGAGGGGTTGTCCCGCACCACAGAACAACCCCTCCCAACGTTGGAACAGTACAATGGGGTGAGGTTCCCATCCTTGCCCCTTGTACCCCTGCTCTTTTGTCCCCTCATCTTATAAATGGGGTACAAAGAGCAGCTCCCTCGGCTCAATTGGCTTTGCCCAAGGTACTGGGTTCACCTTCGGCTGCTGAGTCCCACCACCATGACAAGGCTTGAACTATGGGGAGTGTTCGTCGCCTAATTTAGAGACTAACGCCCAGTACTGATTAACAAAAATACGACATGTTTTTTTTTATATTACCCGTCATTACTGATCCCACACCTAATAAGATTATATAAGATATGAATATGAGCGAAAATAAAGTGTAATTAATACAAAAGCGTTTACATACAAGAGTATTATCAATATCTAAAACAAATAATCTTTGCCGAGAACATTATGCGTGAACACGCTTCAACTGTATAATGAATACCCACGCAGTCACGTCCTCGCAAAAATCGACTTACCCACTTTCAGAGCGTTTTCGCTGTATATTTTTGGAATTTGCGTCAAATATAGTGCTATGTTTGCTCAGGGTTTCTCTGTCGGATAAAATCGCATTAGAAAATAAGAGTAGCTAGCAGCATAATGTTAAGAATAAGCACGCTGAAGTGACAGTTGTCAAATACGCCAATGGCCGGTAGGCTAATGGAAATCTTGAACGGAGGTAATAATAATAAAAATATAATAATCTGTGAGACAACTCACATACGGCCGTCTGATCCCAAACTATACAGAGCCTGTTCTTATGGTAACTAGACAACTGATATATTGTTTAGATATTTCTAAATAAATAGGTGCATATTATAGATAAACTACACCCAGACTCAGAACAAATGATCATGCTCATCACACAAACATTTGTCCTGGGTGGGGATCGAAACCACTACCTTCTGGTTTATCATTCAGGGTCACTAACTACTAGACCTACAGGCCAGGTTACGTTTGAGAAGACGGAGGGTCGACCTTTAACTAAATGCGACGACGATCTAGTTGGATGCGAGTGGATTGGCCGTCTTGGCGTTCATTTAAGGTTATGCCTAACAGTGGAAGAAAAAGGTTGATAATCATGTTGAAATGATAACAAGATTAGTGTACCTGAAAATTCTATGCTGAGCTTGTCTTACACCATGAAGTTAGTGTCTAGAGGTACCTATACAAGGTTGATAAAAGCGAGAGGCATTTAATTAAACTACATATACTACACATGCTTACGGTTAATCCGAAACTATAAAAAAATAGTTTGAGAGCAATAAAAAAAAAGTTTTTCAAAGAACTTAAATACATGAATAGTCAAAGTAAAAGGTAAAAACTCTTTGTAAACCTTTTTAAAATGTCCTTCGAGACGCAACGTCGCACAGCACGTTGCGTCTCACCGGGTCGAACAAACCGGAGCGGTTTTAAAACTTTAAAAATATCCTGTGACTAAACTATTGATTCTATTGGTCTAAGTTTTGGTGTGTAGCCTGAAAATGGTACATAGTATACGTGGTTTAATTTAATGCCTCTCGCTTATAAAAGCATATAACTAACTAACTAACTATATAGCTTAGAGCATACACCTTCTAAGCTTCAAGTTTTCGATGAAAATGATTTGTGTGAAAGTCTTCTGACAGAAACAGAGTAGCTGACACCTAAAGCTTAAGCGATACGACAGCGACATCTGAGTTACCGATATAGGTCTCAAACCAAGTGGACTGATTCCGATCGTTTCCATTCTGAACTGAGCAACAATTAAATTGAAATGATTTTTCAATTTTCACGTGCACTTATTGTTGTCAATGATATTAGCTCTCTGTTGAGGAAAATATCGTGAGAAAATCTTCATGCACAAGGTTAAGTCTAAAACAGCATCGGGAGGTATAAAATCCTTGTATGGTGTCAATGTGTGTTAAAATACGTGCGTGCGTACAAAGTATGTACGTCATGTCAGAAGTAAAACTTATTTGGCAAATTAATTTTTAAATCTCGTTTATATTTATACTAATCTAAAGCTTTTTTCCGAGTCTTGCTATGCGACGTTCACTGTATCTCATTCTCTCTCTCGATATTTCTCTCTCGCTTGCTCCCTACTCTCACTCCATGGCTATTTTTATGAGAGTCCCGGATCATGCAGGCAACGCAGGACCCTCGGCGACAGGCTGGCCCCGGCGGAAAGGCCAGACTCCTCCTTCTAAAGGGGGACTGCTCGGCTGTTCGTTTGCACGATACTCTTAGCAGTCCCCGACGACGTCGTGTCTAGCTGGACCCAGGTTAAAACCCCATCCTGGGCTCGACACGAGCACAGGGGCGTTACTGGAGGCGCATTAGGTAGCGCCTCCTACGCACCCCCGTTCGTCGCCCGCGGTGGGAGGCCTCGTCGGCGGCCTCCTCTCTCACTCGCTCATCGGCCTCCTTCTGGGACATTACTGCCTCGCAGAAGGAGACCAAAAGGCGATGACACTCGGCAGAGACAAGTCCCCTCCGATGACCGATGTCAGATCATGACGCAGCGCCGCCCATCTCGGGCACACCTCGAGGGTGTGCTGGGCCGAGTCCACTGCCGCGCCACAATCGTGACACACAGTTACCGGCTCCCTTTGGGCCGTCCTGCACAGATACTCACCGGAGCACCCATGCTGCTACGTTCGCCCTTTCTCACTCTCTCTCAATCTTTCTCAATCACTCTCTTCCTCTTCTTGCACAAAAACGTTGCATCCGTAAAAATGTTACCTTCATGCGCGCAAGTTTCACTTCAAAAACTTATAAATTCATCGAATGAACGCCCAACAAATTGTTATATTATTTTTCGCTAAGCATTTCTTATCGCTCAAATAATGTCATATCTGTTTATGCAATAACTTAACATGTATTTTCGAATCAAGGTGCTCTGGCGTCTCGCCAAATCCACTGATTTCGATTCCCTAAGCGGTTATAGCATTTTAAAAGGCACGCTACGTGTTTCACAGTATTTTCAGCTGTGTACTGAACGGTTTAATAATTTGACAGCTGCTCCCAATACCTGGTTGTAGCATTTTAGTGGCATTTATGTTGAATTGGTTGAAGTGACATTAAATTTAACGATCTCAATTTTTTTAGACTAACAAATTTAGGGTTGGCGGACTGGTTTTTTCAAAAATATAAGTAAGCAATTTGATTTATTATTATTTATATCATATATTACAGTTTATGTAGAGCCTGACGGAATACTGTAACTATATATAGTAAGAGGTAATGCCATGTTGATTTGCAGCCGAATTGGGCCGGCAGGGCCGGGGTGGTACCTATAGCTCACATAATACCGGCGTAAAGTGACACTTATGTTGTCGCGTTGTGTGTGGTTTGTGAGTTTCCGGTAGCCCATTGGGATAGGCAAAAGAATCAGATGCAGAGCTGCATAATCTCTAGTTTTGCGGATGTGTATGGGTCTCGATAGTCGTCAAACTTCTATTGCTCGTTTGCCCTCATACGTTTTATAAAAAAATCATTTCGAGGAGCTGCAGTATTAGACTACCCTAAATAATATCTTAAATTAACATGGTTATTTTCATTACTAGAACTATTTAAAACGGAATATTGATCATGTTTTTCACTTTTATATCGTGGAGCTCGATATTTCGAGTCTCGTGAACAAGACATTCGTAGACAATGTCGAAAGTTAAAAACATGGAAAATATCCCGTTTTAAATAGTTTTAGTATGCGAAATAAATGTTATATTCCCCAATAATAATCGGTAAATGAAAGAGATTGATATGCTGTCAAAATGCGAAGCACCTCATACAGGAGCCTATTATGGCCACTTATATAAGGTTTGGTAAAATCAATTACGGAAACTTTGGGCACGTGATCTACTGCTTGTGTAAAGACGTTTAGGCAAAAAAAAAAAATTGAAATTCGAAAACCCCGTTACGTCAGTCGAATCAGCTGTCGAGACATGAACCCGATGACCTTTCTTGTGAACTGATTTATTGCGCGATTTAATGCAATAGATTGAATTTCTTGCAATATAATTAAATTTTATATACCTTTCTTGTGTTTATGAATTGCGGGCGGACGATTTAATGCAATAGATTTCATTTCTTGCATTTTTTTTTTCGAATTTAATATTTTTTTTGCCATAACGTCTTTACACAAGCAGTAAACCACGTGCCCAAAGTTTCCGTAATTGATTTTACCAAACCTTATATAGATAATAGAAATCAGCAATGAGTCCTTATCATTCTAGGCCATCACGTTCTGTCATCTGTCTGTCACGTCTGTTCCTTAGCCTTTTTCATTGTCAGTCGTTTGCCTGTCTTGGCTGTCCTTATTGGTAATTTCCCGACACAGGAGTTAAGTAGGGCACCATCGAGGCCCACACAGTATTATCTCGCTGCTTGGCGTTTTTCAGAACAAGTTTTTTTTCTTTTACGCCGGGAAATACTCTGAGGCATCCCGCTGGAGAGTGGGTCTTTTCAGGCAGATATGTGGGACTCGCTGCGCCCGAAAGGTGGTAAGGCGGACGCAGCTCTACCCACTAAAACCCGACGAGTGCCACCAATGCCGCCTTTGGTGAGGTGCCCCGGATTTATTGAGCAAACAGGGCACCTCGACGGCTAGTCAGTCCCTCAAGGGACTGATGCCACCCCCACCTTCACAGGGGGGTTGTCCCTCACCACAGAACAACCCCTCCTAACGTGGGGATAGTGCAATGGTGGTGAAAGGGGTACAAAGAGCACCTCCCTCGGCTCAATTTGCTTCGCCCGAGATGCTTGGCATAGCCCAGGCTATTGAGCCCTACCGCTACAACAAGGCTTGAACCATGGTGGGGTTTCGGTACAAGTTGCTCTGCTTGTCCTGATCATTATTTTAGACAGCAAGCCGATGGCAGACAAAGTAGAATGTAAATGCAAGCTCGTACAGTAAGTACCCTTTTTTTTTTTTTTGACGCAGTGGAAATGCTTTGCGCATTTACCCGGGGATATGTGGGACTCCCGACGCTCACCCAGCGCCGGTATACCGCACTAAAACCACTGCGCGTTGCCTTCAGCCGCTTGAAGGGGAGTGTCCCGGATCTGACTAACACAGGACACCCCCCACACAGTAAGTACCCTCTGCCACTGGTGATATACCTGATAGCTTCCTATTTTATCTTCAAATAAACATAAAGCATACGCCGCTGACCGGATAAAATCGTCCTCGTACGAGCCGGCCGATATTTTTAAAACTGCAATTTTTAAAGGCATATTTCGCACGATGTTAGAGCTGTCTACGAAGTAAAATTAATCGGCCATAACGTAGGAAATATTGCTTTCGGATTATGCCTGCTACTCTGCCTTGTACTCTAAAATGCTTACTTTTAAAATATATTTCAAGAGCCCAGCTTTAGGACTAACAAAAGGTTTGAATTGCTCAGATTTGGATAAAGGTTCGGGATCAATCTACACACATCAACAGAATCTAAGGATATTCCGAAATTAGTCATGGCTTTCCAGTTTAAAACCTTTTTAGTTTCTATAAAAAGTTTATGTACAGATCGAAACCTCTTTTATTTTCAAAATATAATAAAGATTAAAAAAAAAATTAAAAAAAAAACACGGCGCCAAATTCCTCAGCACTTCAGCTTAATAAAATGAAGAGATTCTATGTTTGAACGCACAATCTCCAAAACCAGTTCGATTTGAAAAATATTTTTGCGTTAGAATTTAGATAGATAGATTGACAGCTGACTGTGCGAGTGGCTACTAAACATTTTACGCAGCAGTCGCGGGTTCGAATCCCGCCCAGTGCAGACAATTTATATGATGAGTATAGATATCTGCACCGGGTCTTGGACGTATATATTATACTAGCTGTTGCCCGCTGCTTCGCCTGCGTTAACTTACTCAACTTAATTCCTGTTAGTCACAGCGTGATGTTATATAGCCTATAGCCTTCCTCGATAAATGGGCTGTCTGACACTGAAATAATTTTTCAAATCGGACCAGTAGTTCCTGAGATTAGCGCGTTCAAACAAACAAACAAACTCTTCAGCTTTATAATATTAGTATAGATTATGTATTTATATATATTTTTTTAGTATTATTACGGGTGCTTACCGCGTTTAAAGATTTATTGAGTTCCCGATATTTCGGCAATGTTTCAATCGCCATGATCACGGGGAGACTGACGTACGGTGCTGGTAGATGGTGACAGATCAGAAAAATCTGTCTACCGTCTTTCTTCTTCGTTTCGGACGAATAGTTTCGGCACACGGACGCACTTGTTCACCACGATACACTATACTGACAGTGTCTTTTTTGGACTTTGAGCATCTATATCGTGACGGACCTTCACACAAACTATTCACGTCTTCCCTATTGAAATTCGGATATTTTTTAATTTCAATTGCCTCCTTTACTAATCGAGGGAAATGATGACGTTCGGATGACAAAACCTGTGGCTTATGTAACTAAATCCAGTGATTAGGACCCGCTTCTAGCAAATTTAAACTTTAGCCTTGTTGTTTCTATAAATAAAGTAATAAAAAGGTACAATAATAACAAATATGCGTTCTTGAGTACGGGCCTCCTCAAAATAAGCGAGGTAGATAAAGAAATATATCTCCTAAACTGGCTGCCCCAACTTCTAGTTTTCATCATTGAAAACTGCCTCGTTAAATTTCTAGGAAAGGTTCTTGTTATCTATGAAATTTGAGTTTAACGACATACTTGAATCTGAGTGTTATTGTTACTGAGGTAACAAACAAATGTACAGGGTTTTTGATATTTTTAGAACTATTTATAGCAAATTTGATTTTTAGCATAAGCATCCCTTACAGCTGGGCACGAGTCTTCTGAAAATTGGGCGAGCGTACACGAGGACCTGCCTCGCACGTCCACTATATAGAACTAGCTGCCTCCTACGGTATTTCCGAATCGATATCTTTTTTATGTCACAAGGAGGCAACTGAGCAGTCGGAGCCTTATGGTGACTATCGACGCCCATAGACATTCACACAACCTAAAGTTATTCGAATGTGTTGCTCTCCTTTTCCCTATCCCCCCAATGGGCCACCGGAAACTCACAAACGCGACAGCATAGCTGTCACTTGACGCTGGTCTTATGTGAGTAAGAGGTTATGTGAGGAGGAAATGGGTCGTGCCAGCCCATTTCAACGCAGCTGCTAATTATGTAGCGGGTGTCTATGGATGTCACTTATCACTTACCACCGGGCGAACCGACTCTACTTTTGTCCCCTCTTCTATAAAAAAGAAAAGAAAAAATGTGGTGCTTATAAATAGTTTTGCTAGTTTCCCTATCTCACTAGCAAAAATTCTAGACGTGGTTCCTGTAAACACTTTAAATTACGAACATTATTCATTTTAACTGTTTAGTATCAGCAATTTTTAAACTTTACTGCCGGCCATGAAGTATTCGCGTAATTAACGTCTTAGAAACTTGCCAACTACGATGGCGGCGTGCCAATCGCTTACCTTAAGTTATAAGTAAACCCCACCATGGTTCAGGCCTTGTCGTGGCGGTGGGGCTCAGTAACCTAGGGTGAGCGGTGCACCTTGGGCGAAGCTAATTGGGCCGAGGGGGCTCTTTGTACCCCTCTTACAAGAAGAGGGGACAGAAGAGCAGGGGGCAAGGGGTGAGGATGGGAACCTCACCCCATTGTAATGTCCCGACGTTGGGAGGGGTTGTTCTGTGGTGTGGGACAACCCCTCTGTGGAGGTGGCGTCGGTCCCTTGCGGGACTGACTAGCCGTCGAAGTGCCCTGTTTGTTTTCTAGATCCGGGGCACCTCACCAAAGGCGGTATTGGTGGCACTCGGCGGGTTTTAGTGGGTAGAGCTGGGTTCACACTGGGTTCACTGAGCCCTACCACCACGACAAGGCTTGAACCTTGGTGGTGTCGAATGGACCCAAAAAGCAATGTCTGATGTCATTTTAATGTGGACTGAAACTAAACCTTTTTCGAATCCACTTTAACATACACAAAACATATAATTAAAACCTGTCCAGTCCATCTTTTATCCAGAATTCCTTTTTTTTTTTGTTTTTTTTGGACCTCCTGATGGTAAGTGGTAGACGTCGCCCATGAACATAAACTAGTTTACCTGGAACTAGCCCAGGCACCTCATCTACGTGTTGCCTATCCTGAGACATAAGATGTTAAGTCTCGGTGCCAGTAATTACACTGCCTGTCTTGCCCTTCTCTCCGAAACACAGCATGATGATTTCAATGAGTGATGGCGTATGCGTACCACCATTTTGATCGTTTGCAAGTTCTTTTTTGCTACAGATAGAAAGGGCGGGACTGGCATTACAAATACAATAAATATTGGTACAACTGTACCAATACTTTTTTTTCTTTAACGCCGGGAAATGCTCTGAGGCATCTCGCGGGGGAGTGGGTCTCCCCAGGCCAGGGGTATGTGGGACTCGCTGCGCCTGAAAACTATTATACCTGGAACGAGCCCAGGCTACTCATCTATGTGTTGCCTATCCTGAGACATAAGATGTTAAGTCTCAGTACCAGTAATTACACTGCCTGTCTTGCCCTTCCCTCCGAAACACAGCAAAGCTGTTTGACGGGAGAAACAAGCAAGATCGTGGTACCCATGCAGCCGGGAGCGCGGCACAGCGCTTCCCTCCCACCGGTAAATTATTCGTATCTAACGCTAACGTAAAGAGCAATACTTAAGGTGTTAGTCTCCTCTTATAAAGCCTTTGATGAGGTCTAGCACAAAGCGCTTTTTAAGCTTTCCTTTTATGACACCGAGATTGTTTACATTTTTCATGCATGCATAATATTTTCAAGTAGTGTAAACAAAACTTTTATCATTGCGACACATTTTTTCCGTATTTTTTTTATGTTAGAGAGTTGGCGATATGGAAAACAGGTCACCTGATAGTCCCCACCATGTTTTAGGCCTTGTCATGGCGGTGAGGCTCAGTAGTCTAAGGTGAGCCCAGCACCTTGGATTAAGCTAATTGAGTCGAGGGGCTCTTTGTACCCCTCTTATAAGAAGAGGGGACAAAAGAGCAGGGGGAAAGGGGCGAGGACTGCCCCGATTTTGGGGGGGGGTTTATTCTGTGGTGCGGGACGACCCCTCTGTGGAGTAGGAGTCGGTCCCCTGAGTGACTGACTAGCCGTCGAGGTGCCATGTTTGCTCAACAGATCTGGGAACATCACCAAAGGCGGCATTGGTTATACTCGCCGGGTTTTAGTGGGTAGACTGCGTCAACCTTATCATCTTACGGGCGCAGCGAGTCCCACATACCCGCCTGGAGGTTACCCCCCTCCCTCCCAAGCGGGATGACTCAGAGCATTTCCCGGCGTAAAAAAAAGAGTCCACTGGACTTATAAAAAAGTAATAGTAATAGTAAGAATATCAGCGTCACCTATATAAACGAGTTTATCACAGGTCCAAGTTTACTCATGCATATCCTATCCTTGTGAAGAAGATAGTCTATCAATGTTTGCACCAGCACAAACATGCATATTATTATATAATTTGTATGTATAAAAATATCTTATATTAATTATCTAGTACCATATATATCTCGTACAAATGGCAAAAGGCAAAAAAAATTGAAGGCAAACGAGCACTCAAAGCCTTTTGGTGACTATTCCATATACATCCGCACAACCAGAGAATATGCAGATGGGTTTCGATGTCCCCCAATAGGCCACCGGAAACTCAAAAACCGCACAAAACGCGACAGCATAGCTGTCACTTTACGCCAATGTTTTGTGAGCGAGGAACAACCCCGGTAGTGCCGGTCCAAGTTGGCTGCGTAGCAGCATGGCAGCAGGTAAGGTAAGGAAATAGCTGACTTTTATGACTTATTGAGTTTTTCTTATCTGAGTTTTCTAGTCCATACGTATATAATATTAATTTGTATTAATGGTTATATTGGAAAGCACTATGAATAATAAAGGGTAAATAACAACATATTGTTACATTCACCATTTATCTGTTCAGGGATCGAGCGAGAGTGTTACATTCGACTCCCGCGTGGGTTAAACTTAATTAAAGTTTTAATGAGCCGTACCATATATGCTCCCGTGACGTCACGCTGACTTAAGATCCCGGAGTAAGATGTGGGATATTCTGCATATTATTACTTTGTTGCTGATATAACAGGCTTTAGTTTAAAGCAATATAGGTACTTTAATATAATAAATCTATTGACGCGCATTGACAGTTAAATCAACTGGAATGCCAAGACGGTAAATGGCATGACGCTGTCATGTCTTGATGCTCCCACTACGCCGCATACGATTCTTTTGCGTCTTTACTTCATCTCTTTAAAAAGGACTTTCCTACTAATCCTTAGAGTTGCTAAAAATTAAACAAAATTATAAAACTTTTCAGCGTTGCTTTAAAAGTGTTAATCATTAAGGATTTATGTGAAATTAAGGCGCTGTGCATAGTCAAAATAGGCTGTACAAAACAGTTTTTTAGGGAAATTTATACATCTGAGAGCATCAAAAAAAATATATGTTAATCTTGATCATATTTATGGGTGGACTATTTTGTTCAAAACACATTTTCGAAAAAAAATCTCGATAATAAAAAATCATAAAATAACTATTAAAATTAACATTGTAGCAACTGTATCTTTATTATTTGAACAAATCTTGTTAAATAATTAATAACAGTGATATAATATGTTATAATAAGGGGAACTGTTTTTTTTATTTATCGATTGAATTACGATATTTGTAAGGAATAATAAATAATATTAAATGATAACTCGAACCATTCAAACTAAACATCGTACCATCGCGGCGTCTTTTCGCTTCTTTTTCTTTTCTACGTAGAGCGACAGTGACTGCTGAGTCGCGTTGCTAGACGGACCTGTGCCATTTTGTAACTCTCGCTGCTTAGAAATAACTTACGTATTTGTTGTCAAAAGTTTTATATATTTTATTTTGTGACTTTCTTTTTGTGATTGTGTTTTTTTGTAATTATTGTGATTTTTAATTAATTATTAACTTAATTTATTGTTCGGTTATCTTTTGTTCGGTTTTGATTTTATTAATGGGTAATAAAAAAAATAATGGAGAACGCATCGGTTGAAGACTCACTTAGTAATCAATAAATAAACAATAAAGCAAGTAGTAAATTTTACACGAACAATAAAACTAAAAAAAATGTAATTATTCCAAATAAAAAAATAAAAATAAAAAAACCCAACAAAAAGTATTTCTAATAATAAAAACTCCATGCGGGGTTTGAACCCGAGACTGGTTACAGAAACAGCAAATATTCACACACGGCGAGACCGCTTGACCAATCGAGCTACATCTTTTAGATTCATAATTTTGTTTCTAATACCCATGTACATAATATCATAATCTAATATTACTTGAAACAAAATAAGCTGTGTAAGAAAAGGTAAGTACCTAGTACTTACTTTACAACTTCATGTGTTTTTGTTTCATCGAATACGATCTTTTTATTGCCCTCCGTATATTTTTTTTCAGGGGGTCTATTTTTTAAATAATATAATATATGATGACAATTATCTTCTATTGTAGGTACATAATAAAGAGTAAAATGACCTCCTCCAGTATTAGTACACACTTTTGTAACAAACTATAATATTTTTTCCAGAACAACCATGAAGCTTGGTTGACGTTGGTATTTTATTTTTATTGTTTTACTCTTCTGTAATATTGTGTAGGGACATAATGTACTGTGTATGTGGAAATGTCGATGCGTTTATTTGCTCGTCCGCAATTTATGTACATACATACATACATTGTACATCTATTATATATATATATTGTACTCGTACATTTGTCACTAATAAACTGTTTTGTGGAAACGTCGTTTCAATATTCCGCTCAACCTTCCGATGTACATGACGTGTTAGTAGCGCTGGTGTCATCATCATCAGTCACATATAAATGTACCTACATAAGTAATAAAGGGCTAAAATATTTCTTATTTTTTCCTTTTTTGATAATATGCCGTTTTGAGAATTAGCCATTTCTAGAATTTAAAATTCTCCATCATTCATCATCAGTCACATATAAATGTATATACATAAGTATAAATGGCTAAAATATTTCTTATTTTTCCCTTTTTTGATTATATGCCGTTTTGAGAATTAGCCATTTCTAAAATTTACCTTCCATCCACCTAAGCCTTTTTATTTATTATTCGTCTAATGAGTCACATAATTTCTCGATAACTTTTTAGAAACTAACAATAAGATAATAAGAAAAATATGAACAGATTTTTATGAAAAACTACACTAAAACATGTAGGTATATAATATCTAAAAATAAAATAAAAAATACGCTTATATTCTAAAAATAAATAAAAAAACATGCATCATAATATTATCGTGATTTGAACCTTTAAAAAAAATACATACAATATTATATCTATCGAGATTTGAACTTGGACATCACCGCTGCGTATTATAATTGCAGCGCACGTTGCGTTGGGCTATATCACATTATGAGTTCCATGTGAAATTACGCATTTCATTTGTTCGGTGTGATATTACGCTTCTATAATGAAATCACGTATCGGCTAAAATAGCATGTTACACTCCGCCGTGGACGGAAGTCGATGGAAATAATCGTCCCTCACTTATTTGCTTCACCCCCTCTAATAAGTATATAAAAGTTCCATTCACCGCGCCATAAATCCATAAATTTTGTAATTGGATGCTAATTCATTTTAATTTACGAATCCTGAATATTATGTCTATCTTGAAATATTCACCCTAATATACCTACTCGTATAAAGAAAATACTGCAGTCACTCTCCTGTTATTTCGATTACTTATAATATCACTTTTTAGCCGCCACACGCACTTTTAAAATACGCGGTAAAATGTGCCCGAGCGGGACGCGCGGAGTGCGCCCCGCGGAATGCCCCGCACCTCACCCCCTCTGATCGGCCCGTGCGTCCCCTAACAGCGCCTTAATGTTTAAATATTTGCGCTAATCTCGTCCTTATTAAACTAGGATCACGTATAAATCTTAATTAAATTCAGAATTATTCATAAATCTCCAACTAATTCGGATTTTGATTATTGTTAATAGTCTTGAAGGTTTTTAGTACGTTTAAAATTATAGGAGCATTAATGTTATTCGTGAATTCACTGATTAAAAGCTTAGCCTACTTAGCGTATTGCAAGTCGGCGCGATCTTACCGAGTACTCAAATCCTTCAAAGGTAATAATACCACAAAGGGAACAGGATTAAATTATTTGAACAAATGCTTCGAAAATTTATGAACTATTCTACAAACGAGGGCGTCTATTACCGTCTATTAACCCCTTTAAGGTAAGCGTCTCCATGTCCCCATCGCACGTATTAGTATTCTTTGCATAGAAAGTACGAGTACTAGTAAGAAGTACGAAGTAGTAAGTGACATGCTGCTTTGCAGTCGAATTGGGCCGGCATGACCAGGGTGGTACCTCTCGCTCAAATAACACCGGCGTCAAGTGACTGCTATGCTGTCGCGATTCGTGCAGTTTGTGAGTTTCCGATGGCCCAATTGGGGATAGGGAAAAGGAGGACAATGTCAGCATAATCTCTGGTTGTGCGGATGTGTATGGGCGTGGATAGTCGCCAAACGGCTTCGACTACTCTTTACCCTCCTATGATATAAAAAACATGTTTAATAATGTAAATAACCATGTTAACTTAAAATCATAATATCAAGATATAGAAAACTCGCACAATTAGAAAACAAATTGTATTTTAATTATATTATTCAAGTTTAATTCGAGAACCCACATAAATAAACTGAGGCGAGGTTTGTTTGTTCGGTCCTAATTCAACGTCAGCCAATACTGGACTGTTTCTATTTGTGTTTGTAATTTAAGGCTTTTGCTGTCTAAGTATTATTACAAATGCCTGCGGCTTCGCCTGGTTAATTAATACACTTAGAATATCAAAACTATTTAGAATAGAGTATTATCTATGTTTTTAAGTTTTATTTCCCGAAGCTCGATATAGCATTGTGTATATAAATAACTCGTTCACGAGACTGAATGCTGAAATTTGCGTAAATACAATAAACTCGAATGGTAATTGGAATATTATAGGCAAACGTGACATCACTCATTAACATCGGATAAATAATCATTATCAACCCATTGCCGTCCATTGTTGGACTTTGTCCTCTGCGATGAACGCCAAGACGGCCGATGCAACAAAGACACTTGAGTGATAACAAGGCCGCTTTTAATTATTTTTATGTTATTTCTTCGGTAAACAGACAGACGTGAGACGAGCCACATGGTAGTCAGCGTTACCCATGAACATAAACAAGTTTACCTAAGACTAACCCAGGCAACTCATTTATGCCTTGTTGTGGCGGTGGGGCTCAGTGGCCTAAGGTGAACCCAGCTCTTTGGGCGAAGTGTATTAAGCCAAGGGAGCTGCTCTTTGTCCCCTCTTAAAAGAAGAGGGGACAACAGGATGTTTCTATCCATGCTGACGGGAGCGTTGCACAGACACCGGCAAAATACCACGCAAACATGAGTAAAATTATTACTAACAATAAATTAACTTAAAGTATGTAGTTGGTTCTCGTGCGCGGTCACTACCCCTGAGACCGGGCGATACACCATCAACAGTTCACCAACCTCGGGAAATTAATATTTGGTTTTCTTATACAAGAACTTTTTTAATCTTAGGTTGGTTACATTGTTTGTACTAATTCTGCAGTTTATTGGTATTTTTAAGGATTGTACCCCCTGAAATCTGAACTTTTCTTAGGAAGCTTAAGCTTGGATTAGCTTATAATTATTTTTGTCCAACCATACGGTTTAGAGTTCTAAATACCTTCAGACTTGAGCATGACGACGATCTCCATGCTCTAGCAGGTTGGGTGCGAGTGGAGGAGAGTTAGCCGTCTTTATGCGCACTAAAAGAAGTCTATGCGCAGCGGTGTTCGGGAAAACGTTTTTAATAAATAAAATTAATGGTAAGAATGATGATTTTATGACAAAAAAGATAATGCAATGATTTGCACTCAAGCTTACTTACTGCTTATATATTATATCAAAAATAGATTAGCCCTTAGTTTTATATACCTCACTAGTTCACTAATTGTTACTATAATTTATACTACAATTATAATATTATAGAGAATTAATATAAGTCCTTTGTAAGTGGTTCATCTCCATACCAATTTAAGCATGAATGGTAATTCTAAATACTACTATACAAAAACGCGCATGATAGCGACGGCCCGGCCCCGGCCTTTACCCCGCGTATCTCCAGCCAGCCATTCCATGCACAAAGCGAAGGAAGCGTAGAATAGAGGCGGAGTTCGGGCAGCAGTAGTCGCCTTGCGCCTAATTAGGCGCAAGGCAGCGACTGATTATTATATTTGATATATACTGCTCCACCAAAACAATCGTTTTAGCAGTATTAGCAGTATAAATCAAATGTGTCATTATGATACCAAACACTTGCAATGCTCTCCGTAGATAATAAGGTATATGTATAATATAAACAATAATTACGCATACATATTTAATACAGAGCTTGCAGAGAGTAGACACGCCATAGCCTACTCGATAGCCACTGGTTGTCAAACTTCACACACTTTTAGTTATTCTCATTTATGTGTTCGATGCTTTCCTTCACCAGGTAAAGTGATTATGGAAGTAAGTGCAAGAAAAAAAGATCCGAGGTGTGAGTCACGCTCCGAACTTTCCACTTGGAGACCATGATAGACAATCACAGCAACACAAAAGCCAATGTCACTAAACAATAAAAGAGCGAAACACCTCAAGTTAATTTAACACACGTCATAAGAAGTCCCAAGTTTTGGAAGTTGTTCCGAGCGTGAGAGCCGAACGCTTGGCA
Organism: Helleia helle; assembly: GCA_963853865.1. NCBI lineage: Eukaryota > Metazoa > Arthropoda > Insecta > Lepidoptera > Lycaenidae > Helleia > Helleia helle. The sequence goes on along the minus strand of OY971423.1, from coordinate 20,843,061 downwards.
AAAGTTGGCTGGAAGTGACAAACAAGTTGCAAAGTTTCAGTCTGCTCACGGTGTCTAAAATTCTAGTGTACCAGCTATTTTTAGATTTGCTCCCGATTTTTAGAGGTTTTTACTCAAAATTCTTGTTCTTAGGAAATAAGATTAAAGCTATTTTTTACAAATATGGGACGCAGTGTGTTGATTTTAACAAAATGTTGTCGAAACGCCAAATCGGGTTTCAGGCGTTTTAGAATTGGTATGGGTCCGTGACCAGGTAGATGATATGAGCTGATAATAATGATTGCGATGATTTTTAAAGTCGAAAAAAACATTAGAACATACATAATATTATAATAATAATAATATCTATGGACGCTTTCACACCACGTCAATCTGGTCCCGTGGTAAGTTCTCGAAGGACTTGTGTTACGGGTACCAGACAACGGAAATATATTTAATACTTTTATACTATACATATATTTAAGATTTTTATTATATAATACACATATTTAATACACATCCATGACCCAGGAATACAGAAAATATTTTTGTTCCCTGGCGGGATTCGAACTTGAACGCTACCTCCGGCTTGAACGCCAACACGCTTACCACTGAGCCACAGAGGCCGTCATAATATAAGGAGTTTTAGAACATCAAATGAAACCAAAAAGATCGTTACTTAATTATTATGGGATATGGGATATGGGCCCAAATTGGAAGCACCAGCTTTCAAACAAAAAAATAACTATCGAAATCCATTCACAAACGGCGGAGTAATCGTGAGACCTACAAAAAAAACATACAGCCGAATTGAGAACCTCATCTTTTTTGAAGTCGGTTAAAAATATGAATAATTAAATGAAAATGCTATTTTATAAAATATTCATTATTTGCCAATGCATAATATATTCGGTGTTCATTCTGTTATTAAACTTTATTATAGCGTTGTTTTATAATAAAATTTCTACCGTTCCCCGGCTATAATTTTAAAATTAATTAAAAGTGGAAGCCCTGTGTCGTTTTAGCTTCTTTGTGAAGTTAAGTGTAAAAAAGTAGGGAATATAGTTTTGTCTTCCATTTGTATAAAAGAACTTGCAATTTCATTTTTAAATTAATTGAAACAAGTTTTTGTGCAGATTTCACTTGGTTAGTGGTTTAAAAAAATGGGTATTTCATCATGTAATGATGATCATCGTTATTGCTAACCTTTAACATTGATATAAAATTATCATCATCAAACTGAACAAGGCTGTAAATATAATTTAGCGCGGGCAAAGCTGCGGGCAGCGGCTAGTTGAATATAAACCAGAGAAAATATCATGACAATCTATACGACATTATGTATACGTTCTTTTAATAAGCGATTAACCAGATGGGAAGACGACCTCACCATGGTTCAGGCCTTGTCGTGGCGGTGGGGCTCAGTAACCTAGGGTACGCGGTGCACCTTGGGCGAAGCTAATTGAGCCGAGGGGGCTCTTTGCACCTCTCTTATAAGAAGAGGGGACAGAAGAGCAGGGGTAAGGATGGGAACCTCACCCCATTGTACTGTCCCGACGTTGGGAGGGGTTGTTCTGTGGTGCGGGACAACCCCTCTGTGGAGGTGGCGTCGGTCCCTTGCGGGACTGACTAGCCGTCGAGGTGCCCTGTTTATTTTCTAGATCCGGGGCACCTCACCAAAGGCGGCATTGGTGGCACTCGCCGGGTTTTAGTGGGTAGAGCTGCATCCATTTACCAGCTGTCGGGCGCAGCGAGTCCTACATACCCGCGTGGGGAGACCCACTCCCCCGCGGGATGCCACAGAGCATTTCCCGGCGTTAAAGAAAAAAAAAAGTGGCAAGACGATCTCCGTGCAGTAACCAGTCCGTGTTGGATGAGTGAGGAATCGGTCGTCTTGACGTTCATTGAAGGAGGACTATGTTCATTAATGGATGGATAAAGCCTGATGATGATGAATAAGCGATTACCAATTCATCCATAAGACGGGTTAATAGGGTACGTATTGGTTTCAAATTAAATCTTGTATAGAGAGATCACGATTAAAATGTACATTTGAAAAATGTAATTTTACAAATCCATATGCAGTTATAACCCAAACAATGAAAACATGATATCGAATTTTACATATATGATAAGATGAAAATCCTTTAGAGTGTTTGCCAACTCGCATTCGACGAATAGGCCTAAACTATTCCCCTTAACAGACATAATATAATCAGTAGAATCATCCATACAAATAGTTCCAATATCGATATCATACCACTATTGCTATTATATGAATAAAATTGCATATTTAGTACGGGCCTATAAAGTTCCGATCATGCAGCGTCCCCCGCATACATTTTGTGGATTTGATCATTCCGTGACCGCACACACGACTCACTACTTAGACCCCTGGCTTTCAGTTTTAAAACCTGATGATAGTTTTATCTATTTCAATGACCTTGTAGAAAATAGCATCATTTGCAAGGGTATATCATTCTTAGACATATCAACGTTAGAGGACAGGATGTGCGTTAGTGCGCGCCTATGTGAAACCGTACCACTATCTTAGCTTACTTTTTCTATGATACAGCTTTGCTGTATTTCATAAGTGTTGTACTGGCAGACTTACCATCTGACGTCTCAGGATGAACAACGCATGAATGAGTCGGACTAATCCAGGCAGTGCCAGACAGTGCCGGGACACTTCCCTTCAAGCGGCTAAGGGTACTCGCAATTATACCGGCGCGGCGCCGGGGCTGAGGAGGGGACATCCGCGGGTGAATGCGCAAAGCGTTTCCACTGCGACAAAAAAAAGGAGAACTGAAGGAGAAATACCTCAATAACAATTATCCTTAACGTTTCAATCTCCTTTTTTCATTCTTCTAAGGTTTTGAGGTCGTTTTGAAACCATCATAGACCAACTCTTACAGCTATCTTATTTATAATCTTCGTATTTCAATACATGTACAAAAACCTTAAAGGCAAACTTCAAACGTCAAAGTCATCAATAGAAAGTCAGGAAACCTTAACGTCGCCATTTTTACAAAGTCTTCTCGTTCCGCCGAAGTTACTTTATGGTCATATAAATATTCTCCATCTCCGAGCGAATTGTTTTCAAACTACAGCCAAAAATTTATGGCTGGCCTTGGTATAAATTATTCTAGAATACTTTACTCTTGTAATATATAAAGCAATAAAGCATAAAATATGTAAAACTGAAGAGTATTTAATATAAAACTATTAATTTTGTCCTTCGAAGTAGACACATTTACCAAAAATGCCATTATACCATAATACCAATTTCTTAAGCTTTAGCATAGCACAGCATTACCGCGACGTGTTCATGGGCGACGTCGACCACTTACCGTCAGGTGGCACGTTTGCCAGTTTGCCTATTCAACTAACATAAAAAACCATGCATTTAACTCAAATTCGACTTGATGGTGAAAGAGATCTTTGTAGAGAACCACTAATCATCATCATCATCATGAGTCTCTATCCGTCCAGTGCTAAACATAGGCCTCTTTCAATTAACGACAAGACGGCCGATCCCTTGCCACTCGCATCCAACACGGACTGGCCACACGGAGATCGTCTTCCCATCTGGTTAATGGCCGACCAACACTTCGTCTACTTAAACGCAGTATCCACTCTTGAACCTTATGAGAATCAAGAACGTAGCGTAACTTGTAATATTTTTAAGGGTCACAATTTCAGCCGACTACGGAATATTCCCTTCTTGAATTCGAGAATAGGTTTTATTCACTGAGGTTATACTCCTTACCTACCATCGATATGGACAACGTGGTTGTCGCGATGACCGGTCAAGCTTGCAGTTAAAAAATCATTAAATTACCGATCAATCAGCAATCATTTTAATAGTAATTGTATTAAATAACCAAAAGTTACACTGTTAATGTAACCCTATTTATTTCTGTAATAGAATATAATGGACGATTTTATCTTGTATAATGGAAATGTTAAGGGTGGATTATGGAGTAAATTAACTTGCTACTGTAAAATGAAAAATAAAGCTACCTAGTTGCAGGTACAAATCATATAGTTTTCTAATTTCATACAATCAATCATCATAATGATACAACTTTTAAAGATTCTATCGCTCTTACCACCTGATCGAGATACAATAATTAAATTGAAAACCCGGAAAAATATATCATGGATTATCACAGTAAGCATTTTCTGTCGCGAGGGATCGGTCGTCTTGGCGTTTATTGAGGGAGTCCTATGTTTAGTGGACGGATAGGGGTTGATGATGATGAAGCACTATCCCGCGCCTATGGTTGCTGTAAAATATCCGAAACGTCAAGTAATCTTAATAAACTGTGATAAAATCCATAACATTGTTTCATTAGATTGGCTAGAACCATGCTTAGGTCAGATATTTGTATGTGAAATATAAATGTATGTATTATTGCTTTTGTACATATGTATACTTAATATAGCTTACATCTACAGGTACGTTGCCTGGTCTTTTTTATAGAAGAGGGGCCAAACGGACAGTCGGTTCACCTGATGGTAAGTGATAGCGACATCCACTGACACCTTGGCACTGACTGGTCTAGTAGTGACAATATTGTGTCGAACTCGAAAGTTCAAATAAGCTAAATTTTAACCAAAACATTAGAATCGAGCTAGCTTTAATTTGTACCCTAACTCGTTCCTCCGCGGTTTCGTCAAATATAACAAAAAAAAATCTTCTCAAAAATAAATACCCTTCAACAATCAGGCTACCAACACATTTTTGTAAATCTTGTTTTATAATTATGTATGTTTAGGTTAGAGTATTAATCTATGGGCCTATGCAGCCTGAAAATAAAGGTTTTTTATTATATTTTTATATTTTTATTATTATTTAATTTGAGTGGTATACATTATATCCTATTTGATAAAATTTGCTGCATATAGTGAAAATATTACCTACTACCAGCAGCGCACCGCGTTTTCACCCGCGTATTTTCAATTCAGTAAAGCAATAAACATCCATACACTAGATTTCGCGTTTAGTTATAATATTAGTAGGATATCCAAATAATACATACTGTTTTCTTTTTGCTTCTAAACAATACACGCCTTACAAACAGATTAAACTATGAAACACTTGAAGATGATAGCGATATGCAAAAGTGCTTTAAGTTACGCCTACGAAGTTTGTAACTAGGTCCCAACTCCCAACTATCCTGGAGTAATTCGGGATCTAGCTAACGCGAATACTGCGGATTGGGAATGGAATAGTTCAATATGTTTGATGTAGTCTCACAATGCCTAGGATTCTGCGGATAGGTTAACATACTTCATGACGTAGTTATATTTTACTCCCGTTCCATCCAAGGGCTAATAATAATTAAATATTATTTTATATTACAATACAGCAATCATGGATAGTTAAAATAGCATTTATATAAATGCTATTTTGACTATCCAAGATTGCTGTATCTCTATTCTCTATTCATAAATAGTCATTTGGTGGGATTCAAGCACGCAATCTCTAAATGTACAATTGACCACTACAATTGCTGGCCGTCCATATAAAAGATTGTAGCAAGAATAAGATTGTATAGCATTTTTATAGTAGTTATACTCGTAATATTGTGAGTATACGAACGAATTTCATACTACTACAATACTTTAGTAATAATAGAGAGAATAAAAAACATTTGGAATATAGGCGAAAGGCCCAAAGGGAGATCTCCGACCGAGCGAGATGCTCGGTCAGGCCGAACTCCACTTGTTGTCATATCAGCTGTTGTATATTATATAGCGCCGAACTTCGATAGCGCGATTCAGGATTGTGGCGCTGATTGGTCCGCCACATCACTGCCCCCGAAGGACAGAAGTCGATGCTTGAGTCTTTTGCTTGAGTCGCCAGTGCCAGAGAGTCCCAGGCCTCAAAGGGAGATCGGCCTGACTGAGCATACCATCCCGCTCAGTCGGAAATCTCCCATTGGGGCTTTCGCCTATATTCCACATGTTTTTATTAATTTTATTTTCTCTCACTTATCACTAAAGTATGAACTTATAAACACTTTTTTATACCAATGGGCGTAGCCATTGTAAAGGGAGTTCAAAAGGTTTTTTACGTGCTGTCAACACGCGTCCAACGCAATAACGTTACAAACAACGCTTCAACTGTTTACCTTCACACGTTCATAATGTTAGGCTGGCATGCATATACGTCTAAAGTGCACATATGCAACGTTTTATATGAAGATTGACAAATACTGTTTTAAATTTGTTGGTGTTAAAAGGGCTGCTATCACCAGCATTTCCATAAATTATGTACGTAAGATACTAATGTAAAAAATGTAAAAAATATAAAATTAAAAACACACTAAACACGCTGCTTAAATAGTTTCGATAATGAAAACAGCCATCTTGATTTCAAATAGTTGTAGTGTACTAAGAGGTAGTGCCATGCTGCTATGCAGCCGAATTGGGCCGGCACGACCGGGCTCTCGCTCACATAATCCAAGCGTCCAGTGACAGCTATGCTGTTTGTGAGTTTCCGGTGGCCCAATTGGGGGATAGGGAAAAAGTGGACAACACTAATCTGCATAATATCTGGTTGTGCAGATGTGTATGGGCGTCGATAGTCTAAAGCTTCGACTGCTCGTTTGCCCTCCTATGATATAAAAAGCAATAAAAAAAATTGTATCGTTGATTTTTCTCCGAAATGAGTGACAAATGGATTGAGACAGACCTTTCCACCCGTGTGTTCTCCAATGCAATTTTTCCGTGCACCTGATCAAATCAACGTCTTAACATATTTGAAAGGGAGAATATCATTTACCCGTCCCACCACTTCAAGTCTATGGAATCTTTAGTGCCAAAATCTTTTGCTTGTAGAGGAAATTTTTTTTTCTTTAACGCCGGAAAATGCTCCCGGTATTCCGAGCGAGGCATCCCGCTGGGGAGTGGGTCTCTCCACGCGGGTATGTGGGACTCGCTACGCCTGAAATATGGTAAGTGGACGCAGCTCTACCCACTAAAACCCGGCGAGTGCCACCAATGCCGCCATTGGTGAGGTGCGCCGGATCTGTTGTGCAAACAGGGCACCTCGACGGCTAGTCAGTCCCTCAGGGGACCAACGCCACCTCCACAGAGGGCTTGTCCCGCACCACAGAACAACCTATACCAACGTCGAGATAGTACAATTGGGTGAGATTCTCGTTCTCACCCCTTGCCCCTGCTCTTTTGTAAGAGGGGTACAAAGAGTCCCCTCGGCTCAACTCACTTTGCCCAAGGTGCAGCGGCTCACCCTAGGCTACTGAGCCCCACCGCCACGACAAGGCCTGAACCATGGTGGGGTTGTAGGAGGAAACCTGAATGTTTGATAGAATTAAAAGTATTTACAGTGATGTGAAACTCGTTTATCGGGAAAAGCTATCCACATATGAGAACTAGGGCCTATTACACTTTTGCCTGACTTCAAGGAAAGGTGCGTCTGGGAGTGAAATATATAATAGTTTTTTTTTCTTTCCTTTAACGCCGGGAAATGCTCTGAGGCAACCGCCTGGGGAGTGGGTCCCCAGGCGGGTATGTGGGACTCGCTGCGCCCGATAAATGGTAAGTGGACGCAGCTCTACCCACTAAAACCCGGCGAGTGCCACCAGTGCCGCCCTTGGTGAGGTGCCCCGGATCTGTTAAGCTAACAGGGCACCTCGGCGGCTAGTCAGTCCTGCAAGGGACCGACGCCTCCTCCACAGAGGGGTTGTCCCGCACCACAGAACAACCCCTCCCAACGTCGGGACAGTACAATGGGGTGACGCTCCCATCCTCGCCCCTTGCCCCCTGCTCTTTTGTCCCCTCTTCTTATAAGAGGGGTACAAAGAACCCCCGCGGCTCAATTAGCTTCGCCCAGGGTACCGACTCACCCTAGGCTACTGAGCCCCACCGCCACGACAAGGCCTGAACCATGGTGGGGAAATATATAATAGTGCTTAAGCTAAGAAGACACGATAATATGTAAATATCGATATTATATTATAGTATTACATGTAATATGTATAAATACACCATTAAGGTACCCCTCAATTACAATATCATAAAGGCTACGAATTTTTAAAATATTCCTTTGTCAGCAATCAAATGAATGTTCATTCTGAACGCATGCATATTATGTCTGCTGACAGAACGAGTTAGTTAGGAACCAACTTTAGGTCAATACGGAGTAAATGAGCCACCGAATAAATTCGCCGAGCAAATACCGCCCGGTTTGGGCGCACGCTCCATTTGAAATAGTATTGAGCATAAAACTACATCCACTACATTTGATCACCATAGTATGAAACTTTTGATGTGGAACATCAATTAATTTCCAACTAGATAACTTCTCTCCTATATGTAATTATCATGTACTTACATAATATCCTTTCATGTTTTTTATGTTAGTTTGATAGGCAAACTGGCAAACGTGCCACCTGATGGTAAGTGGTCGACGTCGCCCATGAACATAAACTAGTTTACCTGGAACGAGCCCAGGCAACTCATCTATGTGTTGCCTATCCTGAGACATAAGATGTTAAGCTCGGTGCCAGTAATTACACTGCCCATCTTGCCCTTCCCTCCGAAACACAGAAAATCTGTTTCACGAGAGAAAAAAGGCAAGATGGTGGTACCCATGCAGCCGGAAGCGCTTCCCTCCCACCGGTTTTGTTTTTGCAGAGAAAATGCTTTTTTGCTTACGATGGTGGCAAAAGGACCAGGGAAGAATTTGGTAGCTATGTGATACATTGACTTACATGACACTAGCGACCTTGTGGATGCCAACGACCACCATAGTTGAAGTGCCTCAGATCTGTCAGTGATAGAGAAATTCATAGAGCATATCATAGCATCTTCTAGCAGATACTTGAATCTACATCCAGATCTATTGTTTAAATGGCAAGTATTGGTTGTCTGCTATCAGACATGTTGTAGCAAATTTTCCAGTTTTTCCAATCTATCATCTGGATATAATGGGAAGACGTCTCTATTCTAGGGTCGGTTCTTTCTTATTTCTTCTGTTACCCGCCGATTGTCATACCTAAAGTGTCCTGGATCAGTTAACAACTGAATCTGAGGCTGGTTAGTCTACGAACGTATCCTACCAAATATCTGGATGTCAATATCTGATTTCCCAAACAACATTGTAACAGAACCGAATATTAGCTAGGCAAAGTTGCATAGCCGCATACATCGAACGTTCAAACAACAAAATCTATAATGGAAGCATTCGGAAAACCTAGTATTTGTGACCACATAAGTACAGTATATCATTCAAATGGAACTCTAAACAGAGATAGACACATTATAAATGGCGAGAGACAAAAGATTAATTTTAAAGGAAGTCGCTTTCAATATATTAACTGAGAGACACGGGGAGCATTGGAACATAACGCATCGCGGAAGTTTGATTTACAGATCATCATAATAACCAAGAAGCTAATGTATATGTATTATATATTTCATTTTATTATAAGTATATGTTTGCTGGGTAGGAAAACTGGTTGACGTACTAGATGGTGTTAGCTTGGTGCTTGGTGTCGATATAAATGGGTTCATCCTTTTTCTCGCCGGGAGATGCTCTTAGGCGTTCCGCTGGGGAGGGAGATTCCCCTAGCGGGTATGTGGGACTCGCTGTGCGCGAGAGATGGTAAGGTGGACGCAGCTATACCCACTAAAACCCGGCGGTGTTCTCCTCGTCATGCGAGAACTATGGTCGTCCGCACCAGCGACGGTATGCCTAGAGGCACTCTCCTGTGGAGGCAGGGTGGTGGCGTCCCCTCTTCGTACTTCACTTAAGCACCCTGAACACATTAGTGAGCCTTATAGCCCGGACCTAACGCGCGCGCGGTGGATTCCCCGATCTACAGCGCACAGGTCCTCTCATGGTGGTACGACCTCCTGTCGCCGTCGCGCTCTCCTGCGGGAAGAGGCACCAGTGCGCTCCCTCTCGCCCTCCGCCTCCTCCTTCTGCGGCATCACTACATCGCAGAAGGAGAGAACCGCCTGCCATGCTCTATTACTGACGGCCATCGCTTGGATGACCACAGGGAGTGACAGGTCTGCGCTGACCTCAACAATGAGGGATGCCCGTACCTTCGCCCAAGCTGGGCACTCCGCCAGGATGTGGTCTGCAGTGTCTTCACTGCTCTTGCTGTGATGGCACCCTGGTGAGTCCTCCGCCCCTGCCATCTTCCACAGATACCTTCCGAAACAGTCGTGACCAAATTGGTTCTTCCTGGACCAGCCTGGGCAACTAACAAATGCGTTGCCTAACCTGAATCGTAAGATGGTTTAAAAAAACCAACTGACATAAAAAATTTAGTTGGATAGGTAAACTGGCAGTTTTGCCTCCTGATTGCAAGTGGTCGATGTCGTCATAATGAACTAGTTTTTTTCGGAGGGATCTATGCTAATGGCCCAAAGGCCCTAATGCGTGTGAGCCCATTTAGCTCACTATTGGTTTGTTAAAGTGGGGGTTGCCCCCCGCCAATCGTGCAGTCTGCGACCACACGGCCTCCTGCCGTCGGGTTGGACATGAACTAGTTTACCTGGAACTAGTCCAAGCAACTAATTTATATTTTGCCTATCCTGAGACATAAGATGTTAAGTCTCGGTGCCAGTAATTTCACTGCCTGTCTTGCCCTTCTCTCTGAAACACAGCATAATTGTTTGACGGGAGAAACAAGCAAGATGGTACAGAGCGAATCCCTCCCACCGGTAAAGTGGTAAGTCTCACTGTCTATTCCCTTCCTTCCAAAACACAGCAAAGATGTTTCACGGAAAAAATAAGTTTCACGGACGATAAAAATAATAATGGGTACCCATCCTGATACCCATGGAGATGAGTGATACAGCGTAGCCCACTGATATGTATGGCATATAAATTTAATATGTACTCGATTACACGTATTTATCTTGGAGTCGTAACACCTACTTAATATGCCAAAAAAAAACAGAATCTTTGCTGCTGTTGAAAAATGTAATCCTCCTGAACCCAAGCTACATTGTATTCCCGAAGGACCTCCGTCGATTTATTATGTGCGACGTATGTGTATATTTAATGCTTGGGCTGTGTTTTCTCATCATAGATTTCAGGCACATGGACCTTCACACTGTATTTCATTTAACTACGCGCATATATGAGTTTTCAACGCTATGTTTGAAAACATAGTGTTGAAAACATGTGTTGAGTCGAGATTGACTTAGATTTAGGGGCAGTAGCTGGTTCTAGTTGTGACCGAAGAGGGATTGATCAAGATCAATCCCTCAATCATCATCATCTCTATCAATGAACACCAAGACGTTCATTGATAGAGGCATTTGCCAGTAGTTACTGGAAAGAAGCCGTTGATAGAGATGACAATAACAATGTTGATACGAATAAAATTGTAGTTGCATATCAAATTCCTAAATTCTGATCACAAAAAATATATTATAAGTAAGAGTATAATATAAGTAAATATATAAGTAAGAGGTAGTGCCATGCTGCTTTGCATCCGAATTGGGCCGGCACGACCGGGATGTTACCTCTCGCTCACATAACACCGGCGTCAAGTGATAACTATGCTGTCGCGTTTCGTACGCTTTGTGAGTTTACCGTGGCCCAATGGGGGTGAGGGGGAAGGAGGACAAGACATCTGCATAACTTTTGGTTTTGCGGATGTCTATGGGCGTCGGTAGTCAGCACAAGGCTGCGACTGCTCGGTACCTCCTTATGACATAAAAAAAAATCACAGTTATTTTTTCACGATTTACCATTTGACCAATTAGACTGACATTGGTTGTCATTCTTGATCAGCGATAACCAGGTGGGAAGACGATCTCCGTACAGTGGCCGGTCCGTGTTGTATGCGAGTGGCGAGGGATCGGCCGTCTTGGCTATCTTTGAGGGAGGCCTATGTTCAGCAGTGGCCAAATAGGGTCTGATGATGATGATGAGACTTAAATTGCGAAGTGATTATTCTTACATCAAATCCCTATTCTATTCTATCCTACAAACATCATTGATTATATATCAGTTTAAACATTGATATAAATTATCGATACTGACAATTATACCAGTTATAAACTTGATAATATATTACTCGATTTTAATTTCTAACACCTAGAAAAAATAAGGTAAAATGCTTAATTAGAAAGATAATAAACAAATAATAGAAATTAAATTCTATTAAGCAATTAAAAGCATTGAACGATGTACATGGAAATACTGTTATGAAATTAAATGTGTTTAACTTATGAAGCCTTGTTATTTACCGAAATAACAATAGAAAGCACTTAAATACCACTTATTGTGTAGTATGTTTATTTTAGTACTTTTATATTCTATAAATCAGGGGCACTTGGAAGTAATTCAGTGCATCTCGTATCACATGTGGAGGAGGCTGTTGAAGACGTTCACGAAGTCCAGCGACACCGCGACCACCACCTCCCAGGCAGGACAGAACCGCCTCCATTTCAGCCTCCGTGGTGGGTGATGGAACACACTCCTCTCCAGTTGGCCCGACTGGAGCGTCTCGTTGATTGGGGCCAACTGGCCCTTTTTTAAAACCAGCCAGGCCTCCTCTTTGGCTCGGCAAATGCCCTGCTGCACGATCTTTTTTTCTACGCAAAGATCCTTTATAGCATGGCGCCCTGTCGACGTATTGGGGGCGCCGCCATTTGCACCGGGTATAGAGCCATCTTGTCCCGATGCAAGCTCCCGGAGACCGGCTATCTCAACCAACCACCGGTAGAATGTCCGCCGTTGGGGTGGACGTCTCAAGTGGTCACTCTGCAGGCTGCGGTGAATGCATCGTAGATGCACCGGTTAATCACCTCATTCACACCTAGCTCCGATACTAGTGTCAAGAAATATTATATTTTTCTTAATTCTTAGCCCTCAATTCATAGCCTTGTGGTTAATATATAAATCAAATCCAACCATTTATTTTCTTTAACGCCGGGAAATGCTCAGAGCAGGTATCCCGCGGGGGAGTGAGTTTCCCCACGCGGGTATGTGGGATTCGCTGCGCCCGACAGCTGGTAAATGGACGCAGCTCTACCCACTAAAACCCGGCGAGTGCCACCAATGCCGCCTTGGTGAGGTGCCCCGGATCTAGTAAACAAACAGGGCACCTCGACAGCTAGTCAGTCCCGCAAGGGACCGACCTTCACAGAGGGGTTGTCCCGCACCACAGAACAACCCCTCCCAACGTCAGGACAGTACAATAGGGTGAGGTTCCCATCCTCGCCCCTTGCCCCCTGCTCTTTTGTCCCCTCTTCTTATAACAGGGTTCAAAGAGCCCCCTCGGCTCAATTCGCTTCGCCCAAGGTGCTGGGCTCACTCTAAGCTAGTGAGCCCCACCGCCACGTCAAGGCCTGAACCATGGTGGGGACTCGCATCCAACCAAGACTGACCAACGGTGATCGTCGTCCCATCTGATCCCTCCTTTGTTGACGGCCGGCTGGTTGATTGGTCAGGCTACTGTACACTTCACACAGCGGTCGCGGGTTCGAATCCCGCCAAGTGCAGATTATTTTTATGATGAATACAGATGTCTGCACCGGGTCATGTATGTGTATGTACCTATGTAATAAATAAATTTCTTATTTCTGTTCCTAGTACCCGTAACACAAGTTCTTATGAGCTTACCAAGGGGCTAGGTTAACGTGGTGTGATTGTTGGGATCCTCCGTTTTCCAAACATGCCACAACTCCAATATTCTACAAGCCTACCAGGTTCTTCAGCAGTAACTGACCCTCTGCCACCTCAGTGTGCTTTTATCAGCCTTCCTACGACCTATGTTGATTATAATCTGAAGGTTGGCCCATTGGGGGGATAGGGAAAAGGAGGGCATAGCATCTGCATAACTTTTGTTTGTGCGGATGTCTATGGGCGTCGGTAGTCACCAGGCTCCGACTGATCGGTTGCCATATGACATAAAAAAATATATGATAAAACGCACAAAAAGTTGTAGTTTTTCATGGGATTGGAAAATATAACAATATGTCAGTGGATATCGTTAAGGTATCCAAACAGAAGAACCCAAACATAATACAATGTGTTCTCTCTCGGAAACCGGTCCGTTATATTAGCCGGAAACCTTTATTGCCCTATAACTTAATGGGGGTTTCGCCATAACTCAGAACAGTATATATAAATGTCACATGTAACTTTCGGCTTCGACGATTCGATATAAGTTTTTTTTTTCCTTTTAAGATAAACGTTTTTGTTCATATTATGTTTAATGACAAACTGCTGAATTCATATAAAAATAGGAAGTACTAAATGTATGAATGAGTTAGAATTGCAGACAATTTAATATAATCCATAATTTTAGTTCAAAAGAAACATGTTACTTACAGCTACCATTAGATGGTCTACAATGCTAAGGCAAAAACACCAACCGAGCTGATGATGATGTGTATGATGATATTAATGAGTAAGCAGCATACCATATATATCATAAGCAGCCTACCAAACACAGTATAAGCAACCTACCAAACAGATGATAAACAGCCTACTAAACACATCATTAGCCGCTTACCAAACAGATGATAAACAGCCTAAGAAACAGATGATAAACAGCCTACCAAACACATAATAAGCAGCCTACCAAACATATGATAAATAGCCTACCAAACAGATGATAAACAGACTACCAAACACATCATAAGCAACCTACCAAACATATGATAAACAGCCTACAAAAAAAATTATAGACAGCGTACCAAACAGCTAATAAACAGCCTACCAAACACATCATTAGCCGCTTACCAAACAGATGATAAACAGCCTAAGAAACAGATGATAAACAGCATACTAAACACATAATAAGCAGCCTACCAAACAGATGATAAACATCTTACCAAACACATCATAAGCAACCTACCAAACAAATGATAAACGGCCTACCAAACACATCATAAGCAGCCTACCAAACAAATGATAAACGGCCTACCAAACACATCATAAGCAGCCTACCAAACAGATGATAAACAGCCTACCAAACAGATGATGAACAACCTACCAAACACATCATTAGCCGCTTACCAAACAGATGATAAACAGCCTAAGAAACAGATGATAAACAGCATACTAAACACATAATAAGCAGCCTACCAAACAGATGATAAACATCTTACCAAACACATCATAAGCAACCTACCAAACAAATGATAAACGGCCTACCAAACACATCATAAGCAGCCTACCAAACAAATGATAAACGGCCTACCAAACACATCATAAGCAGCCTACCAAACAGATGATAAACAGCCTACCAAACAGATGATGAACAACCTACCAAACAGATGGTGAAAAGCCTACCAAACAGATGATAGAGTCATACTCATTTATCATCAACAGCCCACTTCCAAGGTAAGCATAGCCTTTTGAAAAGAATACTCAGATGATCAATGTTTTGGTTCTAGCACCAACCAGAATTAGCAACTGCATGAAGATCGTCAAACCATTATTAAGTAATTTAGTTTTCCTCCAGAATCCTATTGCATCCAATAGAATATACTTACAGGATAATATCACTTGCTTCGCTTGTGCCGTATCGTGAACTTAGGAAAATAGAAATAACACGTAAATCATAATCACCCTTATACATTTTTCCGGGAAAATAATTTTCCTCATCCAAGATAGAAAATAACGGGAAAGCAAAAGGTATCAACGTGTCAATTGAGAAAAATTTCTAATTACTATGAAGACGTAAAAATTGTATAAATGTTGGCTATGATATTAAATCTTAATATAGTCCCCCACCATGGTTCAGGCCTTGACGTGGCGGTGGGGCTCAGTAGCCTAGGGTGAGCCTTGGGCGAAGCTAATTGAGCCGAGGGGGCTCTTTGTACTCCTCTTATAAGAAGAGGGGACAAAAGAACAGGGGCCAAGGGGTGAGGATGGGAACCTCACCCCATTGTACTGACCCGACGTTGGGAGGAGTTGTTCTGTGGTGTAGGACAACCCCTCGGTGGAGGTGGCGTCGGTCCCTTGAGGAACTGAACAGCCGTCGATGTGCTCTGTTTGCTCATTAGATCCGGGGCACCTCACCAAAGGCAGCATTGGTGGCAGTCACCGGGTTTTAGTAGGTAGAGCTGCGTTCACCTTACCCCCTTTCGGGTGCAGTGAGTCCCACATACCCGCTTGGGGAGACCCACTCCTCCGCGGGATGTCTCAGAGCATTTCCCGGCGTTAAAGAAAAAAAAAGTACCTGTATGGCAACACTCAACTGCAAAGCAATAGTAAGCGCGTTTTGTACCACACCCGATTGTGAGAGTACATTGTGAAATAGTAATAGACCTATTTGTATTAAACTTTACGCATTACATTCGATTCCTTCATCCGACTTCTCTTCATCATCAAAACTCCATTTTAGAGATGATTTTCAACGGACCGTCAACGGTTATTGTATTAAAAGAGTAGCAACAGGGCAAGAGACATTCTAGATTTTCATTAGGGCTTAGATGCGTAGACCCAAGCCACGGGAAAGAAAATGCCATGGATTTTTCAAATGCTATTTTTTTTATTAATTCAAAACTTCTTCGCGTTCATGAAGTAAGACCTACATACAATAGTCGACATAATAAGTAAAATAGTACATCCTAACTAATATTTATAAATACGAATGTGAGTTTGTTTGTTACGCTTTTACGCTTAAATTACTACACCGATTTTAAAATTTGATTTACAAATATAAATCTACAATATCAGCGGCTTCATAATGTCCCCGTATTCCCGGGAAAACGGGGACTACGTTGGTGAAACCGCAGGGTGTTTTTCTAGTATTATGTATATATTTTCAAAAAAAGTCACCAGATTTGATATGGAGTTCACGGGCAAATCCGAGAGCTAAACTAGTGAAATATATCTATATAAAGTAATTGGGGCGTGTACTTTACAACTGTGAAAAGAAAAGCCTCTTCTCCTGACGAGTGGAAATCTCAGTGGAAAGTTGTTCACGAAATCGTGTAATAAACCCCCAAGTTTAAAACTTTACGAATAGTTGATATCACGCCTAATATGCCGCGCCAGCGACTTTGATACGGAAAGTATTTATTGTAATAGTGTTTCTATCATCAATATTATCATCATCATCACTGTTGTCACTGTCATCAGTCATCACCATCACCATCACTCTGTGCCTTTTGAAAGGCAAATGCCACTTTTAATAAACACTATGGTGGATTAATTGTGTATAGGTATCATCATTATAATCATTAGTAATCTTTTTTTCACAGCTGAAAGTAAGCCCCCTTCAATGAACATCGAGATGGCCAAGCCTCGCCATTCGCATCCAACGGATAGAAGCAAAATCGATGCTAATTTAGTAAAGGTGAAGAGTTTATTTGTTTGAACGCGCTAATCGTCAGAACAAAAAAATGTTTTTTTTTTATGTCATCAGGGGCAAACGAGATGCGCCGCCCTCCTTTTCCCTTTCCCCCCAATGTGCCACCGGAAACTCATAAGCCGCACGAAACGCGACAGTATAGCTGTCACTTGAAGCCAGTGTTATGTAAGCGAGAGGTACCACCCCGGTCGTGCCGGCCCAGTTCGTCTGCATTAGGAATGCATTAGGAAAGTTCTTATTGAATTTGATTGCCTAATTATAAAGTAAGGTAAGGCTATAATACCTACCGTGCGTTGGATAGGCTGATGATGATGATGTCGTAAAAAACGGTGTACTTGTGGTTCTAATCTGACCTTTAGAAATAGTAAACCACTCCACTAGAGGATTTTGTGGTAACATTTCGACCTTAAAGGTCAAATCATTAAATATTCAGTAACTGGATCTTCGAAAGCTAGCCCGGCGCTTATATCGATTAGGGACTCTCAATTGTTCATTTAAATGAAACAAGAAATTTCATTGTAAATGCATCAACGGAACATAAGTTTTTACGTTGAATGGGAGCACGTACAGCATATGCAATGTGAAATGACTTACTTTCCGCATGCATGTGAGGGGGAGGTACTGCCATGCCATTTTATTAGTTTCCGTTGGCCCATTGGGGGATAGGGAAAAGGAAGGCAACGCATCTGCATAATCTCTGGTTGTTCGAATGTGTATGGGTTTCAATTTTCACCATAAGGCTTTGACTTCTCGCTTTCCCTCCTATGATACCCATACCACATTATAAATAGTGCTAAAGTACAAATCTACAATAAATCTTGTCATGGGTTTCCATTCGCATAAGTTCTAAAATTAGACGATTATAATATTAAATTAAGAGAATCTTAATTATATAAGCGATTATAATAATATATAATTGTATCAATACTATCTAAGGGAAATAATAAATATATTGAATGTAAAAATCATATATTATATATGATGGTGTTTTAAAGCTTGTTTGTACATTTAATTAAATTCCAACAGTAGCCAATCAACAGCAAATTAAACTGATACCCCAATTACGTACACAATAAAAAGCTATCGTCCATTTAGACGAGAATTGACTCAAATCGGCACGTGGTCCTAGCGGGTAAATAGCAGGGTAACAAACACTACCCTGCCCCCTGCCTTAGAAGCC
Source organism: Helleia helle (assembly GCA_963853865.1). NCBI lineage: Eukaryota > Metazoa > Arthropoda > Insecta > Lepidoptera > Lycaenidae > Helleia > Helleia helle. The sequence continues at coordinate 20,824,572 of OY971423.1, read as the reverse complement.
TTCAGTCGAACGGTGAACGTCGAGTCGGGCGGACGTAGTACTGGCGCGGTTGTCAACTTTATGTTACGTCACGAAGTGTGATTTAGTGGTATGGTGTTTTGGGTTCAGGTGAAATGGTGCGACGTAAGGAATATGCTTTTGGGCATGTGTGCGCGATTCTGTTGTGGCTGTTTACGATTTTTAACGGTAAGTTTAAATTTATGGGTGATATGGTTGGATGGTTCCGACCGTTGTGTCCGGTTAGGTCGTCCTTCGATAAAAACGGTCATTTTTAATGTGTAAAGCTCAATTTTATTAAACAACTTAAAAGCTGGCATACAAAACCGCAATATATAATTTCGTTAAAAATTTGAAAGCTCGGACGCGAAAGTTTTTTTTATAAAGTATGTAACTTTTCTAAATTACTTTTTAAATTGGCCCCGTTGTGAACTAAGCAAATATGATATGCGGTGTAATCTTATATCTTTAAATGAGCAATTCTTGTATATATATAATTGGAATCTCGGAATCGGCTCTAACGATTTTCATGAAATTTACTATATAGGTGGTTCCGGGGGCGATAAATCGATCTAGCTAGAAATCATTTTTACAAAATGTCATTTTATAAAATAAAAAAAAAATACCGAGCAAAGCTCGGTCATCCGGGTACTTAATAATACAATGAATTCTTAAAAACACAATTTTTAATGATGCCTTGATTGTTTTATTTTAGTAAGTATTGAACTTGAAACACTATTAATATCATACCAAATAATTATATTTGACGTAATGTGTGATTTAATTAAAATGAATACATATATTAATTGTATATTCCACCTTAATTAAAATATTATGACTTAGTAAAACATGTGTGAAAAAAAATTGCATAAGACATTTATGCTATCTCTCTATACTCTTTTCTACTTGTAATTTTTTAATCTATAACTTGTAATAAGTTTTGTCTATCTGTGTACATATTATAATTTAAAAAAATGTTCTACTAATAGAACGTACTACGTTAACGATAAACTAGATTCTTTGACTCTGACTGTCAATAGTAGATTGAAATATAATATTTGCTACACCGATTTCTAAGAGTTGTATTTTAAAAGGTATCTCTTTATTCAATACGTTTAGATTTAAATGTAAAATAGATAGTAAGTCTTTATAAAGGATATTCAAGGTTCTTTTTATATTTAAAGAAGAGAGTAATAAGAACAGGAAACCATCTTACAGCCGTGAACCTATTCAGGTATACTGAGTTAGTCTCGGGTAGGTAACCAGATGGCACGTCTCCCTTTTTGCCTATCCAACAAAATAAGCTCTCCTTGTTGCAAAAAATATCCGTGCGACTGTTGTTTTAAAGGTTTATCAAAAATTAACTGAATACATACTTGAATAGTAATAATAATATAATAATAATAATATCTATGGACGCTATCACACCACTCCCCGTGGTCCACTATCTGGTCCACGGGACCACTATCTGGTCTACGGGACCACTATCTGGTCCCGTGGTAAGTTCTCGAAGGACTTGTGTTACGGGTACCAGACAACGGAAATATATTTAATACTTTTATACTATACATATATTTAAGATTTTTATTATATAATACACATATAATATCAACCCTAATAATATATTATATATCCCACTGCTGGGCACGGGTCTCCTCGAAATCAGGCGAGGAGGGTATTGGACCATACTTCACCGATGTGGTGGCCCAATGCGGGTTGGGAAACTTCACACAACTTCAAAAACTTTTTCTCTCAGGATTCCTCACGGTGTTTCCTTAACCGGTGAGCAAGCGAACTCATATTCAGGTACACGCAGAAATTCAGAAAAACCCATGTGTCAGGATCGAACCCGGACCTCTCACACAAGAGGTACGGGTTCGATCCTGTCCACATCCACTAAACCACCGTCGCTCACATACTTGAATAATACATGTTAATCTATGCGGTGGTGCAGTGTGCAATGAGGTTAATATAAGGCTTATCGGCCTATGGTAAAGATACGATCAATAATACTAAAAATCAGGCTTTACCTTTATAATGTTATCATCATCATCTCGTAGCACTTCTATGATTAATCAATCAAATGTAAATGGGTAATGGCCACGTAGGTAATGTCCCCACCATGGTCTAGGCCTTGTCGTGGCAGTGGAGCTCAGTAGCCTAGGGTGAGCCGCTGCACCTTGGGCGAAGCTAATTGAGCCGGGGGGGCTCTTTGTACCCCTGTTATTTTGTCAGGCGCGAGGACGGGAACCTCACCTCATTGTACTGTGCCGACGTTGGGAGGGGCTATTTATTCTGTGGTGCGGGACAACACCTCTGTGGAGGTGGCATCGGTCCCTGAGGGACTGACTCGCCGTCGAGATGACCTGTTTGCTCAACAGATCCGGGGCACCTCACCAAAGGCGGTATTGGAGGCACTCGCCGGGTTTTAGTGGGTAGAGCTGCGTCCACCTAAGAGCATTTCCCGGCGGAAAAGAAAAAAAAGATATATCTACAGGTTTCGCCACGATATTTTTTTTCACAAGTGAACATCACGCGCTACATCCCTTATGCGGGGATCCCCGTTTGCGGGGATTTTTGGAAACGGGGAGATTAAAAAAAACCCATTGAGGCTTCAGGATCGATCCAGGACCTCGCACTGTGAGGCGGACCCATACCCAATGGACCATTTTCGCTTATTCTTTTTCTGCGTTTACCTTCAATATGTATAGCTTAAGTAAAGGTACCTTTCTCATGCCAACCTATCTCAATTCTGATTAACGGACTTTTGATGGTTAATGGCAGTTTTAATGGACGCACGGACAGACGGATAACAAATTGATCCCGTAAAGATATTGTATTTTAAATGTAGAGTATCCTTAACTTCAGCCATGTATAGTGTGATAGGGATGGAAAAACTTTAGACTGGAATGCCTAATTTCTTTCATCACTTAAAATCTAACTTGACTCACATATTTAAATTTAGTGATTTCAATCATCATCAAAATCAATCTTAATAATGCAGCTGAAGAGCGGCAAAGAATTCAGAATTTGCATTCATTGAAGAGCATGTTTAGCAGTTGACGGATAGAAGCTGATGGTAATGATGATGAATAAAACTGAAGAGTTTGTTAAGTTAAGCGCTTAACGCTTATCTCCGTTGCCAGCAGTCGTATTGATAGTAAATATTTTTTTGAGAACCCTATTATTACGGAAGGTATTTTTACTAGAAGAGTTTTTTAGATTTTATAGTGGATGAAACCGCATATAAAAGTAGTCTTAATAAAAAAAATATCCCACCAAAATATGGCAGTGAATTTATAAGTACTATACTTTAGGCCTTTTGTAGGTAGTGTCGCTTGATACAATTTGAATGTCAAGGTGAGTGTCCTTTAAAGAATAACGTTTACACATCAATCTTCGATATTTTTGTAAGAAAAATTTTTTAATGATAAAAAATACATGTATGTTATATTATGTTGTTTAAACATCAGAAAAAGTATACTGATGTTCTTTTATTGGGGTGGAAGGAGAGAGGATGTTACCACCGGTTCAAACCCCTAGCCCTTTCCTGAGAAGAACCGGCAAGAAACTCAGTGGACAGGCATAAAATTTTTCTTATGATGGCGTGGTGTCTGTTCTCTGCTGATACTGATGTTCATAAATGCTTAAGTTTAGACATATGGAAGTAAATATTATACGTACATATATCAATATAGACGCAAGAAAGGCGAAGCTGACATGCCTTTAAAGTTTAAACTAGTAAGGCCCCAGGCGTTCGAAATTACAATAAGTGAATGCCTTTCATGTGATTTAGAACATGTGAATAAAGATATACCTACTAAGATGAACAAACGACGTGTTGAATTTATTATGGGTCAGATAAGTTACTTCGATTTATTTTTCTACTCTAATATACAAATCCTGTAGAACGTAGAAGAATTTAGCTTGTGTAAGTCGATCTACACTTTTAGTGGAAAGTTTAGTGTAGATTATTGAGGTAGTAGCATAGTATATTTATTCATATCTTGAGTCTTTTGATTTTTGTTTTCTGAGACGAGAGCTGTTTGACTGTCATCCGTTCATAATGGCATGAGCCTCTTAACGCCAACGGTCAAAGCTAACATTTTCATTACATAATATATTTGACAGGAGAGAAAAAAGTTTAATTATATTAGTACAATATTGGTATGGTAACTTTTTAGTCATTAGGTGTTATTGGTGGCTTAAAGCACCCACAAGCAACCACCATGGTTCAGACCTTGACGTGGGGGTGGGGCTCAGAAGCCTAGAGTGAGCCCAGCATCTTGGCGAAGCGAATTGAGTCGAGGGGGTACTTTGTACTCCTCTTATAAGAAGCGGGGACAAAAGAGCAGGGGCAAGGAGCGAGAACGGGAACCTCACCGCATTGTACTGTCCGAACGTTGGGAGGAACTGTCCTGTGGTGCGGCACAACCCCTCTGTGGAGGTGGCGTCGGTCCCCTGAGGGACTGACTAGCCGCCGAGATGCCATGTTTGCTCAACAGATCCGGGGTACCTCACCAAAGGCGGCATTGGTGGCACTCGCTGGGTTTTAGTGGGTAGACCTGCGCCCACTTACCAACCAGCCGCTCCCAGCGTGATGCCTCAGAGCATTTCCCGCCGTTACAGGAAAAAAATGGTTTAAAGCATATGAGAGATTTGAGACAAAAGTGTTTTAAAATACTTAAAGACAGGACAGTAAAAAAGTCATTAAATTGGCACAATTTTGCTTCGAATAAATTATTCAAAATAATATTAAGATACAAATGTTTCCATTTATCCTAACACCCATACGTCTATTATACGAAACAACATTGTCTTTTGTTTAGCATAAGAGCCGAAGAGCACATACTTAAGTTAATAACGCGCAATAGCCTTATAACAAAGTCTTAGCGAAATAGTTAAACAAGCTAATTACAAAAAAAAGTCTGCGTGGATAATTTTTATCTAAAAATTTTTAACTTTAATAAATCCTACTAATATTATAAACGCGAAAGTATGGATATAATAATATTATGTTTGTTGCTTTTTTACGCAAAAGCTACTAAATGGATTTTAATGAAACTTTACAATAACATAGCTTATATATCAGAATAACATATAGGCTATAATTATTTATCCCTGTACTCCCATGGGATGGGAAGTATGCAGGTGAAACCGCGGGGCGCTGCTAGTAACACTTAATTTTGTGTAACAGTCTTTCAATTTTAATTGTTTGTAATATTGACTAACCATACCTAGTATCACTCTCACAATTAAGAGGAAATTAACCGCACAAGCCTGAATCCTTAAAACGGTCCAAGCGTATCAAAGAAATACATTTAAAAATCCATTAATATCATCATCATCGTCATAATCATCATCACCACCATCATAATCATCATCATCATCACCAACAACAACAACTTTTTCCATCAACTGCTAGACAAAGGAATTATTCAATGAACGCCAAGACAGCTCATGCCCCGCCAATCGCTTTAATATACAACCTAAAAATATCATCCTGGCCGTCTATGGCCTCCATGCGTTTGTTCTAACTGATCAGATCAGCGACTTTCGCATTATGAAAGACATTAATCTTAAGAGGCAAGCAGTTGAACTCACTAATTTTTCTTCTTCGCTGAGCCTGCGACAGTTTTACCGGTTCAGATGCGCTTTGTGCACTAGCCTACATATTATGATAATAAGATATAATAGGTAGTGGTTTTTTTCCTAGCCTATACCTTCCCACTGCTAGGCAAAGGCGTCTCTTTTTTCCATGCGTCTATCCACAGTTACACGATATCAGTCGTTTTGAAAAGCGTCAAAGTCCTGCCTTCTGGATTCACTGAAACTAATTTTTTTATAGTTGTCGGTGCGCGTGTAAATAAATTAAAAAGAAATCAAAATCGTAATAAGCAACGATAAAAACCGTAAAAAGTTGTTTTATTATACCGTGTGTTTGCGTAAATATTGAAAAACAACATATTTGCATACAAATCAATAAATGGATTTCCTATGCGATTAATTATTAAATACCTTCAAACTAGTCTGACCCTAATTTCACTCTTATTATAAGTGGCTATGTGCTTGAAGATGTAATACGTCTGCTTAGAATCTACCACCTGCAAGTTACCGATTAACCTATGTGATGACCCTTGGTTTTAAGTATCGAGAAATACGGACTTTGTTAAAAAATGACATTAGTAATTAACAACACACAATATAGTTGCGACCAAGTTGCTGCTAGGTCGATTTTATCAATTAACATGAATGATTACCCACGCCAACAAACTCTAGCCTCTCAAGCTCCCCACTATGGTTTAGGCCTTGACGTGGCGGTGGGGCTCAGTAGCCTAGGGTGAGCCCAGCACCTTGGGCGAAGCTAATTGAGCTGAGGGGGCTCTTCGTACCACTTATAAGAAGAGGGGACAAAAGAGCAGGGGGCAAGGGGCGAGGACGGGAACCTCACCCCATTGTACTGTCCTGACGTTGGAAGGGGTTGTTCTCCGTTGCCTCCTTATGACATAAAAAACAGCAGAATTCCATTGCATGCGAAATAAGCAAAATTAGTAGTAGTAGAGCAGGACTATATTGCGACCCAACGCCTTTTTTCCTCTAAAATAGTTAAAAAACTATCGTGAATTGAGACATGGTTTTAAACTTCGTAACTTCGTGCTCATAGAAAATTATTTCACAGATTTTTTCGAACAGTAAAAAGTATTGTACGAGCACAAAGAAAATCAATGTTGTCTAAAAAGTAGGTTACGAACAAGTCAGATGAATAAATTATTAATATAGCCTTGTATTATTTATGGAAAATTGATTTTAAACTAATTTATGTTTCCGTCTAATCTACCAGAAGTTTTGGGTTATTTTACTATCATTACATAATAAATAAGTTTTCATTTAGATTATTGACATGATTTTATTTTATTTATCGTTTATTTTTATCTTTCATTTTTATAATAATTATAACATAATCAACTTCGCGTACTCAACTTTTATAATTATTATATTATTCTGTTTTAGCAGGGTACACAAGGTTAAACTTTATTCTATTTTCGTTATCAAACTAACTATAATTGTTTCGTATTAGAATAATAACATCATTAGTTCATAATTACCTACTATAGTGCTACATAATTAGTAGTATAATTTTATTTTATTTTCTTCTTTATATTTCTTCTTTTATATTTAATAATATTATGTTATACTGTTTTAATACAACATATTTAATATACTCCTAAACACTTAAGCATATTTTCATTGTCATTGATTATTATTAAACTTTATAAATTTTTGTTCTAAACTCAAATCGTACTTCGTTCATTCTTTTAAACATAAATTTAAGGAAGCTTGTAAATCCCCCGAACAAATCCAAAAAATAATAATAAATCAAAAGTACAAGTAAAAGCAACAAAATTAAATAATGGTAGCGTCACAGTAGTAAGAGGGTAAACTTTTAAATGTTTGTGCGTTAAGAAATTAGCGCACACACTCACTTTTAATGTATAGATATTAAATTCGACTTAAATTGTTACGTCACACCATCGTCGCCCCAGCGCCATTGTGGACGGTTTAACTAATTATTATTTATTTATAGTAAACATTGATACATTTTCAATTTTTCTTCTATATACGAGGGCATAGCTTACTTCTTCACTACGTTATATATGTTATGAATGTTTTGTGTTCCACGAAATATAGCTTTAGTAAGCATTTTAATATGTAACAATAGAACCCACAAACAAGCCAATAATAACTTGGGTATAGAAACTGATGGAACAAGAAAAATAAACTGGAGGAAATACACCTATCAAATACGAGTATAGATTGTATTTATAAATGTATATGATATAATATGAAAAATATACATACAAATGGACATTGTTTTATTACTTTTATGGGTTATGATTGAATTTCTGTGATGCCTGTTTCAATATGTATAACGAAGCTTACAGCCTAGTAGGGCTTATATATTATTATATAACACGGAGAGGAGGCCATGTTCTGAACAGAGTATCGATCGAATTTTGACCAAATCGAATGACGATCTTGATGGGAAATTTTCAGCTTTATTACGTTCATCAAAGGATCTTATCATCATCTTCAGCCTTTATCCGACTGCTGCTGAACGTAGGCCTCCTTCAATGAACGCTAAGACGGCCGATTCCTTGCCACCCGCATCCAACATGGACCGGCCACTGCACGGAGAACTAAAAGCGCCAAATGCTAATGCTGGAATGATACAACCTCCGTGGCTCAATGGTCGTTGGCGCTCAAGCCGGAGGTTGCGCGTTCGAATCTCGCCAAGAAACAAAAAGTTTTCTGTGTTCCAGAGTCTTGGATGTATATTAAATATGTGTATTATAGTATAATAAAAATCCTATATATATGTATAGTATAAAAGTATTAAATATATTTCCGTTGTCTGGTACCCGTAACACAAGTTTTTCGAGAACTTACCACGGGACCAGATTGACGTGGTGTGAAAGCGTCCATAAAAAAAATGATATTACGTATTACAAGCTGTAAAAATAAGAGTTTTATTAATAATATAATAACGAAGTAATGTTTATGAGTTTTGATGGAGAAGGTAATATTATAAACCACTCGTATCACTATTAAGATTTTTGTTCAGGGTCCTCCTTTGACCATGGTTGCTGTATCCGAAACGTCGGGCAACTTAATAATCCACGATATAAGCTGTTATACTGATCCGTTTAAGAAAATTACTCGTTAACTACGTTATTACTGAGTGATATCATCATCATCATCATCATCAGCCTTTATTCGTCCGTTTGAGTGACAAGGAATCAGCCGTCTTGTCGTTAGTTGGAAGTGGACTAAGTGACAGCGGTTATAGAAATAATCGTCATCAGTCCGGCGACTGTAAATCTACGATACCGCGGGCGAAGATGCGGAGAGCTAGCTATATATATATATCTCATTTTGCATTTTAAAAAATAACATCAATGGAAATTCTGTGTTCCATTCTATCGGCTATTTTTATGAACACATTTTATTACATTATATTCCCATAGTTCTATTTCAGTATTTTAAATTGATTCCCGCCAAAAACTGTTTGTGGTATCTGAATGAATTTGAAATTTGTATCTCGTTGAAAAAGGAAGATTATCAATTGGATATGATGTCTATATTATAATAGAGGCAATGTTTGTTTATTTGAATGTAGGAGAATCAATGAAGCTACTCATTTGCTTAAAAAAATATTTTGTCATACATAATTCCTAATTTGATGACCTCTGTGACCTATTTTTCTATTTTATGCTATGCAGTTATTCTTGTAATTGTTTCTATACCGTTCTCCAAATAAATAAATGAATTAAATTATATCCGATTGTGACCATTCTTTTTTCCTTTTACACTTAAATAAATAACACGTTGGGTCAACTCACACACGGCATCTGATCCCAAAATAGGCAGAGCCTGTTTTTATGGTAACCAGACAACTGATAAATATTTATATATTTCTAAATACATATTGTTGATAAATTACACCCAGACACAGAACAAATGATCATGCTCGTCACAAACATTTGTGTGGGTGGGAATATTTAACTAGAATCTAGACCAACAGGCCAGTCTTTTATTATTTTACTTTTATTCGACCATTTGATAATCTCTACATAAAAACAAGGGCTATAATAAAAAAGTGTTAAGTATACTGGACTGATACAAATAAAATTAGCATTAAACTACGAACAATAGCTTGCAAGATCTTATGTAATAAGATACCTATCAACGAAATTCTCGCAAACAATCCCTCGTGACGTCTAACAGCAGCTAACACAAGTTAAGCGGAGCTTAGTGCAATGGAATTTGCTGTAACTAGGGATAAACAGTTTACTATCTACAATAACATCGACATCATCAGCATCGACATAATCAACATCGACATCGTCAACATCGACATCATAAACATCGACATCATCGACATCATCAACATCGACCTCTTCACTGGATATAGTCTCTTTCAATTTTTTCTTTCCATTTTCAAACGCCAAGACGACTGATTCCCAGCTACTCGCATCCAACTAGTCCCATCGTCTTCCATCTAGCTGGTAGTCGACCCTACGTCATAAAAGGGGCCTCTACTCCAGAACTTTTACCGGTGGGAGGGAAGCGCTGTGCCGCGCTCCCGGTTGCATGGGTACCACCATCTTTCTTGTTTCTCCCGTGAAACAGCTTTGCTGTGTTTCGGAGAGAAGGGCAAGACAGGCAGTGTAATTACTGGCACCGAGACTAAAGAGAGGAGAATGAGTTGCCTGGGCTCGTTCCAGGTAAACTAGTTTATGTTCATGGACGACGTCGACGAGTTTGCTAGTTTGCCTATCCAACTAACATAAAAAAAAACTTTACTAGCCCATCGGCCACTTTTGGCGTCCGTTACCAGTCTTCCGCCTACTTGCATGTATAAAGTAATAAACGTCCCAATAGATGTCGTCCCGTAAAAAACATACCATAGCGGAACGAAGAATTGTGACTCTAAACGTTTGTAAAAGTTTGACAACCAATTGAAACATTTTAGTATTTTTATAATTTTCCAAATGCACTTATTTTATTTAACAACACTGCAACGTGCAACTGCGACGTGACGAATATCTAATTTTTGATATGTAGGAGAAGTTACTATTGCAAAATTGTCCGGAGCAAAATCATCAAGATCGGTCCAGCCGTTTAGAAGTTTAGTTACATACACACGAACAAAAGAATTATATCCTATTATCATATTAAACATATAATTTGGACAAAATACAATTGAAACGTAAAAAAAGCGAGTCCAACACACACGAAAACGATTTTCAGTTTTATTCCTTTACTTAGGGACCCAGCTTTACCAATTTTATTGATTCTATGTCAATGGAAGACAAACAAACAGGCAGATACTGTAAGGGTTCCATTTTTGAACGAAATCCTAAAATAAGATAACTCAAACACGTCTTGCTTCATTAGGAACTAAATTAACATTATTTTCAGCTCTATTTAAAACCACCCACGTTCGTATGATACATGCCCCACATTTCAGCTATCATTAACTTCGACCCTCAACTCGACCCCGTAAAATAGCCCCTAAATGTCAACCCAGAAACATAACCTACGCAAAAAGCTATGTTCTATAGTTTAATCTAACTAAATCATGGGGATATGTCATGGTTGATTACATATACAAATTGGATCCAATGTTCGATCTTGGGTTACATTTATTGAATTATGATGAAGTTTGAAAGAGAAAGTTGGTTTTTCTTTTAAACTACTAGTTTCAGGAAAATTATACTATCAGGTGGCACGTTTGCCTTGCTATCCTACTAACTTTAAAAAAAAAGTTTATGTTATCTATACTAATATGATAAAGGTAAAGAATTTGTTTGTTTGTTTGAACGCGCTAATCTCAGGAACTACTGGTCCAATTTGAAAAATTCTTTCATTGTTAGATAGCCTATTTATCGAGGAAGGCTTGAGGCTATATAATATCACACTGTGTCTGACCAGAGTTAAGTTAACGCGGGCGAAGCTGCGGGCAACAGCTAGTTTAATATAAACATAAATTTTGGCCGTCTTGGCGTTCATTGTGGGAGGCCTATGTTCAGCAGTGAACGGATAGAGGACTGATGATGATATATCGTTTTCTAAATCCGCGATAAAATCCGTAAAAAAGTGTTTCATTATACTGATGATGATATTTAATATAAAAAAATAACAACTCCTCGCCCAATTCCAAGACAGACACAAAACGTATGTGAGTATTTCTTGCTGCCTCTATGACCTAAGTATCAAGTTGGGTCGTAAAACTTGTAACAAGAGCTCTTGATTCTGAGTGCATAATTGAGTTGCTGAACCGGGTTGTTACAGTGTTAATGGCACTAACGTACCTGATTTCCAGTCTCCGTAGTCAGTCCGTCACCTCTAATGGTATTTTAATGTAGTCATTGTCAGTTATAAGACTTGATTTGAGCCATCTTGTCTTTTACAATTTTGGTATGTATCAAAAAATTTATTTAATTGAAAAATTCATTATGATTAGATAAGCATGCAATTAATAGTAATATCATTTTTATTATTAGTCATTATTATTATTTCATTATTATTAATATTCTTCTCTTTATGATTAATGCAAAATACCTAGTAGAAGTATTATTAGAAAGAGTTTCTGTCTGGTTCCTTTTTTTTTAAACGTGAAAAACTGGTCTAATCAAAATTTCATCCGAAACATCTAAGTAAGTATAAGCGAAGTACATTTTTGTACAATAATTAAAATATATACGATAAAGGAAATGTAAGTTGTGTAATTTAAAAAATATTACAACTCATCATCATCATCATCATCATCATCATCGTTATCATCATTATCATCATCATCATCATCATCATCATCATCATCAGACCCTAACAGTCCACGCCAAGACGACCAATCCCTTGCCACTCGCATCCAACACGGACCAGCCACTACATGGAAATCGTCTTCCCACCTAGTTAATGGCCGACCAACACTTCGTCTACCTAAACGTGGCCTCCACTCTTGAACATTATTGAGCCATCGACAATCCGTTCTCCAGAGTGTGTGACCAGCCCACTGCCACTTCAGCGAGCTACTATATTACAACTATTATTGTTTGATTTTTCATCCAAAATATGAAACAAACAACACAAAGATTCATCAAATACATTACAAGTATTAATATTGCTTCACAAACATCCAACATAAAGCTTAAATATTGTACATAAGCCCAAAAGTTTGACAAGTAAAAATGATGATCACCAGCTAATATGGAGCACGTAATCAGCTAAAAGCCAGTCCCAACCTTCGCTCGATTAACCATATCTTTACGGGACATTTTGTCTGGCGCATATCCAGGACAGACGCTTGTGCCATATTACAATTTATCAGAATCTTTGTTTGATAAAGAAAACACTAAAAGGAAGCCTGACAAAAGCTATGTTGTATTTTCAAAATTGTTTTATTGATAAATACATAAATTATTCCAACAACTCATAACTAGATTGATAAAAAAGCTTAATAACTAGTTAAAAATATCTTGACTAACAATTTCGTGTAACGTTTGTTTTGATGAATTAAACTAGGTATCAAACAGAACCGAATACAATTTTGTTTGTTCTGATATAAAAAAATGTATCATCATTTTTTTATGTCACAACAGTCGGAGCCTTACGATGGCTATCGGCACCTATAGAAATCCATTCGCACAACCAAAAGTTATGCAGATGCGTCCCTCCTTTTCCCTATTGCCCCCAATGGGCCACTGGAAACTTAAAAAGCGCACGAAACGTGGCAGCATAGCACTTGACACGGGTCATGCCGGCTCAATTCGGCTGCTTACCTCTTACTACATAATATGCTGTTTTCTCCATCTAGTGAGATAGCATAGTTTCGGATTTCATATACTGTTACGGATAACAGGACGATATCTGAACGCTTCACCAGGATTATTAAAAAAACATACGAATTGAGAACCTCCTCCTTTTTTAGAAGTCGCTTAAAAGGATACCTTAAGATGTGTGACCAAATCAATCTCATATTTTTATATTCTTATTAAAGTATTAAGCTCGTAAAGTAAAATAAATATAGCAATTAATTAAAAAATAGAGCACCGGACAGAAAAAAAATTGCCAAACCATAGACCTTAAAATCTTAATTTAGATAAAGGTGTGTTCAAATGGCCGCAACAGCAGCGATTATAAAGTCGATATGTTTGCCATCCCAGTGGTCCGGGAAGTGACCTCCGGTAGCGTGAGCGATAGTACGTTATAAATTACACACGCCGCTATCTCACTCTGTAAATTACTCCCCATCTATACACTAGCTGCCCGTAAATTCATACATATTTATAAACATACTGAAATTTACGTGAATATCGAGCAAAAAATATAGATATAAGATTTTAACTTAACATGGTTATTTTTACTTCTAAAATTATTTCTAGCTAGATATTTGCCACGTTTTCCCTTTTTTAGGTTTATTTGGAAATTAACTACGAATGTCTGGTGTCGTGAACAAAAAATGCAATAATGTTAAAATATATAATATTTCCGCGAAACAATAGTGAAAAACATAAATATCTCGATATAATAGTTTTAGAAAAAAATGAATAGCTAATTAGTATATTTGAATTAAGGCATAACCATTAATGGAGGGCGTACTTGTAAGATTAGGCAAATTATTGATGAATTCACTGATGGTATAAAAAATATGAGCGTATGTGATTTGTGCCATCGTAGCTCGTAGCATCGTAACATCGTGCTCGTAGTATTGAACCATCATGAATCCAAAATAGATAATTTTAAGGGTAATTTATACGCTCAATATGCTTACGAAATAGCTAAATTTGGTACCAAATGAACTTGAAGAATTTCTTTGTAAGCTCAAAGCACACAGATTTGTAAGGACCTAAAAATATAATAATAATAATAATATCTATGGACGCTTTCACACCACGTCGATCTGTCCCGTGGTAAGTTCTCGAGGAACTTGTGTTACGAGTACCAGACAACGGAAATAAATTTAATACTTTTATACTATACATATATTTAAGATTTTTATTATATAATACACATATTTAATACACATCCATGACCCAGGAACACAGAAAATATTTTTGTTCTCTGGCGGGATTCGAACCCGCAACCTCCGGGCTTGAGCGCCAACGCGCTTACCACTGAGTCACAGAGGTCGTCGTCAAAAATAAAAACATTGTACGTTTTTACGTTGCAAAATTAGGAACTGCTAGTAATGTTCGATTCGAGATTGTAAATGTCGACCCTTTCGCCGGTTACACACCTGACGGCTATATTGGCCAATGCTGCTTATGACGGAAAAATGTTACACTTCTACATACAGATACCTTAAGAAATAAACAACGATATGTCAAAAACTAATAGTAAAGATTATAACACATGATAATTCATATGGTGGATTTATATCGTGTGCTCATGTTTTAATTATTCGCAGTTTTATTCATACATTTTTGGTTTTATTTGCACATACTGAAAAGATTTTTTTTTTTTCTTCATTTTTAAACGTCTCCCCTCGCGGTTTCAGACGTTATTTGATTTTTTCTATTGCATAGACGGTCAGTCAACACAGGTTCCGTTGGAAATGTGGAAAAATCTGGACATTGAATGAATAATTTATACAGGGCGACTGGACTGTCTCCCTCTTTGTTAATGAGTTGACGTTATAAAGGTTTGAATAATGGCGATTACATTCAGACTAGGCCCACCACTCGTTCCCACCGCTGCTACTCCTGTATAGCCAGGATCGACAGCGGTAACCACTAAATGACCCTTTGATACGATCTCAGGGAGCCCGAGGGATGCGTTAAAACTGCCTTGGGACCCGCAACGAATTTAATCAGAAGTATTCAGGAGGAGTAGGAAAAATTTCCAGCTTCCCTCCCCGGTTAAAGTGGGAGACAGTACAAGAATGCAATGACTAACCAAAATCAAGAAAAGACAGCAGCCAGGGGAAGCCCAGCTGCAATGCATTACATTCTTTCTTTTCTTTCTTTTTTTCGACTGTGGCAACACTAGAGTTAAGACGTCAAACTAAAGTTCTCCCAATTATAATATTCTAAAAATATATTTTTAATGTAAATAAGCTTGCTCTAATAATATAAAAATAAACATTATCAGTGTAAAATTCAACTAAGAGATAAATATTGTGCCCACAACCAGTTCTTGTGTATTTGTAAAGGAATATATCCAACTTCATACCGACTGTCAAGGTAACGGTAACATTTTAAATTAAAAGTTTTTTACGCCTATTCACATTTAAATTAGTAGTACTTTATATTTAATTAGTCCTACCTAGTAGTATTAGACGTACCTAGTAGTTGGAAATATTCACTAGGTATAAATTTCCGTCATAAGCCTCAGTTCAGAATTGCACCGTAGATCTATATTGATTTATAGCTTGCGATATTGATACATCTCAGATTCATCCATTAACATCTTATTCACCCTACTCGAGCGTGCGTGACCACTATACACCGCGCATACACTTAACCATCTAAAAGTGTTGAGTAGCTGGGACTTATAGGGAGGACTGGGCTGTGTTAGTTGACGCCAGCTATTTATTTTATTATCTTTCATTATTTTCCATTGCCTGTTTCTTCTTATATATAAACAAAATGATGACCCGAGCAAACCTGGCCCGCCAGACAGAAGAACAACTTCGCCTGGCTCTCCAGGAATTAAAAAAATATAAAAAGCAATATGAACTGTTGCTCTCTGAACGGAACGATAACGAACAAGAAATGCTACTAGTATTACAAAAAAATACAGACTTGAAATTTGAATTAAGTAAATTAAGTGAGG
Source organism: Helleia helle (assembly GCA_963853865.1). Taxonomy (NCBI): domain Eukaryota; kingdom Metazoa; phylum Arthropoda; class Insecta; order Lepidoptera; family Lycaenidae; genus Helleia; species Helleia helle. The sequence goes on along the minus strand of OY971423.1, from coordinate 20,808,237 downwards.
ATTATAATAAAGTCGCTCACCAAAACCAAGATCTACAAAGCATTGTAGACAGTTTTGACCAATGCCGGCATGAGTATGAAGAGTCACTGAGGAACTCGGCTACATTAAAATGCAGGCTGGAAGAAGCTCAGGACCGTATTACTGAATTAGAAGAGCTTACACGCCAGAAAGAAGTCACAACAACTCAAAACTTATATGATGAACTGATTGGGAGGGAACCGTGCCTAGTAACTGATATCATCACCCCCATGAACATTACCACTATAGATTTGACTGATGATACGGTGCCTTCCTATTCTTTTCACAGTAAAAATAAATTAAAAAAATATATTAAAATAAAAAAATCCATGAAAAAAACACAGGAACTTCTTTTTAAAAAACAAAAGAATTATTAATAAAGTTAGTAAATTATCACAAAATAATATAAAAATAACAAACCAGTATTCCAATTCCTTAATGGAATTGGAAAATGTTAAATGTAACTATGAGGCAGATGTTTGCAGCCTTCAAGCTGAAATCTCTGAACTCCATAGTCAATTACAAATAATATCCAGTAAATATGAAATAGCCCAGAAAGAAATAGCGGGACATATATCAGCTCTGAGTGGTTTGCTGGACATATGCCATTACAATGAGGACAGGGTTGAGTCTTTATTGAGTCGCAACTCTCAATGCATATGTTCAACTGTGAAACGCTCAGCGCAAAGTATAGGTCAAACTTACACGGGTCCAAGCTTGGAGGTGCATGCTGACCCCTTTAACAAATCATTTATAAAAACTGTACCACCAGCCTCTACAAATAAGTTTATTAGTTTATATAGTGATGAGATAGGCCAAGAGGTTGGTGTGTTGTTACACAGGTTGTACGAAGGACAAAAATTGACTAATACTTGTATGCCGGGGGCATCCTTTGATCAAGTTGTAAATAAGATTTTAAATGCCACACATTGTCCAAATACAACCATTGTAATTATAGTTGGGAGAAGGGGAGGTGTGAACGGGAAACAACTTGCTAAATATATAGAAAATCTTTCAGGTTTACCCAATGTTGAGAGGGTATTTCTATTCACATTTCCCTACATTAAATCAGACAAGTTGCCACAGGAGAATAAAATTAGACTAAAATTAAATAGCCTGTTACACTGTGCATGTAACAATAACTGTATTTTACTTAATGAAAATAAAAGTAACATAATAAATATAATTGACATTAACAACATTTTAAATGATAATAATTGTAACAATCTGACATCTGATAGGTATTACCTATCAAAATTTTATAAGCGACAAATAGCAGCCTCGCTATTATATTTTTTATCTTTAAGTCCAGCCAAGTATTTGGCTAATCCGACCACTGTTTTATTTGAACAGTGTGATAATAAAACATACAATTTTACAAATTTGGAATACGTTCCAAATAGTTTAAACTAGAGTATAAGACAATAGAGGAAATCTCTAGCCCATTAATTAGTAATAATAATAATAATATATTAAATAAAAATATTGAACAAATCAATGTAAAGAAATTAAATAAAAAATTGTACTCATTTAACCTGGTGCATCAAAACTTACAAGGAATGTTAGGCAAAGACTTGGAAATTGAATTATTCTTAAAAAACTACAATATAGACATACTGTGTATTACCGAACATTGGTTAAAAAAAAATGAAATTATGTTCAGCTTCAGTGAGCACCAGGTGGCAAGTTCGTTCAGTAGAGAAAAAGCCATAAGAGGTGGCTCACTAATAATTATTAAAAATGAAATAAAATTTAAGGAACGTACGAATATTGTGGGCCTCTCTGCTGAGCGTACTATTGAAATAGCCTGTATAGAGATGGAGCGCCTTATTATTGTAAGTGTATACAGACCTCCAAATGGATTATATGATTCTTTTGAGAAAATCATGGAAGAATTATTAACTAAAATATGTGGGTCTAACAAGCCCATACTAATTTGTGGTGACTTTAATATTAATTTACTAGAAAATAATTCCACCACAGTTAGATTCACATCATTGTTAAAATCATATAATCTGACTAATCTATTTTCAGAACCAACAAGAATTTGTAGTTCTACAGCTACATGTATTGATAATATTTTTAGTAATTTAACTCCTGTCCACAAAGAAATTATCAACAAGTTGAATTCTGATCACTGTGGTCAATTAGCTGAATTCCTTATAAGTTCTAATAGTAAAAATTGTAACAAAAATAATGTGTTTGTTCCTGTGAATGTAAGACGTATTGAGAAATTTAGGAGTAGTATAATGGCAAATATTACATATTTGAAAGATAACAAAAGTCCAGATTTCGCTTTTGGTGAATTGTTTAATTTAATTAATACACATTTTAAAGCCATTTTTACTTCTAAAACAGTCAGTTCCACAAATAAAAAGGGCTTTAATGATTGGGCAACAGCAGGAATCCACAATAGTAGACGCAAATTATATGACCTTTACCAAGAACGCACATACAATCAAAATCAATCATTTAAGCAGTATGTCAAAATATATTCAAAAACATTCAAACAAGTTTGTATCGCGGCCAAATCGCTTTATATTAAGGAAAAAATTAAAAACGCAAAAAATAAAATAAAAACTACTTGGAACATAATAAAGGATGAAACTGGGAGAGTGGGTAGTCGTAGCTCTGAATTTAATTTAAATATTGAAAATAGAATAATTAAGTCTGACGAGGAAGTTGCGACAGTATTTGAAAAATACTTTTCTGACATCCCGATTTCGACTACAAAAAATTTAATCTCATGTCCTGCAATTGCCGAATCATTGCTTAAAACCAATGTCAAACAATGTGAAGCTAACTTTAAGTTTAAAGAGATAGGACCCAAAGATATTTTAAATGCATTTAACTTATTAAACAATAAAAATACCCCAGATTTATGGGGAATATCTGTAAAAGTCACTAAGCTCATAGTTGATGTAATTGCACCCCATCTAGCAACAATTTTTAATAAATGTATTGATAGTGGCGTTTTTCCTGACTTAATGAAACATAGTCGAGTCTTGCCTCTTTTTAAATCTGGCAGTACATCAGATGTTACAAATTTTCGACCAATATCAATACTCCCCTCATTTAGTAAAATTTTTGAAAAAATTATGTTAAATCAGTTACTATATTACTTTGAAACCAATATGTTACTGCACAAAAAACAATTCGGATTTAGAAAGGGTCTCTCCACAACAGACGCTGGCGTTAACTTAATTGACCACATTTATGAGGCCTGGGAGGAGTCACGTGATGCTTTGGGAGTTTTCTGCGACTTATCCAAGGCGTTTGATTGTGTACAGCATGAGACCTTGATCAGGAAATTACGCCACTATGGGATAGACGGTACGGCACTGGATCTTTTGAATTCCTATCTTAAAAACAGGACTCAAAAGGTCGAGATAAATGGTAAAAGATCATCCGGGACTAAAATAGAGATGGGGGTCCCACAGGGGTCCATTCTAGGTCCATTTCTTTTTCTAATTTATGTAAACGATTTACCTTACCTAGTTAAAGATAGTCAAGAGGTAGTGTTGTTTGCTGATGATACTTCACTTATTTTTAAAATCAAACGACAAGAAACTAATTATGACGAGGTAAACAACACACTTTTGAGAATGGTACATTGGTTTAGCGTTAATAACTTGCATTTAAATAGTAAAAAAACTAAATGCATAAAATTTTCCTTGCCAAATGTTAAGCAACTGCAAACAAATGTACTCTTAGACAGTGAAAACTTGGAATTGGTGGACTCCACAGTTTTCCTAGGAATAACTCTAGATCTTAAGCTGCAGTGGGGTCCCCACATAGCTAAATTGGCGAATAGACTCAGTTCAGCAGCATATGCAGTGAGAAAAATAAGACAGTTTACTGATGTAGATACAGCGCGAATAGTATATTTTAGCTACTTTCATAGCATTATGTCTTATGGCATACTTTTATGGGGAAATGCAGCCGACATAAACAACATTTTTGTGCTGCAGAAGCGGGCTATTCGTGCAATTTACAAGTTGCCTCCCTATTCATCTTTGAGAGAAAAATTTAAAGAAATAGGAATTCTGACTGTCACCTCTCAATACATCTTAGAAAATTTACTGTATGTCCGTAAAAACATAAATGAATTTTGTAAGAAAAGTGATATTCATAGTAGGAATACACGTAATAGACACAGGTTACATGCACCAATGATTAGACTTACGAAAGTAAGCAATTCTTTTAAAGGCAACTGTATACGCTTTTACAATAGGATCCCAGAAAACGTTCAAAAGCTCTCCATAAAAAAATTCAAAAAAGTTGTTAAAGAACGTTTGTGTGGTAAAGCATATTATAAAGTAAAAGATTTCATGGAAGATACCACACCCTGGGAATAAGGCGTTCCTCCCGGGCATTTCAAGATAAGATGTTAAAATTGTTATTAATATATATTATTTGAAAAGATTAGTTCCACTGAGTTTGTTTCGCCGGTTCTTCTCAGTGGGCTTACCTTGGAACCGGTGGTAGATTCAATTGACGTTCAAAAAGATACTGTATTAGTACTATTTTGAATAAAAAAATTTGATTTTGATTTTGATTTTGATTCAGACTATCAACATATATCTACTGATGCATTTGGCTTCATAAATGCTGATTTTTTTATAGCATAGGAGGGTAAACGAGCAGTCGAAGCTTTACCCACGCCCATAGACATCCGCACCGACCAGAGGTTGTCGTCTCCTGTTCCTCCCTATTCCCCCCCCCCCCCCCCAATGGGCCACTGGAAACTCATAAGCCGCACAAAATGCGACAGCGTGGCTGTAACTTAACACCGGTGTCATGTGAGCGAGAGGTACCACCCCAGTCGTGCCGGCCCAAGCTCCATAGCAGCATGGCACTACCTCTTACTGAATTGAACTGGCTTCAGTAAAATGGCCATGTATGGAAATTGCACCTGAGTGGTGGCGGAGTCACATACATACATCGTGATAAACGATGTTCACGACAAGCAGCACAAACGAAGTACAATATATGACGTACCTGGGTCTGCAACTACACGATGATCCAGCCTTCTTTGGACGGCAATTCTAATAAGCTTGAAGCACCTTGGTTAACCATGACCAATCTTTTTAATAAGACGGTCATCAGCTTATGACTATAATTCTAAAACCTTATAGAATTGTGCTTATAGTATCAGATATATTTTTCCCTCAATTACAGTCCACCAAGAATTAATAAAAAGATTTAATACATTTCTGTAAAATCAAAATCCGATAAGAGCTTTGTTTTGTTAATCTTTTTATACTTCCAAGGGACTGAAGCCGGTGTCAAAGCTAACTTTTATATTATTTTAATTCCCATAAAACGCTTTAAGACTTGTACCGTAATAAAGGTTCAGGTATGACATTAAAGTCTTTACTGTTAAATATATTTATATATCACAATGGACCTTTGGGCCGCTGAACATAAAATTCAAGGAGAAATCGCTTTCCTAGAGGCATGTTAGGGTATCGCCAAACTTTTGTGAACGTAGCGTCTTAAAACACCTTCAACTTAGAAAATCAGATTTTGTACTGGTTGTGATTTAATATTTTTAAAATGTATAAAAAAGCATTTCCGCGTTTTTAGGGTTAGTTGTGAAAAAAATAATGTTTACGGCTGAAGCCGTAGTCTATATTATAGTCTGAAGACTATATAGACTACGGCTTATTTTTGTATTAATTGGATAGGCAAACTAGAAGACGTGCCATATAATAGTACGTGGTCGACGTTGCTCATAAACATAAACCAGTTTACCTGTATTACACTGCCTGTCTTGCCCTTCTCTCCGAAACATAGCAAGCTCATGAGAAAAACAAGCAAGACGGTGGTCTCATGCAGCTGTAAGCGCAGCGCATCCCTCCCACCAGTAAATTCATTTCACCGTTCAGACATTAATTGTATTATGAATTTTATAGAAATTATTTCATTTTAAATTTAATTTAATACTTTTTGTATTTTTTTTGGAATAAAAAGGCATGTATGTCATATACGAACATGCAGTTATTAAATTTTCCACTTAAACCTTTAATTTTATTTTGGGCTTTTTTACCATATCTAATAAATGACTCCGAGATCAACAATATTTCTTAGAAATGCTTATATATAAAAGTAATAAAACAGTTTTGATATACTGACATCCAATGTTGATCAAATTGTATTGATGATAAACTCACTTATAGAATGATTAATGACTTCATCATTAACATTCAATGAGACAAACATTTTTATTCATTAATTATACATCGATATTACTTGTTCGAAATCCAACTTGTTATTCACATAATTAATCTGAATTTATTAGTGTGTACATTTTGAATTATTTATTTCATCATAAAAATATTTGTACCATACGAGTGTCTAAGGTAATCATCATTATCATCATCGCCATCATCACCATCATCATCATAATCATCATAATCGCCACCAACACTACCATCATCATCATGAAATCATCAGCCTTTATCCGTCATCTGCTGAACATAGGACTCCTTCAATAAACGCCAAGATCTTGCCACTCGCATCCAACACGAACCGGTCAATGAATGGCGATCGTCCTCCCACCTAGTTATTGGTAATACTCATTTGATTTAAAGTAATGCTCATATGGTATTAACACACATAATATAATTTGGTACATTATTTTGTTGAAAGGACTGAATAATTCTCCTTTTTATGGAGTTGCCTAAAATACACGTTTTTGCAGTTTTACCCCAGTGCGGAAGTTCGCCAAGGATGTATCATCTCCCCACTTTTGTTCAACATATACACTGAACTTATCATGAGGATTGCGTTGGAGGACTGGCAGGACGGGGTCGCGATCAAATTCTTAACACCTTATTTGCAACCAGTATTTCCCATATGGAGGGTCTACTGAATAAAATGGAAACCTTCAAAAATGGAAAACATGGAGTTTGGTTTGAAAATCAACCGCAGCAAAACAAAGATGATGATCATCGACCGTACCAATAACAACTCGCCAGAGGTCACGCGAATCGCAAACTGTGATGTGGTCCAATCATATATCTATCTGGGGGCGCTAATTACTAACAATGGCAGATGCGTCGATGAGATCAGGCGTCGTATGGCGATTACTAGATCTGCTATGGAGAGGTTGAAAAAGATATGGAGAAACCGTAACGTAACCAAAGCCACAAAGATCCGGCTCGTCAGAGCACTAGTGTTTCCCATATTCTTGTATGCCTCAGAAACGTGGACCCTACGAGAAGTTGAGCGACGAAAGATAGATGCTCTCGAAATGTGGTGCTGGAGTAGAATGCTTGGAGTATCATGGACTGAACACCGAACAAATGTCTCTATACTTCAGGAACTCGGCGTTACAGGCCGTTTGTCTTCCTTCGTGCAGGCTCGTATACTCACTTTCTTTTGGCACGTGTCTCACCGAAGTGAAACCTCCATGAGCACGCGGCAGGGCACCAACAAGATGGACCGATCTAGTAAAAACCATCACAAAAGAACCTCACCATATGTGCTCAAAAACAGCAGCTTCAAGAGAGGAATGGCGTCGAATTGTGAGGCGGGCCACCGATGCTGCTAAAGTAACGACCACGACCGCTCTGATAAGAGTGTAACGACAAAGAAGAAGAAAATACACGTGATATTACTTCATACACCTCTTACATGTGTGTTAAGTATAAGCCACATGTTTTCTATTACGCTAATTCCATTAAAATATTTAGTCATCAATAAATTCATCAGCCGCTACATAATATAACAGTAATAAATAGCAGTGACGCCAGTCGCAGCTGTTCCGCTAATATGCACGGGGCCTAACAAAGTAAGGTCTGTCGCGGTGCGTGTGTTTATGGCTTGTAATAAATAATACAGATCCGAGATTCGGCTGTGAAAGGTGTTATTTATTTGCACGAATGCCACACCTTTGTATTTTATACTAGCTGGTGCAGGATAAGTGAGTATGGGGGCTTTTAAAAACAACATTTTGAGTAATTTTGATTAGAGTGATACATCTTATTTTGGGATAAAAATAATAAAGAGTTTTTTTTAAGTCAGTGTTCACCAGAAACTTTGCATCTTTTCGGCATTAAAAAAATATAGAGTCTTTTAAAGGCAATGTTCAAAAGTAACTGTTCATATATTTTTGGGATGAAAGAAGTAGGTAATATTTTTTTATTATTTTCTATTTATTTATATTTAAATACCATACACGACCATAGTAATTTCTTTTGATCAAAAATAACAATTTGGTTTGTTCGTACACCAATACTCTTCTGTGTGCGAATAAAACGTTTAAACGGAATTATAATGATGACTTCATTTTATATAGGTAGTATACATTATGAAAATAGGCCTGTGTTCAGTTGTGGATGGATAAAAGCTGATGATGATGATGATCAGACCAGACATCTTGGAGTTTATTAAAAGTAGCTTATATTATTGTCTACAATAGACGTCGCCAAAATTAAATAATTCACGCCAATAATTGGAGACAATTATTATTGTCTCCATTTTGTCTTATGAAGTCACAAATATTCCATATTCAAATTATATTATATTACAGATATTACCGTACAAAATGAGATATACTCTAATTTGACTACATCAGTAATGTGAGAGGGGTGTATATTTTTGCAGTATTATCACTCATTTGGTATGGAGACGCCTGTAGGACGCCAAGCTATTGTCATTGGGAATGCTGTTTGGCAGATCTGCGCTATTTAGATTAAAAACGTGACGAAGAGACGTGACTAAATCGTGAATGATATTATTTGTCACGTTAAATGAATGGTTGAACAATAAGAACGTTAAATTTTAAAATGAATAATAATGTATGCAATATTTATGTATACGTTAGATTTAAGAATTCGCGTTTAAAGATAATTCATCAGCCTCTATCCGTCCACTGCTGAACATAGGCCTCCCTCAAAGAACGCCAAGATGGCCGATCCCTTACCACTCGCATCCAACACGGACCGGCCACCGCACGATAATTAATTATTACTAATTAAAAAGAAGATAAGCAAAAGATTTTATTAATAAATATTATGCATGCTGATACGAGAAATTATTAGACGTTAGACAAGAACCTTTATAGCATGCTTGCGCTTTTGGGTTAACAAAAAGTTACAAGAAAGGAAAACCTGGCTCAGGAACCTATCTATCGAAATTAGGCCCTGTCATGTTAGATCCAGATCACATATCCACTATTTGCCTAATGAAATGAAATAATTCACCTGACATAGTGCGCGAACATGTGTGCTAGAATGAAATGCACAATAATTCATTCCTAAAATGTCCTTTTAGCAAAACATTTGTTATAGAAAAACTATTAAGTTTATCTTTTTAAAATAAATTTATTTCAACTTTTGAATAACAAATCTATGTCTGTACGGGCTTGATTTTTGAGCTTTCGTACTCTATATACTATTTATTTTCGCCCAAAGCTGGGATAAAATCAGTGTTGAAATATGAAAGTTTAGAAGCTTGTATTTTTAAATGTATATATTTTTTTACGATTTTGGGTTCATACAGACATAGATAATGACGAGATCAATTTATATTATCCTTTGTTTTTGATGGTCAACGTCAAACATTGCAGTAATTACTGTTCTGCGTTTGTATGGTCACATGAGCGACTTGTGTAACCTTATTGCAGAAAATATTATGGTAATACAATAATATTTATATCTGAAAACATTTCCCCTATTTACAGGCGCCACGTCTTGTAATGCCGCTTATGCAAGAATATGGTACTCACATACACCTCTGTTAATTAAAATAGAACAGCATTAACGGATTCTGCTGCACTTTTAACTTTATTAAGTTTATTACAATTCCGTAGTTTAGTTTATTTTAATTTGGGCCAGTTAGCCATTTTGTGACCATGATTGCTGTATAGTACCCGAAACGTCGGTAAAGTCACAATAAACCGCGATAAAATCCAAATAATAAGTTGTGTCGTCATAATCCGATAAATTGTATTCCATACGTACTTCTACTATATTCAATTTCATATAAGATTTTGTACGACTCGTGTAAATTATATTTTAAAGATATAAAACTTTAAAAACGAAAAGCGAACTCAGCTGGTTTCAAGCGTCAAAGACAGGCGTGTCACAGTATCTGCGGGATAGTGTTTCTTAAATCACTGCGAAAATATCAAAAGAATATGGTTCTTACGTTTGAAACAGAGTCCGCTTATTTTATTTACACTTAATACCTGGAAAAGGCGAAATCTTATGTCGCTTTATGCTTTTATTTTGCGGATAATACTACGTTCAGATGAAAGCCACCATTCTGATTACCTAAGATAAATCCGAAAAGTATCCGAAAAGTATCCGAAGTGTAATGAGTTTAACGACGAGATTTCATTTCTACTCCCCCCATTATGGTTCAAGCCTTGTCGTGGCAGTGCCTTGGTTGAGCGAAGCAAATTGAGCCGAGGGAGCTGCTCTTTGTACCCCTCTTATAAGAAGAGGAGACAAAAGATCAGGGGGACAAGGGGCGGGAATGGGAACCTCACCTAATTGTACAGTCCCGATGTTGGGAGGGGTTGTTCTGTGGTGCAGGACAACCCATCTAAGAAGTGGCGTCGGTCCCTTGAGGGACTAGCCGTTGAGGTGCCCGTTTGCTCATTAGAACCGGGACACCTCCGTGGCACTCGCCGGGTTTTAGTGGGTAGAGCTGCGTCTACCTTACCTTTCGGGCGTAGCAAGGCCCATATACCCGCATGGGGAGACCCACTCCCCCGCGGGATGCCTCAGAGCATTTCCCGGCGTTAAAGAAAAAAAAGAGGGTGACGTAGGTTTTTATGAAGTTTTACTTCTATAGCGCGTAAAGATTACATGCACACACTTTTTATATCTTATCCTATTTTAGCGTGTAATATATTCGACTCGATTTATTTGTCAATTTTCTAATTTGATTTTTCAAGTGCATCCAATTTTTCATTAAGCTTTTAATTAATAATAATTTTAAAAAATATCAGTTTTATATAACACTAGCAGCGCCCCGCGGTACCCGCGTACTTGCCATTCCCATTATTGTTGTAATCTATAAGCTATGTTATTGTAAAGTTTCATTAAAATCCATTCAGTGGTTTTTGCGTGACAAACATACATCCATACATTCTTACAAACTTTAGCATTTATAACATTAGTAGGATTTCAAAATGAAATTGAAATGATTATAAAATCTTCCATCCCTATAAGCCTAGCTGTAGTTCAGATATCACACATAGTTTTTCATTACTAACGCCTGTGACCTAGCCCACATTGCCTAGGATAGACGTTGGCATAAACAAAAGGTTGCCACAGGCGCGTCACAAAAATGGGTCGATCAAGAATACCCTTTCAGCTTAATACACACTCCTGTAATCATTTCTCGAAACTGTTTTTCGAAAATTAGGATTTAAACGCCATTTTAAAGTGTATATTCCTGGCTATTGTTTAAAAATAGGTTTATTGTTATTATTATATGCGAAATTTTCGCTCAGGTCAATAAGCTGACTTGCTAACGACCTGGCATACAAGTGGACCTGGCATAACTATAAAAATACCGTGCCTACTATTATGACATCATTAAGGACTAAAATGGCCAATTCGAAAAGACAAAATAATCTCTTATGACGCATTCAATAACTGCATCGTTAGAACGATACAACATGATATATGACGTATAAATGACTATCTATAGTACAATAGGGCTACTCCTTATATGTATATACCTCTATGTGACTTTCATTTTTTTAATTTATTCTTCGAATTTGAAAAAGCCTTATTTCATGCGTCAAATATTAAGGAAGGTTAGGCTTGTTTTAGAGGAATATTATATGTTTAAAGTTGGTGTGGGTAAAACAGAAAAATAAATAAGTTTTATTACTTACTTACCAGTGGGAGGGAAGCGCTGTGCCGCGCTCCCGGCTGCATGGGTACCACCATATTGCTTGTTTCTCCCGTGAAACAGCTTTGCTGTGTTTCGGAGAGAAGGGCAAGACAGGCAGTGTAATTACTGGCACCGAGACTTAACCTCTTATGTCTCAGGATAGGCAACACATAAATGAGTTGCCTCTGGTCGTTCCAGGTAAACTGGTTTATGTTCATGGGCGACGTTGACCACTTACCATCGGTGCCACGTTTGCCAGTTTGCCTATCCAACTACTACTAAGATAAAAAAAAAACCAATCCCACCTAGTCACGTAGTAAGGTCATAAGTTATCGTCACGCAAGCTCTTACGAACTTGACGTAGTAAAACCGAATAAATATAGACATTAGCCTCTACTACTACACACGGCTTCGCTAGCTTTACACGTAATTATGATTTGTAGCCGCACTAATATAATTTTGAAAGCATACGTAGTTTATGAAATAACCTTTACCGGTGCCGCGCTCCCGTCTGCTTGATCACCATCCTGCTTGTCTCTCCCGTGAAACAGCTTCGCTGTGTATCGGAGAGAAGGCCGGGACAGGTAGTGTATCAACGGGCCCCCACCATGGTTCAAGCCTTGTTGCGGTGGGGCTCAGTAGCCTAAGGTGAACCCAGCACCTTGGGTTTGTTCTGTGGTGCGGAACAACCCCTCTGCGGAGGTGGTGTCAGTCCCTTGATGGACTGACTATCCTTCGAGGTGCCCTGTTTACTCAACAGTTACGGGGCACCTCATCAAAGGGGGCATTGGTGGCACTCGCCGGGTTTTAGTGAATAGAGCTGCGTCCACTTTACCACCTTTCGGGCGTAGCGTTCCCACATACCCACTCCCCCGCGGCATGCTTCAGAGCATTTCCCGGCGTAAAAGAAAAAAAATGATAATGGTTAACTACCCACTACTTAATTTCTGTCTCTACCAACATACACTTTTATTTCTGTGAAAACGTATTTTAAAATAATAAATAAGGTGACCCATTTATATGTATGTAATTAATTTCTTTAACGACGACATTCATAACGCTAGCATAAGTACTTAATCATTCACTTTTCAGCTTATAATATACAGATATTAAAAAAATAAAATAATTATCAAACGTAAGAAAAATTATTTGACATTTTACGTCTAACTGACTTGGTCATTTTAATCACAATAGGCATATGTGGTGGTCATTAAATGCGACCGGTAACCATATAATTACCAGATTTCATTAGGGGCTTGCACAGTATAGTTCATACTGTGCCAGCTCCTAATGTATCAACCTTTCGTTGCCAACCCAACCTTAGAATCTTAGCCCCAAAGTAGTTAGAAGTGATTTAGTCAGGAGTTCATTAAAATCTGTTCGGCCACTCCATTGGCGGTTTTCAAACTTGCAACCTTTGAAAATATCTCTGGGCCATAATTGGCTAGATATCTATAAATAACTACCACAGGTATGGCAAGTTTTTGACAAATCAGATTTGTGGGCAATTTGGCAAACACATAAACGAGTTTATCTTTGTCTATCTTAGGTATCTTCTTGATACCCGGGCGGTCTCCCATTACGAGGAGTAGTCTGGCCTTTCGCCTGTCCAGCCGGTGTTGAGGTGCTCCTGTTGCCTACAGATCCAGGACCCTCGTGTTTAAAAAAAAATGTTTCACTACAAAGTGCCGAGTCTCACATAGGTAGCCTGCCCGGGAAACCTAGATAAATGCGTAAATGCTTTTCCTGCGTTATCAAATAAAAGCAAACTCCTTGATGCGTTGCCTATTCAAAGTGCATGCATATGCATTTTTAAGACCTAGACGCTTTCACAGTGCCAATTGGCATAATATATCAGTTCTTCTTAGATCGTTAATGTGTACATAATAAATTATAAGTGGGGTTAAACGGATAGTCAATTTATCCGATGATATATCTTCTTTAATATCCAATAGACACCTAGAAAAGGTTTGTAAGGTGCTGGTCTTTCTAAAAAGTACACATATCAGAAGTGAAACTTATTTAGCGATCTAATTTTTAAATCTCGCTTATATTTATACTAATCTAAATCTATGAATTTCCGAGACTTGCGATGCGACGTTCGCTCTATCTCTCTCTCTCTCTCGATCTCTTTCACTCGCTTGCTCCCTACTCTCACTCCATGGCTATGTGCTTCATGCTACGTTCACCCTTTCCCACTCTCTCTCTTAATCGGTCACAATCACTCGAGCTCCCTCTTCTTGGACATAAAAGTTGCACATTTTCGTGACGTTTCATTCGTAAAAAAATTACCCTCATGCTTGCAAAGAAGTTTGACTTCAATAAGTATACGTATATTCCAGAATTTAGAATGACTTTAGCACATATTATATTGTTCTGAATAAGATCGCATTCTAATATCATTCAAACCCCATGATTCTTTGTTAACTCCGACATGTTTGGCACAAAGCCACAAAAACTTTTCCTGGAAAAGACACTTCTCTTTTGGATTTAGGCTGACATACTTAAAGTCATTTAAGCGAATGTGAAATATTGTTTTATTCCATTTATTTGAATAGACAGAATGGCAAACTAAACCGAGGTCAACGTTTCCCATAGTTATGTCATGACACAATTCAAACCATAATTGTGTAATAATATAAATATAATCAACATATGAAATGGTATTATTTTAAGTACCCACTTTCACAAACAATTTCATGTTTAAGACCATACGAAATGTTAATACGCGGAATGATCACTTAAAAGTGAATAAAGAAAATCTTGACACAGGTTGGGATTTAGTAAAAATGCCTACGTTTTAATATGAAACGTAGTGGCCGTACAAAAAGCCGGCTTCAAAAGATAATCCCTTAATGCCCGTTAAGTAATATAAAAATATTACACTCGATGTAAACATACACTTTTCTATTATTTTATATTCTGTAACCATGAAAAAACTTACAATAAATTAAACTCGAGTACAGTCGTGTTGTAAAGGCACATATTTATATTATAATATTATGTTGCTTAGAATGTTTGTTCATGTTTTATTCTTTTTTTTTCGGATGGATCTATGATAACAGCCCGAAGGCCCTAATGCTACATTGGATTAGTGTGAACCCATTCGGCTCACTTTTAGTTTATAAAAGTGGGGGGTTGCCCCCCGCCAACCGTGCAGTCTGCGACCACACGGCCTCCTGGCGTCTGTTGTGTTGTTCATGTACTTTGTGTTAAAAACTATGAGGACAGAAGTTATTATCAATAAGAGGTAGTGCTTTGCTGCCGAATTAGGCCGGCACTACCAGGGTGGTACCTCTCGCTCACATAACACCGATGTCATGTGACAACTATTCTGTCACATTTCATGCGGTTTGTAAGTTTCCGGTGGCCCATTGAGGTCGGTGGGTGGGGGGAGGGGGTTGAGGGGGTTGGATAGGGGAAAGGAGGACTACGCATCTGCATAGCTTTTAGTTGTGTGGATGTCTATGGGTGTCGGTATTGTCACTATAAGGCTCCAACTGCTGGCTGCCTCCTTAAGACATAAATATATATATATATGTACAAACATTGAGCAAGAGTTAAAAATAGATGAAATAAGCATAACTTTTATTCTTATATCTGTTTCTTCAATTAGTGTAGCTGCCGTTTGATTTGAATAAAAAGTCAAGGCTTTTTCGAGATTTCAGTATTTCACCATAATACCTATATTTACTAAAATTTACTAGATATTCGGTATATACGCCTAGCGAGAATCTAAAATTATTTGTATTAATCGATTCACATCTTCAGCTTATTTACATTGAAATGCCAAGTATCGTTTCTTTTTAGTATTATTTAAACATTGCGCCATACGATGAACTCATATTTTTTCACCAAGTAGGTCATACAAACTACATACAAACATAATTATCACACAAGCACTTCTCCCGACCATTGTACCATAAGTAATAAAGATTATACGTGCAAATAAACTTTTCACCTCGAGTGTACATTTAAATGTGCTTCGTGATAATAGCATAATAAATATGAACGCTTACAGAAATGATGTTTTGTAAAGCGTCCGGCATGCAATGCAACGAATTTCCGCTGCCACGTGTATAAAGCTTTAAGCTATTTCCTATTATATGGAAAATAAGCTTAAAGCTATAAAAGTTATCTTTATACGCTTTAATGCTTTGACGGGTGCTTTTAGTCTTTTTATGCTTTTACTTTGATATCTGAAATTAGATTTGAAAGGTTTTGTCGAGGTAATTTTACCAAGTGTTTAAGGTTTCAAATCTAATTAATGCTATAGCTAAAAGCTGACTTAATCTTAGTGCCTCCTAGTATTTAGGAATTTGATCAAATTTCGATATTATGTCCTAGGTAACGTGCTCACCACATTGTACTGTCCCGACGTAGGGAGGGGTTGTTCTGTGGTGCGGAAAATCCCCTCTGTGGAGGTGGCGTCGGTCCCTTAAGGGAATGACTAGCCGTCGAGGTGCCCTGTTTGCTCATTAGATCCTGGGCACCTCACCAAAGGCGGCATTGGTGGCACTCGCCGGGCTTAAGTGTGTAGAGTTGCGTCCACTTACCAACTTTCGGGCGCAGTGAGTCCCACATACCCGCGGGATGCCTCAGAGCATTTCCCGGCGTTAAAGAAAAAAAAATCTAACCTATATAATATTAAAAGGGGAAATGGACCATGTTTTTCTCTTTATTTTGCGATCACAACATTTGGGAATTACCTACAAATGTCGACGAGATTCCGCTTTTAATCAAAATGCGATAGTGTGCAATAATCATTTTAGTTTTAAACTAACAACATATATAAAGCAAAACTCTGAGCCCGGCACACACGGCCGACTTTTAGTTTAAAATATATTCTGACATGGATTTAATAAATCATCTCAGCCATATTATCTCGTGACATTTTCCTCCACCAAGGAAGCAATATCGCAATATTTAAATCTAACATGATAATTTAAAATATTTTCTATGCTACGATATATTTTACTATTTCTCGTTGAAGTTTATTCGTATGGGTTTACTCTATATATATAATACTTTATTCGGGAGCTAGTACTTAAAGAATGAGGGGGTTTTTAGTAGATAGAAATCTCCATATACCTTTTTTTATAGCACAGGAGGGCAAACGAGCAGTCGTAGAATTTTGGCGACTATCGACGCCTATAGGTACACATCCGCACTACTAGAGATTATGCAGATGCGTTGCCCTCCTTTTCCCTATCCCCCCAATATGCCACCGAAAACTCGTAAACCGCACGAAACGCGACAGCACAGCTGTCACTGGATCCCGGTGTGAGCGAGAAGTACCACCCCGGTCGTGCCGGCCTAATTCGGCAACTAACTCTTAGCCTAGACTCTACAGGCTAAAATCAATACCTAACAAAATATCAATACAACTAAGATAGTACTTTTGTACTGTTAATACTACAATGACTAATAATAACCATTTACTCCGACAATATTTTATCAACTGGTTTACTTTCATGACATTTTTTTCATTTATTTTTTCTCCAACGTCGGGAAATGCTCTGAGGCATCCCGCGGAGGAGTGGGTCTCCCCACGCGGGTATGTGGGACTCTCTGCGCCCGACATCTGGTAAGTGGACGCAGCTCTACCCACTAAAACCCGGCGAGTGCCGCCTTTGGTGAGGTGCCCCGGATCTAATAAACAAACAGGGCACCTCGACGGCTAGTCAGTCCCCCAAGGGATCGACGCCACCTCTACAGAGGGGTTGTCCCGCACCACAGAACAACCCCTCCCAACGTCGGGACAGTACAATGGGGTGAGGTTCCCATCCTCACCCCTTGCCCCCTGCTCTTTTGTCCCCTCTTCTTATAAGAGGGGTACAAAGAGCCCCCTCGGCTCAATTAGCTTCGCCCAGGGTGTTGGGCTCACCCTGGGCTACTAAGCCCCACCGCCACGCCAAGGCCTGAACCATGATGGGGAACTTTCATGACTGAAGATTTCTGTATGATCCTTAAAAAATGTCTCGTGGAGCTATTACATTTTTGTCTTATCTTTAATTTATAGTTCTAACAATTTAAATAGACCAGGTGCTAAGTCTTTTATTGCTACTTATGGAATACTCTTTGTTTTTGCATAGTTATTCATAGAAATCCTACTTATTTCTGCCAAGAAATATATTTATAGGTACTAAATAAATGACACAGAAAATGTTCTGGCATATTTTTAGTATTGATACTGAGTATAATTATAATATACATCTATACTAATATTATAAAGCTAAAGAGTTTGTTTGTTTGAACGCGCTAATCTCAGGAACTACTGGTCCGATTTGAAAAATTCTTTCAGTGTTAGATAGCCCATTTATCGAGGAAGGCTATATGCTATATAACATCACGCTGTGACTAACACTAATTAAGTTGAGTAAGTTAACGCGGGCGAAGCTACGGGCAACAGTTAGTTACAGAATAAAACCAAACTAGCCAAAAGACAGGCTGTTAATTAATATAATCAAATGTCTGAATAAAAAAAATACTATGTGTACACTTGCAAGAAAAAAAAAATCGCTCGACTTTTTTATAAATCCCAACCCATTTAGCCAAAAATAAAATATAGCTACTTAAAATATTATAACAATAAACTAATGACTTCATTCCCTACACATACAAAGAAATAACATGCAAACACGTTTTCTTTCAGCCAAAATGAAACTAAATCCCAGCGCTGCAAAAGCAAACTGCGTAATAAACTATAACATTATCTTTTCTGGGCTCCCGCCAGATTCACCTAACTCTTACACCTTGTTGAATAATGAATGAACCTGATAAATATGCTCTCACAACTTCGGCGGTAACGTATTGAATTTTTTATTCCTCATTCCCCTGTTGTGTATATTAATCGGATGAAAGTCATTAGCTATTGTTTGTAGAGTTGGGTGGTCAAATGATTATGTTATTGAGTTTTTATGTTATCTACAAGGTATATTATAACAACGATAGAGATATTTTATGTAGACTTTTAATGGCGTGTTTTGGCAGTAAATGACGTGATGCAGTCATCGCGTTATGCTCCCACTACATTCCTTTGTGTGCGCTTTTACTTATTTTATTCGATCTTTCTTTATAGGTTTTAATTAACCGTAAGCCTCATAAGCGAAGAGTTGAGTGCTCTACTCTAGTTATGTCAAATAAGCAGTTTTCTGGAACTGAAATGGAATTTTTTTCAATGACTTCTGTTTGACTAATGCGCCGAGTTCCTAGATTGAATCATTCAATTCACTGTCGCTGAATTGTTATTTATAAAAAACTACGATAAGACAGTGTACATATTAAAAAAAAATCAAACTATTCGCAGCAACTGACAGATCAATAGCCTTTACGTGTATTTTATAATATTTTTTATCTAAAGTACATAACGCACTGCGGACTATCTATTAAAATGAGCATACAATTCACTGTCGTTTAAATATTATTGTTATTATTTATAAAAGCTAAGATAGTATGACTAACATATTATGTGCAATTTATCAGACTGTTTATTCGTTGCTAAGCAACTGAGAGGCTTTTACGAATAATCAATTTTACTGTTGATAATAAGATTATAAGGTGAGCACCTTGCATTTTCCATTTTTTTTATTTTTGGGCGTTTCTAAACTAAAGTCGATTGCCTCGCATCCAGATGGGAAGGCGATCTCCGTGCAATCCGATTCCTAGATGCGATGATGGATAAATATTAATGATGATGATGATAAACTAGGCAAGTAAGGCTATGCAATTGGATGCGGGGTAGTCAAATACAACAAAAAAAGAATATCACTCCTTTAAGGGCCATACAACATACTACTAATACAAAATAAAAAAATAGCATGCGCAAAAATACACAGAAAATTTTCACATGTATCTTGGCGTTTTATCTACACAAGAGTTATTCCAAATGCAGAGGGTAAGGTAAAAACAATTTTCCGTTTGTTTTCCGGGTTAAAAATGCGGGTGCAAATGATATTTTTTTAGGTATTTTTATTATGTAGGCCTAAAAGCATACATCGATGTTAAATTCCTGTGATAATGTAAAATAATGGCAAACTCAAAATTAATTTTCAAAAAAGAGTTGACTTAATACATAATAATAATATTAGTGTCAAATCATTGCGCCTGGAAATGCATCCCGCGATGGAGAGGGGATTCCCCAAGCGGGTATGTGGGACTCGCTGCGCCCGAAAGATGGCAAGGTGGACGCAGCTCTACCCACTAAAACCCGATGAGTGCTGCCTTTGGTGAGGTGTCCCGGATCTGTTGAGCAACAGGGCACCTTGACGGCTAGTCACTCCCCAAAGGGACCGACATCACGTCCACACAGGAATTGTCCCGCACCACAGAACAACCAACGTGGGGACAATGCAATGGGGTAAGGTTCCCATTCTCGACCCTTGACCTCCCCTGCTCTTTTGTCCGCTCTTCTTATAAGAGGGGCACAAAGAGCAGCTCCCTCGGTTCAATAAGCTTCGCCCAAGGAGCTGGGTTTACTTAAGGTTACTGAGCCCCACCGCCATGACAAAGCTTAAACCATGGTGGGGTTCCTATGAATATCCATACTAATATAATGAAGGGTTTATTTAAACGCGATAATCTTAAAACTACCAGTCGCATTTCACAGCCTTTCAATTTTAAGGCAAGTGAAACCACGAGGCACAGCTTGGTTTAATAAAATATTAAACGCTGTATAAATGCGGCAATGCCGGAAAATGCCGGGTGCAGATAACTAGTCATAGCTAGGGTACTGGAGTTTGCGGGAGCTAACGTTACGCTTACGTAAGGTCCGAGGTCATTACTGACCCAAGATAAACGCAGCTTGGTGTGTGGACCCTAAATTGTAATTGGTTTTTTTTTGGAGTTTATCATTGAGTGGAAAAGGTCTTAAAATACGCTATTTAGTTTTGTTACATTTATTCAAAGGATTTTGTGAATATAAACTATGCTTTTAAAATTTTAATATTAAATGAATTTAAAAAAAAAACTTCCATTCCTTTTTACCAAAGATTAACTTTTGCTTTTTTTTTTTCTTTAACGCCGGGAAATTTTCTAAGGCATCCCCATATGTGGGACTCGTTACGCCCGAAAGATGGTAAGTGGACGCAGCTCTACCCACTAAAACCCGGCGAGTGCCACCTGTGCCGGTTTTGGTGAGGTGCCCCGGATCTTTTAAGCTAACAGCCCACCTTCACAGAGGGGACCCATTTAAATATGGGTGTTATTAAGGGGTATGAAACCCTGAAAAAGCGGGAAAGATAACACGAGGGTTTAATGACGTCCGAACGGGCACATCCGGAGTGCCCCACTGCCTAACGCCCCACTGCTTTATTCCCCACTACGCCCCCCTGTTAAATGCCCCACTGCCCAGTGCGTCCAGTTTCGATTTTTTTGGTCAACAGTGTCCAGCTGCACTTAGTATGCTCTGATGCACGTTTGAATAAAATTGGATTTTTATTCACGTTAAATTCTTGGGTTGTGATATAAGACACATTAACGTTACTTATTTACATACTATTGTTAATATTAGTATGTTTAATATTTTTATTAGCACGGACTTAAAATTTTGGCGCAATGTAAAATTTGACCGCGATAGGTAAGTGCAAGGTAAGTGAGTGAGAGCTGAGAGGTCCGGGTTCGATCCTGACCCCCTGTGATGCTTAGAAATGGGTTTTTCTAAATTTCTACGAGCACCTAAACATGTGACCACCGCTGGCTCACCGGTGAAGGAAACATCGTGAGGAAACCTGCATGCCCGATAAGATTAAAAGTCCTTGAAGGTGTGTGAAGTTCATCACCCGCATTGGGACAGCGAATCGGTGAACTATGGCCCAAAACCTTCCTCGCGTGGTTTCGAGGAGGAGACCCGTGCCCAGCAGTGGCGATAAGGGTTGATATTATTATATATTATTTATTATTGTAGGCAAATGAAAAACCAAATTTTCATTTACATGTACACGTAAAGCATACGTGTACTACGTGTATCATACACGTAGTTTTGAAAATGGATTTTTTGTATTTGTCTGGGTGAAATTTCGTAATGGATTTTAAACTAACCTATCAATGAGCTAGATACTCAAAAAAATTACCATAGCCCAGGAGTGGATGACAATACACAAAAATGCAAAAAAAAGAATAGAAAAACTGAATTTTTTTTTTTTGCAATTTCATTAAAACAAGTTACATTTTTTTTCTATTTTATTACATTTTAAACAGTGCATAGTATCACATGAATTTATTATGATAATATTTCGATTGCAAAGAACTATAGGCCAAGTAAGATTTTATGCTGGCCAAGCGAGTAACAGCAGAACGAAAATATTTGTTTTTTTTTGGATTACATATGTACGTACAAACTTCCCAAAACGCAACAAAAATAGTGAAACGTTAAATCTGCGATTCCCCTCAAGATTTAACTTCCTAAATAAGTTGACATAATACTAGCTTTTCGATAAATTATTTACGATTCTGTCCTATCACATCAAAGTTGAAAATTTGTATATTCGATGGCTCTGATCTCAGAAACTTCCAGTTTAATAAATTTGCACTTCATGAGAGAGTCAATGTGAAAATTCTCTTTTGTGAAAATTTTTAATGTGAAATATCTATTGGAAAGCATTAAATGTCGCGACGGAAAATTGCATTACGTCGTCATGTCATTTTCCCACTATGCCACCGTTCCGTTTTAGAATATTTATGTGTGCGCACGCTTCTTTACATATCTACATATATTTCGATTTCTTTTAAAATTTTGCGGGGATCTCGGAATAAGGCTAGTTCAGTAATAAAAGGTATTAAATGTGTAAAAAAACCGTCTGAGTCGTCTCGTGCTTGGCCGTACATAAAATTATGCTGAACGTGTTCTATTGTGAAATATTTGCGCATCTTACGAGACCTAAACGTATCCGCGCTTTTGAATATTCAATATGATCGGGAAGGCTTTAATAAATTGCTCTTACACAATTTCCTTTATACTAGCATTAAGGCAAAGTTTACAGAAATAATAAATACAAGACTGTTGTTATACATAACATTTTTTCTTTTTTTTTATATTATCTTCGTTTTTTGATTAAAAATTCGATTTATCTTTATTTTGATTTATTTACTTAGCAATACGCCAAGTCAACTTAGCCCCATGACAAGGTAGTAAACGTAACTTTCCTTATTGATCCAATCAGAAAACGGGTGGGAGGGAAGCGCTGTGCCGCGCTCCCGGCTGCATGGGTACCACCATCTTGTTTATTTCTCCCGTGAAACAGCTTTGCTGTGTTTCGGAGAGAAGGGCAAGACAGGCAGTGTAATTACTGGCACCGAGACTTAACTTCTTATGTCTCAGGATAGGCAGCACATAAATGAGTTGCCTGGGCTCATTCCAGGTATACTAGTTTATGTTCATGGGCGACGTCGACCACTTAACATCAGGTGGTACGTTTGCCAGTTCGCCTATCCAACTAACATAAAAAAAAAACGTATAATGGCGATGGGCTGGCCATATAGCACGTAGCACCACGTAGCACGTATATAGCGATAATCGATGGATATAAGAAGCGACATGTTGAAAAGGACCTAATGAGGAAAGACTAAAAGGACGACCTATGAAAGTATAGAGCGACGACATCATAGCCACAGCGAGAAAGGAGTAAATGAAGCGAGCCAAGGAAACAAATAACTCCTCACCATGGTTCAGGCCTTGGCGTGGCGGCTTAGTTGCCTAGGGTGAGCAGAGCACCTTGGACGAAGCTAATTGAGCCGAGGGGACTCTTTGTACCCCTCTTATAAGAAGAGGGGACAAAAGAACAGGAGGTGAGGATGGGAACCTCACCTCATTGTACTGTCCCAACTTTGAGAGGGGTTGTTCTGTGGTGTGGGACAACCCCTCTGTGGTGCAGGCGTCGGTCCCTTGGGGGACTGATAAGCCGTCGAGGTGCCCTGTTTGTTTATTATATCCGGGGCACCTCACCAAAGGCGGCATTGGTAGCACTCGCCGGGTTTTAGTGGGTAGAACTGGGTCCACTTACCAGCTTTCGGGCGCAGCGAGTCCCACATACCCGCGTGGGGAGACCCACTCCCCCGCGGGATGCCTCAGAACATTTCCCGGCGTTAAAGAAAAAACAAGGATAGAAATAACTGATTCAGACTGGATCTATACCCAAATTAAATTTTACTAAAAAAGTAGTATAAATATTGAAAACTTGTAAATAATATAAAACATAAGTGTAATGGGAAATATGATGATATGATAATATGATGATATATGATGATGGGATGGGAAATAAAAGGCATTATTATTATTATTTGGTTTATTGGAAGGGTTAGGGCGGGTGTCACTCATCACGAACATGACGCCCAGCTGTCATCTGATGATGAATTACCGCGCATCGATTGTCGATTACACCGACGGTTTTGTATGAATTTTGTTTTCGCTTAATGATTTCACTGCGCCAGATGGTCGGATTTCTAGGGTTCTGTGGACGATTATTTTACGTGAAACTTTGTTGGCATTTTTAAGTTTGTTGTGTGTGATATTTAGCTATATAAAATACTAGCTGTTGCCCGCTACTTCGCCCGCGTTATCTTAGATTTACAGCCGTAAGCGGATTGATGATGATTATTATTATAGCCTAAGTTACTCCTTATAATATCAGCTATATGCCAGTGAAAGTCCCATCAAAATCGGCCCAGCCGTTTCAGAGATTAGCCGGAACAAACAGACAGAGAGACAGACAGACGGACAGACAGACAAAAATTGTAAAAAAGGCTATTTTTGTCTATGTAACGTGTATACATCATATTATTATGCATTCAAATCAAAACTGGATATTTTAATATTACAAACAGACACTCCAATTTTATTTATCTGTATAGATCACGGTATGGAAACTAGGAACAAAATTTATTTTGTAATAAAAAGCGACATCTAGCCGTCGGATATTTTACTAAATTCAGAGTGTGGCTGTGTTAAAAATATTAGAAAGGAATATTTGATAATTTGGTAAAATTATTTATTCAAATAATTAAATATACGTTAATTTTCATAATTAATAAATAATCCAACATAATTTTATTTATATTGTAACGTATTTTAAGTGCCGTTAATACCTTTAATCTTATTAATCATAATTAGTTTTATTTGTAATATGGTAGGATTTAGAATTTCGGATATAGTAACACTGTGGTAATACTTATTAGTGCAAAAATGCAAATGGCCGCTGTTGTTGCAATAATTTGAAGTTCTGGAATAAGTTTTGGAAAGAATAAGTTTTGAAAGTTCGAACTCATGCGCATTTTGTTCTTGCAATTTTAAGGTTCTGCTGATAGTTATGCACGAGATGCACGCGCACAAGATGAATGCAGATGCGGCCTGTGATATATTTGTGTAAAAAATTATCTCATAGGTCTATCGAATTAATTAGTTAACATCATACGAAATAAAACACGGTAGGTAATGAGACAATTCTTTAAACAAAAAATATCACAGGTAACTGCATAAAATAACGTAATAATGAATAGAAATAATAAACCTTAGAATAATAATAAACGTATATATATAAGGCTATAGCTAGGTATAGGTTTTTAGTTCCATATCCAACAACTAGATGGCACCACGTACGGCTTACTTATATTTGATTCGAGTTTCCAGTCTATCTCTAGTTAAACAATAGTAGTCTTTGGTATAGATATGTAAGTTATGACTGAGTATCTTCGTTGGTTCTTGTCTGTAATTTCTTCGGAATCGCTGGCAGATTTTTTTTTTAACATTAGCATCGTATTACTAGATCTCTTGAAGATAACCCAACGTCTATCTTCCAAAACACAGTCACATGCTTTACCGGTGGGAGGGAAGCGCTGTGCCGCGCTCCCGGCTGCATGGGTACCACCATCTTGCTTGTTTACCGGTGGGAGGGAAGCGCTGTGCCGCGCTGCCGGCTGCATGGGTACCACCATCTTGCTTGTTTACCAGTGGGAGGGAAGCGCTGTGCCGCGCTGCCGGCTGCATGGGTACCACCTTCTTGCTTGTTTACCGGTGGGAGGGAAGCGCTGTGCCGCGCTACCGGCTGCATGGGTACCACCATCTTGCTTGTTTACCAGTAGGAGGGAAGCGCTGTGCCGCGCTGCCGGCTGCATGGGTACCACCGTCTTGCTTGTTTACCGGTGGGAGGGAAGCGCTGTGCCGCGCTACTGGCTGCATGGGTACCACCATCTTGCTTGTTTACCAGTGGGAGGGAAGCGCTATGCCGCGCTCCCGGCTGCATGGGTACCACCATCTTGCTTGTTTACCGGTGGGAGGGAAGCGCTGTGCCGCGCTCCCGGCTGCATAGGTACCACCATCTTGCTTGTTTACCGGTGGGAGATAAGCTTTGTTGTGTTTCGGAGAGAAGGGCAAGACAGGCAGTGTAATTACTGGCACCGAGACTTAACATCTTACGTCTCAGGATAGGCAACACATAAATGAGTTGCCTGGGCTCGTTCCAGGTATACTAGTTTATGTTCATGGGCGACGTCGACCACATACCATCAAGTGGTATGTTTGCCAGTTTGCCTATCCAACTATCATTAAAAAAATGCTTGTGTATATTTTTTTATGGTAATGGTGGCTATGAATCTTTATGGTATTAAGGTATAGCTGATATTATAAGGAGTAACTTAGGCTATAATAATAATCATCATCAATCCGCTTACGGCTGTAAATCTAAGATAACGCGGGCGAAGTTGCGGGCAACAGATAGTATTTTATATAGGTGCGGCTACACCGTGGCGCACGGAGAGGCTACGCACGTCTTGAAATGTGAATTGCAAGAAAATGTCAATTAATGCGTATAGTGTCAGTGGGTCGCTATGGAAACAATCATATATATTTTCTTGAAAACGAAACTTGACAAACGTGCGTAGCCTCTTCGTGCGCCGTGGTGGAGCCGCGCCCTTATGGTAAGACCTTAATACCCCCACTATTGCCATTATTTCGAAGTTGTTTCTATCGTATATAGTGAAAACCCATGTTTTTTCTCTTCCACGATACGGAACCATGCATAGCCCAGCTCGCACTTAAAGCGTTTATAGCTTTTGTTCGTGACTGTACATCATCGTCGTTTTTATTTTTTTGACTGTTTGTTACTGTATGTTGTACTGATAATAGATACATAATTAAAATAAGTGTTTTTTTTTTCTAAAGTTTAGCGTTAAAGGTTAACCTGGTAACAAAAATAGTCATGATCAGTCCGGTAACCACTGTAAAATATGTAAGTAAGGCGTGGCTATTAGTTAAGAGTAAGATTTTATATTCTTCTTGATTGTACTGGGGACCAATATAGCACTATGTTATTAGTAATAGCTGGTACATACTATCTATAAAAATAAATAAAATTGAAGTGTCTGTTCGTAATTTTAAATTAACAGCTTTTTACTATATGAATATGAACGTATAAGCGGCACTTACATGAAAAATCCATTTTTGTATGTCTGTCTCTCTGTCCGTTTTTGACGGGACTTTTATTAACAAATAGCTTATGGTATAAGGAGTAACTTGGGCTATAAAAATAATCATCATTGATCCGGACGCTCTAAATCTAAGCTAACGCAAGTGAAGCTGCGGGCAACAGCTAGTACTAACAAAACCCACACAATAACAAAAGAGCTGATGACCTTGAAACGGCTGAAATTTACAAAAACACGTCTGAGAACCACCATAGAACCTTCTTTATAAATAACGGCATCCAAGTCTGGTCACCTCTTCAGACACATAGCGGTCAAACTAACATCCCTTTTGCGTTGAGAGCTTAAAAAGGTCTTGCCTCCTTCGTATTAGACTTTTTTTTTTCTTTAACGCCGGGAAATGCTCTGAGCATCTCGCGGGACAGTGGGGTCTCCCCAAGCGGGTATGTGGGACTCGCTGCGCCCGAAAGCTGGTAAGTGGGTAGTAACGCTCTACCCACTATAACCCGGCGATGCCACCAATGACGCCTTTGGTGAGAGGTGCCCCGGATCTAATGAGCAAACAGGGCATCTCGACGGCTAGTCAGTCCCCTAAGGGACCTACGCCACATCCACAGAGGGGTTGACCCGCACCACAGAACAACCTCTCCCAACGCCGGGACAGTACAGTGTGTGGCGTGGTGAGGTTCCCGTCCTCGCCCCTTGCCCCCTGCTCTTTTCTCCCCTCTTCTTATAAGAGGGGTTCAAAGCTAATTAGCTTCGACCAAGATGCTGGGCTCACCCTTGGCTACTGAGCCCCACCGCCACGACAAGGCTTGAACCGTGGTGGGGTCCTTTGTATTAGACTGTGCCAGGTATTATAGCATATAATTCATACTTTAGAATTCCCGCAATGGCGCTATTCATTACATTACTTTATTTACAAGTCAGCTTCTTGCTTTCAAGCCTTGAATGGCGTGTGAAATATTACAGGGTGGCGTTGCTGTTAAAATACACAGGATAAATTACTTTTACGTTTGGTCGTTTTGTGACGAGAAGAATAATTATTTATGTATTATTTTATTTTAAATTAAATTTTAAATGAACATGGTTAGATACGTTAGATATTATGTTTTAAATAAATAACTTTAAATATGAATTTAAAACTAGATATTTAAATTGTTAATAGAATCAGGCGTTACTTTGCGGAAATCCATTATATAAGATATTAAATTATATTATATTAATTAGCAATTATCCCACGAAACACGCAGTCTTTACAGCAAATGTGTGAGTGCACGCATACGCATGCATATAGAACCGCCCTCCTTTCCCACACTGCATATGCGCACACTATATATATAAATTAATTAAATATTAATTATAATTATATTATAAATTAATAATTATATTATAATTTAATATATAATAAATTAAATAAATTCTATTCTATTCTATTCTATTCACCATCATGCACGCCCACTGCGCTATAACACCATAACGACCGATCCCTCGTCACTGGCATAGACTAGATCATCATCATCATCATCATCATCATCATCATCATTATCATCATCGTCATCATCATCAGCCTTTATCCGTCCACTGCTGAACATAGGCCTCCTTCAATTAATGCCATGACGACCGATCCCTTGTCAGAAAAAATATTCATCCCATATTTGAAGTCGTTGATGATAGTCTTTCCGAATATCTACTTATGTACTACATATAAGAATAATATGTTCACACTTCCTATTAAGCACGGATTTCAACACGAAATGCATGAAAGAGCAAAATTTGAATCGATCTGCTGAAAGCTTGTTTTAAGAGGCTAACTTTTCTATTGAAAGTGCTCAAAACTGGTATTAATGTCACGTCAATAAGGCGTTTGGAGAGAAAGGAATAATATCTCTGCAAAATTTAGAGAGATTTCGAGAGAGAAACTTGGTAAATATTCTATTTTAATCAGTTTTATAGCGAAAATAACCATCTTTAAATAACCTGACCACTTGAGTACTTTTTCTTTTCCTAAATTTTTGGCAATTTTACTCATTATAATGGAATTGCATTTTATGGATTTTATCTCGGTTTAAGAACTAGCAGCGCCCTGCGGTTTCACTCGTATACTTTCCATTCCTATTAACGAGGATAAATTATAGTATATGTGCTATTCTGATGTATAAGCTATGTTATTGTAAAGTTTCATTAAATTCCATTCAGTAATTTTTTCGTGAATGTAAAAAACATTTTTCAAACTTTCATCTTTATAATATTAGTAGGATTTTACATTCCCGTCGTTTCGGATACTATGCACAAAATAAATTCACAGGAGGACACGACAGTGTAGTCTTTATAGACTTAGCTCTGTAAAAAAGAAAGAAAGAAAGAAAAAGAACTTTATTGACACACATACGAGACAACAACAAATAGTTTAAATCTATAGAAAATAATATACATTAATATGCTCTTACTATTTTAAATTAAACTATCGTGTGCCTCAGGAATGTGCCAAAATGATTCAAAATACACAAATCACCAATTTTTTTAATAAAATTTAACTTAATTTCAAACAAAATTCATTAAAACTATCCCCAAACATCAGATTCATATTCACCGTCAACATGAAGTGTTCGTATGACGTCAATGTAATTACTTAGCAAGGTATCGCACAGTCATGCCCTGTCATTCTCGCTAACTGCGGCCGAGTTGGTTAAGGGTAGCGACAGATCATTTGAAACTCCTGAATTGCTGCTTTGTTGTACTTGAATTCTGATCCTAAATTAATAAAGGAACTGTTTTGTTTACGCAAATTTCAATATTTATAATGAAACAAATTTTAACACATCTTTTTACGTTATCACGGTTGCTGTAAAGTATCCGAAACGTTTCGCATGTAAAAATCTTATTAACCGCGATAAAATTCGTTTCATTAAACAGCTGTGTTTTGGTAATGCAATTATTGATACTGAGGCTTACCATCTCACGTTTCAAGATAGGCAACGCAATGCATTTACTCATACCGCCGACATAGGGCAACATCTGTCAGCCACAGGACATCTCGGCGACTGGCCGATACCTAGACAAAGAAAAGACTCCCTCACTCATGGGAATGAACGAATTGCCTTTTTTTTCTTTAACGCCGGGAAATGCTCTGAGGCATCCCGCCTGAGGAGTGGGTCTCCCCAGGCGGTTATGTGGGACTCGCTGCGCCCGAAAGACGGTAAGTGGACGCAGCTCTACCCACTAATACCCGGTGAGTTCCACCAGTGCCACCTTTGTTGAGGTGCCCCGGATCTCTTAAGCAAACAGGGCACCTCAACGGCTAGTCAGTCTCGCAAGAGACTGACGCCACCTCCACAGAGGGGTTGTTCCGCACCATAGAACAACCCCTCCCTACGCGGGACAGTACAATGGGGTGTTCCCATCCTCGCCCCTTGCCCCCTGCTCTTTTGTCCCCTGTTCTTATAAGAGGGGTACAAAGAGCCCCCTTGGCTCAATTAGCTTCGCCCAAGGTGCTGGGCTCACCCTAGGCTACTGAGTCCCACCGCCACGTCAAGGCCTGAGCCATGGTGGGGATGAACGAATCGACTGGGCTAGTCTCAACCAAAGTAGTTTATTTTCATAGGCTACGCACAACACTGTTTTTAAATTATCTGAGCTATTAGACCGAGGTCTTTTTTTTTTTTTTTTCGCAGGGAAATCCTTATGGATGCAGCCAGGATCTTTGGGTAGATCCTGACCCAATGTGGGACTCGCACCTGAGAGTGCCCACCCTAACTAAAACCACTGCGATCGCCTTCAGCCGCTTCATGAGGGTCCCGGATATGTAGGCAACAAACAGGATCACCTCAGCGACAGGCTGGCCCCGGCGAAGACCAGACTACTTCTCATAATGGGGGACTGCCCGGCCGCTACTAGGCAGTCCCGACGACGTCGTGCCATACAGACCCAGGTTCCCATCCTGAGCCCGACACGAACACAGGGGCGTTACTGGAGGCGCATTAAATAACGCCTCCTACGCACCCCCGTTCGTCGCCCGCGGGAGGAGGCCTCGTCGGCGGCCTCCTCTCTCACCCGCTCGTCGGCCTCCTTCTGGGACATTACTGTCTCGCAGAAGGAGACCATCGCCGTCCAGGACTCATCGTCACCGAGCATCGCGGTGATGACGCTCGGCAGAGACAAGTCCCCTCCGATGACTGATGTCAGACTGTGACGCAGCGCCGCCCATCTCGGGCACACCTCAAGAGTGTGCTGGGCAGAGTCCATCGCCGCGCCACAATCGTGACACACTGTCAACGGCTCCCTGCGGGCCGTCCGGCACAGGTACTCACCAAAGCAACCATGCCCGGTGAGCACCTGTGTCAGACGGAAGGTGAGGGGTTTGCGCTTACGGCGCATCCACCGCTCAAGGACCGGACGCAGAGCAACCGTCAGGTTTTTGCCATACGGCTGCTGCGCCAGGTCCTCCCCCCACCTCCGCATTAACGCCTCGTGCCCTAGTCGGCGAAACCGCAGGATCCCGTCTAGCGTAAGGCTCTCCGAGACACCTCCTATCCGAGACATAGGAGTGCATCTCGGCAAGAACCTCTGCCACGAGCTCCCACGGGGGATTAGACCGAGGTCTGCTCTATCTAATCTATATTTGACTTCATCTGTAAGTGAGGCCACGAGGCTCAAACCTTTAGTTTTAGTGTGTTTGAAGGGCCTTATGGGGCCCCCGTTATCAAAGAGATGGGGCATCGGTGTGAGCGCGGGGCTTCTAATTTCGTCCCTGTCACAAGATGCCCATGCCAGTATTTGATATATATAAAAAAAAAAAAACATGAATCAACGATCTTTACATAATCAATAAGGATTCGATTGATTGATTACTAAGATAATTGAGAAACAATTTTTAATGATCTGTGTAATATTTTATTTTACATTAAAACCTTTCCTGAACATTACAATGCATTCATTAAATAGCAATAATCATAATATATAGATTATAGATAATCTACTACAAAATATAAGGAAGAAAGAAAGAAAGAAAAATTTATTTGTGAAACTACATACTTATAAGACACACAATTAATATTTCATTTTTAATTAATAACAAAGCTTGTAGTAACACAAAACGGCCTCAACTCAGTGTTTGCTGGAATTACCATTCCAGCACTGGTCTTCCGTTGAGGCCATTCAGTGAAGCCACGAAACGATTACACAGCACAAAAAAAAATTAGAAAGGAGAAAGAAAAGAAAAAAAAAAGAAAAAAATTATATCTCTAATATATAAAATTTCCATGTCACAATGTTAGTTACCGTACTCCTCCGAAACGGCTTTACCGATTTTTTCCAAATTTTATATGCGTATTCAGTAGGTCTGAGAATCGGCTACTATCTATTTGTCATACCCCTAAGTGATAAGGGTGGTCAACCCTTCAAATTTTAAAAGTTAACGCGGGCGAAGCTGCGGACAACAGCTAGTATATATATAAAAAATACATAATTAATCGCATAATATATCTATGACAACATATTATAAAGAAATATAAAGAAAAATGTAAGTCATAATACATTTTAATGGCATTTAAAATGTTATCTTACATTCACCGAATATATTTTGAGGCAAGACGTCTTCCGATTCGGAAGCGCACGCCACTTGGGCATCATGCTCTGTTTCTTTCGCAAATAAACTCCAGCCAATTTAATGCCAGTATCTTGTATGACTCGAGCCATTTTATTAGGGCGTATTATATTTCACAAGCTACTGCTTCGGCATCGCTCACTCTTAGATTTAAAGTAATGTTTGTTTTTATTCCTCATTCCCTGGTCAAATTTTCTTTTGCTCAGGCTCAAAGTAACTTTTGAATGCAATTAAATCTACCACCGTCAGAGAGCCCATCGAAAAGAAACGAAAAGAAGATAGTTAAATTCGTTTAAATTCTTAGCTTGTATGTATTTGTAGGCCTATATTCAGTTGTGGACGGATAGATGTAGATGATGTTGATGTACGGGCTAGGCCCACCACTCGTTCCCACCGCTGCACCTGTATAGCCAGGATAGACAGCGGTAACCACTAAATGACCCTTTGATACGATCTCAGGGAGCCCGAGGGATACGTTAAAACTGCCTTGGGACCCGCAACGAATTTAATCAGAAGTATTCAGGAGGAGTAGGAAAAATTTCCAGTTTCCCTCCCCGGTTAAAGCGGGAGACAGTACAAGAATGCAATGACTAACAAAAGTCAAGAAAAGACAGCAGCCGGAAGCCCAGCTGCAATGCACCACAGAGAATTTTTTTATGTCTACAAATATCTGCATAGTATGATTAATATACATGTATATCAACTATGAGTTATTATGTATAACTTAGTGATTATCATGGTTGAAATAATAATTGTTCTTTGAAAGTTGGTTTGTATTTTTTAAGTCAACTAATATCTACATAGTGAAGTAATATACTAGTGTATATTAACTATGAGCTATTTATGTATGACTTGGGGATATGTTATGTTTCCAGTAATAGTTGTGGCAAAATAGCTTGAATGCACGGAAGTTTCTCACATCGTCCA
Source organism: Helleia helle (assembly GCA_963853865.1). NCBI lineage: Eukaryota > Metazoa > Arthropoda > Insecta > Lepidoptera > Lycaenidae > Helleia > Helleia helle. The sequence continues at coordinate 20,774,414 of OY971423.1, read as the reverse complement.
CGAGATCGCTGTAATAAGTTACTCCCGATTTGCTACGGATGTTGTCGAGCATTAATATTCGTTCATTTTGCCAAAGACTGCACTCCCAAAGAATGTGATGTGCGGTATGTTCCTGTTCACTGCCTTCCGTCGAACAGCCGCATAAGGGAGACGGTACGAGATTAAAGCCAAATAGTTTACTTCTAAAGTTTCCGTGACCGGTAAGGAACTGAGCGACACAGTGGTCAACCTCTAACCAATCCTTTGATAAACGATCGAATACAGATGGAAAGAAGTTATAAAGGTGACGTCCTTTAGTTGTATTATCCCATCGAGATTGCCATTCTTTAATTAAATTTTGAGTGGTTATTTCTTTAGGGTCAAAAAGTTTGGTAATTTTTTGTCGGTCTTGTTGTCTTAAGAAGTCAGCACTAGAAATATTTCGCGAATGATAATACAAGGCAGCGCGGCGCTGTATCTCTAAGTCAACTGGTAGTAAAGAACTCCGGCAAGAACTGGTAATGCCTCTGTACTAACTGTTCGATATGCTTTACATAAGAATATTAGTGACAGACGTTGGCTTTGTAATAATTTACGACGGGCTGCTCCAATGGTGGACCTATCAGCCCACACGGGTGCTCCGTAGCATATACTGCCTAAATATGTTGCGGAATAAATTAATTTTAATGTTTTAAAAGAAAGACCCCATGTTGAAAATGATATTTTAGTAAATGCATAAAAATTTCGATTTGCTCTTTCTCCTGTCTGAATTATATGTTCTAAAAAGGTGAATTTATTTTCAAGTATTAGTCCTAGGTAGCAAAGAGTTTCTTTCCGTTTAACTGATATATTGTTAAATTTGATACAAGGAGTTGATTGTAAAGAGCCCTTTAAGAGGATTTGATAAGTTTTGTGGGGGGCAAATTCTAGCCGATTTCGTTGTCCCCATTTATATATTAAACTTAGACATCTATTTGATTTAATCTCGATTTCAGATCGCGTGTTGGCTTGTATAATAAGTAGTGCATCATCCGCATAACCGATTAATTCACATGAAGCTGGTAGAGGTAAAGAAAACAGGTCATCGAAGCCTATATTCCACAAAAAGGGTGATAAAACCGAACCCTGAGGGCACCCGCGCGTTAGATTTTTAGATTGAGTGTGGTGGCCAAAACGGAGTTTCGTTGAGCCATTTGTGAAGTAGGAATGTGTCAAGGAGTAGATGTTGGAGTAACATCCTCTATTTTTCAGTTTTAAAAGCAACATCGGCCACCAAGCGTTGTCAAAGGCACCTGTAATATCGAGAGATATTCCTACTACATATTTAAATTCTGACAGGTCCAATGTTTTTCTAACTAACATGACCGCATCGATCGTTGAACGACCGGCTGTAAATCCAAATTGTTGATTATGAAATTTAGGGCCACCTGGAGTCAATCGCGGTACGATAAGTCGTTCAAGCAGTTTACCCAACGATGGTAGCAGCGTTATGGGACGGTAAGGTTTTGGGTCGTCTGGTGGTTTATTACCTGGTTTAGAAATTAATTTGATTGTGCCGTTTCGCCAGATTCTAGGGAAAATGCACTCGGAAATACACCGGTTCAGGACAGTCAAGACAGAGTGGCCCGCCGCTATGCATGCGTGTTTAATTATATTATTCGATATTTTGTCTTCGCCAGCTGATTTTTTAATTTGTAGTAAATTAACGATTGATAGTAATTCCTTTATGGTAGGTAAGTCTGATACAGGGGTGTTTATTGGATTTAAAGAATTGAATCTAATTTCGCGGTGGTAATCGCTATCGGAATCCGGCGTGTCGTCGGGGATCAGGGCATCAAGATAGGCCTTACTGGTATCTTCTAAATTCTGTGTGTAAGAGTTGTTAATTTTAATATTTGAGAGAAAGTGCGGGTTGGAATTCTTAGTAGGCTTCAGCTCATGATAAAGGGATGACCACGGGCCTTCCCTGTCTAGTCTATTGGCAGCGTTTTTTAACATATTACCTTTAGCTAATGAGTCAGCTGCGTGATAACGAGACCTGGCCGTCCGAAGTTCTGCAAGAGCCGTTAAATAGATGTTATCAGACTGATCCATGCCTGCTTTACGGACTCTCTTAAACTTGCGTCTAGCTCTTCGAAATTCCCTACGGATTGAATATAGTTTGTCATTCCACCACGTACAGTTAGGCGACTTAGGAAGCGGCTGTCAACCCAAGGCAACGTCGGCGCAATAAACGAAGGTGTTAGTCATTATTTCAGCGCTTTCATTAACATTTAAATCTAAGCGAGTAAAGTCTTTGGCGTGTGCGGAAAAGAGAGACCGAAACAAATTCCAGTTTCCGTTTTTGCTGTTATATCTATAATCTATGAGATTAGTCACACGTTCACTCGGGTACGTATTGTGTGTAAACTCGTACACAATCAAGCGATGATCACTACATGACGCGTCAGGCAAGACGCGCCAGTTACATATACGGATGGACGCGCTAGAAAGCGTGACGTCAATAGAGGACTCGCCCAAAGGGCAACTATAAGTAGGTGGTGCATTTGGCAAATTATGAATAGATAAGTTTAACTCGGCTATAAAATCCTCTACAGCGCATCTACGTTCGCGGTCGGTATATCGTAGCTTCCCGTGCCATAAGGGGGAAGAGGCATTTACGTCCGCACCTATGATAATTTTATTACCCGCTAAAATTTGCAAAACATGACGTAGATGATGTAGGTGGGGGGCTACATGGTCGGAAAATTGAAAATAGTAGCTAACCAAGTAAACTCTAAAGTAAAGACAGGAAACCTCAGCTACTGCACAGTGACATGTTGATAGGTTGGATAAAGCCGTAACTGTAAAATTAGAGTTAGGTAGGTAAATGCCGGCGCGAGCTTGATTATTAATCTGTATAATTTTTGGTCGTAACCGCGGACTTTGATATTGTTCTTGTACGAGCACTATGTCTAAGTTATATTCAGACACCAACTTTTCTAGTTCTAACGTCGCGTGCTTATCGTTGTGAAGGTTCAATTGTCCTATCACTAAACTATCCATATCGGGTTGTTAATATTAGCTGTTCCATTTTCTATTTGTAAGTGGGACAGTCGGGAGAGCCGGTGGGATGATCAGCTGGTTTTTTGTATCGCCTACAACTGCCACATGTTGGTTTAAAACCGTCCACCTCTTTATTTGGGCATTTAGTGCTGCTATGAGATCCCGCGCAGTGATAGCAACAAGGATTATTTTCGCGGCAGAATTTAGAGGTGTGGCCATATTGTTGACAGTTGGCACAGCGTACGAGTTCAATGTCGTCAACAAACCGACAAGACGCCCAATCGATAAAAACTTTTTCTTTTGTGTTTATTAAATGTTTACGAATTTCTGGCTCCAGTTCAATACCGATCCATTTACGATTAGACGCGTTATTATGTAAAATTCGACGCCGAACTATTTTGGTGGTTTTAATGAAGTAATCTTGCGACACATTTAATCTTTAATATTTTGGTTATATAACGACAAAAGGAAGTTTTCGTCTGTGACGTGTTGCGGTACGTCTTTAATTAAAATTCGTGGATTTCGTCCTTTTGACGTTTCTAAACGGCGACCCGCGGTTTTTAATGCTTCGACAGACTTTAGTTTTTTAACTTGTGACTCGTTAGTTAGTCTAAGAATTACACCCGAATTACCGGTTTTTTTGACGCCTCGAAATTGAAATCCGTCCGATGGATTAGTGGCTTTCATGAGGGCCTGCTTAGTTTCCGTCGAAGATGTTAGTTCGGAAAAGATTTTTCCTCTGTTGGATACGCAATGACGCACGGAAGGGGGGCTCGTGTTTCTACTGGTGGTACGGATTTGGCCATCTTCAGCTTTAATGCCTCACAATAAGTTGATGGTTTTGTATTTTTTTGTGAGGCTATGAGGTCGCATTCTGCGTGGGTAATTTTATTCTCGAAAGAAGAGTTTTTAATGGCTAGTAAAGATACAATTGCCGTGACTTTTTGTGTCATGTCCATGATGCCCGCTTTATTGGTGATATTAATACGGGATCCTGGATCGTTAACTAGTTCGTTGATTTTGGAAAGATATGCCGAAGGTTCGCGGACGAGCTCGTAATAATTAGTGTCGTCGCTTGGTCGGCTTAAATCTAGTGCCGATTGATTAGACGACAAAGAATCATTCAAGGCGGACTGATGACGCTTGCCCTCTGGCAACAATGAAGAAGGCGACAGATCTGAGAGATTGCGCTTACTGGTAGACATAGGAGGCGAGCGCGGAGTTTTGTGACTTTTTATAAATGGATTAGATTGTTTGTCTGGTGGCACCTTATTACGCCCTGACATATTCGCGTTTATGCCTTTTACGCTTAGCGTTTAAAATATTTATGTATGTTGTGTGTATGTATTAAAAAATAATGAAGAAATAAATTCAACTAAACAAAAGTAAAATTAATAGTAAACAATGTCAAACGCGTACCGCCTTATTCCAAAACGAAGACTAAATATAGTACCGAGTTTAATACCAGCTTTAAACCATGGTCTAATATAAATGTTATTACAAAAACTAGTTTAACGCTAGTACCAGGACTATCTATGGTACTAAAGTTAGACCACCGTGACCCCTAGTTTAACTTCGGTACTAACCTCAAAACTTTAAATTATCAGATGTTTTATGCGTTGAATTTGCGTTTTTTCGTATTAATTGTATTGAAAGGTAATTAAATGAACTCGATGTAGACAAAATTATGGAATTGGACTAACATTTAAAATAATTATTCTGACATCCTTATATAATTTAACATTCTATTTCTGTAATTTTGTTGTATTGTATTTTGTCATTGATATACATACCTATTTTATATCATATGTAATAATTCTAATTAACTCTGATATTTTTCATGTATGTTTGGATTAAATAAACACTAACCTTTTCTTGAGAAGTCCAATTATCATCCCTTTTTTCTTTTGTTGATACATTTTACAACATAAGTAATGTTCGTGGCACACAAATTCACAACAAAAAATATTATACTATTCTTATGAACAACATACCGTCTATTTAGAATCAAAGAACAATAATGGCTGTATTGTAACTATTGGTAACTCGACTTACATTGCAATAACTAAACATTAAACAAAAACATTTCGATGACATTAGAACTACGCGCGCTTTGTATTTAATTCCCTATACGCTAGCTATATAAACAACTTAACAGCGAAATATTACAATATTTGTGTGTAATAAACAAGAATTTAAATCACACTACCTCAAAGTACAAAGTAGTAAAGATTTCAGATATTTTATATAACACAATAAATTTTATTATCAAAATATTGATGTATTTTCCACATTATATTTAATTATAAATAAGCGAGCTTTGCATAAAAAGGAACGGTGTACCGAACTAATCAAATATTGAACGAACAAAATGAATGATATGTTGCTCAATAATCTGTGGATACAATTAAACCAGGGACGATCTTTGGTACTACCTAGACCTCGGTTGGTCCTCGATTTGTAATAAGAATGAATTTTAGTCCATGGACTAACGTTAATACCGTAACAAACCTGGACTTTTCAGTCTTGGTTTAATCCTGGTACTAAATAAGTTTTTTGTAATAAGGCGGACAAAGTCAGCTGTTATCGGCGCGCAAGCCGAGCGACCGGTAAATAACGAACGTGTTCCTACCTTATAATGCTAAGAAAAAATAATAACAAAGACACTTACCGATTGGTTTCCAAATAATTACGCATAAATCCGATAAAAATAACTTACAGTAATCGTGTTATATAACACCAAACTATAACGCAATTATATCTTAGTGTAGCTAAGATTCTTGACAATACAAATTTGTATATTTGTGTGTAAGACGATTTTAATTGTAATATATTATTAGCATTTCATACACGAGAGGAATAATTTATGGGATTACTCCACAATCATTAATATTCATCAGCACCCGTGATTTGAGCCCACAATATTTCAAAACAACATGTGCTCAAGACAAGACCCTAAATTTGGAACTAATTGATTTTACGACGTCTCATTGTAGTTTTATTAATGCCTTTTAACCTTGATGATATTATCAAAGCATTATTTAATTGATATTTGAATTAAATATGATAGAAAGTTTAAGATAAGCTAATACTGTAGGTAAGTGTAAGGAAACGAAAAAAACTTTATTTTATAGCCTACTAGCCTACTACTAGTTACTCATTATAATATCAGCTATCTGCCAGTGAAAGTCTCATCGGAATCGGCCCAGCCGTTTCAGAGATTAGCCGGAACAAACAGACAGACAGACAGACGAACAGACAGACATAATTGGTACAGTGTGTACATATGCATTTAATAAAAAGCGGTTATTTTAATATTACAAACAGTTACTCCAATTTTATTTATTTGTATAGATGGATAGTCGAGTCGATTCGAGTCCAGAGAACTGACCCAAGCAACTCATTTAACCCCTCCCAACGTTGGGACAGTGCAAGATATTATTATTATATTATCCTCCCCCCTTGCCCCCCCTGCTCTTTTGTCCCCTCTTATAAGAGGGATACAAAGAGCAGCTCCCTCGGTTCAATTGGGTTCACCTAAGGTGCTGGGTTCACCTTAGGCTACTGGTCACTATTATGACCTATGATTGTTCACGAATTATTCAATACCAATAACATACAACCACGAATCTCACCGCTTATACTCATAACTATATTACAATATCGCTAGACAAGAAATTTCCAGTGACACGTACACAAGCTTGACCCTTCCCCTTCGCCCTGTAACAAAGATTTTATCCTTGACCGCTCATATTGTGAGAACCTCACTTGTTTGCACCCGAATAACTTTTGTATAACCTTTTCGGGGGTCCGTAGTCACGGCAAAATGGGAACCTTTAAACACGTCTATGTGTCAGTCGTTGTTGAGTTGAGTTTTTCCAGATATCTATAAACAACTACCGAGGTCCTACAATAACCTCCGGCATTTGTCCAAGTCCATTTAGTGGTCTGAAACAAATCGTATCGTAGCGTATATCGTATCGTACAATACTCACTGTATTATATGGACGTACCTTGTTTATCACTGCGTCTTCTATAGATAATAATATAATATTTTCCTCGAAGCGTATTTGTTTTTATATTTATTATAATTTGTTTTTTATATTACATGTAACGGGTGTATTTGGAACGTTTGCAAAAAACGAAGAGGTATGATAGTGTTGGCCTAGCCTGACATGATATAAGTGAAAAAAACATTTTTTTTGTATAATCCGGTTTAGTAAACATAATATTACAGAAATTTGATGATAATGCTTTAAAATAATCGTTTTTTTTTTACTGAAATGTAATTGGTTTATGGTTCACTACGACCAGCGGACTGCATCAGCTGACAGTTTGAAAAATACATAAGTCCTAAGATTTTCTTAAAAAACGTTTCTGTGATAAATGGTTATATGCATTATATAGTATATAAATAGTATATTATTAGGGTTAAATCTTTGCAAGCGTTCAAAATACACCCGGTACTACAACTATATTTTATACTTTGTGAACAATGTCTATCTTGAGATCAGTCTTTGAATTATTGACTTCGTGTGTAGCGTCACCGGCCCTCCGTCCTCTTTTTACCATGCCAGCGATACGCGAGTTAAACAGTCGGCTTAAAGCATTATTAACGTTACATATTTTGTACTACTTACGTGTTTTGTGTACCACGAGACTAGGTTATCTAATCAAACATGTGATCTTTGGTAACCTCACTCAAGCCCAAATGGCCATATATTTGAAGTTCATTATCATCGTAAAAAGCCCAATATTCCGGCTGTCATAAAATCCATCAAAAGTTTCCAATGGAGGGATGAAAAATGGATAACTTTTCATTTCATGCGCCGCCTCTCTTCATAATGCACATGATTTGCCAAAAATTTCTGAGAACATTCCGTTGATGTACTGGGCTTCTTAAAAGAACTTTCCAGAAAGGCCCTTTGATAATCTCTGCCCGGGGCCACATTTAAAATTATACTTCTCGTAATTTATACCACTTTGTTCAAACATAAATTTATTCGCGTAAAGATTTATTTTTCTGTAAGAAAATTACGGGATTTAGCTCGAATCTGGCATAATAAGGGGGTTCGAAAAGATTTTGGGTCAAATGGAGGTAAAGAAAAGATAGTGTAAAGAAAACCAGGAAGATGATAATATGCCTAACCTAACCTAACCTATCAGCAGACACTGGAGACGATATTCCATCTTCCATCAAAGAAAATCCATTCCATCCAGAAACTAAGTAGCTACTCCCAGTTGTGACAAAGGATAATAAATTAACTTTATACAAACCGATAAAACTTAAAGGCTAAATTATTAAAAATCTATAACAGAATATGCAATTATATAAAGAAATGACAGAGTCACGTGTGACTCTTTTTCGTGACGACATTCGAGTCGATTTAACTGAAAAAACGCGTCATTAGATATTTCATATCAAAAATTAATATTATACCTAAACAATAGTCTACAAGTTTGCCTATCTAACAATAAAAACTAACGGTTACCTGTCTAGAACTTTCCTGAACCGTGATATTATCTATACATCTATATAGATAAATAAGATTGGAGTGTCTGTTTGTAATATTAAAATAACAGCATTTTACTAAATGCATATGGATCTATACACGTTACATATACCAAAATAGCATTATTTACAATTTTTGTCTGTTTGTCTGTTTTTTTGTTACGTCTAATCACTTAAGCGGCAGGGCCGATTTTGACGGGACTTTCACTGACAGATAGCAGATGTTATAAGGAGTAACTTAGGCTATAAAAATAATCATCATCAATCCGTATACGGCTGTAAAAATTTAAAGCTGCGGGCAACAGCTAGTGTATTACATGAACATACACGAGGAGTCATTTATTTATTTATTTTTATTGAATAACTTGGTTAATTCAAGACATTACAGACGAGCACGGACGGTCGGACAAGACGAATGATTTATAGATGAGCTGTCAGCAGAGTTGTTAATACTTATACGGCGTTGCGGTGGCCGGTCCGTATTAGATTCGAGTGGCAAGGGATCGGTCGTTTTGGTGTTCATTGCGGGAGGGCGTTCAGCATTGGACGGATAGGGCCTGAGAGCCGTAATTCATCATCATAATTACTTACACACTATCAAACTTTACTTGTGTCTCGTAAAAAAATGCTTTAAAAAGGCATTCTTAAACGATGCTGAAATATCGAGCCTCGTTAAATTAAATATGGTAAGTGTCCCTTTAATAGTTTTAATACTTTAAAATAACGAACAAAAAGATAGAATATAATAAATCTTAGGTTGTATATTATAATATTAAAGAGGCTGAGGATTTATTTACAAATGCGAAAAATTGAACACCTCTACTTTTTAGCTTTGATATTGAATACTAAGCCCGCGGCTGTAATTTACTCCAAGTAAT